>CM053575.1:98917550-99295115 GCA_028646485.1 Cryptoprocta ferox
AAATGGGAGAGATGGCATTCACACCCAGGTCTTTTGGCTCCAAGTCCAGTACTCTTTGCATTCTTTTATTCTATTTTGTATAGTAATTCACTCTCTGTGCTGCAAGGTTTATGTAAATGTATCATAAATCTTTAGTAATTGTAGATGGTAAGCAGTCTGAGTAAAGACTATTGAGGTTCTTAGTATTCTTTTTGTTTTTGTTTTTTTTTTTTTTGGAGAGCATAAGTGGGGGAGGGGCAGAGAAGGGGCAGAGAATCTGAAGCTGGCTCTGTGCTGACAGCAGCGAGCCAGAGCCGATGTGGGGCTTGAACTCACAAACTGTGAGATCATGACATTGAGGCGAAGTCGAACACTCAACCAACTGAGCCACCCAGGTATCCAAAAATTCTTAGGATTCTTAAAGCACTAACCCAATTCCTAATTTTAATACATTTTAATGAACCCTATGCCAGTTGAAGATCTAGAGCTATAATGTTTCATCAGGTATTATGAATCTAAGATTGAGGCCTCCAGATGATAACGACCCTTTCTTTTTCTTCAGAAAGCAGTTGTTTGGCCCTTCTTTATCTTATATTATAGGCATTTCTTATAAATATCAAACTGATGTCCATTAATTAAAATGCTCCCATATTTAATATATTGGTTAATTTTGTTATAAACAAGGCTCTCTACTACAGCTTTTTTTTTTATTGTATATTACAGTTCTCTAACATTCATCAGAACAATGGATACACATAGATGCCTTGTAATTCAAGTTTTGGGTTCCCTTATAGCCACTGGCTACAAAATAATGATGTCTATCTACTTGAAAGGTAATCTGGCAAATTGAAAAACAGCTTGACTTAGAGTCAGAAGATGTGAGTCAATTATCCTTTCTTTCATTTAAACTATCTGTGTGATACTGGGCAAATCCTTATTGTATGTGGGTCTTAGTTTCTCCATCTGTGAAATGGGGAGATTAAAAAGTCTGATTTCAAGTTTCTTTCAGCTCTAACTTTCTAGGAGTCATTTGGTCTGTTGTTCAGTAAAAAAAGCCCTATGCTTCTTAATGATTATAGGAGGATTAATTTTATACAATTAAGACATCTCTGCCATTGACTAGCTAGGTGAAATTTAATAAGTCACTTAAGCTCTCCCTTGGTTTACCCACTTGTAAGGTAGGGATAGTAATAACTACAGTGTAAGATTTTAACAATTTAACAACAAGACAATTTATGAGAAAGACCTTCGTAAACTTCAACTACTGTACAAATATCTTTGGACCTCTGCTACTCAAACGTAAAATGTTATTTTCTGATATAAACAATCTGAATCTATCAAGGATGACAATTCTCACAATTCTTTCTGTAGTCATTTTTTAAATTATTTGTTATATGAATTTTGATAAATTCATGAATTTCTGAAATTCATGAATTTTGATAAATTTTGATAATATGCAATCATATGTATGTAACATGTTTAAATTTTGAAGCATAATAATAAATGAACATCTACAAACCCACCAACCATTGTAGGTACTAGAACATTCTCGCCATCCTTGCAGCAGCCCTGCATGCTTTTCGCTGATTAACTCTGCTTTTTCTTTAGGGTTTGTGTTTTTAATTTTTTAAAATAGTTTTGCCTATGTGTATATATCCCTAAACTGTATATTGCTCAACAGTTTTGCTTGTTTTCGATTTTATAAAAAATGACATCATACTATATATAGTCTCTTGAGACTGCCTGGTTTTTCCCACTTAATATTATATTTTTATTATTAAAATTATACTGTTAGTGTATTAACATTATAATATTAATATTATTAGATTAAATACATATAATTTATATATTCTTATGTACTAGTTCTATAACTTATATTTTATATAATTTATGTTATGTTTACATATAATTATATTAACAGTTATTAATATGTTAATATAATTTATTAGAAATAGTATATAAATAATACATATATGTATGTTACAGCATATAATTATATTAAGTATAATTAATGATATATTATTAATTATAATTAATATACAAATTATATATACATTAGTGTTATATATTAATTATAGAATTAATGTTGTAGCTTATAAATATAGATCACTCAGTTTTGTTATTGTGTAATATTACATTCTATGAATATGAGACACATCACTTATCCATTTTCATGAAAATGAACATTTGGGTTGTTTGTAGTGGATTTACTATTAAAACCACAAAATCAAAGCATCCATGAGCAGTCTTATATTTTCCTGATGTACGTGAATAAGTAATTGTTTCCTCTTTCATACATGCTTACTTTTTCTCAATATTTATCAGTAGCTTGTATTATGTGGGCATGCACACGCACGCACACACACACACGTATGTGTCTTAATAATTACCTGGATTTGACGGAAACGGAAGTTTCTATTTTTTCAATGCCATAGCCTCGGTACCAAGAAAAGCACATAAAGCGAGGGCTCAGAAAATATTTGTTGAATGAGTGAATGAATGGATGAATAGGGTTTTGTTTGTCAAGTAAATTGTCCTGTCTGGATTTCCTATGGATACAGAAGTGAGCGTGGAATATTGAAAAGACCCTGAGCACACTATTCTGGGTTCTGATTCTAGATCTGACACTAACCACTGTGAAACTTTTGGGCAAGGTACTAAACTTTCCTGATTCTGAGTAGTAACAGTTACACAAAGGGAATAATGGTAATTTCCAGGTGCTATTAGTATGTGGTGCTTATACAAACATTTTATAAACCGTGCATCCATGAATATATGCTAGCAGTCATTCCTTTTGGTAAAAATTCCACACATTTTTATAGAGATTCAACCAAAAATGAGTAAAAGATAAAATTATTTGTTTCGTATCAAGAATTTGTGAGGTTGGGTAGGGAGCCTGAAAGAAAATACCAGACTAGAGAAAGTGAGAAAAACCAGTTCTGGGACATAATCAGATACACTTCTGATGTTGGATGTGTGGTATCAGGCTTTCACTGCAAAATCAAGCTATTTTTAACCTCAAGAAAGCATAAAGAATCCCTTTTTAAGTAGGGCAACCCAGATAGGGTGTTACCCTTTTCAATCAGCTTGCCTAAATGAAATATTCATTTTTTGTGTCACAATAACAAGGACTATATATAGTTGGGCACTAAGAAGGGATGGAGTCGTCTGAAAGTAAATCCTTAAAATGTCCTGGATATAAAATAACTGTAGCAGAAACATCCATTTATTTGAATCAAGGTTCTATATTCTAGAAAATTAGTATTTTCTTTTTTTCTTCTATCTTGGTCTCACATGGACAGGCAAAGGCAGAGGTGATGCCTGGGGGGAAGCTTTTCATCCACCTGTGTCCAGAATGGCATATTGGAAAGGATCCCTGGGCTTGGAGTTGTCTTATCCCCGTGTTGTCCAAAGTTTATAGCACTGTTTTATCTGTAAAGTGGAATTAATAACACTATTGTCCCACTTTGATCGTTGTAAGAATTAAGCATGATGAGTGAAAGCCTTTGTAAACTATAAAGCATGATGTTGATGTTATGAGATTTGTGTTATGAGGTTTAGTGTCACAAGACTGAAACCTAAGGCAAAAATGTTTGCCTAAATGAAATATTGAGAACTAGACCCTAGGCAAAAGTGTGAAGTGAGCAGTTTAATTTTGCCCTCTTCTTGTCGCTCCCCCACTGTTTATCAGGTGTTCTTTCTTCCTCCCTAACCTTGTCTTTCTCATGGGCTCCCAGCACTCGTGCGCAGAGGCTACTGAGATGAACTGGGACCAGACATACCTCTGCCCTACACATCTATCCTGTGTCTCCTTCCCTTTCATTTGGGCTCTGTCCTCTCCTTCCTAAGACAGTTCCAAGGTTTAGCAGCGTGGCAGGGAAAAAAAGGGATTATTCAGCTTCATGTTCATGTAGAGCCTCAAGGCCTGGGTTTTGTTCTGATCTCTGGATGAGGTTTATTTGGTCACAGAGAGATCCACTGACAAGACCGAGGAATAAAAGGTCCACTAGAAGCTTTAACTTTTCTACGACTTGCCTAAAGGTGTTTTGACATTTTTACATATACCAGGAACACACTGGAAAAAGCACAGACCTTTCTCAACCTTTGACAAGGTCTGGGTGACACAGTTAACATGAGATCATTGTTAATAGATGTACATGGAGTAGTATCTATGGTTTTAATTCTGTGTTTCATACCCACAGTGAGATTTAAATGGGTTGGTTAGGAGAAGAAACTTAGTGAGCACCTTAAGGAAAAAAGAGTCGTTTATAATTTTTTAAATTAAATATATAACTATGCATGGACTGGAGCCAGAACAGAAAACCAGTTCTAGAGTCTTTTTCATCTCCTTGTCTCTTTCTTGTGGCCTCTTATATAGATTCCCTCTTGTCCTAGCTTCTTTCCACATTCTTCTCTATTGCCTTCTCATTCTTTCCAGGTCAAATCTTGGAGGAACTTAGCTCAGCTAGCTTGGCTCACTATTATTCCCCTTGTTGGGTAAGGCTCTTTGAATTAATTCACCTGGTGGGTTTCTCACCAGCATTGGTTCAACCAACAGCCAGTGCTTTGCAGAGAACAGCCCAGCTCTGTCTTCCCTGGCAAGGGCAGGTCTGCTGGTTTCCAGCAGAAGAGAAACATGACTGACAGATCCAGGACACCTAAGTATCAGGTGTGTGAGCATGAGGGATGGAAATTGCCTTGAACAGATCAGTGTCTTAGCCTCAGAGGCCCCCTGGACTCTCATAGTTGCAGATCCTCATCATCATTTTACCTTTACTATGACCAAGATTCTATCTCTCATATATATATATATATATATATATATATATATATATATACAGAGAGAGAGAGAGAGAGAGAGCATATATATATATATATATATATATGTCTCCAATTTCTCAGAGACTCCAAAAAGGAGTAGTCTTGGGGGTGAGGTGGAAAGGCTCATAAGGGCAAAGCATTTCAAAGGATTTCTCTTAAGATTGTTGGAATTTGAGGCTAGTGTTGAATTTCACTTTCCATCTCAAATCTCAGATCCCATTCTGCCACTTACCAGCTGTGAGACCTTGAGAAAGTTAATTTATCTCTATAATGGGCATAATGCTGCATTATATCTACTTCCACAGTTTATGAGGATTAGATGGGATAACACATGTAAAGTGCTTAACCCAGTTCCTGGCACACAGGAGAAGCTCTGTATGTTTCAGCTATTTTTTATGCAATTGCTTAATTACTGTGCACTTGTTAACTGTGTAAATGTGTCATTCAATCAGCGTTTATTCAGAGCTTATCCTGTGCGAGATATTTCTCTAAAGCACTTAAGGTACCCCGAATGATTTAAAATTTTAAACATTAAAGTGATATTTAAAAGTTTAACAGCCATCTGACTTTCACTGCTAACTTTTTGAGCAAAGCCCTCACAAATGCGGAATCTTCTAGGATCAGTGAGTTTGAGTATTGTTCTAAGCTACAGACCAAAGAAATTCTTTCTAAAAAGTTCATGACAGTGAATCGATGTAATTGAGATGGAATTTTTCTTGAAAGTACATTTTAAAATAATGATCAAAGTCCACAGTATTTAAATAACTGGGAAATTATGCAAAAAGAGCCACTGTCAAGCTTCAGAAGTCATACATTGCTTAAAAGTTTTGAAACTTTTAATAATTTTTTACATGACATTTCTTCTCAAAACAAACATTTTTTTCCCCTTGAATGAAAAAGTCTGTGCTAACTCATATCCTCCCCAAACACTCCTTGCCCTGCAATAACTTATCAGTGTGTGCACAGGATGGGGGGTGGGGGAAGCTAAGGAAGTAGTTTCTAGTTTCAAGTTTCCAAAAGGTGATTATAAATAACAACTAGAATGCTTGAACAATGGTGTTTTCTAGTTCATTTAGCTTTTTGCTTACTTGGGAATTAACTCTAATACCCTTTTCATTTTCATCCTTGTTGAAATTTACTGTGGGAGGGTGAATGGTGCTGGGTCAGGAGCAGGGATGTTAAATCTCATACAAGCATTCAAGAAACATTTGCTGAGGGTACTGAGCTATAGATGTCCACGATATAGAGCACTGGGCACAAGATGTGTTAACTGCAGGATATGCTCTAGGGACCTTCAAACCCTTTTATAGCAGCTCCCAGTAAAAGATACATTTTATATTGCAAACCATTACACAAACACACACACACACACACACAAACACACACCCATATAAATACTTGAAAGAAAACTTTTGCAAACCTGTACTTACCAGCTGCAGTGTACTCTGATTATTTTTACACTAATCTATTCTATTTCCTTTTTGAAAAGAATGCTATTTATGACCTACTAAAGTGATTTCATGACCTGTCAGTGAACTATGATGTATAGCTTGAAATATTCTGTTTTGAAAAACAAGTCTCTTGTGTTGGCCTGTTTTGTTGTCATTTGCATAATTCACCTAAGCCTAGAACTCAGGGGGATAAAGCTTTTCTAGTTATTTCCTTTAACTTTAGAGAAACAGAGCCAAATTTCTTGTTTAATACTACCGTTTTGATTTGGATTAATTTATCTTTTGGTTACTATGACTTCAGTGACAGCCTCTTCCTGAAGATTTGACCTTAAAGAAATTGCTAAATCTGACTTACCCAAGTATCCAAACTGGAGAGGATTCAATGGTGAACGAAAATCTTTGAAAATAAGAAATTGTGAGATTACAGTAAAATAGCCTTGAAGTGCCTGACATGAAATTAAGACTTAAAAATCATCTAAGAAAGAACGCCCCTTCAAGCCGATGAGTGACCTGAATACTTTCTAGAGTCCTTTCTCCCGCGCTCTACTCGTTTTTGCTTTTCCCTGGCCTCAGTAATCTCTGCCGTGTACCTTGGTGTGATCGCCTGTTACAGGGTATGCCGTGCAGACGTTCTTCAGAAGAGTTTTTTAACACAAAGGGACGTCGTATGTCAGAGCCTTGGGATTTGGGGAGCTTAAAACCTCATCTTAGGATAAAAACAGCTTCTTCCACTTTCTTTGGCTCTTTGATTAAAGGCTGAACTTGTCGTGGGTGGGGAGGAAGATGGCGGAGGGTGGAACAGGGGTGGTTTTTACCAGCACCCATGTGGCTGGCTAGTTGTCCAGGGTGGGGAATGTTCTATCAAGCAGGCGAGCTCCCAGGTATTTATTGAGTGCCTGCTGGATTCTTAGCCAGCCTCATGCTGCTAAAACCATTAAGTGCTAAACTGTCATGGTACGCATTGCAAAACCTCCAGTTTCTTTTCCTACAGCTTCCATGTGGCTCTTTATATAGCCCGAGGGGCGTGTTGTGCAACCCAGTCCGGGCACTCCAGGCACAGCGCATTCCTGGTGCCACAGGAAGTGATGGGGCAGACCCGGATCGCGGGAAGCAAATGTTCAGTCCACATTTATTCCCAGGCCTGACTCAAAGGGGCTTTGTGGTTTGAGGAATTATGCCAGCCATGCTCCTCTGTTCCCAGAGAATCAAGCCACAGGGCAGTTTGGGCTGATGTGTTTGCACCTGCGTGGTATCTGCACCATCGTTACTGCCACCCTGAGTCACCGTGGGGGCGTCGGTCACCGTAGGACTGGGGTGGGTTGACTTCAGTTTGTGTCTTGATTGTGCCACACCACACTAGCTCTGTGACGCTCACACTTGGCTAGAGGCCACCAGGCACTGGTTTCCCTAGCTGTAAAAGGTTGTTGAGAAGTTAAAAGAAAATTAAAAAAATATGAGTTCCCATGTATCTAATGCTTATTATGGG
Organism: Cryptoprocta ferox; assembly: GCA_028646485.1. Taxonomy (NCBI): domain Eukaryota; kingdom Metazoa; phylum Chordata; class Mammalia; order Carnivora; family Eupleridae; genus Cryptoprocta; species Cryptoprocta ferox. The sequence goes on from CM053575.1 coordinate 98,925,288, forward strand.
CCACGCACAGTTCTGAACTCGCTCAGTTCTCAGCCCGGCCCTATGGGATAGGCGTTATCATTTCCATTTCCCAGAGGAGGCTGAGATGGATTTGTGCAAGATGGAGCAGGCAGGGAGCAGCAGAGCGGGGATGCAAATCCAGGCAGCCCATCTCCAGAGCCCACACTCTTCACACAGAGTATTGGTGTGGACTTCGGGAATGCCAAACTGTTTCGAAAAGGTTCTGCCGCATCCCAGACTCATTCCGTGAATAGTCAGCATGTTTTCCTCAGTGCCACTTTGTGAAGCCCTGTGCTCGATGCTGTGGGAAAGCACAAATAATACATTGTTGTCACATATAATAGCCTTCCCTCTAATGGAGGGAGGTAAACGGAGATTGCTACAGGAATTTGGGGGATGAGCAGGGACTGGGGATTTGTGGTGTCGGCTGCTGATTGGCTAAGGGTGAGGTGGAATGAGGAGAGAGCTCAGAGACATTGCTGGAGATATCAGGCTTGGAAGTTAAGAGAATAGGGATCCTATTAACAGCATGGGGGGCGCAGAGGAGCCTAGGTTGGGAGGATGGTTAGGGGGAGGTGGTGCTGGTCACGATGACCTTGCCTCTAGGTATCTCAGAGTACTTCCTATGGGCAGTGTTGGTTGTCAAACTGAACATGGAATGAACATGTTTGGTCCTCATTAATTCACTCCACAAATGTTTAATGAGTATCTATTTTGTGTCATGGGCTCTTAGGCATCCTTCCCATCCCAGAGCTCACATTTATTGTGAATTTAGAGCAAAAGGCTTTAAATCTGTTAGTCCTTTAGGTGTTGTTTCCTCTCTCAATTTTATTTGCTCTCTCTGTCTTTACTGATTGTTCACATTAGTACCTGGGATGAGAGCATAATTAGGAGCCTAAGTGGTAGTCACTACACACCACTTAATTTTTTATCTTATAATCAGGATAACAAACTATTAAATAACAGATGTTTTGTCTTCCTACTTGGACAAAAGTACCCCGTAAGCACTTGGGAGGCCAGGTTTGAGTTCTGCCGTAGTTACTCAGCTTGGGGTTTTCTGCACTGGTTAGAGAGATAGCACAGGTCTGTGGCCCCTCTTCCTTCCTGCCTCAGGCACTCAGTGAGGGACCCTGGGAGCACACAAGGGGACACCCCGCCTGCATGTTTAAGCTTTGTTCACCTCCCACACACCACTAGTAGCCACTTTGTGGCCATCCTTTGGGCCTAGCAAAGGCCCATTCATGTAGGACATTGTAGAGTTCCAAGAAGCTGGAAGTAGGGACATGGGCTCTGTGGACTTTGTCTCGTGTGGCGGAGCACATGGAGGCCTGAGTGCAGCCTCTAGAGCATGGATCCCTCTTGCCTTATGTCTGGGATGTTATTGTGCTATTAGAATCTTGTGGTTTGTGCTTTGATAATCCACAAGTAAATAGCACATACATGTTCCTGCAAGATTAGTGTGAGCCCTCATCTAACCTTTAATGCCTGTCATAAATTAAAGTTTTACAGATCTTCCTTTTTGTAAACCATGCCATGAAAGAAAGAAAGAAAGAGAGGAAGGGAGGGAGAAAGGAAGGAAGGAAAGAAGGAAGGAAGGAAGGAGGGAAGGAAGGAAGCAAAGAAGGAAGGAAGAAAGGAAAAGAGAAGAGAAGAAAAAAGAAAAGAAATGGAAAAAATGGAAAAGAAAAGAGCAAAAAGGCACTCATGACCCTGGTATTACTGAGGGCAGCTGCTAAAAGCCCTTCTGAGGAATTTAACAATCAAACCAAACTGAGGCAGACGCTGCTCCCTTTGCCATAAATTCTGCAGATGTTGTTGTTCCACAGAAGTTCAGGGAAGCCCCTGGTTTGCATTGTTGCAATTTTCAGTTTACTGCAATTTATCTCTCTCATGATTCCTCCTAGTAATTAATCACCTACATGTGTAACTTGTCCGTTCTCAGAGCTGCTTCACAGCACCTCATTGTTTGCTGAGGGTCTCAGTCTGAAAATCAGAAAGCATCACCTTAGGATGTGATTAATGAAGACTTCATTAGTTCAGTGAAGTTCAAAACCATGCACTCCACCCGTCATGCCAAGGTGGAGTGCATGGTTTTGAACTTGCAAAGAAAGTTCTTTGCCGGTAGAAAGATGTGAAGGACTAGGACCTGGGTCCTCCCCTTTAAGAGCTCACAGGCTGGTGGTTGAGACAGACGTGTAAGCACATCAGTTATAATAACACACACACATGCTACTACAGGGGCAGTTCTGTGGGGAGGGAGGATGACAGCCTTGACGCTCAGACCTGGGGGATTCTAAGAAGATCTCACTGAGGAGTGCGCATTTCCGCTGGGTCTTAAAGATGAGTAGGAGTTTGCCAGACAAGTGAGATAACCATTCTTGTCCATTTTTTTCTACTTGTATATAATTCATGAGATGTCTTCTAATGCCATTGCTCATGAATTTAGATTTTTCTGTGTTTTCTTATTATTCAGCCAGTGTCTCACATAAGGAAGACAGTTTTGTGGGAAAGTGTCAGTGTTATCATCTATAAAATGGGAACAACTAGTACTTATTTAATAAAGTTGTTCTGAGGATACCAAAAAATATGGGGTGTAGGTGCTTAGCACTGTGTCTGTGTGGGAGGTAGACTTGTGTTTGGCCACATGTCCTGGAGCTCCAACTCTCACGGCTTACCCAAGTCAGGGTTTGGTTTCCTGGTGTATTAGGAAGTCCGGGGGGAAGCCGTGCAGGGCTGGTGTAGAGACGAGGATAGTGCCAGTGTCCCAGGCTCCTGTGAACTTTCGTCTCTGCCCTTCTTAGCCTATGGCTTTCTTTTTTATGCTTGTTAAGTCATAATAACAAGATGGCCACTCTGCCTCCAGCTTCATTCCTATTCAGGAAGAAGGAAGAAAGAGGAAAGAAGGGGTAATGCCTTTGTCGGGAAAGCCAAAACTCACCCAGAAATCTCTATGAGACTTCTATTTATATGCCACAGGCCAGTACTTTTCTCACGGCCTCCCCTGACTGTTAGGGAATCTGAGAGGGCAGATATTTCAACACACCCATCTTGACATCATAAGCAGGAGAGAGGGTCTCATCGTAAGGAGAAGGACCTGGGATACTGTGCAAGCAGCCAGCAGCCTCTGCTACATCCAGCACATGACAAACCCTCAACAGTTGATATTACCTTGCAGAAGACTCTCCACAGGTGTTCAGTTGGATTAAACAATCACTCTTCCATTGCGGTCCAGGTCACCATCATCTCTTGCTATGGTAAGAGTCTCCTAACTGATCTCCCTGCCTCCATTCTTCCCTTTCTACAACCTATTTCCCACTAGCGGTCAAAGAGATGCTTTAAAAATGCAAGTTGACCTAAATATAAGAGCTAAAGCTATAAAATTCCGAGAAGAAAACATAGGGTTAAAGCTCATGACATTGGATTTGGCAGTGATTTCTTGGATATGTATGACAAAAGCATAGGCAAACAAAAGAAAAAAACAGATAAGTTGGATTACATTAAAATTAAAAACCTGTGCATCAAAGGGCATAGCTGAGTTAAAGGCAATTACAGAATGGGAGAAAATATTTGCAAATGATATATCTGATATGGAATTAATATCCAGAATATATAAAGAGCTCCTACAAGCCAACAAATAAAAACCTGATTGAAAAATGGGCAAAGGATTTGAAAAGATATATCTTCAAGGATGACATAAAGATGGCTAACAAGCACATGAAAAGCTGCTCGATCTCATTAAACATTAGGGAAAAGCAAAGGAAAACCACAATGAGACATCACCTTACATTCATTAGGGTGAGTGTGAAAAAACAGAAAATAACAGGTGTGGTGAGATATGGAGAAATTGGAACCCTCATGCACTGTTGGTGGGAATGTAAAATCATACAGCCACAGTGAGAAAACAGTATGGCAGTCCTCAAAAATTAGAAACCTATGGCCCAGCAATTCCACTTCTGAATATATACCCCAAAGAATTGAAAGGACAGCCTTGAAGAGATATCTGCACATGCATATCATAGCAGCAATATTCACAATAGCTAAAAGGTAGGAGCAACATAAGCATTCATCAGGAGGTGGATAGACAAAGTATATACACAATGGAACATTATTCAGTCTTAAAATGGAGGGACATTCTGATTCAGACTCACAGTACAACAGGGTTGAAGCTTGAAGACATTTTGCTAAGGAAATAAGTCACAAAAGGACAAATATTGTATGATTCTAGTTACATGAGATTAGATATCGAAAGTAGTCAAATTCATAGAGACAGAAAGTGGAATGGTCGTTCCCAGGGGCCCAGGGAGGGGGAATGAGGAGTTGTTTGGTGATAGTTTTGGTTTTGTGATATGAAAAAGTTCTGGAGATTGGTTGCACAGCAATTGTACACTTAAAAATTAAGATGGTAAATGCTAAATTTTATGTTATATATATTTTACCATAAAAAAGTAAGTTAGGGGACACTTGATGGCTCAGTCGGTTAAGCCTCCAACTTCGGCTCAGTTCATGGTCTCACGTTCATGGGTTTGAGCCTTGCATTGGGCTTTGTGCTGACAGCTCAGAGCCTGGAGCCTGCTTCAGATTCTGTGTCTCCCTCTCTTTCTGCCCCTCCCCCTCTCATGCTCTGTCTCTCTATCAAAAATAAATAAAACATTAAAAAAAAGTAAGTCAGATCACAGGATTCTCTTGTAGAATCTTCTATGAGCTCCTCATTGCACCAGAATAAAATCCAAATGACCGCTTATGAACTGTAGGCCCCACTGATTTGTCAACTGCCTACCTCCCTGAACTCCTTACATGGAATGTGCCAGTGTTACTGATCATCTATCTCATAGATCAGACCTGCTAAACTCATTCCCACCATAAAGTTTTTGCTCTGCTTCTGTCTTTGCTTGGAACATCCTTTTCTATTTCCACACAGTTGACTCCTTCTTACCATCCAGATGTAAGGTCAAATATTTCCTCTTCAAAGCGATCCTTCCCTAACCCTGTCTAAGGGAGCACTCCATCCTACCTTAGTCACCGTCTATCATACTGCCTTGTTCATTATTCATAGCCCTTTTCACTATGTGAAATTATCTTATTTGTTTATTACCTGTCTCCTTCAGCAGAATCTTAAAGCCAGATGAGAGCAGAGACTCTGTCTGGTATGCTGCTCCACTTTCAAGGTGAACACGCACATAGGAACTGAATAAATATTACTTAAACAAATAATTGAATTCAGCTCACATTTATTGGGTTCTCATTATGTTCCAGGCAATGTGCTAGGCACTAAGCAAAAATAGACATTATGCGATCAACTTCATAATGATCTAGCAGTAGGGTATAGGCTTTTCTCAAGACCGGAATCTCAACGACCACCACCTGTTGAGGACCTGCCTTAGAGGAAAAGCAGACCTGAGTGAAGTAGGGAGACCCGGATGGCTCAGTTGAGTCCCTGTATTAAGCTTCATTTATGGTTAGCACCCTCTTAGACTTTTTAATTTCATGAACCCGTAGGTTCTTTTGTATGCTTCTGCCAGTTTGAGCTGGATTTCTGCCCCTTGCAAACCAGAGTCCTAACCCATAAGTATGTACGAGTTGTAAAGAGCAATGGGCTCCATGCACTGTGGATGTAAGTGGACATATGTAAGGAGATGGAGACAATTTTATTTTCCAGTTCCTCTTAGGAAAGACGCAACATTTTATTTGAGAAGGAGAGAACTAAGATAGATAGATATAAGTTGAAATTCTCTACATGTGAGAGAGAAGAATCCCTGTATTAATCTAGTGGGAGAAGAAGGAAGAAGAAGATAGGACGGAAGGGGTGATGTTGGAGGTCATAAATCTTCACAATGCTTGGGTACAGGTAGATTTGTATGGGTGGGGCATCCAGAGGACGTGGTACAGGGTCTGGGCTTTATGTCTGGGTGGACAGGATACAGGCAGTACAAGTGGAGGGGTAGAGAAAGGCCTGATGAAGGATGTCCCAGAAGTCGTAGAAAATGTGGAGGAGGTTTTGGACCCTCCCCAGGCTGTGGATTTGGGCTCAAGTTACGTTGGTCAAGATCTCCCAAGAAAGAGCACGGGGCCTAAGGTGATGTCTACATACACGTTTTTTGCTTCCGTTCAATATATTCTCAATACACTGTATTTCATTCATGTGTTAACATAAATAGTTATGTATATACATATTATAGTCTTTTGGCTATATATATTTTTTTTATTTTACACAAAACTTTTCTTCCAAAGCCTTTCAGGCTCTTTTAGAAGTTTCAATATATTTTATACATTTCAACCTACTTTAGAAGCTTCATCCTTCTGTTCTGTGATTGTCATGGCATTGCTGTGATCATCCCCCTTTGAATGCTTCCACAGGAATTTGTTTTGCCTCTAAAAACATGGCCCTGTGCCAGAACCTGATTATAGAAACCTGAGCCAATGGTTAGTGTCAACTCTAGAAGGAAATGTTATGAATTTCCAACATATTGTATAATCCAGCCTTTCTGAAATGACTGATACCATTTTAAAAGCAAGAAGTAATCACAGCACATGCTGTGCTCTGTGGCTTGTCACCATCGTGGATCAGAAGACAGACACTGGCCAGATCTTGTACCTGGGACCGAATCAAACAGGACCTGAGCACAGAGCTGCTATCCTCTGTGTGGACAGGCTCATGGCCCTCGGGCTGGAGGATAGCAGTGCCTAGGAATGCTGGTCACACTGGTCTCACATCCTTGTCATTCAGTCCTTTTGGCATCTGTACCATTTGCTATAGAGAATAAAGAGATGGAAGTGGCAGGAAGCAGTTAAAGACACAGGCTCTGGTTCAGTCCTAATTTCCTCTACTTGAAGCCTCTTTCCTCTTTAGCCTCAATTTCTTCATCTGTAAAATGGTGGTAGTTAACACCTATCCTGAAGAGTGTTGGTAAGGATTAGGCATAGATACGGCATACAAAGCTCTTAGCCTGGGGTTCGTACTTAGAAGCCTTTCAAAGGGAAGCCATTAAATGTTAATACTATCATTGGTGCATCAATGACTTTTTTTTTTTTTGATGTGAAAAGGCAAATATATGGAAATAATGAGAGATTGCAGTAAAAACAAACAACACATAGCAGAAACATCTACACAAATGGATTACTTTAGTAATAAGAAAAAGAAAATTGATTTTGAAAAAAATTCAGTTTACTAAAGCATCTATGGTGGCCTTATAGCAAATAGTTATGACCCCGAAGATGTATATTTCTTGTAATATCTGACTGCACTAGAGCAGATGGTTTGAAAACAATACAAACTAAATTCTAGGAAATTCTGAATATTTGGGGGATGATGATTTGCAACATTTTGAAATACCAGATAACAGTGCTCACCTGAAACGACCTTGAAACTTGACGAAGCATTTAAAAATAGACTGAACCAAATTTTAATGTTCTGGAAATATGCAGCATTATAAAGTTAGAACAAGTTGTTCGCGGATTAGTTTCATGTCCTGTTCTGGGACTTTATCTATTTATTTTTTTGCACTTAATACTACCAAGCGGTGACTTGTGTTATTCTCTAGTGGTATCATGTGTTTTCATTTTATCACAGGACGAGATTATGTTGTCCTTCAGAGCAGGGATCAGGTCTTAAAATTCTTTTTGCCACAATTATAGTACCTGACTGTGAGAGAATTCAGTATGTAGGAGGCGCTAAGTAAACACTCGAGAGAGAAACGTTTCATCTTTTAGACTTATTGTCCAATTAATTCGTCCTCACTCCACATGAAAACCCTAAAATGTCTTCGTTATTGTACTAGGAGATAAAGTGTAGAAGGAGCCGGAGAATTCTTAATATCAAAATGTTTAGTTTTTCCTGCACTTTAAAAAATAAACCTAAGCTTTTCTTCTATAATCAAATATAGATGTTTATTACTGAAAAACAAAACAAAACTTGCTCACTGATTTAGTGGCTAACAGATCGCACACTCTGTGGTGCTAATTGCCCTATTTATGTCTGGGGTTTTTTTTTTTCCATTTGAAACAGAAGCACTAAAGCAAATGCATGACCAGACTGAAGGATGCCTGACTTTCCATATCAGCTGCTATGCTCTGATGACTTGTAGAAGAGAGGAGAGTGAGACAGGGGGCCGCTGGAGGATCTCCAACAGGTAAGGCCCTTGCTCTGACAGGGCAATGGCGGTGGAGATGAGAGGTGGGACCAGTTTCCAAATCTGGATTGAGTTTTTTGGTTGGAAAAACAGAATTTGTTGGTGGCTTGGTGCGAGGGAGAAGGTGCAGTGGAGGGTGAAGCAAAGATTTCTAGCCTGAGGGACAAGAGACTGGGCAGACCAGCCGCAGAGTCAAGGACAGAAGGCACAGGTTGAAGCACGGTGAGGAACTGGTAAAATAAATCAGATAAGGGCTCACTGAGTGTGAGTTCATTCTGAGACTTCTGTGGTGTGTGAATACCTCACATCTTGGTTTTCTCACCCTTAAGGGGTACTATCCCTCTTCAGGCTTTTCTCCACACTCCTCCTCAAGAGTGGAACAGATCTCTGATCCTAGCGTCCCTTGATTTTTGTCACTTGGCTCGAGTGTCTACTTTCTTCATCTTCAAGACCTATTAGAATGATTCCAGATTATCTCCAGCTTCTCCCTAAGGACATTGTCTTAGAAATAATATAACATCTCTTTTTCCAACTCGATATGTGATATGAGCATCTTCTATTTCCATCTATATGGAAAGGTTTCAGATTGTGCGTAGATTATGACCTCCTTGAAGGCAGGAAGACTCTCCTTCCTGACAATTGGTTTGAAAGTCTTGCAAGCAAATGCAATTATATTCCAAATCAGGGGAGCATTTCGTTTAGAACCTGGGGCATGAGAATAAATCTGCTGCTGTCATAGGCAGACCCCCAGAGTGAAGCTCAGAATAATCTTATTTATTGCAGTTGCTCTGCTCCTAATTAGTTGGATAAATTACTTAATCTCTCCAGGACTCAGTTTACTCATTTATAAAAGTAAGGGGCAAGATAATCACAAAAAACCCCAATTAGTTAATATGCTATAGTTAACATTTTAATAGTTCTATGTTAGAGTTCTGTGTTAATAGTGAATATGTGTATAGATTACTCACTATATGTTAGGCATGGGTCTAAGCACATACATTATTTCATTTTCTTATCTGCAGTCCTTTGAGGTGGGTACTAGTTTCACTTTCAATTTACAGATGAGAACACTGAGACTTGGACAATTTAAGCAAGGTGCTAAGGTTCAAAAGCTAGTAAGGGTTGCATCTGAATTCCAGTCTGGATCTATCAAACTCCCAAATCTTTGCCCTTATCCCCTGGATCACTGTTTCTCAAGGTCCCTACCACTTCCTTCTGAAAATTTCAAATTTGAAACAACTGCAACAATATTGCAGTGAAGAGAATCATGGTGATTTCTTCTTCCCCTTGCCAAAATCAAACAAGACTGCTGGAGAGCCAAAAAGTCTTTAAAAATGTGAACAAGGCCAGTTCTTGATTTTAATTAATACTCTCACACGCTGGGAGCCTAGCCCTGTACCAAGGGGAAGATGGGCACCACTTACATACTTGTTAGCTCTGAAGGCCGGCCAGGAATCGCATGGGTGTTTATCAGGCTCCGTGTGGTGGTAAGCCACCCCTGTGCCTCCACGTACCACTCCTGATTCATACAGAAGCAAGCACTGTGGACAGGATGTAGACATCACAGCACTATTCTGAAGCTTCGGCGGGTGCACTGATGACTGAGAACTGTTGCCTTGGGAACATTCCCAAAGTGAGTTTAAGATATTGCCTGTAGCTAGTTGTTGGATGTTGGTTAATGATAACTGTTAGTGCAATAGAGTCTAACATCTGTGTCAAGTCAGTAAGTTTATAAAAACTACAACCCCCCCCTTCTCCCATTAATTCAATCCCTAAGCACCTCCTCAGGACCAGTCACAGGGCTAGGTATTGAGGACACAAAGCTGTCCTACACATTGAATGTACCCTCGGGAGCCGTGGGGAGGAGACAGACGCACCAAAAATACAGCCCTGCTGAGGGAAACACAGTGTGCACTGAGAACAGAGTAGGCTGAACCGAAAATAATTCCAAGGAGGTGTTAAATTTGTGGTTGAAGGTCCCTAAATAGGCGTTCTGTGTCCCCTTCCTGGATACTCATCACTGAACTAGATACAAATCCATAGCCATTTTTGTGCTGCTCTCTAAGAGAGAAGCCGATAGACAGATGTAGCTGGAAAGTGAAAAATATGCCATCAAACCAGAGAAGAGCCTTCAGGGTCTTCTGAGTGCCTGTTGAAGGCTTTCTATCAAGAACCATGTATTTTCAGATATTAGGGCACAAACACTGGCGATTTTTGATATAACAAGACTAGAAATGGAATGCAGGATTGTGTTACCTCGGATTTGTCATTCAGTCCGCTACAGCATGTAGTGAGGCCCAGTGGCTCCAGGTGGGTCTGAGGACTCTGCTCTGCAAATCACTCAGGGGCCCAGGTTGGTGGAGGCTCCACCCCCCGTAATACATAGTTCCATCATTGCCCGGGCATAGACATCTGGCCACGGGAAGGGGAAAGAACATAGAGGATATTACATAAGAGGACTTTACAGGCTAGGCTGACCAGGAAGTGATACAGATCACCTCTGGTCACATTTAGTGTCTGGGCTTACTGCTAAGTGGCCAAGGACAGCTGGGAAAGGCAATCCATTCGTGACCCCAGGAAGAAGAGGAAATAGTTGGTGAATAGCAAACAGTTTTGGCCACAGCCATGAATGGGGAATGGAGAACTAAGCCAGAGAGGCTTTCTGGAGACCCACTGAGAGACGAGAAAGCTGGAGGGAAGAGAACAAGATACCCTCTGCTCAAACAGTTTATGTTCCCACCTCCTCTCCCAGGGGATGAGGCCGAGTCACAGAGCAGCAAACGCCTCCAGATTTTATAGGCTGAAGTCATCTAGAAAGCTGTATGTCTATATGCAATTTACACCTTCAGTGTATGCTATGAGTATTACATGGTATATTCTGATTATTGTGCTCCTTGTTAGGACATCGTGTTCAAATATCACTCATCTCTTTATCATAATCATAATCATAAGAAGAAGAAGAGGAGGAAGAGGGGAGAGAGAAGGAGGAGGAGGAGGAGGAGGGGAAGAAGAAGAAGAAGAAGAAGAAGAAGAAGAAGAAGAAGAAGAAGAAGAAAAGGAGCTATTATATATTGAGTTGTCATTGGTCAAATTGAGTTTTCTCAACAAAACAATCAAGTAGCTACTATTGTTATAAGAATTTTGCAGATGGGGGTGCCCGGGTGGCTCAGTTGGTTAAGCGTCTGGCTTTTCAGGTCATGATCCCATGGTTTAACAATTTGAGTCCCACGTTGGGCTCACTGCTGTCAGTGCAGAGCCAACTTCTGATCCTCTGTCCCCCTCTCTCTCTGCCCCTTCCCTGCTCATGAACTCTCTCCTCTCTCTCTCTCTCTCTCTCAAAAATAAATAAACTTAGGGGCACCTGGGTGGCTCAGTTGGTTAAGCATCTGACTTTGGCTCAGGTCATGATCCCACCATTTGTGGGTTCGAGCCCTTCATTGCGCTTTATGCTGATAGCCAGGAGCCTAGAGCCTGCTTCAGATTCTGTGTCTCCCTCTGTCTCTGCCCCTCCTCTACTTGTGTTCTGTTGCTAACTCTCTCAAAGTTAAAAAACATTAAAATTTTTTTTTCACTTTATATAAATAAATAAGCTTAATAAAAGAATTTTGCAGACGTGGAAATTCAGGCTTAGAAAAGTTGTATTATGAGCAGTTAATATAAATCAGATAATGTTACTCTCCTGCTTAAAAATTTAGTGGCTTCCTGTTGTGATTAGAATAATCCAGACTCCTTACTTTGGCCTACACGCCCTCTATAATGTGGCCCAGTTTATTTCTGTTGTTGCCTTCCTTCTTTCTCTATGCTCTAGTCTCAGGGGCCTTCTTTTTGTGTCAAACCCAAATTAATCTTGCCTTAGAGCCTCTGGACTTTCTATTCCCTTGGCCCCAGATTCCTCAAATGTCTAGACTGTTTTTGTTAATCAGATTGCAGGTCAAATCCCATCTCTCAAAAGAGGCCTTCCCTGACCATTCTGTTTAAATGAGCATTTTCCTCCCTGGAATTATTCTCTATCATCTTTCTCTGTATCATTTTCTTCATGGCAGTTATCTCCCTGGAACTATTTTGGTGATACATCTAATTTGCTCTCTCCCCTCTCACCGTAAAGCCCACGAGAATGGTGTCCCTGCCCATTTGGTCCACCGCTGTATTCCCGGAGCCTAGGGCAGTGCCTGGCACAGAGGGCACCTAGAAACTATTGCTGAATGAATGAAGAAAAGACTAACGCAACCCAGGTTACAAGATCAGTAAGAGATGGAGCTGGCATTCAAACTCTGTTCTTGCTTATATTAAAAGCAGCTTGTGACCATCTACTATAAAGCCCACTAGGTATTCAGTAAACACAGTTGGTTGTACCTAGCAGCAATGTTCTCAAAGACTAAAGAAGAGAACTTGATAGATCTCAGCTCCGTTAGTGACTGCTGGTCAGGACACCCCATTGGCAGGCTCTGTCATTTGTGACAAGGGACACAATCCTCCAAGTCTGAGCCTCTCTGTCTATGAAAGGGGGTAAAAATACACTTATCTCATCCTTGTGGGGATTAAGTGAGACAAGCATGCGAAAACTTCTCTGAAGACTTTAAAACATGATATGAACGTTTATTTTTGTCAGAAAGAAAAAGAAATACACATTGTCTTCCTCAGTCCTTTCCGTGGCATGTTTTACAAGGGCAGGAGGATGTGGTGGGAGGAGGAGGGGGTGGGAAGGGAGACCCCTGAGCTCTATTTGGACCATCTCAGACCACACTGGTGCATGGAGGTTGGGGCCTGAGTACAGTCCTGTTCACAGTGGTCACGTTTGCAGATGCTGGGAGCAGTTTCTGGGGGATAGAGCTGCCCAAGTGAAAATTAGTTTCCCTGAGAACGTGAGCCCACCAGTGGTTCACTCCGTAGTTGGAAGAAGCCTCCATGTCCCAGCATGCAGACACAATTGCACCCAGTAGGGATATGCTAGGGGGAGGGTAAGTAATTGCATTTTGTGATACCAGGTTCCAGGTTGCCACCACACAGCTTGAAGTGAATTTTTAAAAAATTTTTAAAAATGTTTATTTATTCTTTGAGAGAGAAGGAGAGAGAGAGAGAGAGAGCGAGCGAGAGAGAGAGAGCAAACACACATGCAGGGGAGAGGCAGAGAGAGGGAGACATAGAATCTGAAGCAGGCTCCAGGCTCTGAGCTGTCAGCACAGAGCCCAAGGAGAGGCTCGAACTCACGGACCGTGAGATCATGACCTGAGCCGAAGCTGGTCGCTTAACCAACTGAGCCACCCAGGTGCCCCCTAAAGTGAATTTGTAAGAGCAGTGAAGGCGTTGCAGGGCGGATGGGATTTTGCCAGGCTTCTCTAGTGATTCTTTGAAGACTTCAGGATACTGAATGGTCTTTGGTACGTTTTTACAGGTTTGAGAATATGCAAGCAAGGTGATTAATCTCTGCTTTAGAAGAGTGGGCAGGGTCCTAAATGATCTCTCCCTATTGTTTATTTTACAAAAAGCACAATGGGGTGCTTGCCTAAGCTCAGGAAGCTCTTTGGTGGCCAAGTTGGGACTGAAACACAAGTCCTCCGACTCTCAGAAGAGTGCTCCAGCCACCACATATGGTCAACTAAATATATGTTGGAAAAGAGTTAGTTGTTTTGAGCTTTGGACCTGTTCCCTTATTTGTCTCCTGTCACATGCCGCTCTCCAGTTTCACACTAACTCCTGCAGAGAAGTATGGAGACCTCTGTCTTGTAAGCCTCTGTGTATTCCTCTTTCTCAGAATCATCACAGATACAGAGGTTTGCTTGAAGAAAAGTCCAAAAGTCTTTTGGGGCTGCTTAAAGAGCTGGGGAGCTCGGAGTGGAAGTGGAAAATAGGCTAAGTTTCTCCCTAGAAGTGCTTTTCATCTGAAAGAGGCCACGATACTTGCTTTTTTCCTTTTTATTTACTTTTCCTTTTTTATTTTAGAGAGAGAGAGAGTGAGAGAGTATGAGTGTGGGAGAGGGGCAGAGGGAGAGAGAGAAAGAGAGGCAGAGAGGGAGGGAGAGAGAGAATCCTAGGCAGGCTCTGTGCTCAGCGCAGAGCCCAATGGAGGGCGATCCCAGGACCCTGGGATCACAACCAGAGCTGAAATCAAGTCAGATGCTCAACTGACTGAGCCACCCAGATGCCCCGAGGCCATGACATTTTAAAGAATGACTTCATATCTTCTATAAGCTTGAGTTAATAGAATTTCTAAATAATTTGTGATGTAGACTTTCTTTCTCCCTCCTGAATTAAGAAGCTAGTAAATTTTTTCAATTAAAAAATTCAATTAAAATTCAATTTTTCAATTTAAAAATGTGTAGTAAAATACCCATAAGATAAAATTAACCATTTCAAGTATACAATTCAATAGTGCTAATTATATTCACATTATAATGCAACCAATCTCCAGAACGTTTTCATATTGCAAAACTGAAACTCCATACTCATTAAATAACAACTCCCCATTTCTCCCTTCCCCCAACCCTTGGCAAGGGCCATTCTACTTTCTGTCTCCAAGACTTTGACTACTCTAGGTATATCATATAAGTGGAGTCATACAGTATTTGTCTTTTTGTGACTAACTTAATTTGACTTAGCTTAATGTCTTTAAGATTCACATATGTTATAGCATGTTACAGAATTCCCTTCCTAAAACTGAATAATACTCCATGGTCTGTACAGTCCACATTTTGTTTATCCATTCCCCTGTTGATGGACACTTGGGTTACTTCCACCTCTTGACTATTGTGAATAATGACTTCTATGAATATGGATGTTTGACTGTCTCTTCAAGACTCTGCCTTCAATTCCTTTGGGTATAGACTCAAGGAGAGAAATTGCTGGGTCCTAATTAACTCTATTTTATTTTTTTCAGTAACTAATATACTGTTTTCCATAGTGGCTGTGGCACTTACAGCCCCACCATCAGTGCGTAAGGGTTCCAATCTCTCCACATCCTCACCAACACTTACTTTCTGTTTTGTATTTTTTTTTTCAAGTATTCATCCTAATGAACATCAGGTATCTCACTCTAGTTCCTATTGCATTTCATTAATGATTAGTGGTGTTGAACATCTTCTCATATGCTTGTTGGCCATCTGTATATTAACTACAGTCTTCTGCTTATTTTAAAATCTGGTTATTAATTTTTGTTGATGTTGACTTGTAGGAGTTCTTTATGTACTCTGGATATTAATCCTTTATCAGACATATGATTTGCAAATATTTCTCCCATTCTGTGGGTTCCTTTTTCACTCTGCTGATTGTGTCCTTTGATGCACAGAAGTTGTCATTTTTTGTGTGATTCATTTTATCTATTTTTTTCTTTCGTTGCCTGTGCTTTTGGGGTCATATCTAGGAAATCATTGCCAAATCCAATGTCAGGAAAATTTTCTTCTGTTTCATTCTAGGAGCTTTATAGTTTTGGCTCTTAGGTTTATGTCTTTCAACAATTTTGAGTTAATTTTTGTATATGGTGTTAGGTAAGGATCTACATTTACTCTTTTGCATGTCGATCTCCAGTTTTTCTAAAACCATTTGTTGAAGAGACTGCCCTTTCTCTGTTGAATGGTCTTGGCACCTTTGTGGAAAGTTATTTGACCGTATGTACAAGCCTTTATCTCTGGACTGTCTCTTCTATCCCATTGGTCTATATATCTATCTTAGGCCAGTACCATACTGTTTTAATTGCTGTAGTTATATAACAGGTTTTGAAATCAGGGAATGTGTGGCCTCCAACTTTGCTCTTCTTTTTCAAGATTGTTTCTGTGTCTTCACAGTCCCTTGAGATTCAACATAAATTTTAGGATGGATTTTTTCTACTTCTGCAAAAATACTGTTGGGATTTTGATAGAGATTGCATTAAATCTATAGACTGCTTTGGGTAATACTGACATCTTAACAGTATGTTGGGTTATCTTTCTACTTATCTGTCTTTAATTTCTTTCAGCATTTTTTTGGTAGTTTTCAGTGTATCAGTCTTTTCCTCCTGGGTTAAATTGATTTCTAGATATTTCTGTGTATGTGTGTATGTGTTCTATTATAAATGGAATTGTTTTCTTTTTGGATTGTTCATTTTTAGTGTGTAGAAATACAACTTACTTTTTTGTGTTGATTTTGTGTCTTGCGGCTTGCTTAGTTTATTAGTTATAATAGTATTTCTGAGGAATCTCTTGGGTTTTCTACATATGAAATCATGTCGATCATTTTATTTCTTTCTTTCCAATTTTCACCCCATATATTTATTTATTGCCTAATGACTCTGTCTCGAACTTCTAGTGCTGCGTTGAATAGGAGTGGTGAAAGTGGGCATCCTTGTTACTGAATAACACAATTATCCTGTGTCAAAGGAAATAGCAATATATAGCAAACTGATTTCAAAGGAGAATATTGAAGCTGATAAAAGCCAGACAGAGGGATTTCTGTAGAGTTATCCTTAGACTTGGATCCCTTTTCACCTTCCTGTGTGCTCCAGCAGGGACAGTGACCTAGGCCACAGTCACATTCATCAAATATTCATGGGTGAACAGATGCTACTCTAGGCACTGAAGATTTAAGGGACAAGACACCAAAGTCCCTGCTTTCATGGAGCTTACATCTACTTTGGGCCTATGTGTACGTGAGAAATAAAGTGTAAGAAAAATTTTGGAAGTGTTAAGTCCTACAGAGAACATACAGCAGGGTTGATGGATAGGTACTGACGTGGAGACGGTTAAGGACATCTTATTTGGAGAAATGACACTTGAGCCATGATGTGAATGAAAGGAAGTACCTGGCCACGTGAAGACCTGGAGGCAGCGTCTAGACAGAGGAACTACAAGTACATGAGTCTATGGCAGGAACAGATCTGGCATGCTCGGGCAGGAGAAAGAAGGCCAGTGGGGCTGGAGCAGAGTGAGCAAGGACCAAGTGACAGGAGATGAAGTCAAAGAGGTTGGCTGAAGCCAAATCCTAGAGGTCCTCGTGGCATGAGGGAAGGATTTATTCTGGGAGTGGTGTGATTGGAATCTACATTTTAAAGGCATTCTTAATCTGTGTGCTGCCATTCAAAGAGTGGGTATGAAGATAATGGGCTGTATTCATATTGTCCTCACACCTTCCCTTGCCCAGTCTTGTCACCCACTGAGCACAGGTCCCTGGACCAGACAGAAGCTTGTCTTTATTCTCATACCAGGCACCAGCCAGCTTTCCAGGACTTCAGGGATGATGAGAGAAGAACGGAAACCGAGAAAGTGAAGAGGGAAGACCAAAGCTCAATTTTCATATGTTGAGACTTTCTTTGACCAGAGGTGAAAATATGACCGACACCATCAGCACCTCGTCCAGAGGCCCTTGGCCTGCACCACCCTGGGAATTTCAAGAGCATCATGGGCTTCCCTTGACTGAAGGCAGGCCAGGGAGACATTCGCCAGGAAGCAGCCCTCTGCCAGTGACAAGATGGGAGTCTCAAGATAAATATTCACATTTTCTTGCCCATCACATGGGAGAACTCAGATGTGTTGTCTATGGTTTTCCAGAATTCCCCTGCAGGATTGAGCCCCAGTTACCCACAGAAGAATCTTGCTTGATAACGTACCCTTTCTGTCCTGTTTTCTGCACCCTTGGCCCTCATGTTCTTGTCTCAGACTCTGCTTCTGGGGTAGGTAGCCCGACCTATGATAGAGGATATCTGGCCTGAATCCTGCTGTTGGGATCATGTCAGAGGATCCATTTGTTGAGTGCTTCCTGAACATTTTTTCTATGAACTTCCAGACTTGGAAGCTTGAAAAGCTTTAACTTGTGAAGAGATTTTGTAAATTACAAACTGCTACTGCATACTAGATACAGGGAAACAAAATGAAATGAAACATCTTTGCATTTTGCTCAGTTTGTATCTCCAGCATTTAATTTAGTGTCTGACTCTAGTAGGCACTGGAGAAATATTTATTGAATGAGTGAGGTAGAAAATATGGCATATATCCAGGGATAAGATGAAATGTACATACTTTGGAATTTCTTAGATTCCTTGATTCTCTTTCCTTTTTAAAGAATTTTTTTAAATGTTTATATTGTTAGATGACAGACACAGAGTATGAGTAGGGAGGGTCAGAGAGAGAGGGAGACACAGAATCCAAAGCAGGCTCCAGGCTCTGAGCTATTAGCACAGAGCCCGACTCAGGGCTTGAACTCGTGAACTGTGAAATCATGAGCTGAAGTCAGACGCTCAGCCTACTGAGCCACCCAGACACCCCATGTGATTCTCTTTCCTTTTATCTCTCTGCACCCAAACTACAGCTGGGAGCTGGGAATGAGGTGTGTGTTGAGGCTGTGACATCCACTTAATTTTTCTCTGTTAATTTATCTGAGCTTAACTTTCATCTAACTAATTAAACCAGTATTACCCAAAACCTACTAAATCTCGGGCACTCTGATGAAGATACGGGAATACATAGTGAAGAGACATAATCACTTCCCTCTTGGAACATAAAGATTGTTGGAGACAGACAGTGCACAATTTATTACAGGACCTACTTTTTAATTATAATTGTATTAAGTACCATAAAGTAGAAGTACAGTGTGTCATAGAGCATATAACTAGAAACCTAATCCAGTCCAGAAATCTAGAAGAAGTTTATTTGAGAAAGTGACATTTAAACTGAAAACTAGAAAGTAGAATGATTGAATTAAATATTTTGCTCTTTCCTCTCTGGCTTTGAAATCCTGTGACCATATCCCCACTTTAAACACTACTTAAATTCTTCTGCCAGTCTCTGGGCACAGCGGTGGGTTGTGGCTTTAAGCTCTATGAAGCCCACTTCTTGTACCACAGATGACTCTGTAACAAGAGGTACACAGGTTCCTGGCCCAGATCACCCAATACTGTTCCCTGCAAGAATGTTTTGAGGATTTTAAAGACACAAGGCCGTGGTGTATCTGTACTTGTTCCATCAGGTTTTCTGACTTCCTGTGTGCTCATTCTTGTTGGCCTGCCTTGCCTCTTCTGTTAACCCGTCAACACATCTCCACTTTGAATATTGAAAGGATATGACTGGGGACCAAATGCACACTTTTGGAGATGGAGACAAACAGGATTCTGAATTTGAGAGAACAGGTTCAGAGAATTCTAATGTACAGTCTCCATGTATTGGTGAAGATTCAAACAGCTGCAGAATGTCATTTTTCTGGTCTCCCTTTGTGTGTGTGTGTGTGTGTGTGTGTGTGTGGCCTGATCACATAGTATTCACCATCACACTAACTGGAGAACACTAAATTCTTCATCTGCAGACATGGCTCTTCTAGATCTCTTCTCCTCTAGAGCCCAGGCAGTGCAGCCTATAGGTGCTGTCCAGCAGTTGTGGTGAATCTTCATGGCATTTTGTTATGAAATCTTGGAAGAATAAGGTATCTTAATCCAACTTTTCACTGATTTTTAAATTTTCCTTACAATTTGCTAATGAACCAGCCCTTCAATAAGCCAATATAGAAAGCTCATTGCCTCTAAGGCAAGTGACTCATTCCATTCCTTGAATGGCTCTATCCATATGCTTAACCGATATCTATGTCCCTATAATGCTTTCTCCATTGTTCCCGTGTATTCTCTGTACTGTGCTCAAACATGGGTCATTTTACATGTGACATTTAAACAACACTGAAAGCTTCTCTTCCCTGGCATAGTAATGCATAAAACAAACAGCCCGTCCACACAAATTGTGCAAACTGTAATTGCCTGGCAAGTTAGAAAAATTCAATGAAAAGAAGCAAAACAAAACAGAAATAAACAAAAAACACCGCAAAACCAAAATACCACCTCAAAATCACCAGAAGAACATGCTTTTTCTCTGCAAATATTTTAACAGGGCCTGTTTTCTACCCAAGGGCAATCTTAGGGAGCCCTATGTTTAATCCCCAGAGCAGAGCAAAACCGTGCATGGTGAGCACCAAGCACAGTGGTGAGTGGAGCCAAGGAGAGAAAGACAAGTCATACGTGGGCATCAGTAATTATGCTGAATTGGCTATCCTCCTGGGATCAGTGGTGCAAGCAGAAAGAGAGGTACCCTTCCTAGGAGAAACAACTAGGGCAAGTGTCTTTTTAAAAGCAGAGGATTCTTTCTAACATCAGTAGGAGTAAGCATGTTTGGTGAGAAATAATTAGCTGTGCCAAATATAGGTCATACTATCCAAATGCTTGTACCTAAGAACGGCTGTCTAAATAATGTATGTTAAATATAACCATTAAAACAAGAAAGTATAGAAATAGAGACAATAGATGCCTGTACATTAAATATAGCTTAAGAAGTTTACTTTTTTAAGCAATTGAGCTTCTCAGCACTAGAGGGGAAATGTTTGCACTGTAAACACCAGTTCTTCAAATTAATCTTTGACCTGTACAGCTGTTCTGAGGATCGTGTTAACAGCTAGCAACTATGGGCCAATATCTTTACACCATCCCATTTAATCCTCAGCCCTATAAGGAAATATAATCGTTTTCTCATTTTATAGAGGTGGGAACTAAAGTTTTATGAAGTTAGGCAAATCGCTCAGGTTCACACAATCAGCAAGTGGCAGAACCAGACTTTGAGTTCTGGTTAAGTAACTCAGAGCTCAGGCATGGGAGGTCCATCCACATCCACTTGTTGAGTGAGTAAGGAACCAAAGGGGAGGAAAGCAAGATGAGGTGGAGGACACTGTGTCTCTTATGAGGATAAACTTGGATCTGAAGGAAGGGGCATCTGAGATGAGGCTTGAAGGACAAACAGAAGTGAGAGAAACAAGTCAGTTACTGGTGGGAGCTAGAAGACAGGAGAAGATGCTCTAGTCAGGGGAATAGTATGTATAAAAGCGTGGAGACAAGAGAGTGTATGTGGCACTATGATGCATCTGCACAGATGGAGCGCTGTTATGAGGCTGGGGGTGCGGAGGAGTGATGTCACATCTCCCATCCTACATGTTCTTCTACTGTTTTTCCACAGCCCCCCATCATCAAATGGGGTCTAATCCCCTCCCCCCGAATATGGTGGGCTTGTGACGCCTTGTAACTGGCATCCAATGATGGAAGTGCACTAAGTGCTTTCTGTGGCTAGGTCACAAAAGGTGGTGCAGCCTCTTCATTGTTAGCTAGGACATCCACCCTTGGAGCCTTGAGCAAGAAGTCCAATGACCATTGGTTGCCATGCTGTAAGGAATTCTGGGCCTATGGAGAAGCCATGTGTAGATATTCTGACTGATAGTCCCAGATAAGATCCCAACCAACAGACATGTGACAGTCACAGACATCAACCACTAGACATATGAGTGGAGAAACTTCCAGGTTATTCCATTCTTCAGCTGTTACATCACTCCAGCCTTTAAGTCCTCCCAGGTGATGCTCCAGACATCAGATAGCAGTAAACTGCCTTTACTGTGCCCCGAGTTCCGGACCCAACCAATAGTTGTTTTATGCCACTCAGTTTTGGGATGACTTGTTATGCAGCTATAGTCACTGGAACAGATGGTTGTGTTGTACAAGAAGGTGACGAAACATGTCTGCGGTTCAGAAGAGACATTCGGGCTAACAGTGTAGCCCTCTAGGTTTTCTGCATTGTAGATGATGGCCGATGCCCTGGGAAGATGTGGGGTGATCAGGGCAGTGTGTAGAAGTAAAAGAGAAGAGGTTAGGAATGTTGTTCTGGGACATATCCACACTGAATGCTGAAGAAGGACAAGGAACAAGAAAGAGGCCCAGAAGGAGGAATCAGAGGAAGGAGCAAAACCAAGAGAGAGGGTTACTAAGGAAGACAAAGGATGAGCAAGTTTTATGAAACGTGCGGAGATCAGCACTCTCAGCTGCCATGGAGAGAGCACTGGGAACAAGAGACAGGTGCTCTTGTCCTGAGCAGTGAGGATGAAGGGTAGACTGAGGGATGCTGAAGAGCGGTAGTAGGGGCTTAATAAATGTTTGTTGAATGAATCTGAAGTGATAACATAGAGACAAGTTGGTTATAGATGGAAGAAGAGAGACGTAGCTGACAGAAAGTCGAGGGCCAGAGTCTTGGGGAGGGGGATGGGAAGAGAAGATGATGAAGCATTTGTGGCGAAAGCAACAGCACCCTCCTCTCCCAGAAGCCTCCCTTGCTACCCTCCACCCACACCAGCAGCTGGGGCGACCCTTGTCCAGAGCCCGTCACATGCGCCCCACAGTGGTCAGAGCTGCTCTCTGGCCCCAATGGGGGGGGGCTCTTTTCGGCACATCACAGCACGGCCGGGGTGACGGGGTATGGCTGCATGGCCAGTACTTCCCGTGCAAGTCTCTTGTTTAATAAGGGGAGGAGGCTGGGGGTGGGAGAGCAGTCGGCCAACTAGAAAACAGGTCACAAACCAAGGACTTATATACAAGTGCCACGGAAAGAGTGAAGAACAGCATCTTTTATTCTGACAGCACATTCCTTCTTCCAAGAGCCCATAACACTTTATAATTCAGATTTGTACCCCCAAATCACCCAATCCGGAGAAATATGCCGTTTCCTTTCTGAGTATGCTGGAGGGGTCAGGAAAAGGGGGAAGGGAGGCAGGGTAGTCCTTTCAGACAATTAACATTCTGATTTTTCACTTACATCCACGTTCAGAACCAAAGACCTTTGCTATCTTTCCCCAATAGAAAGCCTTTTTCACTGACTTTATGGGTTCTGTTTTATACTGTCAATTTAAGCTGGTTTTGAGATTAATTTGCCTGCCACAGGCTCTTGACAAGTGGCTTAGGGATGAGTTATGCCAAAAACCTGATTTTTAAAAAAATTTTTTATGTCTTTATTTTATTTTTTGAGAGAGAGAGAGAGAGAGAGAGAGAGAGAGACAGAGTGTGAGTGGGGGAGGGGCAGAGAGCGAGGGAGACACAGAAGCTGAAGCAGGCTCCAGGCTCTGAGCTGTCAGCATAGAGCCCAACTCGGGGCTCGAATTCACAAACCATGAAATCATGACCTGAGCCAAAGTCAGATGCTTAATCTACTGAGCCACCCAGGTGCCCCCAAAAACCTGATGTTTACCGAGTAGAGGGAATCCTTGCCTAAATATACATGATAATGCAGCATTAAAGGCATAGTACAATGAACCCCTGAACAATGCGGGGCTTAGAGATCCCACTGTCCACCCCATGCAGTCAAAAGTCTGCACATAACTTTTAATTCCCCCCAAAACATAACTAATAGCCTACTGTGGACTAGAAGAGTTACCGACAACATAATCAGTTGATTAACACGTATTTCATATGTTATATGTATACATACTGTAGTCTTACAATAAAATCAGCTGGAGAAAAGAAGGTGTTATCAAGAAAATCGTAAGGAAGAGAAAATACATTCATTCACGTTACTGTACTGCGTTTATCAAAAAATAGAAATAAAAACCCACATGTAAGCAGACCTGCACAGTTCAAATCCGTGTTGTGCAAGCATCAATTATATTTCAGTTCTGTGGCCGTGCAGGCCCACTGCTGGTTCTCTGTTGGGCTGAGGTCTGTCCTGAGCTGGAGAAATTCTAGGTCAATGGAAAACTATGATTGCTTGAAGCAAATTAGGAAAATGAGTGAATTGTGGATCTTTGCCAAATCCTGTGCCTAAGAGGCCAATTCACACAAACCAGGATGGCAAAAATCCTTTAGAAAAATGATCATTGGAGTACCCCTGCTTTCCATTGCTTGCCAGATCTTGCAGGGAGATAGACCCTTTTAGGCTCTTTTGTTCAGAAGTGGCTTCTTAGGAGACATGATTAGAATCTCCATTAACATCAAATAATCAACGTGTTCTAAAGAAAAGTCAGCCTGTGGATCTTCTCCACGCCCTGGGACCTTATTTGCAGATGAATCCCTGAAACTGGTGTCCTCTTATTATGCCACTAAAGCCAAGTCAATACGTTGTTAACAGCCTGCTGTTTTTCCTGCCAAATCATCCTGAGACATAAATGTTTCCAAGTTTGCCTCTCCACATCCCCCCCCCCCCATTTAGATCCTAAAAATGCTCCAAAACACTTTTTTTTAAACCCTTTCTGTATTTCTTCCCATAGGGACAAAGGCTTCATTCAAGAGGAATGTTAAAGTCAAGTCTAGGGCTTGTCAGAGTGGCCTCATCCACAGACATGTTGGGTTCCAGAATGGGCTCTGGACACCTGCTGAGACAGACCCCAGTCTGTGTCTGTAGTGACAGGCTTTCAGGGGCACACCTGCTGAGGACCTTCTTCCTCCCTTGGGCCTTGTGATGGTTAATTGTATGCGTCAACCGGACTTGGCCAGGGAGTCCCTAGATGCCTGGTTAAACATTATTCTGGAGTGTATCTGCAAGAGTGTTTCTGGATGAGATTAACATTTGAAGCAGTAGACTGAGTAAAGCAGATTGTTGGCTTCTATGTGGGTGGAGGCCCACTAAAGGCACCAATAGGACAAAAAGGCTGCGTAAGAGAGAATTCACCTTTTCCGCTTAATGGTCTTCAAGCTGGGACACCAGTCATCTCCTGACTGTGGACTCAGACTCAAGCCGGGACTTATATTCAGCTCTCCCTGTTCTCAAGCCTTTGGACTGAAGATCTTGGGAATTCTCAACCTCTATAATCATGTAAACCAATTTCTTAAAATAAATAAGTAAAACCTTGGTCTGCAAACATAAATCGTTCCAGAAACATGCTTGTAATCCAAAGCACTGTATATCAAAGCAAATTTCAAGAACCATTGGCTCGGTTGTGATTATGTGACATTTGGTGTCACATACTACTTATGTTGCAAGACATCGCTTATTTATCAAATTAAAGTTTATTAGCAATGTTTGCTCATCTTGTGGAACACTTGCATAACAAGTTACCCACAATCCAAGGTTTGACTGTAAATAAATATCTCCTATTGGTTTCATTTCTGTGGAGAACCCTCATTGTTACCTGCCTCTTGTCATGCTTTATCCTGGTCCCAATGTTCAGGTCACGATAAAAGACAAGATGGATATCCTGACAAAGTCATGGCCTGGAATTGTGCATTGCAACCCCATGTTTCTCTCACATTGGGACCCTCTCTCATTGCACTGAGGATGCTTCACTCCTGTCTCTCAGATGGTCGAAAATGGGGGGGGGGGCATCACGTGCTATGTGATAATCATATCACCCCTGTCCTCTCTAATCTTTCTTGAGTTGCTTGGAGAAAATAAGAGTGTAAAGCAGATGACCAGGAAATATTTCTTCAAAGCAATTTTAAATTATTGATGATCCTGGGTCTGATTGTCTAGTTTGCCATTGATTGAGGCCCTTTAATGCCAATATCTCCAGCTGCTCACCTGCTTGCCGGTTATTTCAATACTAGTTCACAACTCAACTGGAAGACAGTTTTGGAACACGGAAAAGAATGAAAGTGGAAGTGGTTCATGTTACTGCTTTCCTTCTTTCTGGTTTGATGGGGATAAGTCTGAGGTTCAGAGATTATACGTGGGTTTTTTGGTGCCTTTTACTGGGGGAAAAAAGAATGGAATATGCCCCACGTCAAAAGATCAGTTCCCGCTCCTATGCTGTCACAATGTAGGAGGCACACATGTCAGCAAGTTTGTTAAAAATGGCCGCTGGTAATTTTGCATATCCAAAAAGAGCCTGCGGAGAGAACCTCGAGTGAGCCTTCAGAGGAAGGATACAGTTAAAAAATATATATGACTCAGATACTCAAATGCTTGCTTAAAATTTATGCAGGACATATGAAATATTTCCACAAGAAAATTTAAATAAACCCCATAGTCATGATCAGACTGACACAGACTGATGCAGTGGGAAGAAATCACAACGAGGAACTGGGGCGATGGAGCAGTGGTCTTATTTTTGCTGCAGGTTTACTATTTGATCCTGGGCACATCACGTCACCACCACCCCCACCCTGGGCTCTAACCGTCATGCTATCACATGAATAAAATGAGGAGATGTGTGGTTTTCAAACTATGTCATGGTGTCCTGCTTTCTGCAGAGGCGAGGATAATCTTAGTGGAGTCTCTGAGTCCCTGCTTCAACCAGAGAAGCTCTATTTTGATCAGTTTCATGTACATGTGGGACTTCCATGTAAGATTTTATTTGAAGAAAATTATCCATCACTTAAAAAAAAAAAGAGCTTACAAACCTTTGACCAGATGATCTCTTAATTTCTCCTCAGTGATAACATTTTGTGTGATTATTTCAGTGCTCTTCACCAAGAAGGCAATCCCTGATCTGTCTGTGGGGTTGGGGTGGGAAGGGAAGAGACACACCAAAGTGCTTTCAAGTGCATTTTGTGTCCACTCATGTGCACACTTTCTTTTTTCACTCACTCACCTTACTCCCACCTTTATCATGTATTTCTCTTCATGATATTTCCCTCCACTGACTTCCTTAAATGGTTGATTTTATTTTGTACTATCCAGAATGCCCAGATGAGATAGTATTTCATTCAGAGAAAACATCCCAGAGATCCTCAAGTCAAAGGTAAATGTTGTGGATTTTTTTCTTCACCATTTGGCAAGCTAGTTAGCCCAAGTGGGAGCCAATTCACTGAAACTTTATCTACAGATCCTAAAATCACATCTTGTACACAGTGTCTCATTGGGGATAACTCTGAATCCTCATAAGCCTTCTCTTCTCCAGGTGGAGTTAATCAAAGTGCTGGGTCTTGCTAAAGGCCAGAAATCTAAATCTTATTTTGTCTCACTTTGTCTTTCTTTCTTTCTTTCTTTTCTTTCTTTCCCTCTCTTTCTTTCTTTCTTTTCTTTCTTTCCCTCCCTCTCTTTCTTTCTTTCTTTCTTTCTTTCTTTCTTTCTTTCTTTCTTTCTTGTCTTTCTTTGCCATAATAATACCTTAAGATGTTTTTACAAATCCAGATTATTTTATCCTTGGTGTCTCAACCAGTCTTTATTCTATTGGAGTTTGTTTCTTTTAATGTAAATACAGTTTGTTAAAGAAATGGATCATTTTTAAGGGTCTCTAAAGCCAGGTCTTTGTTTCCAAAGGGTGCCTTGAGATATGTAGTAGCAAATGACCCCACTACCTAAAAAGTAAGAATTAATCTTTTTTGTTATTGTTATTTTTTTTTAGCTGGTGAAAATGACTAGTATTTAAATATATTTTAACGTGAACACTTTCTATCTTTAAATAAAAATGATTTACATTTTTAAGGGCACGTGGGTGGCTCAGTCAGTTGGGCATCTGATCAGATCGACTCAGGTCATGATCTCCCGATCTGTGAGTTCAAGCCCCGCATCGGGCTCTGTGCTGACAGCTCAGAGCCTGGAGCCTGCTTCGGGTTCTGTGTCTCCCTCTCTGTCTTCTCCTCCCCCACTTGTGTTCTCTCTATCAAAAATAAATAAGTATTTAAAAAATTTTTTTAAATTTTAAACAATGATTTATATTTTCAAATATGAAAGTACTCTGGCATTAGGACTTAACTGCTTCCTGATCTACAGGGTTTACTTAGGTGCCACCTCACTACTAAATCCCCAGTGCTCTTGAGGCCCGTGTTGGATGGTCCTCCTCTGCTGGAAGTCCTTGTAGCAACTTCAGGGGCTTGGTTCTTATCAGACGTTTAACCACGTTCAGTTCTGCATTCACCAAAGGGATATTCTTGTGAACCTGAGGAGTATGTGCTTTTTCTAATCCAAGCATCTTTATTGTATCCTTTCCCAATATGGACATATTTTTGTACTCTTTATTCTGGTAACTATGTAGTTTATGAGGGTGCTGTGGATCCCCACCATAGTTTTCGTGATCTGCAGGTGAAGGCTGAAATACTTTATCTGGAATTCTTGACTTGGTAAATTTGTGACGAATCCAGTCTGTACAAATGAGACTGCACACCTTTTGTTAATAGTTTGGAGTCCTCCTGGGGGCCTCTGAATTACTGAGCACAAAATCCCTGCCATGACTGTGGTGACTGTTCTCGTCAAAGGCAAGGGAAAGCAGAGCAGATGGGAGACCACCTTGTTTTTATGTTTTTAATGTACCCTAGCAAAAACTCATCAGCTACAAATGTTAGATTTTGTTCTCTAGTCTTTTAAATGATTTTCCTTTTTACATCCAAGATTCTGTGATACTGCACTCACAAACTAGGACAAAAGTAGGACAGATTCCTGTATATGCAGTTAGGGAACTACCTTTCATCTGCTTTCAGTAAAGGTTGAAGAACTCTTATGCCAGATGTCTATGAAGGAAATTACATAGCATGAGTACGTAGTCAAGCATGGCTGTTGATAAACCTGTTCTTCAGGGTGAACCTCACATTTTCCAATCTCACAGCCATGTCCATTGTCATCAAAGCAGTGGAGAGCAAAGCTTTATTTGCAAAGGCCACTCATTAACAAAATTAATGTAGGAGAGGGTGTCCGGTATCTACATCTACATCTACATCTACAGGTACATGTACCTCTGCTTCCACACCCACATCGACAGTCTGTCTCTGTCTATCTCCACATCTATCTGTCTATCTATCCTTCCATCCATCCATCCATCCATCCATTCATCCACTCCACTGTAAGCCCCAGAAGTACAGACACTGTGTTTACTCATCACCATGTGTCCCATAGCACGTCACCAGGGAATCAGACAATTTTTGAAGAATGAATTACATCCTTTTCCTCATATCTAAAGACCAACATCCAAGGTACAGATAGATAGCCAGTAGACTCCTAAACCCCATTACCACCCTTTCTAACAAGATAAATGAAAAGAAATTCTAGCAATCATAACAAACTACCATCTATACAAGTTGCTACAGTTTTTTAAATAGCAGGACAACAGACTTTATCATTTGATCTTAATACTGTGGCATGAACATCATCCTGATCATCTTACAGATGAGGAATCTGAGGCTGAAAAAGATTACATAGCTGGTTTTAGATTACACAGCTAGTGGGTGCTTACATCAGGATCATCTGCAGTCTCCATGTTCTCTGCATGATGCCCTAAATGAGATAAGGGAAAAACAATTCAGTCAGTGTCTTATATGGTCCCAAATCCATATAGATATCTCACCGATATAATGCTTCCTTCCAGAAGTCTAGGGATCAGAAAACCAACCAGTTTTTATGAAGTCGACAAACTATTCTGTGAGCACAGACATTTCTGTGGCAATCTGTGAGTCTGCAATAATTCTTCACTCACGAGTGTCTGTCTGACAACATCCTAGGACTCAGCACATTGCAACCTCTCTACTCTCTTTACCATTTCTCTCCTCTGGGAATTCTGCTAGCAGCAGACTGGAACCAGACTGGAAGAGGTTTGGACTTTCGTAGAAGTATCTGGAAGAACCCTGCTTCCTGGAATCTGGACCACATGGCTATATAACAGTTACACATTCCCTGGGGCAGCTGTGTGCCTCTGTTGGTTAAGTGTCTGACTTCAGCTGAGGTCATGATCTCGCGGTCCATGGGTTTGAGCCCCGCATCAGGCTCTGTGCTGACAGCTCAGAGCCTGGAGCCTGCTTAGGATTCTTTGTCATCCTCTCTTTCTGCCCCTTCCCCACATGCATTCTGTCTCTCTCTGTCTCAAAAGTAAATAAACATTAAAAAAATTTTTTTAAGTTACACATTCCAGATTTCTGTTAGGAAAAACAAAACAAACAACTTCGGAATAGAGGGTTGATTCTGTTGATTCCTTAAGGAGATTAAGTGGCTACCAAAAATATGAGACCAGTAGCTAAACAGTAGCTAAAAAGAGAAAACAACAGACAAAGAAAAGCATCTTACTCCAAGAGAAGAGAAGCTGACACCTTCCCGCCACACCATGTCAGTAGTGCTGGGTGGCGCTCAGGAGTTTGGGCTGTGGTATTATGAAATCTATTTCTGTCTAGGTTTCTCATAGAATTTACTGTTTTTTCAATGATGCCCCTTAAATTTTGGCACCAGTAGACTAAACTAACTGGTCAGTTGACTGAATATTTAACTGAGCTTGAACTTGATTTTTAAAGACTAGGGAACAAAGGCAAATGGGAGAAAGGATCTCGTAAAGATCTTCCTGGAGTGACTTGTTTCAGTTCAAGCAAAAGATAAAGCCTTTCTGCTGCCACTTCTTCCATAAAACAACATTCTCCTTCCTCTTTATGGTCTGCTTTAGAGGATTAACCTCTCTAAATATTCCCCTGTGATAGACTAGCCGCTGGGACTCCATTGCTCCGGGAATAAAAGCCAAATTCCTTCACAGAGCATTTTAGGCTCCTCACTTCCAGGGCTCAACCTACCTTCCAGCCTATTCCCCCTTCCTATAGTCATATTCCAAGCAGAAGACTGAGTTTTATTCCCCCACACAGGCACTCCCAGCCCCATACATTTTGTGTGTGCATGCCTTTGTTGTATTGTCGTTCTGCCTGAGAATACCACCTTTCCTATCTCTGTATCTCTAGATTTCTTCCTTTTCCTCAAGGCCCGCCCACAGCACCTCTTGATGAAGGCTTCTCTGATTCCCAGGCTCACACTAACCCACCTACTCACCTGTAAGTTGGAAATTCTCTCCTCCATCTGGATTCTATTATTTATGTACATGTTCTATCTTTCAGGGCCGGTCGTCTCTTTGCACCACCCGGGCCTTCACCCAGATGCACTCTGTGCCTTTCTCTACCTTGTTCCCTGCTCTGGGATATGGATCCTTAACCGCTTTGTCAGCTGGCTCCCTTGTCAGCCAGCTTCCACCTGACTGCATTTCGTGGGAGGGACCAATAGGAAGATCAGGGTTGGGGAGGAGTGCCCTTCCTTCTCTCCCCCTGCGTTAGCTCTGCAGCTCTGCCAGTAGCTGCCTCCCTCTAACATCGCAGCTTCTGCCAAGTGGCCCTTCTCCTCCACCTGTCATCAGCTCCCAGTTACTCTCCCTCCTCCCCTGTTCCTTCAGCCATAGAACTAGCAATGGCTTACCATTTGTTGCTGCTGTTTAGATGGCCCAGCAGCCCTTGCTAATTTCTGTAATACCGTCACACCTCTGTATGTGGCCTTTTCATCAAAATCTTTTCATATGCACCATCTAGAGTGAGTTGTGTGTCCTCCTGGGACCCTGACAGATGAACTCCCTCACCTGATACTCATCTTGAAGGCATCGTTTGCATGGGACAGGGAAGGGCTAGGGAGCGAGGTGTTTTGAGTCGAGGTCCAGCCCTGCCTTTTGCTCCCTGTAGAGTACTGGACACCCCGTTCCCCTCTCCCATTTCATATTTGGTGAAATGGCAACTACACAAGTAATCTTCCATGTTTGTTTTGAGGATCACATGAGATTGTATGTGGGAAAGCATTTTGTACATCTTTGTACAGGATTTCAGTGCTATTATAATTCATCTTTTAATCCTCCACGATGTAATAAGTGCTTAATAAAGGAGCCATTTCATATTGATCTGTTGGGTGAATGGATAGAAAAGATCATTTTCCATGTATTTCTCAGAATCGGCTCTCCAGACATGTAGGAAACAGAGCATCCACTTAGTAAGGATTCGGAGTAATCAAAGACCAGCATGTGTCACACACAGTCAGCAGAGCCCTGAATGGGGGAGTTTGCTGTCCCAAATCTATTTTGTTCAAATGTTCTGTGGCCCTACTGATTTTTAATCTATTTGTTCTCATGATTACCAAGAAAAAAAGTACAGCAGGGATCTGTTTTGAGCTTCAATAGTGGAGGAAGTGATAGAAAGGAAGAGGCTTCTGAATGTTGACTTGAGCCTGGGGTGAAACTAAACGTGGCCATGGAGAAGTCTTTGCCTTCACCCAAACTTTGAAACCAGCCAGATCCATTAGGGAGACTCTCTTGCTGCCTGTAGACACCTCTCAGCTAAGCTGTCCCAGTTTTAGAGCCACCAGCATTTCTAGCTGCTTTTATCTGCAAAGACCACACACACCTTCCTCTGTGAGTATTCAGAGCCAACTGTGGCAATCTGGTACCAGGTCTGCCCTGGGTTCAAAATGGCCATGTGACATCTGTGGTGAACACAAGAGGATGAGTGTCAGTTGTGTGTGGAGAATTGTCATCAGAATGTGAGATGTAGTGAGTTGAATGGTGGCTCCTGCCAAGAGCTATGTCCATTTCCTAACACCCAGACACTGTACCTGTTACCTTATTTGGAAAAAGGATATTTTCAGATAGAATTATGTTAAGGATCTTGAGATGAGATCATTGTACATTACCTGGGTGGGACCTGAGTCCAGTGATGAGTGTCCCTATAAGGAGACAGGAGAAGAGAACAGACACATACAGAGGAGGAAGCAGATAGGCTAAAGATTGGAGATTAAAGGGTGTCAACAGCCACCAAAAGCTAGAAAAGGCAAGGACAGATTCTCTCTACAGCCTCAGAGGGCACGTGATACCCCCAGCCCCTTGATTTTATACTTCCGGACTTCCCAACTGTGAGGCAATACATTTCTGTCATTCTGAGTCATCAAGTATATAATAATACACAGAGTATATCATGTTTACAAAACCCCCAGAGGAAAATCCACAAAAAGCCATCGTCCTCAGGGAGGCGAGGTGTATGGAACAATTTAGACCATGAAGAGTGCCATTTTGTGACCTCAAGGACTCCTGAAACTCAAGAGCGTAACAACTGCTTCCTTCAGTCCCTTGGGCAAACAGGAAAGAGAAGCCACCCCAAGTCTCTCAGGGCAGAAGCCTATCAAAACAGCACAGGGGACGTGGGGCACAGAGAGGATGCCAGACCCCGCTGCCTGCCATTCAGGAAAGGTGGCTTCACAAGCTGCTTATTGGGACGTTTCGTTGTAAAATAAACAGGCTCAGGAATTAATGGCTGTGGAAGAAGAGCTGAAGCCTTTGAGGAACACCTAAGCTGAGGGGCCAAAAGGCAGCCGTCCTTTAGGCGTCTGGAGAAGAATGCCCCCAACACTTAGGGCCACTCTCTTCAAGGACAGGAAGTGCTAACATAGTGCCTAGTAAGAGCTGGAGCCAGCCACTTGGCAGTTTATCATTTGTGTGAAAAAAAAAAAAAAAAAAAAAGTCCCGAGCACATTCCATTGAATGTCTCTAGGAAGGTGTTTTGTGGTTTGGAACCACTGCAGTTTCTGGGCATATTTCTTACTTCCAGGGGAGAGCTAAGAAACTGTCTGTCATTTACACCTCCTCAGGCTCCCTCTCACAAGCCAAAGATAATGCCTGATGGGATTTAATCCATTTCCCCCTGCAATAATTTACCTTTAGAGAGCCTCAAATATCCCTTTGATTGAATAACAATGCTCTGTAACAAATCTGCATCTGTCCAAACCTCTTCTATTAAGACTTCTCAGTATTGACTGATCCATGAACAGAAGCCTTTCTTCTTTCTTCCTTATCTTCTCTTTAAAATTCCTGGTCTTCTGAATTCATAATCAAGACACCAGTGTTGTCGTGTCCTTACTGTTAAGCACACAGGACTCATTTCTATTAGGGGCTAGCTGTGAAGTAGTATGCGCAAAGTCAGAGCAAACAGGACCAGATCTGGGCACTGTCCTATCCTGTCTGCTCAAGCTTCACCCAGCAAGAAATTATGCTCCTTTTTTTTTTTTAATTCCCTGGGGTATCTGTTGTATTAAAGATGGATTAAACAACATTAATTGAATTCTAAACATTAAGCAATAAATGATGACTGGTTTGGGGACTAAAATAATAGAATTCATTTTAATTTTTTGAGAATTTATAATCCATATGGTATCATTCAATTCAGGACATACAGTTAATCAGAACCGCCTACTGAGTGGCATCATTTACTTTCCAGGCCAGATCATAGATGCCTACCGATTGTTATTTCACAATAGTACCTTTAAAAACTCTTCCCATTTTGTTTTTTTACGTCGATCCTCTTTGAATTCTAAGTAATGGTCAATGAGTCTTAGCTGGGTTTTTTTTTTTTTTAAGTGCAAAATCTCTCTCAAACCCACCGACATAAAAAAGCTTTGTGTAACACTAAAAGATTCCTTGACTATTGCTGTTGTTACCTTTGCCATATGTTCTGACCCTGATTTTCTGCGTACCTTTGAAGTGTGATCGCCTCTGACATATCAGAAAAATAAAAAATCAGGAGACATCTCATCTATGCAGGCTGATTCCCCAAAGGTTCCCCAGAGACACTGAGCATGCCTAGATCCAGATGGGGATATATCATCTGAACTGCCAGTGAGGCCAAGCATGAATAGATCAAGCAGCAAAGAGAAGGCGGCTAAGCAAAATGATGCATGACATGTCGTAGAGAGAAGGCGGCCGGGCGGGGGGCGGTGGGGAATGCCACGCGGCACCTTACACTTACTGTTGGAAGCTGTCGTGCGACGGCAGTTACTAAAACAAAGCAAGAGTCGGCTCAGATCTACAAGCACAAACAAAAGACAAAAACAAAACTCTGTTCCGGGGTGGAGGGGGGTGGGTAACACTGAGCTATCGAACTACCTCAAACAAAAGAGAGTTCATGAAAAAGAAACCTTCTGGAGCTCAGTGATCCTAGGCAGGATTTCACATGGAGGCACCCGCGGTGAAAAGGTCCCAGATATTTCTCCGGATTTCGTGTTCCAGAGATCTGCGTGCCCTTCAGTTGAGTTAGCTCCTGAGTCTTAAGAAACCTGAGGACTCGTTTATTAGAGGACCCGTCACTTGGCTCGCATAGCACCTGTTACAGTATTGGCAGAGGTGGGGGCTCCTTTGTGAATAGTGTAGGCAGTGTGGTATTCTTAAAAAGATGCAGTAAGCATTATTGAATGCCTAGTATGCAGCAGGCCCTGGGCTACACGTTGGGAATATAACTGTAAGGCATTTGAGAAGCTTGTAGTCTGGAGCAGGAGAAAGACAGAACAGGATATTAGATGGAGAGTTGCTTACCTTAAGAAGAGGTACAGAGTGGAAAATCAAAAAGCAGACCCCAAAGCTGCATTCCTGGTCTTGCATCTAGGGCTCTATCACTTTTCAAAGGTAAAGTACTTAACCTCTTTGGACCTCAATTGCCTCGTCTGTGAAGTGGGTATAGTCATAATACTTCATGTAAGTTGAAGATGATGGATGAGTTAACACACATAAAACACTCAGAACACGGCCTGGCATATACTGAGCATGTAGATGTTTGTCTGATGGAGACACAAATGGGTGTCACGGAAACACACATGAGGAGGCAGAGCACTTTGTCATGTGTGTGTAGGGGAGGGCTTCCTTCCAGAAAGTGACATCTCACTTGAGAGCAGAAGGGAGGAGGGGTTAGTGGGTGGGCGGGACAGGTTTGGAGCCTGGTGAAAGACGGGAGACGTGTAAAGATGGAGAGTAGTGATGTTGGCTCACATCCCCTCTAATAATTTAAGGTTCTCATGTTGCCTGATTCGTTTGGCAAGAAAAACAGGTTCACAAGTTTGCTGCCTTCCCCAGATGACAGATTATCATTTCTCCAACACCTCTTCTGTGAATTGTCCCTGATAAATTGGTTCGCTGCTCTCCTTGCTGTGTTTCCATATCCCTTAGTGACACTGGTCACATGACACTGTACTTGTTGACTTGTCTGTCTCCCTGATCAGGCTGTCAGCTTCAGGATGGCTGCATCTGCTTCTTCCTCTTCCACCTGGTGTTCCCAATATCTAGAACAAGACCTGGTTTATAATAGGTGCTCGGGGGCAGTAGGGGGAAAATGTACTAAACAAACAATGTGGCTTTGGGACAGAACAGGGACTCACTCTGAAGTGTCACTTTTTCTCACCTTGTAGCCTGTCATCAGAACCCAATCTTACTTTTTTCCCCTTTCCATATACTGTCTCCTTTTCAGATAGAGTGTTTAGTCTTTAAATTATTGCAGGTGCAAACATGTGGTGGGCACAATTTTCCCTCCAAAATTAAGCAGCTAATTTTTTTTTTTTGCTGCAATGCAATGAGGTATGCATTGTGAAAGAAAAACAATTAACAAAACATATCTGATATCGACAGATGTCAAAATCCTGAGAAACTTCCCATTCAAGAGGAGATTCTCAGTATATAGCAACAATGCAAAGTAAACCCCACACCAAAGCCTCTGTTAATTTTGCCATCAAATTTGGGACCATTCCCTCAGCATTTCTTAGGTTTTCTCAGTTAATTTCCATTTATGCACTTTCCCAAGGTCTGTGCAAGAAGTCCACGGACAACTCACATGGGCATTTGTCTTTTCATTCCTTCTCTGTCCGCCTTCTTGAGGCTGGAGGTTGGGAGTTGCAACATGCGTAGCACTGCTAGCCAAAGGACATTTTTCTCCTCGCTCAAAACCATTCAGCATCTTTTTCTTTTAAAATCTTTTTAATGTTTATTCATTTTTGAGAGAGAGAGACAGACAGATCTGAGTGGCGGAGGGGCAGAGAGAGAGAGGGAGACACAGAATCCGAAGCAGGCTCCAGGTTCTAAGCTGTCAATGCAGAGCCTGACACAGGGCTCAAGCTCACCAACTGTGAGATCATGATCTGGGGTGAAGTTGGCCGCTTAACCGACTGAGCCACCCAGGTGCCCCAGAACCACTCAGCATCTTTACGCGGTTCTCCAAGAGATCATCTGAAGTGCAGGGACATCCCTCATGTGTAATTCCAAAGTCCATTTTCACATCATAAATAGCAGATCTTGTGACATGGGAGCAGGACACATACTTGGCTTGTTGACTCTTTGTATGTGCACTGAAACAGGACAGGAAAAGACCCTCTAAGACCTTGGAATGAGAGGCATGGGGACAGGGAAGTTAGGTTGTCATTGTACATGTGGAGGACCCCCTCAGACCTGCCATGGCCATGGCCTTGAAGAATGCATGGTACTCATGGAATACAGAAGAATTCTTGACTAATTTCTTTAGTCAACAAGGATTTATTGTGTGTGTACTCTGTGCCAGATGTTGAGGATGCAGCATTTGCAAGATAGACAAGGGCAGTGTCCTCATGGAGTTTACATTATCATGGGGAGAGACAGACAACAAACAAGTATGGAGATCAGCAAGATAATTCCAGAGAGTGGGCAACTGCTCTAAGGACAGGAAAATAGTATAGAGAATGATTAGGCTGGGGAGGCCAGGGAAAGCCTCTCTGTGGGGATGACATTGCACTTGAATCAGAATGTTGAGAAGGATCCAGCCATATGAAGACCTGGTCAGGAGGAGAATGTTCCTGCAGAAGTTAGTGACAGATCAAGGGCCAGATTATGGTTTCCCTGTTCCTGCAAGACTCACCAGTTACACCAAAACATAAGGAAAAAGAAAAAAATCACCACTTGGTCATTTCCAGGTAACCAGGGCCTCTGTGTGACATAACTCTGTGGACACTGGTGTACATTGCACTCTGATGCCTCTTCCTCCTTTCAGAAGGGTGTCAGAGCAAGAGGTCTGAGACAGGAATGGCTGCCTTGTTGGAGGACAGAGAGAGGGCTGCTGTGGCTGGAGCAGAGCAAACCTGAGGGAGTGCAATTTGATCTTACTATTGTCAGGACCTAGAGAATAAGAAAACTAGCTAACGTTGCTAAGTCTGGTTCTCTTAAGTGCATTATCTTACTTGCCACAACTGCTCTACAAAGAAATGCTATTACATCCTTCTTTTGTAGATGAGGAAACTGGAGCTTACCAGAGCTCAGTTGTTGGCCACAAAATCACATAGCGCCTAAGTGGTGGGGTCAAATCCATGTGTGTCCTCTCCAGAGCCCTCACTGTTAGGTGTTACGTCATAAGGTGCTGAATATGGGAGCCAAAGCCCCAGCTCCTTAAACATCCAGAGGAACCTGGATGGAAGAGTGAACCTCAGCAGAGATCTCGTTGTTTTCATGTTCCCTCTGGCTTTTCTGGAAGAGGAAGAGCAAGCCAACTGATTTTTCAGTGTGGCTTTTCCTCGCCAGTGGAAAAGAAGGAAAGGGTCTCCAAAGACCCTTAAGAATAAGAAGTAGAGTTTAGGGAGCAAAACTGGGAAGACCATGAAGAAGCTATTGAGAGTCATAGAAACAGACAGTAAGAGTCCTGACTTGCCCTTTCATTCCGACTTTCTGAAGGTCCTTTTCTTCTCTAAGAAGGGCTTTCCCTTAAACTAATCATTTCCGTCTTGAGGCATGGGAATGAACCAGGGTGGATCGCGCTTCCTGATCTTTGACTTGATGGCACTGGCAGGATCCCGTACATTTTTTTTTTTTTACTGTCTTTGAACTATATATGATCCTGCATAGTGAAACTCATGGGACATCACTTCCCTGGAAGTGGTGTGATTGGAAAGAACTCCCATCTGATCGTTGAAAGAGCTGATTATTCTGTGTTTTTAGTTATGCATTTTGCCAGCTGACATAGGACCTTATCTCAGGAGACCTGGCGTTCCTCAACCCCAGGTTTTCTTTTTACTGAAAGGGAGGTTTGATAACAATGAAAGATCACCCTCTAGAATCCTAGAGCATGTAGACTTCATGCCAAGGCCACCTCACAGTAGAAGGATCTGGAGGGCTCTGGAGGGGCCTGGAAGCAAGAAAACTCCAAGAAACTGCCTTGATAAACCTCGATAATGACTCATCCATGTTTAACCTCTGATGAAAGAAAAGGATTTTGGGTAACCAAAAGACTCGGCAAAACTCTGCCCTTGACTTGGGACTAGGGCATTCTGCTGGTGGCCCTTTATCTGTAGTGCTTTTACCACAACAAAGGGGAAAGTGAGTGTCAAAGAGCTGCGTGCAAGAATTTTAGCAGGAGGAGATGCCGTAGGACGTGTTTCTTTTCTTCTTACATTTTTAATCACTATTCATGCACTCTTTAATTAGAGGTCCTTTTCGCCTAACTTACCAGAGCTATAGGAACATTAAAAAAAAGAAATGAAAACTTAATTAAACTCTTTCAAAGAGCATATGAGATTGAGTGTAACTAGCCTGATGCTAGAGCAGATTAAAAATTTTATTTTAATTGAAATAAATATGCTTGCTGACATGAGTAGACTTATTTACCTAGAAAACTCTTTTCTGACTTCAAACACTGATTAATTTGAAGTGATTTTTTTCCTATTCGTGCAGCACATTTTACTCATTTCCCCCAGAATGCCTCACATGTACCAGGAAATTCTCAAAAGAAAAGGAAAGCTAAAAGTGAGTCCCAATGCTCGAGTGACGTGCTTTCTGAAACTGCCAAACCGGGCCTTATTCATATTTACATAAATTTATATACACTAATTCATTTAGCTTTCATAGCTGCTGTATGGCATGAGATTCTTGAGCCCATTTTATGGATGAGGACTCAGAGGCTGGGTGGATTCCAGAATTTTCCTGAGCTCTCACAGCCAGTAAATGGTAGAGCCAGGATTTTGGGAGTGCAGTCTGGCTCTAGAACCTGAGCCAGTCGTCAGTATATGAAGTGTCTTCTCAGTGTCATTCCTTCTCTCTCTGCTCTACCACCAAAATATTTGACATTGTGCCTCTCCTAGACTATCCGGAACATATTGCCACGCTGCTGAAATCTTTGCTTTAAGACAACTGTTACTATAAATTGGCTGTTCTTCCCTTTGTTTAAACATTTTTTATATGACAAAAGTAATACACATTTTATACAAATGTGTATACATATTTATCATATTTATACATATTTATCAAATAACAAAGGTGTGTTAAAAATGAAAAAACGATTTTTTCAATGTGTATTTATTTTTGAGAGAGAGAGAGACAGAGCACGAGTGGGGGAGGGGCAGAGAGAAAAGGAGACACAGAATCCGAA
This sequence comes from Cryptoprocta ferox, assembly GCA_028646485.1. NCBI lineage: Eukaryota > Metazoa > Chordata > Mammalia > Carnivora > Eupleridae > Cryptoprocta > Cryptoprocta ferox. The sequence goes on from CM053575.1 coordinate 98,965,002, forward strand.
GCAGGCTCCAGGCTCTGAGCTGTCAGTCAGCACAGAGCCCAACACGGGGCTTGAACCCACCAGTGGTGAGATTATGACTTGAGCCGAAGTCAGACATTTAACCAACTGAGCCAACCTGGTGCCCCATGGAAAAACAATTTTTAAAGGATTTTACTGACGATGGATTTGACTGTTCATTTTATCTATGTCTTGTTATTTATTCCCAGTGATTGTCTGATAATCTAGTTCCCCCTTGGCCGTCCCTTCCCACCTACTGTTTCTCACTGGCTGGACTGCCTTTTGCAGACGACCTGAGACTCTCCTGCTGATGCAGCCACTAGACGTGGTCTCTTTCTCACCCTTATCTTGAAGGTTCCTGAAAACTGAAGACCACATGGGTGTTCTGTGTCATGACATGGATGTTTCCTCACTGCATAACACAGAAACTGAGCGGAGCAGGCACATATGAGACCGTATCCAAGACCATCACACATCTCTAAGCAAGGGGAGTTTGCTTTTGATTGACGTTTTGATGAATTCACTGGAAAGTTTTAATATGTTAGAACCAGAAGACATCTTATAGATAATCTAATCCAAATCATCCTTTTACAGATGAGAAAGAACACACTCAAAAGCAATGCAGAGGAAGGAACACATCCTTGGGCATCAGACAGATAGAAGTTTGCATCTCAGCTCTGCGTGCAACTCGCTGGCTTGTTCTTGTCAGTTTCCCTGACGTCTGCTGAGCCTCGGTTTTCTTTTCTGCCAACTGTGAGGATCATTACACTTTACTCCACCACTACTGCCATCACTCTTTCTAATCTAAATCACTGTAATCTCCTGCGTGGTTTCTGAATAGCCTCCTGACTTTTACTCCTTGTAATCTGTTCTCCACTCAGCAGCCAAAGTGGACTTTCCTGAAACATAAATCAGATCAGACTTTCTTTTCACTAGTTCTAGGGTGAAACCCTACAAAACCCAGCATGAGCTGACCCATGCCTTTCTGGGCTTCACTTCTTTTCTTGGCTCCCCTCCAGCCCTCCAGAGGCTTCCGCTCTCTTCCAGGAACATGCAAAGCTCATTCTGGCTTGAAAGCCTCTGCATAAGCTGTTCCTATGTCTGGGATGCTGCCCATGTGGCTCTTCTCTGGATAGTTCCATTTCATTCTTCACATCTCGATGAACACCCACCACAGTCACGCTATCAGAAAAAGTCCATATATTGGCCTTTATATATCACATAACCCCTGTAAAAATTTTTTCCACAGCATTTATCATCATCTGTAATTATCTTGTATTTATTTATTTAAATCTATTATCTTATTTTAATTTTTTGTTATACTATGTGGAAGTTACATTTCTTTTTCGTGTTTCATTGAAAACTACAAATGTTCATACATTTGTAAATACAAAAATAATACAAAAGTACAAGTGAAACACTCAGGCCCTCTTTGCTGCCAAGCAATAGCCAACATTAACAGTTTTGCATCTGTATTTCAAGACACACCTAAAAATATTCACACACACACACACACACAGTTTTTTATTTAACCAAAATGTAATTATACTGCACATATTATTTCTGCCTTTTTTTTTTTTTTACTGGCTAGCTTATCTGGACACGTAGACCTATGTAATTTTTTTGACATCTTAATTATATTGTTTGGCTAATCATAATTTATTTAAACCATTCCTTTACTGATGGATACTCAGCTACACTTTTTTGCTTTTACCAGCAATGCTGCGTTGAACATCCATGTACTCCTATATCTATCTGTGCATGTGCCAAAAAACAGTCTAGAAGAGAAAGAATAACAGAATTTCTGGTTCGAGGAGAATAGGAATTTTAAATCTGAATAGATATTGTCAAATTGCCTTTCATGTAATTATCTTGCCTCTAAAAAGAAAATGGATTAAGCTTAAATTATCTGTATCCCTTCCCAAAATATAAAATCCGTGTGAATAAAGCCCTTATTTTCCCAGAACAGCTTCTGACACATAGGAAAATTTCTCAAAATGATAGATATTTTTATTAGTAACAATAATAGCGCACCTGTGCATTAGATGTGAAATCATAGAGGGTAGCATCTTGCAGCCATGGGATTTCCTTTGTGCTAGCAGAGTCAAATGTTTGGCTTTTTCTGTCCATGGGACTGGGCAGACCAGCGCAGGGTGGAGAGGGGTGCAATGCTGGCTCAGAAGATGAAAGAAAGTGGGCTGGAAGAAGTCTGGTGGGCACAGCCAAGGTCAAGGGGGTCAGTGGCAGTCATGGTGAGTACTTCCAGGGTCTGGAGTCTGAAATGTGCTCAAACACTGCCTCATCCCTGACTCTACACCAGAGAGTTAGATGTGCAGAGGGCACCGTAGGACCAGGAAGGCTAAGTATTACTCTCTGGGGCTTTCAGTTACCAGGTGCTTTTGACTTTGGCTAGCAGAAGGTGCAAGCATCTGCTTCAGGCCACATCAGACTCTGAGACTCCATCATTAAGTCAGCCAGGAGGCTTGTCAAGAGAGTAAGAAGGGTCCCAAAATAGCACGTTCACAGAATACAGGAGCTTTTGAACTCCGCTCTGCCCACTATAATACCCTTCAGCACTTTGGTGACCCAATTGCTCAAGCCTGACCTCTTCCTGCTTAAAGCAGGTCTGAGAAAGTAGTTAGTAAAAGCAGGGAAGAACTCCTCAACCCAGGGCAAAGGCTGGCAACCCCAGGATCTGGAGGGAGGCAGTAGGGAGATGCCCTGTTAGCAAGAGGACAGCCTCTTCTGCACCGTTGGGTTAAATGCTGACCCTCAAGGGTTGGACACATCCTCCCCCTACCCCCAGCTCGGTTTCACTGAGATATAATTGACATATAACATTGTAATGTGTTATGTATGTCAGTGTGACATAAAATATAAATATGTAATGATTTGATATATGTATATATTGCAAAATGATCGCCATAGTACATCCGATTAACATCCACCATCTCGCATACTTACAAGTTTTTTTTTAAATTTATGATGAGAATTTTTAAGATGTACTCTCTTAGCAACTTTCAAATATGCAATAGAATATGATGATGTAGTCATCAAGCTGTACATTACATCCCAGAACTGCTTTCTCTTATAACTGGAAGTTTGCACCCTTTGACCACCTTCACCCATTTTGCCCACCCCCCACCCCCCACCTCTGGCAACCACCAGTCTGTTCTCTATATTTATGACTTCATTTTATTTTGTTTTGTTTCATATAGATTTCACGTATAAGTGAGATTGCACGGTATTTTTCTTCCTCTGTCTGACTTCTTTCAATTAGCATAATGCTTTCAAGTTCCATCCATGTTGTTGCAAATGGCAAGATTTCCTTCCTTTTTTTATGGCTGATATATAGATCTCCCATTTTCTTTACCCATTCATCTGTTGATGGACACTTATATGGTTTCTGTGCTTTGACTACTGTAAAAATCATGATCATAGAGGTGCAGATATCTCTTTGGGATAGTGATTGTTCCATGCAAATATACCCATAAGTGGGATTGCTGGATCCTATGTTATTTATATTTTTAGTTAAAAAATTTTTTTTGTAATTTATTTTTGAGAGAGAGAGAGAGAGAGAGAGAGAGAGAGAGATTGAGAGAGAATGAACAGGAGACGGGCAGACACAGAATCCGAAGCAGGTTCCAGGCTCTGAGCTGTCAGCACAGTGGGGCTCAAACTCATAAGCCGTGAGATCATGACCTAAGCCGAAGTTGGACTTTCAACTGACTGAGGCACCCAGGTGCCCCTATATTTAATTTTTTGAGGAACCACTGTAATGTTTTCCATAGTGCCTATACCAATTTACATTTCTACTAACAGTGCACATCCTCACCAGCATTTATTGTCTCTTAATTAAAAAATTTTTTAAACATTTATTCATTTTTGAGAGAGACAGAGTGTGAGTGGGGGTGGGGCAGAGAGAGAAGGAGACACAGAATTTGAGGCAGGTTCCAGGCCCTGAGCTGTCAGCACAGAGCCTGACACAGGGCTTGAACTCACAAACCATGAAATCATGCTGAGCTGAAGTCAGACGCTTAACCAACTGAGCTACCCACGTGCCCCTCATAGCCTGAACTTTGAATTGTTCTTGACACTCTCTTCTTTACAGTGAAATGTGACTGCCTTGAGTCTCATTCCCTCAGAGCCTTAGTTATTGCTAGAAGGCAATGCATGCTAACGGATTAGCAAACATAAAATTCAGACTTACACCTCCCCTCTCACACACAAAGAATGCTCAAGTCTTTGGAAGGCCCACAGATGAGACACTAAGGACAAGGATTCCATTGATCATGACCTGCTAGTGAGAAGATACATCTTAATAGGCAAGCTTATTGGTGTATAACGTAAGCCCTCGGCAAGAGTTAACAATGGCAGCTAACACTTTGAACATTAGGTACTATGCTCTCTAATAGTCAAAAATAGGCACAACGACTTTTTTGAGGTAGGTCTTCATATTCACTTTGTGCCTATGACAAAACAGAGGCTCAGAGAAGTTAACTAAAGTCAAATAGCTGATAAGTGGCCACACTAGGGTTTCATAGACTGTGTCTTGTAGAGGACACCAATGACACTTCCTCCCAGGCTGCACCCTAAGTGTTCAAGTGCTTGCCGCTCTTGAGTCAAGTACATGTTTCTGCTTAAGAGCAAGCTAATTTTAGAAATGTCTTCAATTTCTAGAGAACAGACAGAAAAGGGGGCTTTATCTCAAGACTAACCCAGTTTTCTATATCTAAAATCCAAATGGGCCTGATGTTTCCAAGACCACATATGGATATCTTGGGTGTACTATAAGTACTTCTATCTAACTTAATGTCATCTTCTGGTTTCAGAAAAAATAATTCCAGAATAGCTTCAAAATAAAAGTTCCCTTGCCTTTCTAGTGAAAACTTTTATTTTTTTATTTTTATTTATTTTATTTTTTATTTTTTATATATAACTTATTATCAAGTTAACTACCATACAACGTATATACAGTGTGCTCTTGGTTTTGGGGGTAGATTCCCATGAGTCATCACTTACATACAACATCCAGTGCTCATCCCAACAAGTGCCCTCCTCAGTGCCCATCACCCATTTCTCCACTCCCCTGCCCCCCATCAACACTCAGTTTGTTCTCTGTATTTAAGAGTCTCTTATTGTTTGCCTCCCTCTCTGTTTGACACTATTTTTCCCCTTCCCTTCCCCCATAGTCTTCTGTTAAGTTTCTCAAGTTCCACATATGAGTGAAAACATATGATATCTGTCTTTCTTTGACTGACTTATTTCACTTAGCATAAGTGAACGTTGCTGCAAATGGCAGGATTTCACTTTTTCTCATTGCCAAGTAGTATTCCATTATATATATAAACCATATCTTCTTTATCCATTCTTCCGTTGGTGGACAACTGGGCTCTTTCCATAATTTGGCTATTGTTGAAAGTGCTGCTGTGAACATTGGGGTACATGTGCCCCTATGAATCAGCACTCCTGAACCTTTTAAGTTTGACTTAGGTCATGTTAGAATCATATCACTTCTCAACTACTTAAATGTCACATCCCATTACCATCTCTTCAGTCATGTTTCATTTCTTTTTACCTGGATAATGTTGGCCATAGCTCCCTGACACTTTCATCTCCAAGGTGAAAAATAGGACAAGTTTAAAAAAAATCACCCTCTAGTTTACCAGCTTTTCCCCATGCCTGTTGCTCAGCAAAATTCATATTCTACAAATCTCATTTCCTCACTAGTTTTTTTTAATGTCGGGTTTTTATTTTAAGGGGCAGAGGGAGAGGCATTTTTCAAAATTGTGAAATACAGGGACCTCTCTATACTATTTTTGCAACTTCCTTCGAATCTATAATCATTTAAAAATTATCTTTTTAAAAACATGAAATACACACATGTGAGTATATTAAAGGAATATGTGTGACTTAAAGTGAATACCCATGTGCCTGCCATCCTGGTTAAAAAATATAGCATCCCCAGTGCATTGAAAGCCCACCACCCACAGTGCTGTATTCCCCTTTCTTTTTTTTAATTTTAAGTTTATTTATTTATTTTGAGAGACAGCATGAGTGGGGTGAGGGGCAGAGAGAGAGTGGAAGAGAATCTCAAGCAGGCTCCACGCAGTCAGTGCAGAGCCCGACATGGGGCTCAAACCCACAACCATGAGATCATGACCTGAGCCAAAATTGAGAGTTGGATACTTAACCAACTGAGCCATCCAGGCATCCCCAAAGTTCCCCTTTCCAGGTGTATATCCTTGTCTTTTCCCAGAGGTACCACCTTCTTGACTGTTAAGTTTACCATATTTTTCGTTCTTTACTGACTTAACCAAAAATATTTGTGTCTCTAAATAATTTTGCATGTTCATTTGTTTACATCAATGGAATTATTCTGCATTGTGTGAACTCTTCTGGGATTTTTTTATTCCTGAGATTTATGCATTTTATTGGTTTAATTGGTTAGGTTATCAAGGGGGCGTGTCCCACCCTTCCCCCAGCAGAGCCATTTCAAGGATGCATTCTTGAGAGTAAGGTGTTGTTGGGACCATCTGTATGGTACACAAGACTGAATCTCGTTAAGGCCTCTCCATAAACTTCTAAGATTCTGGTGGGATGGCATGGAGATCTACTTGTCTCACAGTGGCTCAAGACAAGTCTCATGTGTGAGTTCCCTTGCCTGTTAAACCTTCTGCCTACTGATCTCGAGTGGTTGGCTTCTTTCGTTAGTCTCTCCTCGCCCCCCTTGAACAGGGGCCAGTTTGTGAACTAACAGTAATTTGTTTGTTTTCACTGCTGTATGGTATTCCAATTGTATGACTATACCATCCAGTCTATTTATGCTTAACATTTGGGTTGTTCCCCTTGTTCACAATGGTGCTTTAAATATTCTTGTACACGTTTTTGAATGCACACACACAGCATTTTCTCTAGTGTATTTAGCAAGGGGTAGAAGTAATGGATACTAACATAAGCACACATTCCACTTATGTGTGCTTATGTCTTATTTGGTGACACCAAACAGAAATTCAAAGAGTTCTACCAATTTACTCTCTCCCCCATATCAGATGAGAGTTCCCATTCCATTGTGCTATAGCCTCACCAACACTTGATACTGTGACTTTTTTTCTTTACCTGATACGTGTGTAATGATGTCTTATTTTTGTTCTAACATATATTCATCTGGTTACTAACAAAATTGAGCATCTTTTCAAGAATTTATTGACTATTTGAATTTTTCTTTTATTGAGTACCCATTCAAGTTTTTTGTCCATTTTTTCAACTGGGTTTTTGCCCCTTTCTGATTGATTTGAAAGGTTTCTTTTTATACATATTGAATATTAGTAGGTTGTTGATTATATGTCTTGCAAATATTTTCTGTGTTTATGACTTACCTTTCATTCTCTTTATGGTGTCCTTTCAAGAACAGATGCCACTCATTTTAATGTTAAGTTTTCTATTCTTACTCTCTGCTTTTATATTTTAAGAAATCCTTCCAACATGAGGTCATGAAAATATTTCCCTGTATTATCTTCTGAAAAGTCTATAGTTTTTATTTTTCATGGGTATATCTTCAACCCACATAGAATTGACTTTTGTGGATGATAGAAAGTTGAGGTCAAATTTTATTTTCTCTTCTGTGAATAAACAGTTGCCTCAGTACCTTTCTTGGAAAAGTTGAAAAGTCTATGCTGTCCTCATTACTTTGACTTCTGTCATAGGTTAAGTGTACATTTATGTGTGGGTCTGATTCTGGGCTCTTGACTGTGTCCCATCAGTCTTTTTCTTTCCCTGCACCAATTCAACACTATGTTAATCACCGTAACTTTATAATACATCTTGAAAGATGTATTATACCTTTGCTCATCTTTGAGTGATTTGCCTTTCTTGACCTTTCGAATTGTTAGAATCAGACGATAAAGTTCTATTTAAATTATTTGGAAGAATTGATGTGTTTTTGATTATTGAGTTTTGTAATCCAGTCCTTGAATTTGGTCATCTCTTTATTTATTTGAGGATTCTGTAATGTCTGTAATGGATAAGATAGGCCAGGTTATGCCAACCTGCCAACCTCAAAATCTCAGTGACCTAACACAAGGTTTATTTCTTGTCTCTGCCACATGTCCATTGTAGGTCAGCTGGGGATCCACTTTGTTTCATCATCACTTGACAGCCTGAGCTGATGAAGCATCAGCATTGGGACCATTGCCGGTCTCAGGGTGGGTAGGAAAGAAAGATAGCTCAATAGTACTGGTGCTTAGAGCTTCCACTCATCTTCCTTCACTCAAAACAAGTCACGTTGATCACACCAGGAACAGGAAAGTATGTAGGACGGAAGAAAGCCAAACATAATTGTGAACACCAAACCATCTTTCTATCAACTTTTATAATTTTCTCTATAACTGTCTTGTTACAGTTATTCCTAGATACTTCATATGTTTGACAACATTGCAAATGGTTACAACATTTAATTTTCTGTTTCCTCCTAGCATATGAAATGCAATTACTTTCAGTATGCTGATTTTTATTCAGCAACTTTGCTAAATTCTCTTATTAATTTTAATAACTTAACTGTAGTTTATTTAGGATCTTCCATGAACTGGATCAAATAATTTGTGTGTAATAACACTTTGTTTCTTTCTTTCTATTTCCATACCTGTTATTTTCTTTTCTTGCCTCACTGTTCTGGCTAGAATTTCTAATACCATTTTTAGTAAAAGTCATAGTTGCAGGCATCATTGTCCTCTTCTAGTCTCAAAGACAGAGCTTTTTACTTTTCATCATTAAGTATGATGCTTCTTAAAGTTTTGTTTGTTTGTTTTTGGTACAACCTCTTTTAATAGATTTTCTACTATGCTTAGCTTTTATTTTCTGTTGTTGTTTTTTACATCCCCATGACTTATTTATTTTATAACTGGACATTTGTAGCTTTTGATCCCCTTCATCCATTTCTCCCGCCCCCCCCACCCCCTGCCTCTGGCAACCACCAATCTGTTCTCTGTATTCATGAGCTTGGTTTTGTTGTTGTTGTTAATAATGCTGAGTGTTTTTATAAAAAAATTTAATGGTTATTTATTTTTGAGAGAGAGAGAGAGAGAGAGAGAGAGAGCAAGGGGAGAAGGGGCAGAGAGAGACACACACACAAAGAATCTGAAGCAGGCTACAGGCTCCAAGCTGTCAGCACAGAGCCCAGCATGGGGCTTGAACCCATGAACTGTGAGATCATGACCTGAGGTGAAGTTGGACTCAACTGACTGAGCCACCCAGGTGCCCTGATAATGCTTAGTTTTTTAAGAGTTAAAAAAAGTCACGATTGGGTGTTAGTGTTAGAAATGCTTTTTCTGCATCCGTTAGAATAATTTTATTTTTTGCTCTTCATTTGTTAATGAAGTGAATTACATTAACTGAAAATTACTGAAATTATATTTTATATTATGAAATCAAGCTTGCATTCCTGGGGGAAACACACTTTCATCTTGATGTTTTATCCTTTATATGTTTTTATGCATTCTGCTTGTTAATATTTTGTTTGGGATTTTTATACTTGCATTCATGAGACAGACTGGTCTGTAATTTTCCTTCCTCCTACACATCATTGTCAAGTTAGGTACTGAGGTCATGCCATTATAGTATAAATTGGTCAAACCATCTGGACTTTTACTTTCTTTGAGAGGGATTTTTGTTAACTCATTAAAACTGTCCTTTTCAAATGGATTTTAAATAAATCCTTGATAGTCTTCCTTCTTCTTTCCTTCTTTCCCCCCATTCTTCTTAGGCTTTATTTTTTGTATTATTTAATGTTATAATTATTAAAATTTAAAATGCATACTTGTGTAAGAAGAACTATGTACTGAAAACCTATTTTATTCTAAGGAGAGCATGAGAGACAGAAGGAGGCTATGGCTAAAGTGTATTTGGACTGATTTTAAGTCAAGTGGATTTTTTAAAACTATCTTATAATTAAACTATATGATAATTGGGATAATTGATGGATAATTACAATATATTGATTGAGAGCTGCTTTGTTTATGGAGACCTCACTCCGTGTTTGGAACAGTGCCCAGCAGGCATGATCTCATTTGTCTATGTGGGATGCTAGCATAGATAATTTATGGATGGAGGGACTAAGGATAAATGACTCGTCCAAGGCCACATAACTACTAAGTGCCAAAGCCAGGAGTCAACCCAGGCCTGTGTGGCTCCCCCATACCTCGACCTTAATGTCTGCACTATACTGTTTCTGTCACACCTCAGCCCACACACATAACAAACAGTGGAGGGTCCCACTCCATGGATGACTCAATTCCAACTCCAAATCTTGGGAAGATTTAGATAGAAGTTCCTAGTTTATAGGTAATTGTTTTTTGTTTCTTTGACTCTAGACTCCATTTAGACCAGAACTTAAACATGGACCAGCCAGAAGCAGGCAGGACTGGTTAGTCTGAAAGCCAGACCTCCCACGAGCCATAGAATTCTGTCTGGCAGACACTAAGGCATTAGCTATAGCAATGAGCAGATGGTATGAACCTTTCAGGTTTATGTTTGAATTTAAATCCCTGGTAGTAAGAAGCAGCTTTTTTCATGCTTCATGTAATTTCACTCTCCCTACCTTTTTCTCCTTGTACCTATAATAGACATGATGCTATAGGTATTTGGGTGTGATGGGGGTGTGGATAGGCAGAGCCTATGGGGGTTGGTAGCTGTCCTAGGTTTCAATCAGTTTTGAAAATTCATTCAATCATTAACTCTCAGCTTTGTCTGGATGTGAGGAGTTCCTTTAGGAAGAAAGAAGTCGTTGGGACTGGCAAACCTGTGTGCCTTTTTCCTTAGACCATTTATTGTAATAGTACTGGAGCTCTCTACCTCTCTCATATTTTCTATGTAGGTTTTATCTAATGATTCTGGACATCAGGGAGGGGACTGTGATTCTGAATGATGTCCCCTCATTTTAAGAAGCTGGAGTGCCTCGACCCTAGTCAGGGATGACTTACTATCTCCACCCTCAAAAGAGGCCTCTGAAGACAATCCTCTCGTCCCCCTGCCCCAGGATGAACTATTCTAATCTGTGGCAAAAGTTACATATAGAAACTCAATCATTTTGTGTCCCCTGACATCCCTCAGCTGCTTTCCATGAGAAGTGGGTTACTGTAGAGATTGTGAGATAGGGCAGTAGTGGGGCTAAACCAAGATGGGCTGTGGAAAGTGAACAGGAGCATAATTCTTAACTACCTGGGCTGGGGATATTGCATTGTGTGTCCTCTGAATTATTGGTGGCGATCATGAGATGAGTAAAATGTCTGAAGATTCTTTTTGCCAGGTTGGTTGGTATCTATATTCAATGTATTATTCCATAATTTCATGTCACAACTGTCCCAGTTTGTGGGGGCGGGGGGGCGGAGAGAGACATGGAGGACACACATTCCTATGACAGCAGATGAATGGATTTGAAGAGAATTTCAGCCAATCAAGATATCCTAATTTACCTCTGTAATAGATCATTTTTTTAATGCCAATGTTGGGGATAATTCAAGAACAATGGCCAAGACTACTGAAATGTCTCTCTCCAAGTCCTGCCCCTCAGGAAAGTCACTAGTGAACTTGCATAGGTAAAACAATAGGTGTCTCTGATGAGGGGCAGCATGGATCTGGGTGCATCCGGACCCACAGCAGTCTGAAAGGATATCAGGATCATCTTGTAAATTTATGGGTGAAATTGTTCCTGAAGGTGGCCCACCCTAAAGGTGGGACAAAGAGGCATAGCATTAGAAGTAATAGTACTGGATAGGACTCACCCTCATCTCTCCATGCTGGGCCAATGTCCTAACACATGGCTTATAATTAACGTGAAGGATAATGCCCCCTGAGCTCCCTTCACCCTCGACTTGTCCCTTTGAAACAGTTATCCTCTTACCTCTTCAAAGCAGTTGGGTTGTACATACTTCTGATTAGTGAGTGACGGTTTGTGTGAGATAAAGCTATAAAGAGAAATCGAGTCTGAATCTTAGAAGGTCTTCAATGCCTTCTCGAGAGTCATTGTAGGTTCTGCAGAAAAAGGACAATTGATCATAGTGCACCTTAGGAAGCTTGCTGTGTCATGGACCCAAAGGGGAATTGGAGATGGAGAACCTTGCTAGGATGCTATTAGAACACCCTAGAGAAAAGATTAAAAGGGCTTCAATTGGAACAATGGGAATAAGAAAAAAACATGGGAAATATTAAGAAACAAAAGAGGCAGAACTTGGAGATATGGGATGAGTGACGCAGACCCAACATTTACTTTCTGTTTAATTTCTTCCCAGTGAATTCCCAGTTTGGAATGTACCTCTCCTTCACATAATCCTGGGCTTCTCAAGGTGGGGAAGGGAGTTGACTCCATCCATCCCAGGCCCCAGTGAGTAGATCCTGCTTAGCCTATGATTATTTGCCAGGGATTGGTTTAGAGGTGGGCATGCATCCAGTTCTAACCAGAGTGATGTGAGGTAAGCTGTCCTGGGGCTTGGGGAAATGTCTCATTTACTTGTAGGAGGAAAGCACCATTATACATGCCCCACTTTCCGTCTCTGAATGTTGACATGTCTGGATGTGATGTCTGAATCTGGGCGTCACCATCTTGGCATCAGACAAAGCATGGAGGATGGCAGAGCCAAGAGAAGTTGGAGATGCAACGATGGAGCCCTGAAGATGAATCTTTTCATTTCTGTCATGTGTGATAGCACATTTCCTTACTGCATAAACTCGTTGGAGTCGGGATTTTCTGTGGCTGGCAGCTGAAACCACGTTGGTGTGGAAAGAGGGACAAGAGGTTTAAAGTGAGGATAAGGTCTCCCCCTGGAGACTAGGAGAACGGTGATTTGTTCGTCTTGTGGCAGGCTGTGCTTAGACTTCCGATTCTGACAGATAGGGGTGCGAATTGTTGTTCTTCTACTTTTACTCTGCGACTTTGGAGAAACTGCTGAACTCCTCTTAGCAGGTTTTCTCTCTTCCAGAAGTATAATAGTTATGCATGTCTTCACAGAGTTATTGTGAAGACTCAGTGACATGATGCATGTGAGGTGTCTGTCGCCATTAGGCACTCAGCAAATTTTGGTTTCCTACTTCCCCATCGGGCATGTGGTTCCAGAAGAGTAGTTTCTCCCTAAAACAAACCTACCAGCCTGTTGTCAGGGACCCCGGCCCTTATGCAATGCTAACACAGAACAAGTGATCAAGAGGGTCTGAACTGAAATGAGCCAGAGGTTAGGGAACATAGACAGATGATGTTCATGGTTTTATTGGGGGAGGGGTTGGTGAGCTAGGCTGGGAGTAGGGCTGAGCACAGTTTGACAAATGATTAGTTTAACAGGATAGGGCCACCTGGGTGTCTCCATCGGTTAAGGCTCCGACTTCGACTCAGGTCATGATCTCACAGTTTGTGAGTTCAAGCCCCGCATCAGGCTCTGTGCTGACAGCTTAGAGCCTAGAGCCTGCTTTGGTTCTGTGTCTCCCTCTCTCTCTGCCCCTCCCTGGCTCATACTCTCTCTTTATCTCTCAAAAATAAATAAACCTTAAAAAAAAAATGTGGGCGCCTGAGTGGCTCAGTCAGTTGATTATCCCACTTCAGCTCCTGTCATGATCTCACGGTCCATGAGTTTGAGCCCCATGTCAGGTTCTGTGCTGACAGCTCAGAGCCTGGAGCCTGCTTCAGATTCTGTTTCCCCTCTCTGCCCCTCCCCTGCTCATGCTCTGTCTCTCAAGAATGAATAAACATTAAATAATTTAATTAAAAAAATAAAAAAATGTAAAACCCTGGATGGTGGAATATCAGATGATGGACAATCGGCAGGCAGTTTCGAGTCAACCTCCTGTTTCTTTCTGTTATGACAGCACCATATTTGACTGGTTTTCATATTGATTTCCATTTTAAGTGGCATTGGGAGGCATACAGGAAGGAGCCAAGAGAGTGCTAAACCTCATGTTTTTAGTTGATACAATAAGGGATTAAGAGCCTTGAGATTTGAGTTCTAATAACCTCTAAATCTGTCAACTTAATGAGAAGTCAACTCGTTTAATTGTTCAACATCACGTACGAAAAAAATTAACGTCCTTGTTCAATTGAATGGGTGGCTTTGGCATCACTGGAACCGACCTCAGTCACCCTTGTTACTGCAGAGGTGCGGGGAGCGGCATTGGAGAGCAGGGGACAGGCCCAGATCTGGGCACCAGAAGAGAGGCTTTCCATGTGGTGGGAAGCAGGGACCTGGGGAGGCCTCGAATCTGTGTTTGTGGTTGAAGCCTTCATGTTCAGGCTTTTCCTGATGTATTATACATCCACTGCCATTGCAATAAATATAAATTGACCTCATTTGCTCATTGCTTGGGTGTAGAATTTCTGGATGTAGAAGGACAGATTGAATACTAAAACAAATTAAATGACACTTTCGAATGCTGTAATCATAATTCCTGGTTACATGGGCTTGGGTGGATTTCCTGCCAAGTGAATAATTCTCATCTGAAAAACACAGATGTATGTTGGCAGGACCTGTGCTATCCCAAACACACTGTGAGAAACTCAAATATAGTTATTTAAATTACCAGATGAAAGCGCGAGTCCTCACGCAGCTCAGCTGCCGTAAATGCTAACAAGATCGGAGTGCTTGGCCTGGGCCTTGGAGCGCAATCCTAGACACAGGTGAGAGGAGAGTTATAGGAACACAGGTCCGGGGAGCTGGGCGTACGTGCCAGTGTTTCTTCGTGTCTCCTCTCTCTAATAAATAGAGACGTTGGGTGACTTCCACCGTGGCATGGGGCCTGGTGTCTTCGCAAAGCCATGGCAAGTATCCAAAGCAGTCCTTTCTTTGCAGAGAGCAGGGAACCTCCCACCTCCAGTGTATTGAGTGCTTGCTAAGTACCAGTCACTGCACTTTACACAGATTATCTCATGTAATCCTGAAAACAAAAACAAAAACCAAAAAACCCTGGAATGTGAGACTGTGGTTGTCATCATGTCACAGGTGAGGAAGCAACGGTGACGAGATGTTAAGTACCTTGCCCCTTATGTGGCAGAGCAGAGATTTGAACCCGAGCTCAGGCTTTTCTTAGATTCCAAAGCCAACACTTCTTTTAAAAAATTTTTTGGTGTTTATTTATTGAGAGAAACAGAAAGACAGACAGACAGAGCATGAGGAGGGGAGGGGCAGAGAGAGAGGGAGACACAGAATCCAAAGCAGGCTCCAGGCTCTGAGCTGTCAGCACAGAACCCGACACGGGGCTCGAACCCGTGAACCGTGACATCATGACCTGAGCCAAACTCAGATGTCTAACTGACTGAGCCACCCAGGTGCCCCTCAAAGCCAGCATTATTAACCCCTAGACTAAGTTGTCCTCAGCCCACTGCCAGTGAGAGTGTTGTGTTGTAAAAGCGAGGATGGCCAATAACTGCGAGGCCTTTGGGAATTCCGTAGCGCTGGTAGACAGATATTTGGAATGGGGCCATGTGGCTTCCTGAGTGAGACAGCCATAGTCACAGGGTTAGCTTAGTAAAAAGATTGCCTTTCATCCCTCACGTGGGGATAATGAAATAATATGGACTATGAGAACTCATCACCTGCTTGGCAAAAATCCCTACAGAGTTAGCCAGGGGAAACCTCAGGTGTTTTGGCCGTGAACAAGGCACATGGAAGAGTTCCGAACCTGTGTCCAGTGCTGGCTAGCTCTCTGTATAGGCCCACTCAAGCTCAGGGCGACCGGGGCTGGACGCATGTTTCCTTCCCAACACCATTATTCCTCTTGTCAGGCCCGGTGTTGGGCTCTACTCCCATCTAGACTGCAGTGGAGAATATTTGGTTCTCCCCTTCTGGCAACAAATGGATTCCTTTTGCTGATTCTTGAAAAATATAAAGAGATCTTGCAGGGACCCTTCAGTCATCCTAGATTGGGTCCTTTTGCTGTATACACTTCAGAAAAGCAGATTCCATCATTTTCCTTGTCTTCATGCTGTGTTCAACATTCTTTCCAAATCTCAACCTGAGTGTGTCCTCCTGTGGTTTAAGCTCTTTCCTTCTTGTCCTTCTTGCATTATTGTTTGGCAAGTGAGGTGGCTGGAGGAGATGGAGGTGCTTTGTGCGTTTACCGGATTCTGACCCGAGCTCAGCTTTGTAGAAGTTGACAGCCGCCCTGCTTATTAAAGAGACTGTATTCCTTGTATGTCTATTTTTATATCCTCAGAGCACTAGGAAGCCTTTGCTGGAAGGGAGGTGATCTCTCTCAAGAGACTGAGCAACTTAGAAAATAACAGGGGTTTTCAGCCATTTCAGGTGCCTAGAAATTGTTCTCTTTTAGAAACAGCCTTTTTGCTTTTGAAACAGTTAATTGAATAGCGTTTACATTCATAACACTACAAGAAATCATCCAACCCCATGTGCCGTTGTGACAGCTGGAAAGTATTTTGCGGTCATCTTCATGCATCAGACCTTACGGAACCTCGGTTGGCCCCTTCCTCTCTCCCTATAAGCCTATAAAATACATTTTCTTCTGCTGACACTGCAGCACGAACTCTCCATAGCAACTTATTCCCATACCACCTGTTAATAATGCCCCGAGTAATGTATTTAACTCCCTGCATACTGTGCCAAAATGTTTACACAATTCAGCTTATTTCAGACTTTAAAGAGCAGACATAAATCCTAAACTAGCTGTGTCCCTTCCAAATGCTCAGGGACTTGGTTGCAATGTTTTTGTGGGTAGAGTTGAGCCGATTTTCCCAGCTATTTTTTAATAAAAAGTAAGGTACACCTTTGGGGCCACTTTGCTAACTGTTGGGGGGTACTCAGAAATGAACTGCTCTGCAGAACATTGTCAAATGTGAGCGTGCCCCTCTTCAGTTAAATATCAGCTTTATTGGCAATGTCCTTAAAAACTAAAGCTTCTAAATGAAAAATTTGTTCATATAAATATCTGATGATAATTTTTATAATGCATCACCTGAGTTAATAATAATATGAATTAACATTGATTTTGTATTTTACTGTTCATAATTTCAATTTCTATTTATTACTGTTCTTATGAAAATTCTTTACTGTACTGATTGAATCTACGTTTTACACCAATAGGCCTCAGACTCATACTAGGAAGTGGTCTACCTAAGATCATACAGCTAGTAGGAGATAGAGCCGGGATTTGCACTCTGACCTGTTGTTCTAAAGCCAAGACTTTGCACTATATGAAAACTTTCTAAAATGTGTTTCTAGAAACATCTCGTGAGGCAACATTAAGAGGCATGTCTCTAAAAGACTGTCCTGTGGTTAAGGTACCTTTGGAAACTTGATACTATATTCTTCTCTTTGGAAATTCACAATGCACAAGTACACTTAAGGCTCTGATAAGTTCTGCAGTAAAGAAACCTGCTTAGTTCTGTACAACCCAGCAGTTTCCAAACGTACTTGAGCATGGTGCACTATTTCCTTAGCACGTCTATTAACACCCAGAGGAACATGGTCTGTGGAGCACAGTGTGAGAGACATTGCACTTTGTCAGCCTGCTTCCCAATCAACATTGAATGCCCAAGGGTCCAGCACCCTGTCCTCTTTGCTCAGTGTCCAAATGCCTCTGAAGTGGTTTTTAAAAAATACATATGGGGCGCCTGGGTGGCTCAGTCAGTTAAGCAGCTGACTCTTGATCTCAGCTCAGGTCTTGATCTCAGGGTTGTGAGTTCAAGCTCTGCATTAGACCCCATGTTGGGCATGGTGCCTGCTTAAGAAAATTAAAATAAATAAATAAATAAATAAATAGGACATATATAAAACTGTATTACCTCCCCTCAGCCATTCCTTATTCATTCACCCAGGGTCTCTCCCTCTTGGTAATATGTTAACCTGGCTTCCTGAAAGGGATAATTTTTCCACATATTTTGAAACAAATAACAAAATGAGGCCTGGATTAATCAAGGCTCAACTAGTTTGTCCAGTTAGGCAGAGAGTCAAACATCGTGTTTTCATCTGAAAACCTTTAGTGAGCCCAGCAGAACTCTGTGCCTGAGCAAACACGTTCATGAGACCCCACATAATGATAAAGCCAGATGAATTGGTCCTTCAGAAAGTCCTTGCTGTCCTGCACACATGATCAGAATCTAAAATGATGTCACTGCTGGGTAAATGGCCCAATGGATAAAGAATTAGTGATTCCCAAGATTGTAAATAAAAACATTGTCTTGAAAGACTGTTGTCTACTTAATACCTAGCACTAAAAACTAAAAAAAAAACAAAACCAAAAAAAAAAAAAGAAAAAAAGACAACCAACCAAACAAAACACAGTCAATCAATCAATCAAATATTGAAAACCCCTTAAGTTCTAATTGGGATGTTCAGTTTTCTTGCAAATCCCTGGCATTGTACAGCTATAGCCAGGAATTTTCAATCATTGACTAATTCATTCCTTCCTGTTCTGCACCTCCTCCACTTCATATCATACAGGTCTGGTGCTTTCTATTGTGTTGATAATCTTATTATTGTTAGTTGACTCTATACTGGGACCTTTAGCTATAAATGTTAGTTATCTTTTTATCTGCAAATTAATAAAATGGAAACTAGGCAAAACCAGGAAGAAATCATATTCCTCCTGAAAGAAATCTGAGACTAAAATTCATGAAAGTTTGCTGAATTTCTGTCTCCTTGGTCTTTTCACTGTTATCCATCTAAAGCTATAATGTGGGTTTTTTTTTTTTCTAAGAGACCCTAAAACAAGATTCAAAGCTGAAAACTTTAGAACCACAGTTTGGAAGATGCCTCGCAGAAAAATCACCGGAAACTGTAGACCCCACATGACCAGAGCAATTTAAAACCATCCAGGGGAGAAGTAACCTGGCAAAGTTAGACATCAAAGAATTTGGATCCAGAGTCACATATGAAAAGGTCAAAAGCTTGTAGCTAAGGATAAAATAAGGAATTAAATAAAAAAGTTGCTCCTCTGAATTGGATTCTTTCCAGATCAACAACTACTGAGTCGTTAGGAAACACTAGAGTCCAAGAGCTCCTGATTGCCTGTGACAGGCCTCCCTTCCCCAGATGGAGTTTGCGCACTGCCCTTGCCAACAGCGCTGACTCACCCTCCTCCGCAGGGCGCGGACACCAGCTCTGAAGAGCAGAGGCAGAATCTGGCTGCATCCTGTTGTGTTCCTGGTCAGCTTGCATTTTCAACCTCAGAACGAGGGGCCATGATCTAAATGTGGACATTTTCTTCAAGTTCTGTTCCTCCAGAGGGTTTGTGAAAGCCCAAACGCTGCAGAGCAGTGGCGATTTTCTTCTACCAAGAACAAAACTACATGTTGTCTATCAGCCGGTCTAGGGAAAAAAAGGGATCCAAAGCCACATAATATGCTATTAGCGTAACTACATGCTGTGGCAATCACCACGGTCATCTCTGCATCGGGGTTGCAATGGTGGCAGACTAATGATGAGGTTGTACTGTGCAGGCCATGCTCGGGCTGATCGAGGGATCATCCTCGTGATTAAGGGCCTTGTAGAGCTTGCTTTCATTGGATAGACCTGCGTTTGCCATCTGTGAATACAGCTTTCCTCTTCCATGGGAGTCTGTCTTACTTTCTGAGGCACAACTTGCAGAAGTCCGCTGTCAAAGACTCCCAAAGCCAGCCGGGTCCCTGGGAGTCGTCGAGGTTGCATGTGCGTGCTGCACACAAGTGGGGTCAGGACGGTCACATCGGCCCATTGCAGCAATTTATACAGCTAGGATCCAGAAACATCAGTTTCACAGTGCTTGCTGTGCCCAGCGCCCCACAGGACTCTGGCCTCAGGGGGATGTGAAGGCAGGGCTCTGTCCACAGTGCTGGTCTCTCCGAGCCCAGGCCTCGCCTTGGTGGACCACGTGACACTGTGTGTGCTGATTTGGGAGAACCCAGCGCTCACGTCCTCACAATCTCCCCATCTGTTGGCACTTTGCCTGAATTTCCAACCGTTAGAGTCACTCCTTTGGGTGAAGGCAATGGTTTCCCACCTTTTCTTTTTTCTTTAGTACCCTTTTTAGAACCCTTTTTAACATCAACCAACATTATAGCTATCCCACATTATTAATAGCTATATTTTCAGTTTCCGATGAGCAAAAAAAGATGCAAAACAAACAACTACAATGTCAATGGTGCTTTTACATGGATTCATATGTAATAAATTATAATAACACCTTAATATAAGGAAAAATAGTCACCCATGTATCTATAAGCCCTATTATTTATCAGATTTAGAGATAATGCTTTGTAAACATACGGATTCATGGTAGGTCCGCATTTTTAGTGCCTACTTTCCCACTGCCCATACCCTGTGCTTTATCAATAAGATTTATGGCCCATGGAATGGGGCCACTGAGTTAACCAGCATTTTATAAACATGTGTTCTCTGGAACAATGTTGCAAACATTGTTTGCAAAATAAACATGCAAACAAAAAAATGGTGAAAGTTGGGTTATACAGAGTCTGTTTTCTTTACTTCAGGACTTCTCAGAGCCTTAATGCATGCATTTTGAATCACTACGAAGGAGGCACTGATTTCAGAATTCACTAAACGTCTTTGACCCATGGGTCCTTTTTCCAGGCATACTTACTGACGTACCTGGGAACAGTGTTCTCAAGATCACTACTTTGGGTTAAAACATTACTTCCGAAAGATCTCTGTTGAATATAAACATATAACCTGGGAGAGGGAAACCGTTAAACCTTTTGTCTCTCCTAGGATGTCACCAAGATTAGCTCCTAAGAGAAGTTGTTGAGTTGCCAAGGGAAATGTCCTGAAGGAATAGCTTCTCCCACATCTCTCCTCTAAGGAGCCTGAAACATGTGAACAGCTTCTTGTGTCACATGACGTTTATAGCTGTACTTAATATCTCCTTAGCTTCCTCCCTCGCTTATAAACATCACAGAGGCCAAGGGAGCAAATAAATGGCTGAGAGTCTGTCAGAAAACCGGGTAGCACCCTGCACTAAAGCATTTTGGTACTGCAGAGATAAATGTTCTCTAGATGTTACGTAAGAAAATCACTGCAGAATTTCGGTCTTTAGACTAAGTACAGGTTTTGTTTGTTTTGTATGGCGTTCAAGGCCCACTTCAGTGACAGAGCGCAGAGGCCTGGCTCCCTTAGAGCCTGTGTGTCATGGGTAGATGTGGGCTGGCTCGAGACTGCCTTCTGATGACCTCACCAAGTGTCCCCAAGCCTGAACTTCCCTGTAATGATCCACTTTCTCTCACCACCACCCCCAACATAAGTGAGCCCCACACTGTACCTATTAGAGCTTCACACTTGTTACACTTAAGATATTGGCTCCTCCTGAAATTCTGACCTCCCTGGAAAAGTTACAAATTTACATGTATTAGTCTTTAATAACCTGAGTGTGCCATGGAAAATGGGATTGGTGACTTGTGTCTAGAAAGGAGGAGAGCACGAGGGTATTGGGAACAACCCCGTGGAGCCACCTAAGAGGATGCCTCTTGATAGAGACTCAAGACTCCCGAGAGAGGCTGTTTGGTCCCAGTTAAATGGGAAGCTTAGACAGCCAAGTCACTTGGGGTAAAACAAAGGGCACACCATCTGTGCTTGCAGACACGGCTGCACTAATGTGAGGGGGGAAATAAGAGCTTTCACTTAGAAATGTTAAAGCCTGCAGCAATTCTTCCTCAATCAAGTGAATATATCAGGTTAGAGTGAATTTTGGACTTGAGGTTACCAGCAGAATTGTTTCAATTTGTCATTCTTCGTTCATGTGTAGACACTGCTAATAAGCACATCTTTGCCTCTCCCTTATCTCAGTGGGGACATAATTTTGTTTTATGGCCCTTTCACACGACATCGTGTTGATCAGTTAATAATTTATCAGGAACCTCTAGCCAAATATTAAAACAAATGTGCACCATGACACATCACTAGATCTTTCTTTTGAACCATTCAGAGGGACAGGCATAAAGTGAAATTACAAAACATCTGTGCGTCTTCATGTTCTCGTTATAATGGGACTTTAACTTTGCATGCAATTACAATGAAACCATCCCAATTAAAAGGTTTGAACCAATGCCGCATCCCTATTAAGGTGTTAAAACATTCATTCTGTCGAATAGGGGGAAGAATTGGTTCCCTTTGAGATTTTCTCCATTAAACTAGTTTCCTAATTGCTACATGCTATTTAAATAGCTTTGCCTGCACTTACCTCAAATGATACAGTTCAATTAGCCTGTGAAAGAATTTAGGGTCTCTAGTGAAAAGAAACCTCACAAAAAATCCAATCTGTATCAGAGGACACGGATATCTATTAAGCTATTCTTGGTACCTTCCATCTTTCCTTTTTTTCTCTTTCTGATCCCAAATTCAATTCCATTGTATTCTCTGAATATGAGCTATCATAATCAATATTAATAGGAGTGTCAACTATAATTTACTAAGCATCTACTAGGTATCACCCATATTGCATGCATTATCTTATTTAGTTGTTTTAACAATAGTCCAATGATATTATCTGTGTTCTACAGATGAGAAAATGAGACTGAGGAGTAATTATAAAGCTTTTTTCCACTCACTCACTCAGTGTCCAGAGTGAGATTTAAAGCTAGCTCTTTATTAACAAAGTTCTTGTTCTTAACCATAAGACCTATCCTAATCTTTGTTGGCTCTTAGAAAAAAAAATCATTCAATATGATTATTCTTTCCCTTAGTTAATTCAGTGGCTAATGTAGGATTAAACTACAATTGTTCTTTCTTTATATTCGGATTTTTAAAATATATACATAAAACTAGAGAAAATAGAATAATGGATCCCCATATACACCCAATGGTATATATGATCCCCTTTATACATAAATCTCTCTGGTTTAATTTATCTCTTCACAACTTTTTCAGGAGTATTTAAGGGCACACTCCAGCCATCATGTCATGCATCCATGAATATTTCAGTATTGTATCTCTATCTGGAGACATTTTCCAACATAGCCACCATGCCGTTTATCATGCCAAACAAAGTTGTTATCTAAACACATAGTCTGCCTGAGTCAGGGTCCTGGTAGGACTATTTACAAAGCTGTGGCCAGAGTTAACGAAAATCAGCAAGGGATGCTGAGGGGCCTGAAGGCTAGCAATCATGAAAAGCTGTTATCACCTGTAGGGCTGAAGAAGCAAGGGGAAGAAGGTTCCTGGAAGTCGGAGAGAAGCCTGCCAGAAGGGAAAGAGATGGAGGAATAAATGCTTTAATCTCTTTCCTTTCACCCTTAGAGCTCCTCTTGGTGTCTCCCATTGGCCACACTCCATCTGAATTCAGAGGATAAGGGCTCCCAAGTCATTAGTACAGGGGTTGGCAAGTCTTTTTTCTGCAGAGAGCCAGATAGTTAATATTTTTGGCTATGTGGGTCACATGCAGTCTCTCTCCCATATTCTTTTTTTTTGTTTTTTTTTTCTTTTCTTTTTTTCCTCCCTGTGTAACCACCCCCTATCCCTGCTTCTGGCTTAACTGAGGTAAAATTGACAAATAAAAGTGTATGATTTATGTATTTTATTTATTTATAAAGTTGTTTATTTATTTATTTTGAGAGAGACAGGGATAGAGGGTGAGCAAGGAAAGGGCAGAGAGAGGGAGAAAGAGAGAATCCCAAGCAGGCTCTATGCTGTCAACATGGAGCCTGATGTGGGGCTCGATCCCATGAACCACGAGATCATGACCTGAGCCAGAACCGAGTCAGGTGCTTAACCAACTGTGCCACCCAGGTGCCCCAAATTGTAAGATATTTAAAGTATAAGATATGATGATTTTATATACATATATATTGGGAAAGGATTGTCCCACATTGAGTTAATACATCCATCACCACACATATTTACCTGTTTTTGTTTGTTTTTCTTGTTTCAGTGAGAACATTTAAATTGTACTTTCTTAGCAATTTTCAATGATATAATACAGTGTTGACGATAGTCACCGTATTATACATTAGATCATCAGATCTTACTCATTTTATAACTGAAAGTTTATACCGTATTACCAGCCTCTCCCTATTTCCCCCAACCCCCAGCTCCCTACAATTACTTTTCTACTCTATGTTTCTATGAGTTTAATATTTTTTCAGATTACATATATATATATATGATACCATGCAGTATATTTATGTTTTATTTTACTTAGCATGATGTCCTCCAGATTCATACATGTTGTCACAAAGGACAGGATTTCCTTCTTCTTTAAGGCTGAATAATATTCCATTATCACACACACACACACACATTTTTTTTCTTTTTTTTTAAGTTTATTTATTTATTCTGAGAGAGAGACGGAAAGAGAGAATCCCAAGCAGGCTCCACTCTGTCAGTGCACAGCCCAACCTGGGCTCCATCTCACCAACCACCAGATCATGACCTGAGCCAAAATCAAGAGTTGGCCACTGAGCCAACTGAGCCATGCAAGGCAGCCCCACATTTATATTTTTAGCTCACAGGCTGTACATAGACAGGTCACTGACTAGATTTGGCCCACAAGTCATAGTTAGTTGATCCATTTTAGTTCATAAACACTAGCAACCTGGGGCACAGACAGCGTCAAGTAGAGTATAGAGTGGTTCTGGAAAAGCAAATGGAAAATATCTACACACAGACACATCCAAAGAAGGTTTGTTCAAACAAAGATCCTAATAAGATACACACATTTAGCAGCATTTAGTAGCTATGTCTCTTTGTTCTATAATCTCTTCTCTCTATTTTTGGATAAATGCTACTGATTTTGGGGGTAAACAGATTCTTTTGTCCTGTAGACAAAAGATTTGGCGACTTACTTTCCTGTAGTAACCTTCAACGTGTTTCTCTGTATTTCCTATAAACTGTTAGAACTTGAGGCTTGATTAGATTCAGGTTCAAACTTTTAAGAAATAATGAATCAAAGTTGGGACTATATGCTTCCTGTTATGTCATCTCATGCAGAGAACGATGTTTCTGACTCTCCCACTCTTAGTGATGCCAAGGCGATGGATGGGTTCATTCACCATCAGCCCTGTGTCTCCATTATTGAATTTCCCATTAAATGTATCTCTACTGCTTTACAAGATCCATTGATGATTATTTCCTACAGCCATTATTTCATGACTTTGGATAATAGTGACATTTTAATTTTAACTCCATAATTCTTTCTGCATTTATTAGCTAGAATTCTTCCACAATGACTTTCTTTACCTTATTAGCTATTAGGTTACCTTGAAATATAGTCTCTATTGGAAATGTAAGATAAACACTTCATTCTTCTCTTTATGAATTTTAACTTAATGCCCTACTGATCTCCAGTTACAGTCACAAGCTTTTTAAAAAAGCATTATTTTAAAATTTTAAAATAACTATTTCTATTATATATATATAATATATATAGACAAATCCATAAATTTTAAATAAACACACACACATATATGGTATGAACCTATTGCAAACATTATTCTTTGTGTTTCTTATAGTGTCCCATTTTAGGCAAATGGGTACTGTGAGTGTGTGTGTGTGTGTGTGTGTGTGTGGCTTAAAACAACAAATTAATTTTCTCATACTTCTGAAGTGCAGAAGTCAACATATGTGGACACTGCTGCATTTGCTCTAAAGGCTCTTGGGAAGATTCATTCCTTCTTTTCCAGTGTCTGGTGGCTGTTGGCATTCTTGGGTTTGTGGATGCATCACTCTAATCTTCAATTCTGTCTTGACAACACCTTCTCTTCTCCATGTGTCTCTGTGTCTGTTGTCCTATGGATACTTGTCATTGGGTTTAGGGCCCACCTGGGCCATCATGAGATTTTTAACTTAATTACTTCTGCAAACTCTCTTGTTCCAATTAATATCACATTCAAAATTTCGAGGATTAGAATGTGGACATAAGTTTTTGAAGGCTACCACTTAATCCACTACCAATGTCTTTGTGATTTTTGCAATGATTGATCTACTAACAGAAAATGGGTTTTTTGGGAGCCATTAATGTATTATAAGCTATAATATTACAAATATAGAAGCAGTGATTGACACTGTGTTTTATATCAACATGAAACATAGTAAAGTTTACTAGTGACCTATAAAATATAAAATTACTAAATCAGTGATAATAAAACAGCAAAACTGAGAACAATATACATTACTTTTGCAAATACAATTATTTGGTTTCATGCCACACTTTGGTCTCATTGTGTTTTTGTGGTATGGAAGAAGGAAGTAGGGTCAGAGGTTAAAAAATAAAAGAATGCATCAAAGGGTTTTACTCCCATTTGATCAGAGAAACTCGTCACATCTTCGAGGACTCACTTTTACTCTCTGTAGTAAATTTTCTATCCCAACGGCATTCCTAACACTTTTGTGTAGCAGTAGAATGGCTTATCTATTCTGTAATAGCAAAAAGGAATTGGAAGATACAGAGGCACAAGGTGCATTTTCTCTGTACCTTTTAGAAAAGAAAAAGTAGAGAAAATGTTAATTGTTTTTGTTTGAAATTTATGTGCCTTTGTTTTGAAGAATCACCATTTCTAAGAGAGAAAGAGTTCCAAGAGAACTCTTGGTTGCATTATAAGCATTCAGACAGAGGCACTTATGTTGTCAAAAATCTGCATTTTATCTGCCGGATTCATGCAGTGACTGCAGTGTGGGCGCCTGTGTCCTTTGGTAGCTTCCTTCATTCCTTGTAGGTATCTCTGCCTCATCTTGTGCATTTCCTGCCTTGCATCTGGAACTCCACATCTCTTTCTCCTGGCAAATCCTGTACTTTCAGTAGGAAATGATATCAAGAGACTACCGTATGGGTGCTAGAGATGCTCCCTCTAATGGGCTGTCATTCTTCCCTAGGCTTTATTACCCTTTAAAAAAAATTTTTTTTACATTTATTTATTTTTGAGAGACAGCACGAGCAGGAGAGGGTCAGAGAGAGAGGGAGACACAGAATCCAAAGCAGGCTCCAGGCTCTGAGCTGTCAGCACAGAGCCCAACATGGGGCTCGAACCCACGAACCATGAGATCATGACCTGAGCCAAAGTCCGACACTTAACCGATTGAGCCACCCAGTCGCCCCTAGGCTTTATTACCCTTAAAAATTAGGTGTCTTTTGTTTATTTTCCATCTAATTGGGTGAACTCACACCTAAGTTGGCTAGAGACAATCTAGGTTTACATCTCTTCACCCAGCACCACCAGTGGTACCACTTAGAAGTATCCCTGTTCAGATAAGTTATATGACATTCTACTTACACATGACTTAATCTGGGTCAGTTGGTAGATGTGACTCTTCATCTCAGGGTTGTGAGTTTGAGACCCACCTTGGGTGTAGAGATTACTTAAAAATAAAATCTTTAAAAAACAGACAAGTGACTTAATCTGTTTTTATAGGGTGCCCAAAGGATGTTTCCTTTATCTTTAAAGTCCTGTAGTTTGATGAGAATACAGGACTCTCTGGGTCAATTTTCTGAAATAAATACAAGGTGTGCTCTTTCAGTATGACAGCCTGAGTCTTCTTATTTCAAGAAAGCTATTTTGTTTTATAGTTTGTAAGGGTAGTTCTGTGTGATGGCTTTGGATTTTTCTTGGAAGATTCTAATCATACATATTGAGTTTTCATTATCCATATTCTATATCTATTGTTTTCTTTTGTATATATATTCTTATTTTTCTTTGATTTCTTCTTCTTTCTGCCTTCCATTTTTCTTACTGTGCACTCTCTCTGTTACCAAGTCTCTTGTTTTCCTTTAGTTTGAGACTTCATTCTGAAGTGAGTTTTTTTTCCCCTTTATTTTTATAAATTTTTTTTCCTGAACACTGACATATCCTGCTGGCTTTCACACTGTCTCATTTCTGGCATTTTCTGCTTGTAAGTTATGCTAAATTTTCATAGTTACCATACCATTCTTCCCTTTACCATAACCCTTTTGTAATATTACACTATGGTTTTCATCAGCCTTGTGGTCATAATTTTCTAGTATGTATTCATCCATGATTACTTTCTCTCTCTCTTTTTTTTCATACAACGTCCTTATATAGGGCTTTTTGGTGTTCTCTTGTTTATTTGAGATGTCCCTTCTTTTTTTTTCTTTCCTTATTCTTTGAGAAGGGGATTTCTCTGGAGAAAGGTCAGAGTAGTTTCCTAGGCAAGTGGTTCTAAGGGCCTCCCCCACCCCACATTGTTGCCTTGAAGAATTATAAAGAAGATGTGGTTTATATGGAATACTACTTGGCAATGAGAAAGAATGAAATCCTGCCATTTGCAGCAACATGGATGGAACTGGAGGGTATTATGTTAAGTGAAATAAGTCAGAGAAGACAGATATAATATGTTTTCACTCATATGTGGATCTTTAATTAAATTTTTTTAAATTTATTTTTGAGAGACAGAGAGAGACAGCATGAGCAGGGGAGGGTCAGAGAGAGAGGATTCAGAATCCGAAGCAGGCTCCAGGCTCTGAGCTAGCCGCCAGCACAGAGCCTGACACGGGGCTCGAACCCACGAACCGTGAGATCATGACCTGAGCTGAAGCCGGACGCTTAACTGACTGAGCCACCCAGGCACCACAATCATATGTGGATCTTGAGAAACTTAACAGAAGACCATGGAGGAAAGGAAGGGGGAAAATAGTTTCAAACAGAGAGGGAGGCAAACCATAAGAGACTCTTAAATACAGAGAACAAACTGAAGGTTGATGGGGGATGGGGGAGAGGGGAAAGTGGGTGATGGGCATTGAGGAGGGCACTTGTTGGGATGAGCACTGGGTGTTGTATGTAAGCGATGAATCACAGGAATCTACTTCCGAAGCCAAGAGCACATTGTATACACTGTATGTTAGCCAACTTGAAAATAAATTATATTTTAAAAATACAACTTTTCAGCTCAATGGCCTTACTTCCTCTGGACCCCCTTTTCCTCATAGGAGTTGAATCTTCTCTCTGTTTTTCACCATTGTTTCTACACTGCTTTTTTTTTTTTTTTTTCCTGTATGCATAGCAATTTTTCTCTGAGTCAGTCTCTATCTTCCCAGAAGGAAAGATCCCGGCGACTTCTGAGGCCCTTGGAGGATTAGGCTGCTCAGCACCTTGAGATTGTCTCACAGGTGTTGGTGTATCTTATTTGCTCTCATCTGCTCACTACAGTCTGTGGAGCTCTCCCTGACTTGTACCTGTTGGTTTTTTCCAAGTTCGCTTGCCCAGGATTCCACTGAGGGGGAGCTCGTCTCTCTTTGGGAATGAGCATTTGATGCAATTCCTGTGTTTCACATCTCTTGAGACCGCCTCCACCAGTGCTGGTCCCACATGTGTCCTAAGGGGTTCTATTGTGAACGGTGATCTGGCATTAACCACTTTATGCTCTGGGGCTCCGGGGAACGCCTTGTCACATTTTGTTGAAGATGCTGTTCTTTTTTTTTTTTTTTAAATCTTGCTATTCTAGTCTACCTGTTTCATTTTGTCTTGTGAGAAGATTTAGGGGTATTGAAACAGTACACTGCCAAAATGGCTTTGTTCTGGCTGGAAATTTGAGGTCACTTTTAAAAAACTGACCTGACACAGTTACGTTTGGAACCATAGAAAATAAGACAGGACCTCATAGAATTCAGTCCCATGCCACTTGGGGGAAAACTTCAACATGCATCGGGAAGTAGTTTTCCCTACCAGGCCCAACCCTCTGCAGCTGCCATGAGTGCTTCAGGAGAAATGGCAATGAGAACAACATTTGTTTCTGGCTGCTTCCTCCTACCTCACTCACGGAAGTGCCTGGGCCAGGGGGCACAGGGGCTTGGGGCTCCTGAGCCTTGCTTGTCTGCCATTACTGGGTAGACCTAAGGGGGTATAGGCCCTGCATTCAAAGTCAGGCCACATCAGGCTAAGTCAGAAAAGCTGGAATTAGATGAAGGCAGAGGGATACCAGCTGTGAGCCAAGGTACGGGCCAAGGAGTCCACGGGCCGAGCCCACAATTGCTTTGGAAGGGTTGAGGAAGCAGGTGCCCAGAATCAGAGCAACAGGAGGGGCCCTGACAGGCAGCCATCCAGGCTGAAGCCACCCAGCTTCCGATTTGGCCCTGTCCTTGCTGGCCAGACCTGCCGCACTTAAAATATTTGCTCACTGTCTGTTGCCTGACAAGGCTGTGTTCTTGGATGTTACTAGGGAACATAGTGGAAAGTCTTCTCCATCTGGAGCCTTAAAAACTGGGCATAAGGTATGCCCCCATCAATGGAGTTGCCATTCTTATTGCAATAATTATCTCACACACCACGCTATTATAATTTGAAAATTCTCATGCTCAGTATCTGAGGACAGATCAAAAGCATTTAAAACAAGTACCCTTGACTACCTTCTCCTTTCCTCAAAAAGACGCCATCTCTGCATCCACCGTTTTGTCCCTGTTGGGTCAGAAAAAAAAAAAAAAAAGACAGGTCTCTTTCTCACCATAGCTAAAAGCTCAAGTTTTCTGGAGAAAAAAATATCCAGGCGATGTCCAATGGAAACACATTGGTATCATTAGCTAAATGCTTATTATTTGCTAAGCCCTGTGCCATGAATGTTACACACATTATCTAATGTAGTTTTCACAGAAAGTTGCGTGGTTGGGGTATCGGTTAAGCTATAGTTGCAGGTTACATAAACCGCCCTCACTCTTCTAAGTAGGAAGAGATTTAAAACAGGGAATTAGGCACTTACCAAATCAATATGAGTGTTAGAGAAGCGGGCTCTAAGCTAGTCCTTCAGGACTGACTCCCGGAAAACAACACCCCGTCCAACCAAATGCGTCAGATTGGTAGACCCTAAATTACAGTAGAAATCCTTGTTTTTCTGGCCTCAGTAATATATAGACAGGCACTCTAGGAGGGCTCTGATCCCATTCACTGAGGAGGAAATGGAACTGAGCTCTGACCACAAAAGCCAGTCATGTGACTAGAAATGGAAGAGCCACGATTGAGCCCAGATCTAAACTCATGTTCTCAACCATGTCACTCTTCGGCCTGCCCAAAAAGGCGTCTGTGGTCAAAGAGGAGTGAGAAAGGCTAGTTTATAAGCATGATCAGGAATGCTTGTCAAATAACATATTTCCTTGACTGTGCCACCAAATTACCAATCACTGGTTCCACCACCACTCCTTATCCTCTCCCATCAAACTTCTCAAATGTGGACGGAATCTTCTAAGATCTTGTCACTTATGAAAATGACTGTCCTCGCTTTCAGTCTGCCATATATGGACAGGTTCATGCTTTGACTATTATAGTGGACTGTTTCCAAAGGTGGTAAATTCTATTGCTTCAGTTTGTCATGGGAAAGTAGTTATTTACATCAGTAAAAATTAAGTTTGACTTGAGATGAAATACAATGAAAGTACTCGTTCCTTCTGTAAATGGGCCTCAGAAAGTTCTAATCTATATCCTAATGCTCCAGGCCATTCATTCATTCACTCATTCATTCATTCATTCATTCACTGAGTTAACATCCTCATTCATTGGGCAATTACTTGTTGAATGTCTATTATGTGCCAGGAAGACAGTGCTATATAAACATGCATTGTCCCTGCCCTCCCAGTGCTTATAGTCTAAACATGAGGACAAACATTCAGTCAGTATGCGAAGAGATTTGACACAAAAGGGGGATGGTACTCTGGGGGTAACAGCAGAGGGACGAGGATGTGGCCTCCGCGGAGGAGTTTATCTAAGCTGAAGCCTGAAGGGTGTGTAGAGTTTAGCAAGGCAAGGAAGGAAGGGATGAGTCTTCTAGTCAGAAGGTGGCTGCAAAGCCAATGTCTTGAAGAGGAGAGAGAGCAGGGTGCCTTAGAGATAGTGAATGAGGAGCAGGGTGGTTGGGGTGTGGGGTAGGGAGGGCAATGGACCAAAATGAGCTGTAAGGATGAGTGTGGAGGGTCATTTGTAGACTTGCCAGTTGATAGGTTGATTTAGCAGAATGAAACCCTCCATTCTGTTCAGTGTGGTCATGGGAAGTTGCTGCTAAGCCAGATGGAAACATGCTGAAAGTGTAATGATCAATAAGTTAACAAGTTCGTGTATGTACAGAGAAGCAGGTGGTACTAGAACATACATGCAATTAAAATATCTTTTTTAATCATGTGTTTTGTACGTCTATAACATAGAGGTAAGAGTTTACAAAGATGCACTCTTTGTCAAAGCGTATTTCTGACATTCAATGAATATTCAGAGCCGTGACATAGAAAATTATCACCTTTTAAAAATGCACCTTGTATTTTTCAGTATTCCAAAACATCAGGCCTTCATTGTTCAATGATAGAGAATAGATATTTCCATTTTTAAATAGTTAAATTTTTGTCTTTCATGTTTGTCCAAAGATTTCCTCTATGAATTCATGAAAGGGCGATTCTTTCATGATAATTCATTTTTCAAAAAGGAACATTGTCA
This sequence comes from Cryptoprocta ferox, assembly GCA_028646485.1. Taxonomy (NCBI): domain Eukaryota; kingdom Metazoa; phylum Chordata; class Mammalia; order Carnivora; family Eupleridae; genus Cryptoprocta; species Cryptoprocta ferox. The sequence goes on from CM053575.1 coordinate 98,997,331, forward strand.
TGGTAATAATTATTACTTTTAGAGAAAAGAAAAAAGAAAAAATTTGTCTCTTTCCCCAAAGGTTTGAGTCTTAGGGTATTCTAGCGGTGGAGCAAGTGCTGGTGCGTGGGCATGTGATGGAGGCTGTCCCAGCTGTGGGCGGTGGGCCAGCTGGAGGCTCAGTACGCAGACAGGTGGGGTGAGGTCTTAGCAGAGTTCACGAGCCCACACGAGGCGGCAGCTAGGCAGCTGCTGGCATCTAAAAGCCTGTGGTATCTCTGGGCCATGGAGGGAGGCCTGACCTATAACTGATATAAGCTTGAGGTTACTTCTTTGATTATCTGGCTCCCATCGGCATGGTCACGACACCAGAGCAGGTTAGAAGACCTTAAGGTCCATAATAAATTCACTTCTGCAGGTGTAAGAATGAAATGAGTGACAGTTGAGTGGTGGCAGATCTAACACACAACAAAACCATGCTCTAAGGGAAGTCTTGCTTCTACCTTCCAGTGATTGGGTGAACTTTTGCTGCTCTCTCTTCCATCCCAATTCACTCACTCTTCCAGAAAGTGTCTAAAGAGCCCCTTCCAGGCACCAGGCTCTCTGCTAGGTATTGGGCCAACAACAGTTTATTAAATCATTCAACAATTATTTCTTGAGCATCAGTTATGTGCCAAGCAATGTTCTAATCACTGGGAAACAAGGCAGACAAGGATCCTGCATTCACAGAGTTTTTGCATTCAGTGGATATTTGAGATATAGGAAAGTGCTAAACAGAGAATTTAAAATCAGGTAAATAATTATAGCATGGTGGCTATTTTAGTTTGGATGGTAGGCTTCCCAGAGGAGGTGAGCTGTGTGCTGAGATCTGAATCTGAATAAGAAGAGTAAGTCCTGTGAAGATCAGGGAGAAGAGCATTCCATACAGAGGAACAGCTCGTATAATGACTCTATACCAGGAATGAGTGTTGCATGTTGGAGGAAAATGCAGGTTCTTGTAGTTGAAGCTCAGTGAGGGACAGAGTGGTACAGGAAAGGCTGGGGTAGTGGAGGAAGATATTTGGGGGCTCATGGTGAGGGTAAGATGCTTGATTTTTCTGAATGCACTAGATAGCCATTGGGGATTTCCCCCCCAAATTATGTATCTGATCTAACTTTATCTATGTATCTGTCTCTCTATCTCCCTAGAAAATATATTGCTTTGTTTGCTGTTGCATACATGATATGTTACTGTAGATATCATCTGCACCTTGCCTTTTTCACTTGACAGTATGCCATGAAAATCTAAGCCACTGGGGATTTTTAAGCAGGGAAATTACATGATACGATTTATATTTTTAAAAATATGACTCTGGCAGCTGGGGGGGGATGCATGATATGCGTCTTTGTTTCAGCTGCTATAACAAACCACAATAAACTGAATGGCTTAAAAAAAACATTTATTTCACACATAAGTCTAAGATCAAGGTGCTTACAAATTTGGGGCCTGGTGAGAACCTGCTTCCCAGTTCATAGACAGTCCTTACTGTGTCCTCATATGGGGGAAGGGCAAGGGAGCTCTCTGAGGTCCCTTTTGTGAGGATACTAATCCTATGCATGAGGTCCCTGTCTCATGATCTAATCATTTCCCATAGACCCCCATCTCCAAATACCATCACATTGGGGATTAGCTTTCCATATGTGAATTTGGGGAACATAGACATTCAATCCATTGCAGTATGAGAATAGCATTGTATGGAGTATTGAGAATGTAGAATGAGTGAGGTAGAACCCTGCCCTCACAGGGCTCACGGTCTCCCTTCTTAACACATTCATTCTCAGGGTCAGTATAGTTGCCTGTGTACTGGTCCTTGGTCTCTCATGCTGAACTGTGGGATCCCTGGGGGCCAATCCAGTGTCTTTCTTGTTCATCTCTGTGTCTCAAATATCTAACCAGGTTCCTGACACTATACTAGATGATCATTGAACGTTAGTTGGATGGCCGAATTAACAAGGCTATGCAGTTTTATTAATAAGTCATCTTACCCTGAACAGCATGATTTCTTCCCGTGATTAGTCAGTGTGTCAATGTTTGTGATGGAATATCCAGTGTGGATGTCTTAGAGAGACACCTTTATGTGACAACAAAATGAAAACCAATGATTAGAGAGCTTTGTATTATCTCTGGGATGATAGGCAGCATTCAGGATGGTGAAAAGCCCAGAAATTAATTCGTATAAAATGACTAAGAATATGAGGGCGATTGATGCTGGAGAAGACTTAGGGGAGCGTGGCAGATGCTTTCAAGTATGTAAGGGACTGTCATATGGAAGAGAGAGTGTACTTATTTCATATTGCTTGAGGGAAAGAGGCAGGAGTGCAACATACCCGTCTCAAATAACGAAAAACAATTTTCTTCAGCTACTCCGGTAATAGAATAGGTTTTCTTGTGAAGCAATGAGCACATTGTCTCCAGAGATATTCAAACAGAAATGAGATATTAATTTGTCAGAGATGCTGCAGAAGCGACTTCTGGATTTTATATAATGATAACAACAGCTACCATTTCTTAAGCACTTAACCCTGCTCCAGACACTCTGCTAAAGAGCTTTACAAATGTGATCTCATTTACTTTCCATAACAACTCTGGGTGGTGGGAATTATCCATTTTTTAGATGAAGAACCTCAGGCTTAAAGAAGTGAAGTGATTTTTACAAGGGCACAGAGTTAGGGAGTGGAAGAGCTAGAATGTATCAAGGTCTCTCTGGCTCAGAATCCTTTGTCCTCTATCATCCAGGCTCAGGCATGCCTGGGAGATTCCTAAACCATGGGCTCTTTCTCAGTCCTCCCCAGGGTTAGACCACAGCATTTCATTCCTCTCGGTGACCAAGGACAAGTGGTGCTCAAGGGTAGGGACGTTTACCAGCCCTCTGTTGGTGGGAATTCAAGGCTAGATACAGTGGGAGAAGACCTTCTGTTTCTTCTCTCCATGAAGCTGGTTGGAGAGAGCTCTGGGATAGCTCTTCCTGAGAGAAGCTCTTGTCATTTCTCTAACACCATGGTTTCCTCTAATCCTTTCTAATTCTTGTGTCCACATACTCTGGTTTCTCTTCAGATCACATAAATCTTTCACCTTTTACTAATTCTTGTGTCCACAAGACAAAGTCCCTAGGTTGGCATCCACCAGTCCTGCCTGAGGGTGCCAGCACTGGGTCGATTTCCCATGGGGATCTCACAAGAGAGACAGCTTGTCAATGGCAGGGTTCAGAGACCCTGAACCCCCAGTCCAAAGTCATCCTGACCTTATTCCAGCACCCTCAACATCTCCTACATCCTTTGACAGTTGAGTTTCTTCCATATTAAGGTTTTAATATTCTAATGCTCTTGGGGCCATAAAATAATTTCTGTTGAAGATTCAGAAGGGGGTGATAGTGTTATAGACTCAATGTTTGTGTTTCCCCAAAATTCTTATGTTGAAGCCCTATTCCCCAATGCGATGGTATTTGGAGATGGAGCCTTTAGAGGGTAATTAGGTTTAGATGAGGTCATGAGGATAGAGTCCCCATGGATTCATGTCCTTCTAAGAAGAGATGAGACCTTTCTTGCTCTTTCTCATTCTGGAAAGAACACAGAAAGAAGGCACTACCGACAAACCAGGAAGTGGGTTCCCACCAGACACCAAATGTGCCAGCACCTTGATCTTAGATGTACCAGCCTCCAGAACTGTGAGTAATAAATGTTTGTTGTGTAAGCCACCCAACCTATGATACTTTGTTATAGCAGCCCAGACTGATGAAGACAGACAGGAAATGGTTTTTGCTTTGGTTTGTTTGCATTTATGGAAGAAATTGTTGAATGGAAGGACTTTTATTTGGTTTTGTTTGTTTTTTGGGCTCTGTGGAGGAGAATTGAATGTTTATGTCCACAAAGCCAAGGAGATGTCATATTTGGATCTCTGACGAAGCAGTGATTCTGAAGCACTTGTCCAGTATTCCTGCATGATCAACAACTTGGTGATGGAATCAGCCTGGTGCCCCTTCCTTTCCCATGCTGTCCAGAGCCGCATGTGGGTGGTGCTGTTCCCAGGGCAGCTCCAGTGGAAACCCCAGCAGAGGAGTGTTCACTGATGCGTGCTGGGACAGATAATCCCTGCAGCCAGTGAAAACCAAATAACTAGTTTCCCTCAGTCTAAGGAGAACCCTGCTCAATGTATAACCGTGAAAATGCCACTCCATCACGTACCTAAGGAGAAGGATGTACGGCTTTCCCAAAGAAGACAGAACTCTTGGGAAGTAGGGACACATGGATTGCCCTGTGAGGTCAGGGAAAAGAGGATGTAATCCATTTTTATGGAGTGATTACTCAGTGCCCGGCATTTTACAGGTTCAGACAACATAATGCCCATCACAAACCTGAGAGGGTATGTTGTTCTTTACTCCAAGAGCTGAGTGGGCACAAACCATGTGTGAGGTTCCACTGAGGATACAGGTGTAAGGGAAACCCACAGAGCCCCTGCTCTCCAACGGCTTACCTCCTTGAGGATATAATAACAATGCTAATGTCTATTGAATAATGGAGTGCCAGTTCTATTTTATGTGCTTTGCACACACTATTTCATTTAATTATTTCAAAACCTTACAAGGGAGGGAGTATTATCAGTCCTCAGTTTGTGACTAGAGAAACTAAGGCACAGACAAGCAGGTAACTTGCCCCTGTTACCTAAGTTGGTCAGTGGCAGAACTGGTATTCTAACATAACCCAAGGGGACCATGAGCTCATGCTCATGACCTCATCCTTTACCGCCTCTGGATAGGAATGTGCTCCAGAGGAAGAGGGTAGAGCCCCATGGCCAGTGATTGGCCAAAGTGGAACTTGAACCCAGGACTGTCTGACTTTAAGCCCATGCTTTTTCATCAGGCCACTCACAGATGATGGTGGAAATCTGCACATCCCTATAATAATATGCCCTTCCTTCCTTCCTTCCTTCCTTCCTTCCTTCCTTCCTTCCTTCCTTCCCTCCTCCCTCCTCCCTTCCAACAAATATGTAGTGAACTCCTTCCGATTATCATGGACAGGACATTGCTAAATGCTACATTCCTAATGTAGATTAAAAGTCTCTTTAGATACTTCATGTTTGGTTATCAAGGGCAGAGTACGCAGAAGACAAAAATGTGTTCACTACTCAGTGATTTAGTCAATCATGTGTTCAGTAGGTTTGAAAACTTTTCTTGGACATTCAGAAAAGATGACTCTGTTTTCTCCCATCACAGTTATTTTTAAGTTGACAGATGTCACTTTTCTTTCTTTTTCTATCTCTTGAATGTTTTAGAATGTGCACAAGTCAGCAAAACTTGGGTTGCTTTTCTTTTCTATTCTCAGAGAGGTCTTACCCCGGAGGGCAGGGCCTGGCATTCTGGGGCTGGGATTTCCCCTGCTGCATGTGTTTCTTCAGCTGGTCCCGTCACTGCGGAGCACACAGCAGCGGCGTGCCTGGCCCAAACCAAGTGTCCACTGTGTTTTCCCTCTTATCATATTTCCCATACTCAAGTGGACTCATAAATGGAGAGAGTCTTTCAACCCGGCCTGCTAGGCGATCGTGATGGCAAGGACCTGGGGGCGAAGGAAGCAAGGAGGCTGGTACTCTGTGAAGCTGCAGGCCTCACAGACATGGACACAGCTCTGCTATGTACCTGACAGTCGTGTCTTGGAGAAAAGCCATGGGCGCATCAAGTCCCATGAGAGCTCAGGGGAACATGGGCTCTGTTCCATATTCCCCACTCACTCTCCTAGCCCTTCTGGGAAGATCTGAAACAGGATGAGGAGGATGGGGATTCTCATCACAGACTTGCATTAACCTGTTTGATAAACACAAAACAACAACAGTCTCACAGCTGTCCCCTCTGACTTGCCAGCTTTATGCGCTTGTAGCACCTTGCCCAGGATGGTGGCAGATCTGGAAAGGCCCCTGCTCTCCGTCTGTCACTGAGGTGTGCCTGGCCTTTCTGAGGTCCTTTCCCCTCTCTCTGGAAACCCACAAGGGACCCAGAGTTGCTGTCAGTTGTAGCCACTTATTAGACGTCCCATCATCTGTTCACAAATTCCACAGAGTTTTAATTTATAACTACAAGTGCTTTCCTTGACTCTGAGCCCTCAGGTCTCCCTCCAGCAAAACATTTATGATATTTGTGTATCTCCAGTCCAACTGAGTGCATTCATCCAGTCTCATTAGGGTACCCTTCCCTTGGTCACAGTTTGGGCTCCCAAAGACCAGTTAGTCTTTCCTCCTAAGTCACGGTTCAGGTCAAATCTCTCTGTCTGCACCATCTCTCCCCCTCCCTGGTCTGGGCTATGCAAAAGCCAATTCACAGCTGCAGTAAAGCCACAAAAAGGCAGGTCACATCCTAGGGCTGGTCAGGACTTGGTGACAGTTTGAATGTGGAACTTAAGGGGAGGGAGGAGTCAGAGATGGCAGCTTGAGTCGGATCTCGATATCCTGGGACTGATGTTTCCATGCACGCACACAAAGGGCAGACATGGCAGACACAAATAAGCGGAAGAAGAGCTGGTGACGAGTTAAGTGATACCTGTGACGTGGTAAGTTTAGGACACAGGCCGGATGTTCCGGTAGGATTTCAGGTGCAAGGTTTAGGAAGAGATCAGAACGTACAGCTTTGTGGCTCATCTGCACAGATGTGGTGGTGGTGGTTGCTGTTGGATCTGGGCATCATTTGAGAGGAATCACCGAGAGAAGAGAGTCCAGTACAGCTTGGACTAGCACCCAGTGGGGGGACGAGAGAAGATTGGAAGGGCTGGGGGAGGGCGAGGGTCACCCCGGGTCCCTGAAGACAGGGAGAGGAGAACTTCAGAACGTCCAGGTCAGCTGTAAAACCAGACATTTTGTTGTGAGGTAAGCAGAAGAACAAAGAAGGCATTAAAAAATCCACATGAAAGGACAACAGCGAGGGGCTCCTGGGGGGCTCAGTCAGTTGAGTGTCCAACGTCGACTCAGGTCATGATCTCACAGTCCGTAGGTTCTAGCACTGCATCGGGCTCTGTGCCGACAGCTCAGAGCCTGGATTCTGCTTCGGATTGTGTGTCTCCCTCTCTCTCTGCCCCTCCCCCGCTTACTCCCTATCTCTCTCTCTCAAAATAAAATACAGAAAAAAAATTTTTTTTTAAAGAACAACAGCGAGAAAGAAACTCTGAACTCTTGCGACCTTGGATGCCTCTACGTGCAGGCCACAAACAAAGGGAGCCCGAAGTGTAACCGTGCAGGAAGAAACAGCGACACGAATCACACACACGTCAACAGGGCGTGATGTGAGGTCCACATGCCTGGGACACAGCAGTGAAGAATGCCTTGTTCAAAAGACCCACAGCTCATTGACGGGACCAGGAAGGTCGTTTACCCTGATACCATTGACATCAGACATTTCTGACTGCATCACTGATCAAGCCTTCACTTCCGGAAGCATAAGGAACCCGAAATCTCTCATCTAAGGGAGCCAACAATATATTATTATTTCTAAGTGCAGTTTGAATTGTCATTCCTGTCATTTGTAATTGAACAACACCTCACTGATGTGGCTTTTTATTTGGTCTTCCTGATTTTAATTTTCTGGCCTACCTTCTACTACAAGATTTCCAGTGTTTTCTTTCTAAACCATACATGTAACAATATCACTGCCTTGCTTAAACCCCTCTGCAGGCTTCTCAGCAACTCCTGGATGAAGTCCAGACTTCCTTGGGTGTTACACAAAATCTGTTACCTGGTTTCGGAAGACTTGTCTCTTGCCACTTCTTTCCACCTCTCTTAAATTAGAATTAAAATGACTGAACTCTTTCATTTCAAAAAGTTCTATTTGGTTCTTTTCCAAACTCATCTGTTTCTTCATGCTGTTATCATCTTTCATGTTACTAGTTTGTTTCAGCCTCTAGCTTGTAATTTTGTACTTGAGCTTGTCTGCAGGAGGAATGTGTTTCTCTGGGAGTCCCACACACTTCCTTCAGAATGCTCGTATGTTAGCTTCTGCTAGCATCCTGTGGAATCCAGCAGCCTAGGACCAGATTTCACGTTAACCCCTTTGCTTAGGGTTCTTGCACAATGGGGATAATTACATGTTTGGACTGCATCTACTCATGAAGCACAAAGTTGGGGTTTCTTCCCTTGAGAACGATTCTTTTCTTCCCATGTACTATCTCGGACGGGTAGAAAATTCCCATTTTGCTTCCCTGGCTTGGGGAGTGGAGGGTGGTAATAGTTTCTCTTTCACAGTCAGGCTAGCCCTTTGAGGCTCTGGTTTTATGCAGGGATTTCTGTTTAATCCTCCCCTGACCCCCATACTTGGGTGGGTCCAGACCATGTTTTCTGTTCCTTCATATGCATTAAAGCTTTAAACCTCAGGGTCTGGAACCAGTATACTTGTCTGACACCCCCAGGACTACAGCAGCATTGGAGCGCTTTAATTCTCCATCTCTGAGTTCCTTCCTTATTTCTGGCCTATGGAATTCTCTTGATTTCTTCTTCTTCACCTTCTCCTCCTCCTCCTCCCTGGATTTTGCATATTCATTTAAATTCATTTTGTTTCAATTCCTTTGTAGCTAGAGGAGAGTCCTCTCATGTAAGTACTTTTTTTTTTTAAATCATATTCTACCTCTTTAGCCAGGTCATACTGCTCACCATTTTTCCTAATGTGTTACTTACACTGTCCATTCATTCACCCACAAATACAAATGGATATTTTTTGAGTGTGTACTTTGTACCAAGCACTGTTCTAGGTGCTTGGAATATAGGATTGAAAAAAATTAGAAAAAGATTCCCGAGCTCAGGAAGCTTACCTTCAGGCAGGAGGAAACAGAAATGTGATGAACTAGAGCTCCATGGATGAATATGAACGAGTATCAGAAGCAGACAATTGTATAAAATAATAAGCTTCAAACTAATTTGTACAGGACGATATCCTTCTTATAATGTTAACTATGTGTAACCCAGTATTATTTCTGGATATGTCATAGCCAGTAAACTAAACGTATGCAGAGGAAGGAGACCCATCATGTTTAGAAAGTGGTTGCTTCTGGAAGGAAGGGAGAGAGGACCAGCAAGGACCGTGCAGGATGCAGCATCTACTTCTCTAATGTTTTGTTTTGGTTTGGTTTCTTTGAAGTTTATTTATTGATCTTGAGAGAGAGAACACAAGTGTGGAAGGGGCAGAGAGAGAGAGAGAGAAAATCCCCAGCAGGTTCTGCACCACCAGTGCAGAGCCTGATGTGGGGCTTGAACTCATGAACCGCGAGATCATGACCTGAGCTGAAGTCGGACACTTAACCGACTGAGCCGCCCAGGAACCCCTGTTTTGTTTGGATTTTAAAGGTTTTAAGTAATCTCTACACCCACCATGGGGCTCTGACTTAAACCTTAGAGATTAAGTGTCACAAGCTGTACCAATTGAGCCAGCCAGGTGCCTCACTAATGTTTTAAATATATTTTAAAATTGTATATGTGAAGTAAAAGCTACAAAGTGTTAAGATTTAACAAAACTGGGTTGTAGTTACACATATGGTTATTATAATATGCTCTGCATTTTCTGTATGATTGAAATAGTTCATAATAATATTAAACAAGGCTAAATGACTTTTAAAATGAGACTTAAACAGAAGTCATTAGTAATAATTGTAAGTAAATAAATTGTATAGTGTATTGGAAGGTGGTAAGTTATATGGAAAAAAGAGAGAAAAGGTAGAGCCGGGTAAGGGGGGCAGGGACGGCTGTGGGTGGCGGACAGGCTGAGGTTCTGGAATAGGGTAGCCAGTGTGGTGTTCACTGAGGTGGCATTTTTGAGACAATTGTGAGATCTTATCGAAGAGTTGACTTCTTGCCTGACTGAGATATCATTTACTCTACTGAAACCAAGATGGTGGCCCCAGGAGAAGCTGGGTGGGCGTGTGATAGCCATGGCACTGGTAGGACTCAGTGACAAAGAAACAGGGACAGTCTAGAGTGCATGGCAGGTGTGTGTTGCTACCTTTCAGCAAGACAGGCCATGTGGGAAGACAATCAGGTTCTAGAGGTCTTCAGTCGTTGAGGGGAAGTAAAGTTTATCTTGTCATTAGATCGAAAGAAAATTTCCTAGGGAATAAGAAGTTATATGTGGGACATATCTGCAATCATATTTTTCCAATAAATGCACAAGTTCTTTTTTGTATGGATTGTCCCTTGTGTAACCTGAGAACATAATAGAAAATAATATCTGTGAAAGTAATTCTGCATGGATCCAAGACTGTATCATTTGAATAATTAGCTTTCAGCTACCTCTCTTGATCTAGGGATACATTTTTTAGGTCTTAGGCTTGAGGCCAGGATTACAGAGTGATTTCAGTTATACCAGTTAATGTGGCTTTGATTTCCCACCTTCCACCCAGACCTCCTCCATCAGTCCACTCCCTACCGAGTTCCCTCTCTGAAGCCTCGTGGACTAGGTATGATCTGTGTTCATACAGCAACTCTGAAGTGTTCGAGGACAGTTACTGTAATTCTCCAAGTCTCTTCTCCCAGGGAAGGGGCACTCATTCTTCCAATCAGTCTTCATGTGAGCCATAGCATGTTTTTCAGAGACAACCCCACCACTCCCACTGGCTACCTTCTTGCAAAGATATCCCACTCTGCCAATGTCTATTTAAATCCCAGATGTGCACAAAATACAGTGATCCTATTGCTATTAATGCAGCCCAAAATTATAATAATGTTTCCATTAACACTAGTGCACAATTTCCACATGGACAGCTACCATGCCTGGATGCATATTCCAAACTTCACCATTATCCAGGTCACATTTGCATCTTGTTTGCGAAAATATGAAAGAATGTATAAGTGTTTCAGTTAAATCAAGAAACAGTACATTTAAATCATCCCCCAATCTACTGGAACCTTTTTCATAAAACAGATAGAACAGTTTTGTGAGTCTCATTCCTAATAATCCATGCTGACTTGTATAACAATCCTTGCTTTTCTAAAGGCTCACATACCACATATTTTAAAATCCATTCTAGAATTGGATTCAGATTGATGTCATATTTAATGATCTATAGTATCTGGAATTTATTTATCCTCCCTTTTCGAAATTCAGAAATACATTTTTTTCCAACTTTCACCACTGTGCATTACCACTGCTGTAGAAAGAAGGACATGCACTGGCAGCTGAGGAGCAGTGGGTTCAGACCAGATTTGCTCGTAGCTAGCTGTGCAACCCTGAGCAAGCTGCTTGACTAACTGTAAAAATTAAAGTTTTGGACTGTAACCACTCAGGATGCCTCTCACTTACCTTTTAAAAATATGTTTACCCTTTTTAATAATAAATTATCTGTATTCTTCTGATTCCAATGTATAGTCTTAGAGTGAATTGCTTCCCCTTGTTAATAATACATGTGCTACACTGAAAAATAGTTCAATATCCAAGTTAATTGGGTTCCTTTTGTTCTTTTTTTAAAGTATCTTTACTTAAATATAATTCACATACCATACAATTCATCCATGGAAAGTGTACCATCCCATGGATGTTGGGATATTCACAGAATTGTACATCACCACAATCTAAGTTTAGAACATTTTCAACCCCTGTTCTTAAGTAAACTCAATCAACAGCTCACCCTGGGGTCTGTACATGCTGGGATGACAGACTGAGATCTGGGGCTCAGAACTCTCTTTTGATTGTTTTCTCCATTCCTAAATTGTATTTCCTCATTCAGAAGTACAGCTGCTACTTAGAACACCATTGGCTTGCTGAGTATGAATGAAAGCCTTGGGAAATGCCTATATATATACCTCTTCATGGGGCCATTAAATGCTTATTCACTATATTTTTCCAAGGTGGTAGAAATTACATGACTATTTCAGTAGCCTAAAGAAATGGCTCTTGGTACCACAGGGACCTTCCCCCATTCCTTAATCATCAAAACACACTTAAGTATCTCAATTCATGAACAAATATTCCTGGAAGCTACCATATATGAACTTCTGGACATTCAGGGCTCTAGAGATTCAGGGGTGAATAAGATAGCTGTTGTGGCCACTGTTGGAAGAGAGAATCAGGAAACAATGATTAAATCAATACCGTTTTGGATAGAGCTAAGGCTACATATAGTCACCATAACAGTTACAGGAGTAACAAAAACATCTGTTGAAAATTAAGTTTGTAGAAGGCAAAGGGCCAATTACTTGATCCTCAAAAGTGGGAGGTCATGAAGGACTGGCCTCCTAGTGGAGAAGTCACCTGGGTCAGAAAGGAAACTCTCAAGGGCTATATTCCCTCTAGCAAACAAAGAAATATAAGTGAAGAACCTGTCTGTGCACCAAATAGAACTGTCTATTGTGGGGAGCATGTACGGGCTTTTCAGTCACTCTGGGTCCATAGAACAGAAGACTCGCCAGGTAAAGTCTCTCACTGGGAGACTTTGAGTGCAAAGTCAAGTTCTAGTGGGACACAAATAGGAGACACCCACGGGGTCACTTGAGGAGACTTGAGTATAGGCACAGCTTTTAAGGGCGGGGGAGGGTGTGGGGAAACCACCAGAGATAGCAGAAAGTACAGCCACCCAGGGCTAGTCACAGAGGGGTGCTCTTATTACCCCCAGACTGAAGAACCAGAACCGGGAGCCTTGAGGAGAGGGATGACCTACAGGAGATGTGACTGTTGCCCTCCCCAAGAGGGAGGGATTAGACAACTTCTCTCTCCCCCCCCAAGTTTGCACTTTGTTCCCAATGTTCTCTGAAGGCTGAACTCAGCAGGAAGCAAGAGGGCAAGGGTGCTCTTTGGGGTCATCCTTGCAGATCAGTCTCCCAGGACGCAGCAGGGTGGAGAAGGGTGGAGAGTGGATTTGGAAGGGCAAAGGGAAGACATCCAGTCCATGGCGGAGATGGGAGAAGTTACATCCTGGCCTCTCCCTTCTTCACAGACTGCCCTTCCGCTGCTGCCCTCCAGTTCCTAAACTAGGTACTTGGTGTGGTATGGAAGGAAAAGCAAGGGCAGCAAAGGTCTGGAATCTGATACTCAAACATTCAAAATCTCTGAGCCCTTTATCATGTATAAGACACTTCACTCCTCTGAGTCGGTGGCTTTTGTGTGCAGGTTAGGAGCATGGGCTCTGGAGTCAGACGATTTGAGTACAGATCTTGCCTCTGCAACTTATCACGTAATACTCTCTCTCTCTCTTTTCACTTGTCATTCAATTCCATTTACGAACACAGTGCTTGAAGAGTACTCAGTACTATAGATGGGCATTTCTGTCTGTAGATGGGGATTATCTTACCTAGATGAGAAGTGCCCTTAGGGGAATTAAACAAGATAATGCACACAAAAGGACATTGAAGATTATAGAGCACCACCTAACAGCACTAAACAGCAGGCTTCCACTTTTCCTTCTTCTGTATTCCTTGGTTCCTTCTTTCTTTCATATCCATTGAACAAATAATTATGGAGTCAGAGACTGTCCTGGAAGAACCAGCGGGAAACAATGAACTCCTTGTGATCCCCAAGCACACATCCAATGGGGTGTGTGGGTGATAAGCAAACAACCAAATCAATGAGCAAGGTGATGTCAGGTGGTGGCAGGTTCTTATGTTAGGGAGTAAGAGTGGGCATTTGGGTAGGGAACTACTTAGTATGTTCAGGAAGTTCTGCCTGGAGGGGGAATTTGAGCTCAGACCTGAATGACAAGGAATATTCTGGCTTTGGGAAGATTGTGAGGTGAGGTGGTGGAAGGATCTAGGCTGAGGGAACAGAGTACAAAGTCTCCAACACAGGAGCAAGCTTGGTGTACTCGAGGGACGAGGAAGAAGGCCAGAGTCTTTGGAGCCCGGTAGGGGATGAGGCTGGAGAGGTGGACAGGAGTTGCAGTTGTAAGGTGGTAAGTAAAGGCACGTCATGATGTGAATCTGTTTCTTCATCTTGCTTAGCCACTGGCAAGGTGTGTATTATGGCGGCACAGGGAAGACATCTAGCATTGTTCTGAGAAGAGAGCCAGCCCTGGGGGCTAAGACAACAGGGGTGATGCTTCCCAAGTAGGGGGTACAGCAGCTGAGCATTGGCCAGGGAAGATGACCTATGCAGAAAGCTGGAGCCACAGTCTTCTCAGCCAGAGGTGGGGCCACTTGGACGCAGAGGAGGGGATGCACAGAAAGCTTTCGCAGAACAGAAAGAGAAATAACGCTGAGGGTGGGTGCTTAGAGTTGGTTCTCAGACCCAGGGAGCATGCTTGCAGGGCTGAGTGTGAGAGCCATGCCCTTGCCCTGACTTCCACTGCATGATGTGCCCATGGGCAGAGTGGCCACCAGGTTTGGCTGAGATCTTAGGCTGTGGGACAGAGCCCAGTTATATGCCCACTGGATCTCTTGACTTCTGTCACACCATCAGTTGATTTCCAGAGGGCACCAGACACCTTGCAGAAAAGGACAAGTCATCATACTTTCAACGTAAATGAGAACTGGGACACTTGGGTGGTTCAGTAGGTTAAGCGACCTACTCTTGATTTCAGTTCAGGTCATGATCCCAGGGTCGTGAGTTCAAGCCCCGAGTAGGGCTCTACACTGAGTGTGGAGCCTGCTTGGGATTTTGTATCTTCCTCTCCCTCTGCCCCTCCCCCACTCATGCTCTCTAAATAAATAAATAAACAAACAAACAACAAGCAAACATACATTAAAAACAAAGTGTCCTATGGTGGAAAGAGCTCTGGAATTTGAACCGCGTTCTGCCCCTTTATTTATTCTTTTGACCTTCTGCAAACCACTTAATTTCTCCTAAGTCACAGTTTCCTTGTTTGTAAAATGAAGACATCACCCACTTCCCAGGATCGGTGGAAGAATTCAATGACATGATGTATAAAATCTTTATTTCCATTCCCTCCACCTCCACCCCTCTGTGGTCGTTTGCAGCCTATAGGTAGATTCCGAAGCTTGTTGGAGTTCCTGTGACTGTCAGTCAAAGAAGCAATGCCCGAGAAGGTGAGAAGGTGCCCGAAGAGCAGGTTTCCTGTGGGCTGAACCCCACCAGTGAAATTACCTCGTCAGCCCTGTTTCCTTCCTGCTAGGTCACATGTCCCAAAGCAATGTGCTTATTCTCCAAGGCGACAGCAGATGCCTGTATAAACACAAGGGAGAGGCTCAGACATTTTAAAATAGAAAACAAGGTTGAAACACTCAGTTTGGTCAGTAAACACCGACCTCTCACAAAACTTTTTAAAACCCCAAGTGCAGATCTGGCTCATTTTCATACACTCTACTTCAGCTTCTTCAGATGCACTTAAGATTCTCCTGGCTGAGTGGCCAGGCCAAGCGCACGCCCTTCTCCCCAAGAACTTACGGGATGATGGGATCTGTGATCTTTCTTCATGCAGGAAATATTCTATGCATTTAGATGGAATATTTTTTAGTCTGTTAGCCTCTATTTGAATATTTGAGTGGATTCTTGCTGCACAAGATGTTTCATTCCAACTGCAGCTCAGTGGGTTGCTAAGGTGAAAGCGTTGATGATTAATTCTGTTCATAAACACACTGGAAACAAGAGTGGGGGGAGCCCTGGTGTATATCAGCGTTTTAAATGCTGTGACTTGGATTTAATTTAATTATTTCCTCCCCATGGCTTTAAATTGAAGGGCTTCAAAATCAGGAGTTACTGCTCCTATACTTAATTATTTTCCCCTGGTAAAAGAGAATGAACTCTGAAATAAAAGGGCTCCCAAGCGGAGGCAGTGTGATGGGAGCGAGCAAAGAGCGCTCGACGGGCCACCGGAGCCCCGGGTTCGCCCAACCTGCTCACGTCTTCCTTGGTGCCTCCGAGTCTTCATTATTAAAAATAGGGCCAGCCATCTTCAAAACCTTTTCTAGTTGCGGCCCTAGTATTTGGAGATTGTCACTCTGGCCCAGTACCATAAATCCTGCGGCGCCCTCGAGTGCTGGGAGGACAAGGTGACTTGGTGTGTGATATGGGAGAACAGAGCAAACCTCCCCACCCGCACAGCCAGAATCATTGCACACACACCCGCCCCCCCCCCCCAGAACCGTCACAAGGATGGAAAACCCAAATCAGGTGGTGAATGCAGAACGGCTACCCTGAGCACTCCAGCGAGGTTGGGATGTTAAGAGTCTCTGCATGGGAGTGTGAATGAGAGCTGGGGGCAGAGGTGGAGAGGGTAATGGGTGAGTTCACAAGGACATGGGACAAAATGGCAAATGCTCTCTGTCTGCCGGGGGCTGCAAGTGCTGGGGGGGGGGGGTCAGGGAGCAGCTTTTGGAGACTGACCTGTTGTTCCCTGCAACGCCCTGTGTGAGCATCTGGGCTCTGCCCAGAGCACAGCAGACTTGGCCCCA
Source organism: Cryptoprocta ferox (assembly GCA_028646485.1). Taxonomy (NCBI): domain Eukaryota; kingdom Metazoa; phylum Chordata; class Mammalia; order Carnivora; family Eupleridae; genus Cryptoprocta; species Cryptoprocta ferox. The sequence continues at coordinate 99,013,646 of CM053575.1, forward strand.
CATCGCTGTGCATGGAGGTGGCACGGGGAGGCTGCGTGGACATGTCATCCTTGCCACCCTGCTAGCCACACAGAACACAGGAGTCAGGTAGCTTCTGCATGAAGATGTGAGTTGTTCCCCAGGCTTTACAAACATGTCGGACACCTGCGGTCTGTCCTCAGGGGCCGGTCATACTATTTGTTAGACTTCCACCTCCACTTCATAATCTTCTCCCTGGCCCCCAGGTGTATACAGGTGAACCTCAAAGGCATGCTAGGGGTAAAAAAAATCTCAAGAGATCAAGGAGAAAGGTAAAGGATGTTTGCAAAGAGGAACAGGTTCTCATTTTTTCCAGTCATTTCCCATCTTTTCTTGTCCTCATTTACTTTGAAAGTATGATGACTCGTTCTTTTCTGGATGGTGACTGGTACCTTCTGGGAAGCAACGAAGGGTGCAAAAGAAGCCAAGAAATTTCTCTTGGGCTCCTGACTGGGCTCTGTCCCACAGCCTAAGAGTTCTCTGCTATGTACGTTCATGGGTTTTTGTTTTTTGTGTTTTTTTAATGGTTTAATACGGGGATACTATTTCCTTTGGATGAACTATAGATTAGAAATATTCTTGTTTTTTGTTTTTTTAATTTTTTTAACATTTATTTATATTTGAGAGAGAGAGAGAGAGACAGAGCATGAGTGGGGGACGGTCAGAGAGAGAGAGGGAGACACAGAATCAGAAGCAGGCTCCAGGCTCTGAGCTGTCAGCCCAGAGCCTGACGTGGGGCTTGAACCCACGAACTGTGAGAGCATGACCTGAGCTGAAATCGGCCGCTTAACCAACTGAGCCACCCAGGCACCCCAGAAATATTCTTGTAAGCAGGAGTAGGAGGCTCCACAATAGGGGTAATCAGCCTTAATCTCTTGGGTCTGGACCACTGGGGTTCTAGGCTAGCTTGAGAGCTTTCTCCAGGGCAGCATTGAGACCTAACTGTCCTTCCTCACAGGGAAATTATCTTTCTCTGCTCACTCTGGATATGGGAGTGTTGTCTATTGTGGAAATGATGAGTCCCTTGTCCTCTCTGATCCATCTTTCTACCCCAGTGCTGGCCACTTTCCTGAATCACAGCCTCATCTGTCATGAGGCAGGATGCTGGGTGGCAAGAATAAAAACTCAGGTGTTGACCATTTTCCATCCTTCGACCATCATCATCATCATTGATGCAGACCCTATTGGTTACCTAATCAGCCTGAATTCGCTGTTTCTTCTTTGCCGGCAGAGCCCCGATATTTTTTCTGATATCTCTCCTCCTGTCAGATGCCTGGGGAAGATGGTCCTATCTCTAGCTCAAGGATAACTCCTGAGTAGTTATGGTATTCCATTCTTGCTGTCAGTGATTGTTTTATGCACAGATTGTGGCCCAATCCTTGCCAATAAGATATGGGGCAGGGGTACTTCTGGGAAAGGGTTTTCTTATTCTTCTGTTGGACTTTGTGATATCTGCATGTGCTCCCTGGACCTGCAACAGCCATCTTGTGACCAGCAAGAGAGCTGCCCCAAGGGCAAAGCTGATACGCTGAGGATGGCAGAGTGGAAGGCTGAAAAGAACTTGGTCCTCCGGGTTGTATTCGAGCCCCTTGAAATAACGAACCCTTAAGCCATACTACCTTGGGATTTCTGATTTCTAAAGTTAGGCAAGTGAGGGTTCCCTTTGATTTGCAGCCAAAGGAATTGGATTTATACAGAAAGTGGCATACAACAACAGGGAAATTGGGGAATGTGGGATCAGTTGGTTACCTGGCCAAAGGCAGTGTACCAGGTATATTAGGAGGTGGGCCTTGAGTAGATCACGGCATGGAGTTAATTATGAGTGAATTATCAGCTGTGGTCACCTGAAATGGAGTGCCCTGTGAAGACGAGGTTTGGAGGGACCAAGTGACAGCTGCTCTACAGTTTTATAGAAAGTGTGAAAAAATCACGTTCTATAGACCGGATGATTGCTTCTGTTTGAGCTGGACATCTGTAACAGGGAGAATGTCAAGTTCAAATTTCTGATTCAGGCACAGGCTGAAAATCGGGAATTATCTCATTATGTAAGGTTGAAAGACTAAAACCAAACACCAAGTTTGCTCCTGCAGATTGCTGAATTACAGAGTGATTAATATCACTACTGTACTGAGTGTCCTGTGTGAAAGCGAGGGCGTGTGTCAGAAAGAGGTGAGCCTTCAGCAAAAATAGATAGCTGTGGGAAGAGCTGGATGATGTATTAGTCTGGGCTGAGAGAGTCTCTCTCTGTATATACAGAAAGAAAGAGAAAGACAAAGACACACACACACACACACACACACACATGAGAGAGAGAGAGAGAGAGAGAGAGAGAAGACTTCACTGTAAAGAATTGGCTCACAGGATTATGGAGGCTGAGAAGTCCTGAGATCTGCAGTCAGCAAGTTGGAGGCCCGGGAAAGCCAACGATGTAAGTTCTAGTCTGGCTGAGGAAGGAGAAGACCAATGTCCTAACTCAAAGGCAGGTAGAGAGAGTGAGTTCTCCCTTACTCTCTTACCAAAAAAAAAAAAAAAAAAAAAGACCTTTTTGTTCTATTCATGCCATCAGTGGATCTAATGAGGCTCACTCACCCTGGGGAGGGCAATCTGCTTCACTCAGTCTACTGATTTCAGTGTTAATATTGTCCAGAAACACCCCCACAAGCACACCACAGAATAATGCCTGGCCAGATACCTTGGCATCCTATGGTCCAGTCCAGTTGACATATCAATTATCCATCACAGATAATGTAGAGTCCTCTAAGCCCTCAATTTCCCCTGAATCTTCCTTGCTCTACAGAACAGCCCTTTTCCCCATCTGTTGAAGGTGTTTTTCCTACTAAAAGCTTTTGCAATGACTGACTAAGGAGACAGCTACCCTCTTTCTCATTTGTATCCATGTCCCCAAACCCTGCCAGCTTCTTTAGAGTCCTATCCCAGAGTGTATCACCCCCAATTACAAAATTAAGCCCTGGAGATTATTTTCACACCAAATGGAATTATAAGAATTTGCTAATTATTTCAGCAAAATCTAGCAAAGGTCAGCAGGAGAGAATTCTGAACATGCAAGGTCAAGGAAAGAGGAAAATAATTCTAAACACAACTGAATTAGCTAATATGCATGAACCACCCAGAGATTCTGAATTCAATATGTTGGTTCAGTATATTCTGCCTATTTGCTTAATTGTATAAAACTGAGATACAGTAGTGGCCCATACTAAATGAAAATAAGTTGCCAGAACTTCATTATTATAATGGAGAAGAAAGAATTCAAAGACTTAGGGAGATGACAGTATTAGGATGGATTTGTCCAGTAAGGTTCACAAACCAACACCTTTAACAACCTGTCCCCTGAGAGGGCCCCCCAAGACACTCCCTGCCCCAAAGCTTTAGGAATACATTGCTTAAGGGAGCACTTGCACCTTCTAAAGCAATGTAGTGACTGATCTCTGTGGGCCCAGGATGCTGGCTTCTATCTTCCCTGTGATGTTTGAAGTTGTTATATGCTACACCTTAACTGGGAAGATAGATAGCAATCAGTTTTGAGAGATTACAGACTGCTATCGTCACTGTGGGGAAAGAGGACAAGAAATGACTAGAAGTACATGGAATATTAGAATTATTAGAAATAACATAGCAACACTGGGGGCCTGGTTGATGTTGGGAAATATGACTGTTAGCGGCCCCAATCACCCTGTTCTTTGTGTGTGTGTGTGTGTGTGTGTGTGTGTGTGCTTTCCTAGGAGCAGCTGGCAACCTAGTTACAGGAGCTGAGAATGAGAGTGGTTACATTGATCTGTGGTTGATACTTTTGTGAATAAGTGTAAGAAAATGACAAGGGGGTAAAGAAGTTATTGACGTGGAAAAGGTTCAGGTGTTTGGTCATGGGGAGTAGGCTGGACAAGGCAAGGAAGACTGGGGAGAGGGCCATCAGGAGGAAGTAGGATTAAAGGATTCCACATCGTGATGAGGCTGAAAATCAAAGATTGGTGGGATAAAGGAATGGCAGAGACTGACTAGCTATTTATCAAGGCTGTTTCTTTTTCTGTGTGGACCACAGATTATTTTCCCCTTTCTTGTGAACGTGTGTCCTGGCCAGTGGACTGTTGGCTCCAGTTCTAGGCCTGATCCATAAAAACTTTCATGTATGATTGACCATGGCCTTTCCTCTCTTTATCAACCCTGGAAGCCACAATGTGAAAATGGTAGGGGCACAGATGGAAGGAACCTGCATCCTTGAATTGCTGCTTGGATGAGAGCCACCTACTAATCAGGGGCACCCACTGGGGACTTTAAGAGGTAAGAAATTAATGTATGTGTTGGTAATATGCTGACATTTTGTGTTTTATCTGCTACAGCAGCTAGTGTTCCCTAACTAATATAGCTGGTTTTAAAAAATGGAGGGAAAACTGTGATTCTCAGTTAGGATGTTCAGGAGGTGACAGAGATCCAGTTGATAACAAGGTCTGGAGAGTAATCATGTACCTGAAGTGGAGAGGAGTTGGATGTCAATGGACGGAAGAGATTTAAAACATAAGCAGTTAGTGTTGGATGTCAAAATAGATATTAATGTCCAAGATGATGACAGGATCAGCGGAGAAGAGTAGACTATGAATTAGAATAATCTGATATCAGCTAGTGCTTATTGGGTGCTGAGCATTTTGCCTTTAATCTTTATAACTGCACGAAGTGGTAGGTATGACTATTAGCCTGTCTCATAAACAGGGCACCTAAGCCTTCGAGGGATTGAACTTGAATTCAGTCTATTTGGCTTCAAATCCATGTACTTAAGTATTATATTAAAATTTACCTGAACCATATGGATTTAAACAAAAAAAATTCACTCATGCCATAGAGCAAAAGCTTTCAAAACAATTAGAGCAAATATCTCGGTCAAATATTAATGTCAAGTTTCCTAAACAAGGTGCATAGATTAATTTCTCTGCATTGTGTCACCCAGAGTCGAGGTGATGGTACTGTCTGATAGCTGCCTTTATGCTATCGTCGACTCTCTTCAGTATTTTACAAAAGACTCCTCACTGAATTTCTTTCAATGACCACATCATCTAATCATCTGAGCCTCCCTACACAAAGGACTAAGCAGGGTCAGAGAGGCGAAGTGACTTATACCAAGCCTGGATCAGCCAAGTCAGGCCTTCTGATCTCAGCCCTGTGCTTTTTCCCGTATGTGAATTAGATCAGAGATCAGAGGTTCCCCCCTCCTGTTTTTTAAGTCTATGGAAGTTTTTCTTAGAAAAAGAGGGAGAAGGAGGGAGACAAAGCACGAGAGACTCTTGAATACTGAAAACAAACTGAGGGCAGAAGGGGGAGGGGGAAAGGGGAAGCAGGGTGATGGTCATGGTGTAGGTCACATGTGGGGAAGAGCACTGGGTGTTATATGGAAACTAACCTGACAATAAACTATAAAGTTAAAAAAAATGTGTTTGGAAAACCAGCATATACAATGGATAGCCACAACCGTGTATTCCCCTCTGTACTTGTTTGCATGCCCATAATATTTCCTAATAGTAAAAACTACTCTGCTTGGATGAACAAGGGTAGGATGGATGCCCCCTTTTTCCCACCTTCTTCCTACAGCAGTCCCAGAGACACTCGGCATCTTCAAAACCTCCCTCTGCAGAGCACAGTTGACAGTAAGTGTAGCTTTTAGTTCTCTAGTGACCAATGCAAAGAAGGAAGCATGACTGTTTGCAAGAGTGATAGAACCAATGTGGTAAAACCAATGCATTGAGTAAGAGAAGCACAGCAGAAAGTTATTCCAAATATTCTGAATACTCGTCCTCTAGAAATATATATCTATATCCTGAAATGTTTATATAAATAAGTATATATACATAATATATATAGAATATTTATTTATTTTTAACCCAGAAACCATAAACTATATTCTCAAGTATATATCGCAAAGAAATGATTTCATATATAAGACTGTCAAAAAGCACCATTCTTCTCAATAACTCCTAAAAGGGAATTATGTACATATCTACCAAAAGTAGAATGGGTAAATAAATTGTGGTACTTTAACACATGGGAATAAAATATAACCGTGAAAATGAACAAGCTACAGGTACGTTCAGGAACATGAATGAATCTTATATAATATCCATATATATATAATCTATATAAAATGGTGTGTGTGTTTAGAAACTGTATTGCCGAGGAAGTATACATAGGCTCAGAACTATAAAGGAAAGCAAAAAAGTGATTATAATAAGAGTTAAGATACTGGTTACCTTCCAGGGGCAGAGAGAGTATTAAGGAGGGAGGAAGGAGGAGAGGGGTGCTTGGCTTGGACGGGGCTTCACAAGATTGTTCATTTGCCAAACTGTGTTATTTTAGGCACTTTTCAGAAATTATTCTCCCCAATTAAATTGTTCTGAGTGGCGTGCACACGCACGCATCCCTCTGCACCTACACACACCCCGATTTCCAAGGAGAGAAATCTTCGGTGGATTTCCCTACAAAAGATGCTGTGCGCTGTAATGAATATCAAATGCTCATCAATATCACCTTCATATTGAACAGAGCATGTTCTTTTTCAGGACTTCTTCTTACCCTGGTTCTCCTGGCACCACACCAAAGTTTACTCTGCTGGCTTGTTTGGTTTAAACTAAGATTAAATTCCACAGAACCTAGAGGAAATCTGGGTTGCCAGATTAATTCTCTTTAGGAATTACCTCTTTTACTGAGGTTTGCAAAGGTTTTCTGACAGTGAGTTCAAGATGGGCTCCCTTAATAGGTCACTGGGATGGGCCTGTTCTCAACTGCCAGGCATGAGAGAAGGTCCGCTCCCTCCACTGGGAACGGAAACATCATAACAAACGAACAAACAAATGGAAGGTCTGAATGGAAGGTCATTTCCAGTTTTGATTGAAGAGAGCTAGAAAGTTCCTACAACCAGGGCCAAGATTTCATTTGGAAAGTAATTTTGAGTCTGCTGCAATTCATAGAAAAATGGAATGTTGAGACTCTATAGTTCTTTGCCATAAGGCATGGCTATGGTTATTTGAGCCTAGACAAAAACACCCATTCAAGGTCTGGATTGGTAAATTTAGCTCCTTGGGATACTATTCAAGACAAAATAGATGTGAACTGCCCATCTAGATACATCAGTGCAGCTAATTGCTCTGGGGTTATTGGCTTTGTTAGGCATCTTCCTATAATAACTTCAGTTTTAGCACAGTAAAGCCAAAGCCTCTCTTTAAAATTTTTTTTTAATATTTATTTTTGAGAGAGAGAGAGAGAGAGAAAGGGAGAGAGAGTACAAGTAGGGGAGGGATCAAGAGAGAGTGCAAGACACAGAGTCTGAAGCAGGCTTCAGGCTCTAAGCTGTCAGGACAGAACCTGACACGGGGCTTGAACTCAGGAACCACGAGATCATGACCTGAGCCGAAGTCAGATGCTCAACCAACTGAGCTACCCAGGAGCCCCAAGGCAAAGCCTCTCTTAATGGTGATAATAAAAATTAGTGTCACATGTCTATGAAAACCACTGATAGTTCATAATGATAAAGCCATGTCATTGGCATCTAAGAGAACTCTTAACTTTCTGTTTCTTGCTGCATATATACAGGCATCTAGCTCTTCCCCCTTCCCCCAAATCAAATTATTAATGGGCACATTAAAAAGAAGGGGGAGGAGCACCTGGGTTGCTCAGTTGGTTAAGTATCCAACTTCAACTAAGGTCACGATCTCATGGTTCATGAATTCAAGCCCCTCAATGGACTCTCTGCTGTCAGCATAGAGTCCTCTTTGGATTCTCTCCCCCTCTCTCTCTGCCTCTCCCCCACTCATTCTCTCTCTCTTGCACGTGTACTCTCTCTCTCTCTCAACAACAACAACAACAACAACAAAAACACTTTCAATAATTAAAAAAATAAAAAAGAAGGGGGAACCAGAGCTTATCTTTCTTTTATTCCATTAAGAATTATCTGTCAATTGAATTTTTCTTCCATCTATTAGTCTCAAGGTTAGACTGGTGTAACTTTATATCAGTAACTGGGAGTATTAACAGCCAATAGTGTGTGGTGAGTACATGATTAGTCTGTAACTCAGTCTTACATACAGAGCCAAAGGCTAATGAAACATCTCTCCATACAGAGTGCTCACTGCATGGTGTCTCAGGCTTTTGCGGTGACAGTCACACCTATTGTCATCTTCCTAAAAGAGCATGGCCTAGGCCTTCTGTAGTTCTAATACATCTTCTTCATCTAGGACCATCAGGATCTTTTCTCTGAATCCCTTAGTTTTTTCTATTTCTGAATACTCTTTTCTTATCTTTCTACCCTACTGTTTTCAACGGAGCCAATTCTGTCATGCCAAAAATTGGGAAGGGTCAGGAAGACTGGGCAAAACCCCCTGCTTCCAATATTCACCCACATATTTTCCTGCAACTCATTGAACTGTAGAACCCAAATCTCAGTACCCTGAGGGTTTGAGTTTTTGGCCTGTGCTTTATTTAGTTCCTGGGATCTACCGTAGGCCCTCCTTCTTGTCATCACTGGTATAGACTCACTTCTCTGGCTTACCAACCTGTGGCCTCTGACTCAACTAATGTTTGCATTTCCTCCTGGTCTTGACATTTGCCCTGTGCTCCTATGGCTATTCTGAGCCCTGTGGTTACCCATATCAGCCAGGCCACGCCCACTCACCCATCACTACACCATACATCTAAGGCAGCATTTATCACCAGGTTGGAAATATTTGGTCTCTGTAACTTTAATAGACCATGAATTTCCGAGGGCAGGCATCATCATATTTATCTTTGATTCTTCTAGCACAATTCATGGCACAGAGGACCAAGCTCATTTTGTAAACAGTCATGATCTCTTTGGGAAGAGGGTATGAAGTAGTTCATTTATACTCTAGGAGTTTACTTGTCAATTGGTGGATAAGGTTATTTGAGTTGTTGTTTTATTCATGTTATTAATATTATTATTAGTAGTAATAAATTAATAATATTTATTCAAGTTATTAATATTAAGTGCTTATATGGAAAGCACCATAAGTACAATACAGGAAAACATATTTATCTTTTTGTATTGTAAAAATGAATAATCATTTTCTCTTGACTCCAATCCCAACTGGGCTAAAGAAGAAAAAAGAATGAAAGAAAGTCCTGTATATGTGTGTGTGGGAGGAGGAGTGGTCTGTGCATTAAGAGTGTGCTCTCCCTGTCTAACATTCCCCCTTGAGGCCCCTCCCCTGGCCCTAGCCCCTGTGCATAGCCCTCCACCCCCAGTCTTCTATCATCAGCCTCCAGCCATCCTCTCCTCAAGCCAGAGGAGACTCAGCCTTTAGGTGGGAGACTGGAGAAGATGACCTGTAAGGATCATCCCAACCAGGAGGTTTTATAATGCTATGAATAAGTAATTTTTGTCTGATTTTCTGGAGGAACATAAAACTCCTGTCCTCCTTTTCAACAGACATTGATAATAAAGGCATTTGGTGCTTAGGTTAACACTTCCCTGAGAAGTATCTTGTTTTCAAAAGCTGCTGTGTCTGAAAGAGCTGCCATGTACGAAACCTATTGTCTTGCAATAGTGCCTTTGAAACAACACCAGAAAAGCTGAAGGGTTTAGAGTATGCGTGCAGTGATTTGATTCTTTAATCATTATAAGTGACTCACTACTCATTAGCCTTCCGTCTAGATGATGAGTCTCTTGGGATGAGGGGATGGTGAGAGGGAGTTTCAAATGCTCCATCTTGTTTGCTTTTCTGTTTTCTATTCTCAGTAGTCAATGCACTATTTGGCACTGGGCACCACACAGCCCTTTGTTGGATAAGTGTATGTGTTTTAACTTCAGGTGTGCAATCCCTAACTAGTCATCTAAGGAATCATTCCTACTTACATGATTTAATGAATCGGCGGTAGTTATATGAACAGGGACTGTTGTAGGAAATGCCAGCCAAAACATAATTATCATACATGAACAGAAGCCCGAGGATAAGACTGTCCTCATGAGAAACATAACTTGTGAAGCCAAACTAGGGACACGGCCTAATAAGGAATTGTTGAGTTGCTTTCATATGCAAGATGAAACTTGCACAAGAACTGTCTTCCTCCTGCACACGAAAATGTGTTTATCTGTCTCCTATGCAAACTCCGCTCCCTCCTGTTACAATAGAGGGGCCATCCCCTCTTCAAATCAAATCCCAGCCCCTTCCCCTACATCTGGGTTTTCACTTCACCCCTTCTCAGGTGATGCATTCTGTTGTAACTTGCAGATCAGAGCTGTTGTTCTCTCTTATTTTTCACACATGCTCAGATAGTTCTCATTTACAACAAAATGAAACTTTCCCCCCTGATCTCCTCAAAATATGTCCACTTTGCTGCCAGATTTCTAAAAGCCATCCTCAGTACTTCACCTCCACCTCTGTCCTCAGCGTCATGTGACTTCTGACTCCATCACACCGTTATCAGCTCCCGTGAAGGTTGTCAGTGACGAAGCTGCGATTGGCCCCAAAGGATGCTTTCAGTCCTTACCTATTCAACTCAGACTCATTCAGCACTGCTGACAACTCCTTCCTTTTCCTCTTGACTTTTGTGACTCTACAATCTCCTGATTTTCCACGGATCTCCTGGTCATTCCTTCTGTCTCCTTTGCAACTTCTTCCTCCTCCTCCACCAGGCCATAAATATCAGAATTCTCAACTCTTCTTTCTAGCACTCATTTTCTGCTCCATGTTTTTCCTCCAGGCCAGTGGTGCACCTGGGGAGTCACATGGGTAGCCTTAAAAATGATTCTGGGATCTCCCAGAGATTTTTATTTAATTAGTGTGGACAGTCCAGCCACTGGGATTTTTAAAAACCTCCCAGAAGATTCTAAAGTGCAGCCCAAGAACTATGTCTCTTGGTTATGTTATCCCCACCTAGGGCTTTCATGACAACCTTGATTCAGATGACTCAATAATTTTTCTCTCCATCCCAGAAATCCCCCTTGAGCTTCTGACCCATAGAATACACTGTTGATTTGACATTTTACTTGGTGCATCAAAGGAGCCTTCCTACCTTCCCAGGCTCACCGCACATCATGTCCTCGCTTGTCACTTGCCCTCTTTTCACGCTGACCTTTCCATTTCCAGATTCTCTTCCATTCTTGGGCCTTTGTATCTGTAGTCACCCCCACCTGGACTACTCATCCTTTTTGCCATTATGTCACTAACTTCCTCTGGGACGGCTTTCCTGGTCCCCAGGTATCTCATACAGCACCATGTACCATCCTTTCAAAGCACCAATCACAGTTATTACTGTAACTTTATTTGCACGATTATTTATTTAAATCTGTCTCCATTACCAGGCTGAAGCTGCACATTTGTGTGTGTGTGTGTGTGTGTGTGTTTACCATTTTACCATGTTGTGTGAATCTAAGATACTGACTATAAGATGCATTATTATTTTATATAATAAATATATATTATATAATAAAATGTGTGTTGTATAATATATAATATGTTATAATTAATATTTTATATAATAAAAAACACTTACAAGTATAAGAATGCCATCTATTTTAAGAGAAATACAGATTTTAGATCTTATAAAATAAAAAAAGTGTGTTAATGAAACACCATATTACTGGAGTATCACACAATGATTAGTCCTAATAGACACTTAAATATTTCTTTAAAAAGTAAAAGAAGAATTTGTGGGGGTGGAGCTTCTAGTATGTTCCAAAGGTTTATGGAAATATGAGAAAGAATATTTGAAAGTTGGGAAATCTAGTTCTTTTATGCAAAGATTGCTGAAAGGCAACTCATAATCCAAGATGGCTCTTGTTTTTAAATAGACTATTTCTGAGAGCATTTCTATATTCATTGCAAAACTGAGCCGAAAGTACAGAAGGTGTCCACATATACTTTGCCCCCCACACATGCACGGCCTCCCCATTATCAACATCCCCCACTAGGGTGGTACATTTGTTATAATCCACGGGCCTACACTGGCACATCATAATCACCCATAGACCACCATTCACACTGTGGTTCACTTTTAATGTTGTACATTCATGTGTTTTGACAGATGATTAATGATGTGTATCTACCATCATAGTATCATACAGAATGGTTTCAGTGCCTCAGAATTTCTCTGTGTGCTGCCTATTTATTCTCCCTCCTCCCTAATCCCCTACAGCCACTAACCGACTGACTGTCTCCATAAGTTTGCCTTTTCCAGAATGTTATATAGTTGAAGTCGTACAGTAGGTAGCCTTGTCAGATTGGCCTCTTTCACTTAGTCATATGTGTTTACATTTCCTTCATGTTTTTTCATGACCCGATAGCTCATTTCTTTTTGGCTCTCATCTATATTCCACCGTATGAATGTAGCACACTTGATCCCTTCACCTACTGAAGGGCATATTAGTTAGCTTACAAGTTTTGGCAGTATGAAAAAGCTACTATGAACATCAGCGTGCAGATTTTTGCATAACTCCTTTGGGTAAAAAAAATACCAAGCAGCACAATTGCTGAATCACATAGCAAGAGTGTGCTTAATTTTGTAAGAAACTGTCAAACTGTCTTCCAAAGTGGCTGTACCATTTCTATTAGCAATGAGTGAGAGTTCCTGTTGCTCCACATCTCGCCAGCATTTGGTGGTGTCCGTATTTTGGATTTGGCCATTCTAATAGGCGTGTAGTGGTATTTCCTTGTTGGTTTAATTTGCATTTCCCTACAAACATACGATGTGGAATATCTTTCCATATGCTTATTTGTCATTGGTGTATCTTTTTGGGCGAGGTGTCTGTTCAGCTCATTTGCTCAGTTTTTAAGTGGGTTGTTCATGTTTTTTGTTTTTGTTTTTGTTTGAGTTCTTTGTATGTTTTCGGTAACAGTCCTTTATCAGATGTCCTTTATCAGCTCTCCGTTTCGCATTCTGACTTTAGTAAGGAGGAGACATCTTTCATGTCTGGGTCCAAAAGGACAACTCCTCAAAGGAAGTAATTTAATACAAATGAGAGTGGCCCCTGAACTCCATCAAGTCCCACAGCTCCTGAAAGTCCTTGCGTATTCATTCTGGAAGCAGCACATTTCCAAGTGCACTGGCCAGGACTGACTGATGTCCTAAACCAGCCCATCTATGAGCTATGATTCCTTCAGCTTTTCCACCCCGGGCCTCTCCTACTCAGTGTCCCTGTAATAGCAGCCTTCCTGGTTAACATGAATATCATTTATTTTCTTTAAATTTCAACCTATAAATCAGCAAGAATTGGAAGGAAAGGAGACTTGAGGCTGCCTCTATTTTAAAACAAATGCTTGTTCCCAGCAAGGTGCAAGTCAAATGGGAGGCATTTTTCAAAAGAGAAAAAGCAATTCTGTCCTCGTGGGCACCTTCAGGGGAAAAGAATCTATGAGTTAATATTGTTCCTCTGGAGTGAAACGGGGAGGAACGAAGCAGGGTAGAGAATGAGGAAATGAGATACTTCTGGGGGAAGTCTTCTGTGTGATTTCGTTAGTCTGATTGAAATGAATTACCAGAATTTTGGGCATTCACCTATTCAAATGTAAATACAAAAGCAAAATAGTAGGTCAACTGTGTTTGAGGTTTATCTTTTTTTTTTCCTTTTCCCCCTTTAATGTCCCATGCTAACACTTTCTACATTGAGGACAACAGAATGGAAGCTTCCTTTAGGATCACTGGTGAATGGACCACCTGGTGAATGGTCCAGATAGATAAAAAGACCCATGTTACTCTCTTTATACAATAAATGATGCATATTCAGAGCTTTGCAGGGAACAAATGAGTGTCTTCTAAAATCACTGATTTCTGTTTCTTTTTCCCTTTGGTCTTTCCCTCCTTCCTTCCTTTCTCCCTCCCTCTCCCTTCCTTCTTTCTTTCTTTCATTTTCTTTTTTCCCTAGAATATTATGACTTCATGTGCATATTTCATGGATTTCCTTTCAAATATAAGAGAAGTATGATTTTCAAGGAGCCCTTGTAGACATTTGAAACATGCAGAAAAGGCAAAAATCAAAAGGAAGAGACTTGAGGCAGCAGGTGGGAGGGCAGCCTGATTTAAACAAGCTTCCAAGGTGCTTTGTTTTCAATCAGTTGTGAACAATTCTGCTTCATATTTCCTTCTTTCCTCTGTTTACTTTGAGAGTAAGAAGTTTGGCCAATCAGTGGGTTTCTTCCCCTTCAGTTACTCAGATCAGTAACACTCAGTTATTAACCACACAGTTTCCTTGGTGGGAGTAGGTCATGGAAATTAAAGTTCCTTCCCCCCCCCTCAACTATTGTCTTGTAATTGCAATGCGCTTTATATTTGCAAAGCTGTCCATCAAAGCCCTGTGATGCAGATGTTTGATTTTCACCTGCATCAATCTCAATGAGCTAGGTCATGCTCTGGAAATGAACAACCCAAATTCTCACTGTCTTAAAAAAGCAATAGTTTATTGCTTATGGTCCAAGATCATCTTAGACTATCGAAGTGAACTTCTTATCATAGATATTTAGGGCAGACCAACAGAAACTCCATCTTAACACATGCCTTCAGGACAGAAGAGTCAGGAAAAGACCTGAGGGTATTGCCATCATGTCCAGTCACCTTTTATTGGTCAAAGCAAGTCATAGGGACAAATTTGGTGTTATTAGGGTGGGGAATTATAAACATCTCCCAGAGAAGGGCACAAAGTATTTGTGAATAACCACGTCATCCCCCATGACACCTTACAGGTAAGAAACCTAAAGCTCAGAGAGACTGAGACACTGGCTGGTACAGGGTCATCTGGGTGATTGGAGGGGAGCTATGTCTTCTGACCTCAGTGTTGGGTGTCATTGACCCTAAGTACTGGACCTGTATTTGCAGAAATCCCCTTGTCATCTGGAAGATGCAGGAGACATTACTTAGTACTTGAGTATCACTTGCATCTGGTTGCTTATCAAGCCCTTTCATTTCAATATTAAAATATGATATTGAATTCTGAAAGGCACATAGGGGTCATGGTTTTCTGGCTTGATGATGACTATACATGTGACTCCAGAATTATGTAACTGAGTAGGCACCGTCTAGTCTAATTTCAGAGAGCTGAAAAAACTCCATGAATACTCCCTCACTCCTGCTCCTCAATGCCTGAAGCTCCCCTAATAGCTACTACTATTAATAGCTGTCATTAATTGAGGTGCTTATGTGTGTCAGGAATTGTGCTAAGTGCTTTACTTTTACAATCTCACTTAATCCTGCTAAGTGAGGAACATTAGTGCCCCATTTAATAGACAAGGAGTTCCCGGTTCTTGAACTTTCCCAAAATTATACAGTGAGTGAGGGATAAACAATCTTCTTTCTGATTGCCAAATCTATGCTTTTGACCTCCATCCTTTTTTTGCTTTCCCCAACAGGGGACAAAACATTCCACAATAACAAATAAAATTTCAATGCAGACCTGTGGGAGGGGAGGGACTGATGCCTTGGTATAGTACAAATAAAGCTCCTTTGAGGACAGTCCAGTTTCAAATGAGGAAGATTAGGCAAATTGGAGGAAGGCTAGGGGAGGCATACCAGGGGATGGGAATAGGCAATGAGAAGTTCCCCGTATTAATTTCCCAACAGAGTAGCAAAGTACTGCAAACTGGGGGGCTTAAACAACAGAAATTTCTTGTTTCACAGTTCTGGAGACTAGATGTCCAAGATCAAGGTCTCAGTATGGTGTTCCTTCTGAAGGCTGTGAGGAAGAACCTGTTCCATGCTTCTTCCCTAACTTCTGGTAGCCGTAGGCATTCATTTCTTGGTTTGTAGATGGTGTCCTCCATGTGTCTTTTCATATTGTCTTCCCTTTATGTGTGTCTGTGTCCAAATCTCCCCTTTTTATGAAGACATCAGTCATATTGGATTAGGGACCCATCCTACACTAGTATGATCTCACTTAACTAATCACATCCACAGCAACTATATTTCTAAAAAAAGGTCATGTTCTGAGGTCCTGGGGGTTAGGACTTCAACATCTGAAAGGAACACAGTTGAACTCTAACAATCCCCAATGAGGAACCCTCAGACCTCTTGACTACTGGAATAGGTCACTGCTGCTAGAGATTGCCTACAGGCTGCCAGGGAAGGCAGGTGACCCAATTCAGGAGAAATGAGGGGTTTGCTGGTGCCTGGTGAGGTGGATTCTGACCAGTAGGAGGCATGGAATTGGAGGTCTCTGACTCCATGGTCTTGGAAGCAACACAAGTCATCAAAGAATTACATGGTCCTGAAAGCCAGGCAAGTGTGTGCATCTGGAGAATAAAGCAAACATGCACAACAAGCTTCCCCAGAGTCCCCCATCATACCCCACTGGGTTCCACCGCCCCATCTTGCTCCCCCAGGGTTACCCTCCTGCATAAGGCCACAGCTCATAAACTTTTGCCCCAGGCTCTGCTTCCTACGGGAACCCAGGATCAGTAGTCTGCACTGCAGGGGAAAGGGCACTTCTAATCTAGAATATTTTTCAATTTTTAATAGCCATTTTGTATCTTTGTGAAAGCCCCTGCCCCCGAAGCATTATATCTCATTCCCAAAATAATCACTTTTACATTTTACTTTGGATAATTCACTGGGTGGAAAATTGAAGATACAATATTTAGGCAACACATTTGTATTCATGGAAGATTTTTTTTTTATGTTTCTCATTACTAGCTATGTTTTCTGCTGAAAATCTTCTGTCATGCTCCCCAAAGGTGGCATTATCTTCAAGCTACAGCGAATAGAGATAAAGAACTGAAAAAAAATACTTTTGAGCAGGTTTGCACACCTCCATTTTCTTCTCAACCTCGGTCTCTCAGATGCCTTCCAAAAACATCAGAGACTTAAGGTCAGATCACTTAAAGAGAAATGTAGCTCCTCTCTTTGGTATCAAGGGATTTCATTGAAAAATGGTAGGTGCCAAAAGAATTGCAGCCATCTTCTCAGATGGGTTAACTTTGTGAAAGTGTAATGCGTGTGTAGTTTTCATGCCCAGGCGTTGGGAGTAGGGCTTGGCTGTTCTCACTGATACAGGTTTACAACTGATAAGCAGGGTCATGTGTAGGACTGGACCTCAACTCAGGTGGCCTCAGTCGGGCTCTAACTTTGCTGTAATGGGACATGACCATGGCCAACCACTTCATCTCTGGGCCTCCTCATCTTCATCCTGTAGAGTGGGGAGGAAGGGTGCAGATGGCCTTCAAGGCACTTTCTAGTACAACATTCTGCAATTTTTGGTTCACATCAATTATGAACATAGTCAAATCACTGGTTCACCAAGTGCGGAAAAACAATCATTCTTATTTTATGTGTAACTGGATCTTTTGCTCACAACTTTTCTGAAATAGATTTGTGGAGACCAGCAGGGAACTTCTTATTGTCTAACTTGGTTTAAACAGCCAGTTTCACCAGAGGGGGTCCTCTTCCTGGGGATGAGGTGTCTCTTAGTTAATAAAGACTACAGAGCTGGCGGCGTGGACTAGTAACAAATGAGAATCACAACCAGACCTCAGAAGAGTTATTACATGAGAAGGAGGCCATTGCAGCCAGGGAGCTTTGCCAGGAGCATGCTAGAGAGGAAAGAACAGACCCAGGTTTCTTCAGCATTGGAGAACATCTGGCTGCTTGGTATCCAGGCAATCAAGGAGCATAGCACCAGCTGTCTATAGGAAATCACATACCCCCTCCCCCCAACAATGCACCCAGAAGCCTTCCAAGGATGGAGAGAGAGGGCAAGGTAGTTCTCTGAATCTGCACCTTTAAAAAAACACTCTTGGGGTACCTGGATGGCTCAGTTGTTAAGTGTCTGACTTCGGCTCAAGTCACGATCTCATAGTCCATGAGTTCGAGCCCCGCGTCAGGCTCTGTGCTGACAGCTCAGACCCTGGAGCCTGCTTCAGATTCTGTGTCTTCCTCTCTCTCTACCCCTCCACTGCTCACTCTCTCTCTCTCTCTTTCTCTCTCTCTCTCTCTGTCAAAAATAAATAAACATTAAAAATTATGATTAAAAAACCCTGTTAAATGTTCAGATTGAATTAAGATTAAACTCCTCTGGACACTCATCTGATTTTCTCTTCTCTGCTTACCATCAGATGAGGCTTTAAATGGGGACCTGATTAGCTATAAATCAAATAAACTGCATTTTCCTTGTGTATCAAAGTGGTGCTATCAAAGTTGTGAGCTCTGAACTTGAGGAACACCCCCATATAGAAAAGGGGTAAACACAGAGGATGTCCTGCAAGAAGCAGTGATGAAAAGCCTGAACCCTGTTTCCCTGAGACCCTCCAGGGTCCCAAGGTCCCTCTGAAGGACAAAGTTTAAAACCATTGGTATTAAGGGTTTGTAGCCACATGGCCCCTGGGGTCATTCCAGCTCCCGTACTTCCTAACTCTGTGGCCACAGACATGTTACCTAACCTGTCTGGCAGGATTAGTATGTGGCTTATATGAGAGAATGAATGTATTTAAAGCACAATCAGGGGGCTGTACACACAGGGGTGTCACATAAGCAAGGGGAGGACAGAGCCACATTGGGAATTATGAGAAATGTCATGGTTGGTGCTTCTGAAAATTACATTTTGTTCAACTTGGGACCTCACCAGCTCTTAATTGATGTAACCAAATAGCTAAAACTATGGGGAAATCAATTTACCCTCAGTCAAAAGTCTCAGCATTTTGTCCTCCAAAAAGAATTTCTCACTTCAAAAGAAAAATGAATCCCACTCTGCTCAATTTATAATCAGCAAGTATTCTTGTAGCCTTTCAAATGTCAAGGTTTGGCAATATTTCCCCCGTCACTTTGTTTCATGCTTTATCACTTCGCAGTAGTGAATGAAATGATAATCTCATACATCACCATCGAAATCTAATTTCCACCTTGGCAGAATTGCTCCCACACCTTCATTCATGAAATTTCTCAAGAGACACTCAGGCTACCAGTAAAAATATCTCACTGTTCAGGCACTGCGGAGATACCTAAGTGAGGTAAATAGGAACATTTCTAAGTAATTTACTAATATTCAAGATGCTGTGCTATGCTGGGCAGAGCCCCAGGGTACAGTGGAGACCTTGGGTTGGCTCTTCCATTTACAAGTGGCCCAATTGGAACAAATTTCATTCTTCTCATTTATAAAATGGATGGCAATATCAATTCCACAGGGATTTGTGACTTTTTGTTACTATAGGTAACAGTTAAGAAAGGAAGTTATAAATTGTAAAGCCTTGTTAATTTTTATTGTATGGGCCATAGTGATAGTCATCAATAGTGCATGAGTCTTCCACACTAGTGTTAGTTAGTACCTATATTGAATTTTCTGGTGAATCAATACATTTCAGGGACTTTTCCACCTTGACACTTCTGGCGTGATTATTTAAGACTGGGATCAACCCAGCAGCCAGTCCCTCTCTTTGACTATAACTGCACCTGCGTGGACCTACCTACCTTAAGATGAGTACAGACAGAGAGGGACCCAGAATGCTCAAGGTTCAAGTAACTGTAGTTCTGGAGGGAGACAGGTTCTGCACTGCCTGCCGCCCTCAGTACAGCTCTTTGCAGATGGCCAGTCGACATGTTTTCTTATTCTGTAAGGAGGCATCAGATGCCTTCGTTAAAAATATTTTGTATATTGAAAGCTAAGAGGGACAGGACATGTTCTGCTCATCACTCTATTTGCCAGCATAGTCCCTAGCACAGAAGAGGTGTCAAAAAAAATATGCCAAATGAATAAATAAAAGAACTCTTAAGTGAATAAATATAAGAAGTTCAGGAATTCTTTGGAGTGTATCAAATTGCCACCAGACCAGCTTCACACTTCTTTCCTTAAATAGGCTACTTCTTTCTTCTTGTATACTCATCCTCAGTGTCCCAAATCCATACTTTGGCACTGTCCATCAACCCTTAGAGGAGAGATGCATACAGGCGAATCTCTGTCATAGACCCTTGTGATCTAGATTGAAACTCTATGGTTAGTTCTGTTAACAGTCCATAATCACTCACTTAAAAAGAGCTGCTTTCTTTTTCAGAACACCACCTTGCAAAACACTGAACAAGTTTCACAATAACAGAAAAGGAACCAAACCTTATCTTTGGTCCCCACCATCATATCCCACCTGCGAGTGTGTGCTAATGCTAAGGGTACCAGCCTGGACCAGCCTTCTGCACACTGACCGGAAACTTGTCAGTGCACTTACAGTCCTCCCTTTATTAGGCGACACATAGAGCAAAATGAGTGAGCAGTTCTCTCATGAAGTTTGGCTTAAAAATAATAAAAACACAGCTGGTGCCACACTTAATAAATTGAGCATTTACTCAGAAAATCATGGGGAGAGAGTATAAGAGAAAGAACAACAGACAGAGAAACCAAACTATCACTTTTACTGACTTATTAGAGAAAATATGCTTTTAGGATTGTGTTAGTAGATTTTTTTTTTTGCAGACTTGGTCTTAAACTTAGCTTCTTTTCTCCTCCCAGCTTTGTGCGTGCGTGCGCGCGTGCGTGCGTGTGTGTGTAGTAAGGAGTGAAGTTGGTGACTGGTGTGCTGGGATCTTCTGCCCCACTGACCTTTTGGGGGAAGTCAGACCACAAGGAAGCCTGACTAGACTTGATGCAAAGACTTGTGGGAGGGGGCGGTGGGAGATCTCGGGTTCAGCTCAGAGGGCTCAGCTTTGACAAAACCTCAAAAAAGTGAACTCTCTTGCCTGTTTCACAGCACATCTGTCCCTACTCCCTCCCAGAAAAGAATGGGAGGGGATGTAGGCAAAGTCCGTTGGCAAGGGGTAAGGATAGATTCAATTGGAGGGATGGAAAGGGAAAGTGTGCAAGTGTGGCCCTGATCCTGAGGTGTGTGGACTCAAAGTTCTTAACAGGTGATCTTACCTTTGCTTTTGTGAGTTTCTAGCATCCTGGAATAAGTAGCAGCAACCTATTAGCTCTGGAAAAGTCTCTAGAGGGATTAGGGCTTTCTGCACATCCTCATACCAAGACTTTGCTTGGTTCCCTATATTTCTACCCAGTGCTCAACAGCAAAGTATACAGACTGTAAGAATCTTGACCTGGACTATATGATTATGCTCAAATCACACAAAGGAGACTGTAAACGCATCTGTGATGAGAGCGTATATAGAATGTCATCAGATGACAAGTCGATAGTCCGAAAACCAAAGGAGGAAGAATTGTAAGCCAAGGTGAATTTGTGATAGCACCTGACCACAGACTCTTGGCCTTCTGGCTTCCTCTATTTCCAGCTGGTCTCCTTGGTCCTGCATGCATTGACTTCTTCCTTTTGCCTATCAGATTCTCAAGGATAAGGACCATGCCTGCAAGTGTATCATGAACACATCTGTAAACTCTTGAAGTTGGGCTCCCTCACTAGACTCTCCACTCCAAAGGGGCTTTGTCTTAGTCATGACTGCATCCCCAGGGCCAGGCATATAGCTGTGGTCACTATTTCTTTTTTTTAATGAACAAATTGATGCATATGTCTTCTGGGATAGCAGAGTGCCCGGTAATCAGTAGACTCTCAGTAAAGGTTAAACTAAACTTGGAGATGACTCTCACTCCTTCACATGACCTGTCTCCAGTTTGTGAACCAGAGAATAAGGCTAATTAAGGACAGGACAAGGGCTCAGGTGCCAGTCTCTGTACTGAGCAGATCAAAATGAAGTTTCTCCAAGCCTTCATGCTGTCAATTTTTAAAAATCTACTTTGACATCGTCAGAGTCTCTTTTCATCTTACACATCAAGTTTATGTCAGATACGGCCACCAACTGCTTTTAAATCAATTTCCGTTTTCATCTAGACGGCTGGCTCTGTGTGATGTAATCAGAAGTCAGGAAGCCATAATCCACACAAATCACTTCTCTCTGCTCTTCAAAAACAAACAATATTCATTGCAATAAAACAACCACCACCAGGTTGGTCCTGTGCCTGCCCCCAATCTTTGGAATGTATGAAATGGAACAATAATAATGCGGCATTTTATGAGGCAGAATGAAGCAGGTCTCCCACTCAATCCTCAGTTGAGACCAGGTAGCATTTAGATGCTATTTCCAGTGATACCCCATTAGGTCTCAAGTACTTGTTCAAGATCTGGTTCAATATATGATAAGAGCCAGGCTGACGTCCTATTACAACTTTAAGTAGTCTTCCTCACTTTATATCTGCTTGCTTCACTTTATCTCCAATTTGAAAGGACAGGTTGAAAAATTGCAGTAATCAGAGAGACTTTGGGCATAAATCCTGCTTGAGAATCTCCCAAACTGCTATTTATCTAACGCCTAAAGCCAGGCTTCTATTGAAAAAGGCTTTCATTAGTAGCTAGAATCATGCATCTGTTGAGACTCTGATCGGAAAAGCAATAAATGATAAGTCCTGAATATCAATATGGAATGTTGTCCTCATTTATTTTTTTCTGGAAATAAAAAAATTATGGAAGGGTTTATTGATCAAAGAGACAGTGAACTTCTTACTTCTCCAGAGAAAGAAACAGTTATCATAGAGTTTAAAATGTAGGATAATGATAAAAGGTGACTTTTATCTTCAACTGACACATTTTAGTCCTCAAAAATAAAAACCTATAAAAGATTTTTTTCTCATAAAATTATCAACATTTCTTTTATCTTGTCTTTCAAGGGACTCCTCAGAGCGACATTTGTCCCCTGGAGGTTGGCTTAATGCAGACCTAGTTCATTCACGAATCCTTCCAGCTCCAGGGACCAAGTGTGGCTTTTTAAAAAAAAATTTTTTTTAACATTTATTTGTTTTCGAGAGACAGAGAGAGACAGAGAGTTAGTGGGGGAGGGGCAGAGAGAGAGAAGGAGACACAGAATCTGAAGCAGGCTGTCAGCACAGAGCCGGATGTGGGGCTCCAACTCAAAAGCCATGAGATCATAACCTGAGGCAAAGCTGGACGCTTGACTGACTGAGCCACCCAGGTGCACCCAAGTATGTCTTATTCTTCATAGATTCCCAGCACCAAGTCGGATGCTTAGCCCAAAGTGGGTGCAAATGGCTGAATGCATGATTTTCTGTGTTTGCTCATGCTCTTCCCACTGCCTGGAATGGCCTCCTTCACCTTTTTCTACCAGCCAGATTCAACCGTTTCCTAATTTAACGCAAATTCTTCTGCAGATTCTTTCTAGGCAAAATTCATACCCCCATTCATTGTTTCCTTATTATTAATTCATAGAGAACTCACTCTCTTCAAGCACTTTAGTTAGGCCTTGATTCTGTTTACTGTCAAACATTGTCTTCCAGTTACTTCCACCACCCCCCCCCCCACTCAACTGGGGCAAATGTATCCAATTGCCAACTGCAAATTCTCTGAAGACTGGAAGCATTTATTATTCTTCTACCCTTATAGGGCCAGGCACGATGCAGGCATATCATAAGCAATTAGTAACTTGGAATGTTAATGATAGCAAATCTTCAGACAAAATGTCCCATCAGTGAAATCTGGTAATAAACGGGTCCATAATCTCTTTAGATTCCTTCTTCGTCCTAGCTCACAAATCACTGTTTCTTTCTGCTTAATCTTTTAAATCCTGAGGCTCTGGTGTTTTAGTAATGAGAATGTCATTGTTGTTAACACTGGGCTCTTATTGCCAAATTCACAAGGTTGGTGAGCTAATTCATCTGTCCAAGATATCTGCCTGGGGGACTACAGATTCTAATGGAATGTTGCACTGAAGTTATAGAGCAATGAGAACACAGCTTAATAAATAGTCTGAACATATCAAATGCCATTTATAGGAGTTATTTGTGTGTATGTGTGTGTGTGAATGCAAAGGTTTGAATATTATTATTCTAATTTTTCTTTCAAATTTAAGTCTTACAAGAGAAAATCTTACACTATTCAGGGAACTGGTCAAGATGGGTAGGCTTGTTTTAGATGACAATATTGGCGGGCTGTGGCTTCGCCTGGGTTCTCCCCCAAAGCAGAGCCTGAGAGAGGCTTGTGTGCCGGTAGTCGACTTAGAAAGTGATCCCAGGGAGCAGGAAGGAGGGACAGGAGAGCAAAACAGAGAAAGAGGAAAATCAAAAGGATGGATATTGAATTGGCCACCATTAAGCTCAACTCTATGGGACACGTGAGGAAACCACAATCAGCCAGAAACAGCTCCTGTCCCCTGCGTGTCCACACTTCAGAGATGTTCTGGGGCAGGTAGCAAGGTGGGGTAGGGGTGGGGCCCTAGATAGGTGCCATCAGGTGGAACCTGCACAAAGTTGGCTGACCCCTTGTCTGAAGTGGCTCCCACATCAGGGCCAGCGGAACAAGAGGGGCTGAGAAGACCTGGAGCTGTGCCCAAGGACAGCTCTACTCAGGAAAGTTCCCTTGGGCACTAACACTGCCAGTGGGTGGATCCTGATTGTACAGAGGGGCCTGGCCTCTGACATACTGACTGTCCTGTGCCAGGATAGGCCTCAGCCAGATATGGCCCAGACACAGAGCCTGTCTAATTTTATATAAACTCAGTTCATAAAGACAAGCCTTTCCCCTCCAAGCTAAGGCACCAGCCCAGCTTACAGGGGAGGTGATTCAGCATTGCTTACTAAGCAGCCTGCCTCCCGTTGTGGCTTTCACAGAATTTGTTATCACATCTCCTTGGAAACCATTCCAGTATTTGAGCATCAGAACACCCAGGCACCCTGCATATCTCAGAGACAGGTGCTAATAAGGATAAGGTAGGACAGAAATCAAAGGTGCCCTTCAAGAGACATTGTATATACTTGGCCTGCTAAAATTTCAGTATTTATTATCTGCCCCCCCACAATGTATCCAATTGCCAATTCAATTATGTCCATCTACTCAAAATTAATTTTTAAAAATCTGTCTCGTCTTTTGATGCTAGGCTCTCCCATGAGAAATTTAAAATCAATAATATTTAAAGTAAAACAAATCCACCTTCCAGGCTAGTAACTAGGAAACATGACTATTGTCAAATAACATCGAAAGTTCATTATTTTTAATCACTCAATAGTAGCCAAGTGAGCCCCAAGTGCAGAACATTAAAATTTTTATGAACAGGACTTTGCTCTGTTTCCATCCCCAACTTTTAGGATAATCATACTTTTAAGCAAAAAGTGAGGACCTGTACTCAAAGCCATTCCCAGCCAGGGGGAGGATAATCACTTCCTTGAAGTAACTCAATCAGAATACTAATAGGTGATACTAAATGGTGAAAACCCTAATCTACAGCAGTGTTTTTAAAAAGCTTTTCAGACTGTGAACCACATGCATCCGTCCCATGGCAGGTAGTTCCTATTTCCAATGATGTTAGGGCTGAAATGCTTTTTGTCCTCGCTGAGATCTGGTTCTCCAGTTTTTTTCTTTGATTCTGTGAGTTGTCCTTCCTGCCACCACCATGTTTTTCGCAAGACATTTCGTTTTAGCCATTTGGTTTCTATTGTTTGCTTCTTTACAAACAATTAAGTTCATGTTTACTGGTCACTGATACTTCCTAAAGCAAACTCCAATGAAATATTGACGTATAAACAGTTAAGAAGCTTACTGAGAAGGTACCTGTGCTTCTAGAACATTGTCTGATTTGAAATTGACTCTATGTTTTTGTTTCCTTATTTGTTTGTGCTACAAAAGAAACACTTCTTAGCAAAAACGCTGTAACACAAAGCAGCCACTATTTACTCCAAGTGCTTGGCTAAGTACGTATTAATATTGGCTAATTTAATTTTACAATAACCCTGCCAAGTAAAGCTTGTCATCACTTTTCTAAGACTTTATTTTTTTAGAGTAATCTAAAACGTATAGCAAAAGTAAAGAGCAGGTACAGAGATTTCACATATACAACCTGTGCACAGCCTCTCCCATGGTCAAATATCTCCCACTAGAGGGAGGGGTTACCATTTGTTACCATTCATGAACCTATGACACATCATAATCACCCAAAGTCCATAGTTTATATTACAGTTCACCCTCAGTGTTGTTTATTCGGTGGGTTTGGTCAAATGTATAATTACACGCCTCCATCATTATGGAATCATACGGAGTATTTTCCCTGGCCTAAAATTCCTCTGTGCTCCCTTCCCTCCACACCCCTGGAAACCACTGTTCATTTTGTTGTCTCCATAGTTTTGTCCTTCCCAGAATGTTACGTAGTTAGAATCACGCAGCATGTAGTCTTTTCAGGCTGGCTTCTCTCACTTAGTACTATGCACTGAAGGTTTCTCGTGTCTTTTCATGGCTTGATAGCTCATTTCTCTTTAGTGCTGAATAATATTCCATTGTCCAAATGCAGTTCATATATCCATTCACCTACTGAGAGACATTTTGGTTGCTTCCAAGTTTGGGCAAAAATTAGTAAAGCTGCTATAAACATGGGTGTGTAGGTTTTTGTATGTTCATAAGTCTTCAACTCCTTTGGGTAAATAACGAAGCAGTGTGACTGCTGGATCATATACTGTGCGTATATTTAGTTTTATAAGAAATTGCCAAACTGTCTTCCAAAGTGGCTATACCATTTTGCATTTTGACCAGCCACGAAAAGGGGTTCCTATTGTTGCACATCCTCATCAGCATTTAGTGTGTCAGCATTTGGATTTTGGCTGTTCTTAAAGGTGTATGGTTATATCTAATTGTTGTTTTAATTTGCATCTCCCTGATACCATAAAATATTGAGCATCTTTTCATAGCTTATTTTCCACCTGCATATCTTTTTAGGTGAGTTCTCTGTTAAGGTCTGTGGCCTATCATTGCCTTTTTGAAAATGAGCACATATAGTTTTAGAATCATTAAGGAACTTGATCCGTACCTTAGTTTTTACAGGTCATTTGAATCTAGAATTTTGTCATTCAAAATTTCATCTTCTTTCCACAAAATTTAAAAAAAAAAGAGACAAGTTTAAATATGGACAGGAGGAAAAGGCAGCTGCTTTCAGAATAACCATTTTTTAGGACTTTTTGCACAGTTTGGTTCAACCATGTATATAAACACATTTTGCCACAGAACTTTTAATTTCAAACATTTCAAAGCTTTCACTTCACAATCTACATAATTTATAAGGCATGCAATCCACAGATCTCTGATCTGCTTACCTTAAGATGATCAAAATATCACATGCCAGAAACTGCTTGGGGTCTGAGATGGCTCTTGCCTTCTTAGTCCCAGCCCAAAGTTTTCCCCTAGTCCCAAATTATTTGCTAATAAGGAGTAATGTCTGAGTCTAAAAGATGTGAATTTGGTTTGGGTTCCTGACCTGCTTAGAGCAAAACAGATTGTAAAATGTGTAAGTCAATTGTTATCATCCATAGGGCTGCCCAGTACCAGAAACACTAGAACACAAAAGAACCAGCTCGGGGTTATTCCCCCTCCTTACGCTTCTCCCCAGCAATGCCTCCTCCTTTCTACTGAATAATAATACATGTTCAGGAAATAAAATCCTTTATCTTGAAAGGAACTCAAAAGAGTTTCATATCTTCAAATTTTTAAAGGCATTATTATTTCCTTTTGACAAACAAGGCCCCTGGGGCCCAGTCAGGGGGGCGGGTAATAAATTACATGCCTAAAGCCACTAAGAAGTGGAATAGACTTGAACTCTTAACATAGACTCTTAACATAGAATCTTTTTCTTTTTTCTTTGGACATTTTATTATGTTGTAAGTCCATTTTCAAGGGCTCAGCTGTTGGGTTGGAGGAAACTAAAAATAAGTTGGGCACATCTGTTCTCAGGGTGAATAAAACTTGGCCTGTGTCAGTGAGCACTTGTATAAGGTGGGCCCTGAGCAAGTGCTGAGAATTTCATGGGAATAACCTGTACATGGCCCTGACCTCCCAGACGCAGGGCCAGTGGGCCAAGCGGGCACGTGATCATGCTGTTACTGCACCCCATGGTGGGCGCCCTGATAGAGGAAGTTCACAGTGTTCCGGGACCCTGACCACATAACCCTGATCTGCTGCGGGGGAAGGGAGACAGAACCTTTCCTACAAGATGTGACATCTAAGCCAAAATTTAAAGGATAAATGGGATTTTGTTCAGTGAAGAACTGAATTTTATGAAGGGGAGATTTTTAGGAAAAGTATTTCAGGAAGAGGACAGAACATGTGTAAAGACCCAGAGATGAGAAAGAGCAAAGTGAGTTCTGGAAACAACACAAGAATGTATTAATGTAGAGGGCCAAGGCCCATTATCTAGGCCACAGAATCAAGAACGCAGCTTAAAAACCACCCATGGTGGGCAAGGTGTGGCTGGCCAAAACTCACCCAAGTAGCCGGGCAGAATGAGTCACAAGACCGGTGATGGGGCCCGAAGGCTCTCTCTGATTGTGTCAGAGCTCTGCAGCCCAACTAGGCCCTGGCTGTCCTGACCAGTGCCCGCTACACCTAATTAAAGAGTGTTCCAAGGCTTGCCAATTGCCTGTAGACCATTTTACTAGACCACAGCAGAAAGGGGCACTTAAAATTACCTTTCCATAACCCAGCAGAGGTAGTCTGAACCTTCTATATCTGAAGAAACAGAAGAGGAACACTTTAGCTCTCTTGATTTTTCTGGAAGGAATGTATTTGGGGCTTGGGAGAGGAAACACATTTTTCAGGCCTTTATTTTGGGCATGAAGTCACTTTTTCCAAAACGAAGCCTCTGGAGTAAGTTGTGGAGTCCTTGTAATGGTAGGTTTGTAGGGACTGCTAACGGAAGCCTGTGCCTTCTCCGCCCTCTGTCTGATGGAGTGGCTTCCAGAATAAGAACCGTGCCATCATTCACCTGCCAGTACATACATAACTGGGGCAGGGAAGGCCCAGGCATCTCAATGTACCCACTCAAGTGTCACCTTGCACTTACAAACCAAACCAAACAAACCTACAACGGAAACCAAAAAATGCTTGTATTGCAAATACTTGCTCGTTTATGTAAGAGGAAATTCTCTTAATTGGCCAGTTGGCCCCATTACCTCTGATTGGCTCTTAGTGGAATTTGATTTAACTTTGACATCTTGCCCAGTGCTATAAGGCACAGAATAAACAAACAAACAAAACTGCAGAACTATGTTTTGTTTGAGCACTTAATGTATGCCAGGCGCTATGCACTTTTATCTTCATTGTTATTTAATCTCCACAATAATACAGTGGTGTAGATGTTATTTCCCCTTTTTTCAGAAGAGGAAGCAAAGGACCAGAGATATCAAATCATTTACCCTCCATCACAGCTGGAGGGAGTCAGAGGCAGGCTGGACACAGAGCCCATCTGATTCCAAAGCCCAAAGCTGTTCACGACGTCACATTGCCTTCAGAAGGGGCCAAAGAGAGGTTGGGGTCATATGAAACATAATACTTCATGAGCAGTCACTTTGGGAGGGCTTAACCTTGGCCTGTGCTGGCAAACTGATAAAGACAGTAGAGGAAATCAGTCAGACAATTTAAGTTGGGGGAAAAAAAGGAAAAAAATAACTCCCCTCCCTTGTCCTAATGAGTGAAACTCCTGTTACAAAACATTCCTTTAAAAAATAAATAAATAACTAGGATCTCATCCTGGAAATAGTTGCAACTGATGACCCACTTATTTCAAGGGATTGTTAATCTAACAACAATTTAATGCAACAGCAGGTGACAGTCCTGGGAGGCTGAAGCCATAGAGCAGGATCTGAGCCCTCTGCATGCCCACAGGTGTGTGCCCACGGGGTGCATGCCAACATGACCTCATGACATGGCTTCGGGGGACTGTCGGGGGAGAAGGCCTTCTGTTGGCATTGAGCCCATGGCCCCTTCCTTTTTGCCGGAATGAACTGAGTCTGTGCAGTGTGATTTAAGGCACCAGAAACTAGGCCAAAGCATCTAGGGCTTCAGTGAAGTCAAGGACAAAAGATGGCTCACACTTGTTTATTCCAACACACTGATCCAGTCAGTTCAGCTAAAATGGCTGATCCAAGAAGTCCAGAACACAGAACTGGAACCGAGAGGATCCATGAGACCCAGTGCTGTTAGGCCATCCACACACACTCACCCAGCATATGCCAGTAAACTTGGGGTCCTGCCTCTTCTCCAACTTCCAGTCCTTCTCCCTTCAGCTGAATTCACTCTTTCTGTTCTGGGCAGTGCCCGGTTCAGGGAGGGAAGTGTCACACATGGGCTTAGTTAACTTGTATCCCAGCCAGATGCGTGGGATAGCAGAGTGCGACAGTCATACATGTGTTCGTCTTCTATAGCCACACTCCTAAGGAGCCAATACTATGGTTGCTTTGCAATGACAGACGTAACAGTTCAATATTTTGTCCTCTTCAAAGAATTGTCACATACTTAAAAAAAATAATAAAGCTGTCGCATTTTACATGGATGGGGCAAAACCCACTAATGTACTAGTAGTGTTCATAGGGTTTCCTTTCCCATTTGGTCTTTACCTGCCGACAGTCACCCCTCACATCCTCCCCCCAAATAGCTTTCTGCCCTCACCATATACCCACGGTTTTTTGTTAGTTGTGTTGTTTTGTGCCGCCACCTTTATCGTTTTATTAGGTTCCCATAAGTGCATAAATCTACCCTGAGCACAATAATCTATTTTATGAGTCTACTTGTTTGTTTTTGCATGACTACCATCCTGTTTTTATGACTGGTCCTTGTAATGTGATTGATCACAGCAGAAAAGGCAAGTTCTCTTTCTTCTCTCTGATCCTCTTTTTATCCCTGTTCACTTAGCTATTCATGGAAGAATATAGTCTTCCACACACATCTTTCCCATCTTTATTGAGATAAAATTGACAAATAAAAATGTTATATATTTGAAGTGTGATGTCTCCAGCTTTGTTCTTCTTGACCAAGATTGCTTTGACTATTTGAGGTCTTTTGTGGTTCCATATGAATTTTTGGATAGCTTTTTAATTCCGGAGAAAAATGCCTTGGAATTTAGACAGGGACTACACTGTGTCTATAGGTCACTTTGAGTAGTATGGACATTTTCACAATATTACTTCTTCCAGTCCATGGACACAAGATGTTTTTCCATTTATTTGTGTCTTCTTTTAACTTCCTTCATTCATGTTTTATAATTTTCAGTGTACTTCTGGGGTTTTATCGTTTCAGGTTTAAAAGAATTTTTTTTTTAATGTTTATTTTTGAGAGAGAGAGAAAGAGTTTGACTGGGGGAGGGATAGAGAGAGACAGAGACACCGAATCCAAAGCTGGCTCCAGCTTCTGAGCTGTCAGCACAGAGCCTGACATGGGGCTCAAACCCAAGAAAGGTGAGATCATGACCTGAGCCGAAGTCAGATGCTTAACTGACTGAGTCACCCAGGTGCCCCAGTTTCAGGTTTTACATTTAAATCTTTAATCCATTTTGACTTGACTCTTGCATATGGTATGAGACAAGGGTCTTAATTTTATTCTTCTGCATGCAGACATCCATTTTTCTGCATGTAGGTATTACTTTTATAAGACTTTTACCTCTTTGGCTAAATTTATTCCTAAATACTGTATTCTTTTTGTTGCTATTGGGAATTGTTTTCTTAATTTCCTTTTTGGATAGCTCATATAGAAATGCAACTGAGTTCTGTATGTTGATGCTGTATCCTGCAACTTTACCTGAATGGTTTTACTAGCTCTAATTGTTTTCTTGGTGGAGTCTTAGAGTTTTCTATGTATAATATCATGTCATCTGCAAACAGATATAAGTTTATCTCTTCCTTTCCAATTTGGGTGCCTCTTATTTCTTTTTCTTATCTAATTTCTCTGGCGAGGATTTGCAGCGCTGTGTTGGATAGAAGTGATGAGAGCAGGCATCCTTGTCGAGTGTGTGAGTGTGTGCACATGTGTGTGTGCTGGGTGGGGGGAGGGCATGCTCCTTCTGTAGGGAGTGCTGTAGCATGCATTCTGAGCAGCTCCATCAGCTGGAGTCAGCATCAGCAACGATGACAGAGGTCCTTAATGGCAAAAGCCACGGTAGTCCCTGGTGGCAGCAAGGGCTGCTGAGGTCTTCTGGCTCTCCTTGTCCCTGGAGGTGGTAGGTCACGGCCAAGGGGATTCCTCTTGGCACCAAGCCATGCCAGGTTGGGAAATGAAATAAAATCGGAAAAATGCTTTGTATGCTTTTCTATGTATCCATCCTCAGTTTTTGTGCTCCTCTGGGTTGCTGCAGCTTCTTAATTGTACCGTGGGGTTCTCTTACAGTGATTTTCACTGGTGTGAAATTATCATTTCACTGGTTAAATTATCAATTTTTTAGGAGGTGGGGACAGAGGCTAGGACTCCCTAATCTGCCATCTTCTGAGGTCACTTCACATACATTTTAATGTCAAAAAAAAATTTTTTTTAAAAAAGGGGGCACCTGGGAGGCTTAGTTGATTGAGCATCTGACTTCAGCTCAGGTCATGATCTTGTGGTCAGTGGGGTCAAGCTCTGCATCAGGCTTTGTGCTGACAGCTCGGAGCCTGGAGCCTACTTTAGATTCAGTCTCTCCCTCTCTCTCTGTCCCTCCCCCACTCATGCTCAGTCTCTCTCTGTCTCTCAAAAATTAATAAATGTTGAAAAAAATTTTTAAATAACTGTATCACATTCCTTAAAACAATCTGACTGGAATTTTGATCAGTATTGCATTAAATTTATATTAAACTTATAGATTAATTTCAGCATGAATGGATCATTTTTATAGAACTAAATCATCCCATCCAAGAGAATGAACTATCTCTCCATTTAATCGGTATTTTTTTCGATTCCTTAGTAGAAGGTAGAGGTTTGAGATATTCTTCATCAGTTACTATGTGCTTTATAACTTTTGCTACCGTGGTGAATGCTAATTTGATTGTATTTTGTAGTTGGATTTTGCTGCTATAGAGAAATGCTATTGACTTTTTGTAAGTTGGCTTTATATTTGGCAACCCTGTTGATCTCTAGTGAGGAATCAGTTATTAGAGGTGGAATTTCATTTCTGCCAGCTCTAACTAGGTTTGGTTCTAATAGCCTTTATGATGGGAATATCTTACAATCCAGGCATTTTTTTTTCCCTAAAGCATATATTATTGCAATTAAGACTTGTCTGTACAAATATAAAAATCCAGAAGGAAGACTGGAAGGTAGCTGGGCAAATGGATAATAGTTTCTTTATGACCAAGGAATATACAAATACTTGTATTTGTGAACAAATACATAAAAACTGTGAAAAAGAAAACTATAGGCCCAAAATGGAGTCACTTAGGTCAAGTCATCAAACTAGGGTGTAATACTAACCTAACTGCAGTTTTAACCTCCCCCACAAATGTAGTGTTAACTGGTCCATCAGGAATTTTTCTGGTCAGCACCAATGATGTAATTTGTCACATAGGTCCTCTCTATCCCCCAAAGGATGATGAGGTAATCCACCTAATAAGAGCCCCTGTCCTTCTCCCTAAGGGATGGTGACCTTGCCTGAAATAATCCTTCCTTTTCTTTTGCTAATTGTCCTGCTCCAT
Source organism: Cryptoprocta ferox (assembly GCA_028646485.1). Taxonomy (NCBI): domain Eukaryota; kingdom Metazoa; phylum Chordata; class Mammalia; order Carnivora; family Eupleridae; genus Cryptoprocta; species Cryptoprocta ferox. The sequence goes on from CM053575.1 coordinate 99,047,004, forward strand.
TTCTGCCTATCCAACCCTTCCATTTTGCATAGCTCCTTGGGGCTCCTTTCTACTTGCTAGATGAGATGCTGACCAATTCTTGAATGGCCTAATAAAGCCAATTAGATCTTCACATTTACTAATTTGAATTTTGTTTTTTAACAAACCAAAGGTCACCCACTGATCCAGAGCATATGCTCAAAGAATCAATGATGATAATTCCTACAAACCACCTAATTCCCTAAGCTTCTTCAACTATGTCCTTTCTCACTTCCGCATTTCTAAAACTTTGGGGGCCACAACCTGAGGTAAAAAGAGCCAAGTCAACAATGGGCCCTGATCAGCAGCAAATATTCTGGAAATCAAAATGGAAACCCTCTCTCTTCCATCCTTCCCAGGGCGTCAAAGAAAGAAGCACTGGAACAGGGCTTGCAAACCCAGGGGGCAGGAGGGGCACTTCCTTTATGAATTGTGCTGAGCACTCTTCATACCACTGAATTATAAATGGTGTCTTTATAGACAGAGTGAAGGGAAGAGTTACAAAGGACACAGAGGAGCTCAGTGATTTGCCCAATCTCACAGGGCAGGGGAAATCTCATCTTGGAATCTGACCTGTGAAGAGTCCAACAAGGCTGTGGCACTACCTTTGTGTTTCCACTGTAGGGTATTTTTTTAAAGTTTTTTTATTCTGAGAAAGAGAGTGGGAGGGAAGAGGGAGAGAATCCCAAGCAGACTCTGCACTGCCAGTGAGGAGCCAATATGGGGTTTGAACTCACCAACCGCAAGACCATGCATGACCTGAGCTAAAGTCAGACACTTAACTGACTGAGCCACCCAGGCGCTGCACCACCATAGATTTTTTAACCCAAGTTATCCAGGCAATTTTTTTTCAGCTCTTTGCTTTATTTTGCTTGTACAAGTAGTCCTCGAGGTGATTTAAAAACAAAAACAAAAACTCTGATAAATGTATAAAGCTGTTATTCTCCTGCAGCGATTTAAAGGGCCACCATTAGTAAGCACATTCTCAACATTTGGACCCAAGCCCTGTGATCACTGCTTCCAGTAATAATTTGTTTCAGATAATTTTGCTAGTGGAGCATGTTTTGAGATAGGTGCTCCGACACCTCAGAAGGCAAATTCCAAACTCTTCTGGAAACGATTTTGTAAAAGAGAAACAGTCATGAGGAAGGATTACCAAGAGAACTTTTGGAAGCTGGCCACCCAATTAGGCAACTTTTCTTCTCCAAGGACCTGTAACTTGTGCTCACGGTTTCAGTATTTATATGGACACAGCCCTTGAACTCTGACATTTTTAAAAGAAATTAAGCTGTACCAGAAATCTGGGATCAGTGACAGCCACGTTGGTCTCCTTGGAAAGCAAAAGTGTTCTCAGGAAAAGACAAGGGATTCACCCCTTAATCACACTGCCAGTTACTTCTCGTAAGTAAGGTTTACAAATGGGTAGGAAAACACAAGCGTTATTCTCCATTTAGGAGATGAAGGAGGACAAGAGGGAGGACAGGGAAAAGGGATTAAGGGGAAGGGGAGAGAGAGGAAGGAGGGAAGAAGGAGGTTTCTGACTCTGGAAATTCACCAAGGGAGAGAGAGATAAATATTGCTGCAAGGAGAGAAATGTTTATGCAGAATCCACAGCAAAAGGACTCAAACAGTGGAGCATCAAGCAGATAACCAGTAAGGAGAGACCACTGCTTTGTAAAAGCACATCTGGCATTGTCCTTAGCCATGTGGACAGAATAGAGGCTTTAGAAGAAGAAACAGCTGAGTTCGAATTTTGACTCCACTGCCTCCCAGCTGATGAGTGTGCTGGACTTATTACTGAACATCCTTGGAACTCAGTTTCTTCACCTGTAAAATGAGGTTAACACCACCTGCCTACAGTGCTGTCAGAAGGATTCAAAATGAAGTGTATAAAGATTCTTGCACCTCGTTGCTACTATAGCATGAGATTCTGGTCAAAGACAAACATTTGGTCTTAAGATTGATTAGCCTGGAATGTTCTGAGGCTGAACGACTGTGTTCTTGTGTAAGTTAATTATCTTGATGAAAGCCAGAAGATAAGACCACACCCCTGTCAGTGAGGGTGGAGCTTTCCCGAAGGAGAATGAGCCTCACCACTGATGTCTTCTCTTGGATGAGGTCAAGGTCAATCCTGGGACAGCAAATCCAGACAGTGGATGTGGGTAGGGACTACAAGGGGGCAATTCTGCCTCTTTGGAGATGGGGAGGCTTATGATGGTTGGCCTTGGGCTTTCTTCAGGAGACACGCTATTGGGTATTTTCCGTGGAAAGAAGAAAGATGATCCCTTCAAGATTGTCGTCATTGGGAGCCAGTCAAGAAGAGGCTCTTTAGGGCCTCTTTATGCCTAGCAGCCCTGAACATTCACCACTGTCTGTTTTGTCATTTCGTTTTGCCATCAGCAACTTTCAGTGGACCTTTTCAAAGAGTCACAGCCTACTCCTCACAATCCCTGTGAGGAAATGGGCCCACATGGAGGGTGAAGGGGTACAGGTGAGAGTAAGGCCAGAAAGACGTCGATCCCCAGGTGGAGGAGAGCAGATAGATGCTCGCAGGAGGGGAGATGCCGCATTCCAGGGACTGAGCTGCAAAGGAGAAACAGAGAGGGATGCAGAAGACCGGTCTGCCTGCTCTAGGATACCCCGCATGTGGGAGCACATTGTGATTGAGGCCAGACTTCATGCAGCCAAGTGAGGTGAGGGCATTTATAAAGGAAGTATAAACTCTTTCTAATGAATGCATTTCTCAATAATTGCTAGCTCCAGTTAGTTCTCTTCCAGCAAAAGATTAAAAGATGTATATATATAGACAGAATATATATACATGCATTCTCCATGATTGGATTTTGATGTGCAAAACTGCCTGCTATCCCCTTCAGCTTTTCTTAAGGACCATGAAAGAGCACACATTGGCCCCCAGTTGTTCCAGGAAATGGCAGGCCACAAAAAATAACAAAAACTAAAACTAAAACCTTCCTTTCTTGAATGCCCCCAAGCTGCTCGCTTGCCCCTTTGCAGCTGACCACGGACTGCCAAGTGTTAGGAGGATCACTTAGAAAGTCTCCCCAGCTTCCACACCCCACCTTAGCAGAAAGCAGAGCAATCAGAATCTTGCCTGGGTATTTCTCTTCACTCTGCAAAACCCGCACTCTCTTCTCGCCAGCACCTCTGAGCCCCTGCTGGAACGCGTGGCAGGGCACATGGGCTTCCCCTGCTGCAGGCTCAGGAATATACAGCCTGTGTTAATTTCATCTTGGATTCAGTTTGTCTTGGCAGATGGGAAGGCAGACCAACATGTATCTTTACCAAACAAGCAAATTTGGAGGAGAGATCCTAGGGGAAGTAAAGGGTTTACTCTTTTTTTGTTGTTTTTTGTTTGTTTGTTTTGTAGTTTTCTGGTGAGAAGGGAGCCCAGAGGAGGAGAGAAAGGAAGAAGGGAGAAAAAAGTTCTGGCAGCCAGAGGAAGCTTCGTGCCTTTTACCTCCCCTTCCTGCCGCACTGGAACAGACCTTTGTATGAGAGTCATGGGGCCTCCCTGTGGGGAAATAGGCAAGAGGTTCCCTTAACGGCTTAATAGCTGGAGAGGGAGAAAGGAAAGTGCCCGAGGAAGGAGGCTATCACTTGTCCTCATGGGTATAGCAAATGCAAACTATAGGGCTTTTTATAATTTTTTTAAATTAAAATTATATGCGTTAGATTCACACATTAAATCAAACCAAATTAATAGGTGTCAAACATCTTCCATGTTCAGGGTTTAACGTATAACTGCTAATAAACACTGTGCGATGGGAATTGAGTGGAACTGACTCTGACCTCCCTAGAGGTTCTTACCAAAGAATCTAGATTCTAATTTTGGGATTTGAACAGAACCTAGTGACAGCACATCAGGACGGGGTCTGGGATGTTCTCTGAGCCGGAGCTGGAAGGCTTCATCTAACGAAGCCTAGTGTCTTAACTGAGGAAGATGTTTTGAGTCCCATTTTCTCCACAGGCAATGGGCATTTGTTAAATTTGCTCCACTCTAGGTGGGATATCATATACCATCCCCTGTGTAGCTAATTGTTTCCAGGCCTCAACAAAGTGTAGGTACAAATGAGTTTTGTGTTGACGATAATGCCCAGATCCTGATGGCTTTCAACCCTGGCCACAGCATGCGGGACGTCAACGCCCTCCCTTCTCCAGTCTTCCTGTTGTTCTTGAGCATTCAGGGGTATGGTCCAGCTATAGCTGATGCCCTTCATGAGGCCTTACTCTCCGTCAAATAGCTCCTGTCCTGGGCAAAACTACCCCCAGGTTTGAGACCCAGTGAGCATGGGGGCCAGGAGGAGAGCTGGAAGCACTCCCCCCACCCCCAAAACCATCCTGCCTTAGTCCAGGGACCCACAGCCTCTGAGAACTCATCTTCTGGAATGCCTCCCACCTGTGGGGCTCATGACCAATCTCTCAGGACCCCAGAGTCCGAGGGGAATGGGAACCATGTCACAACCAAACCACCCATTCCTTACTCTTTTTCTCTTTCATTCATCCTCCCCTGTGTAAAATCTCACTCCCCCTTCCTTCAGCAAAATGCAAAGCCCCAGCCATATCTACATCCAGAGAGGTCACCACCAGCTGTTTGCTTAAACAGCCATGTTGATCCCAGCTTGACCTAGCTGGGGACACACCAGATGCTCTTAATTTAAACCAAGCCTCTGAACTTCAGTCTTTGGAAGAAGGATGGTTAAATGCCCCACTTGACTCTAATCAGACTGCAGGTCTAGGACAGATGTGAGGTCAATGCATGGATGGACCTGTGGGGGTAGCGCATGGACTGGTGGCTGCCTGATGCTCTGAGAGTGGCTGGGTGGGGGAACATAACACCTTCTTTAGAACTGAGATACCACTCTAACCTCCTGACCTCTGTCCAGGAAGCCTTTCTTGATCCTACTAAGTGGATGTAACCTCTCTGTTCAACTCACCATAGCCTGATACACCTTCTGAACAGTTCACACCTTACTCTGGCTTAGGATTTTTATAAACAGTCTTGATGTGTACTCTATTTGATTTTTTTTTTTGAGACAGAGAGAAACAGAGCATGAGTGGGGGAGGGGCAGAGAGAGAGGGAGACACACAATCTGAAGCAGGCTCCAGGCTCTGAGTTGTCAGCAAAGAGCCCGACACGGGACTTGAACCCACGAACCGGGAGATCATGACCTGAGCTCAAGTCGGCCACTTAACCGACTGAACCACCCAGGCGCCTCTGTACTCTATTTGATAATGCAGTTTCTAGAGCAGGAATCTGTTCCCCTTCTCAGGGCTTCGCTCATGGCAAATGTTGAACAGTATTTGTTTGTATGAATTAAATTCTGTTCAGTTGGATTAGGCTCATTGGTGGCCAACTCTTCCTGGAATGTGACAGGAGAAATTGAGCTCGTGCCACAGAGCAATAACCATCCTTCCCACCCTACATCGCCATGGCAATGGGGCAAGGCCATGCCTCGCAGCAAACACCAGTATCAACTTGCCCTCAAATTCTGGACCGGCTCTCTCTATTCTTCCAGAGACAAGACTGGTGCTGGTTCTCCCCTTCTACTGTCTTCTTGGAAATGCCCTTACCCTCTGACTACAGCTCCTGGCTGCCCTTCCAAGTCCTTTGTGCTGAAAGCTCCTCCCTCCACCTTGGCTTTCCCTTTGAGGGGGAAAAACTTCTCTTCAGGAGCTTTCAGAAGGGAGAAAAAAAAAAGCCACCTGGCTTTCTCAAGGAAAGATGAGAAGCCCAAGGAGAGTCTCTCGGATTGGCAAATATCTTTACTTTTTTTAAATTAAAATACCTAGTTTGGACATTATATGCTCTGCTTGTGGGAGGGTAAGTTATTCCATCACTTCTGGAAGACAATAATTTGGCTAAATGTCAGGCACATTTAAAATGTTCACATCTTTTAAGCCAGCAATTTTACTTAGAGCAAGTTTCCTGCAAGTCACAGAAAAAAGCAAGCAAGCAAGCAAGAAATTTAAAAAGGCATTCAACTCACTAGCAATAAAGAAAATGCAAATCAAAACACCAAGATGTTTTTTAACCCACCAGACTGGTAAAAATGTAAAAGTTTGATCAGGTGGTAAATGTCCGGGAGCATGGATCTTTTTATATACTGCTTGTCTGAATGTGAATTGACCAAGCATTTTAGAAAAATTCCCTGCCATTACATGTTAAAATTTCAAATATACCTCCCCTACGAATCAATAGTCTTAATTATAGAAACTATGCTGAAGAAATAAAAGCATCAGTATATGAAAGTTCATGTGGATAGTCAATGCAGCATCAATAGTAGCCCTGAAATCTATAACCATAGATGTTGAATTATGGGAAATGACTTAATAAATTATGGTGTATCCACATCATGGATTATTATACAGTTATTTTAAAAATAATTATATCTATATGTTCTGCCCTGGAAAGTTGCTTGAGATTTATTAAATGAAAATAAAAGTTTCAGAGAAAAAATGTATGGTAAGACTCTATTTTTAAAATTATTCAGTTATTCATTTATTCCTTCAGTAGATGTTTATTAAGGCCCAGCTAGCTCTGTGCTAGAGACTAGAGATGGAATTGTAAAAAACACATGATTTCTGCCTTTCCATATGCTATGTTAGCATAGAAAACACAGAGCAAGGAAATAAACCTCAAGAAATTATTGAAGGGAGCAAAAGGAGGATATATAGTTTGTTTTTACATCCATACATTGCCTAAATTAATTCCTTGAAGCTGTATCACTTTTGCAATGAAAAAAAATTCACATACACATAAACAAAAAATAATCCTAATGAAATAATCAGAGAGGCACCTAGGGGTTTGTGTATGAGGAGATGCCCACAGTGGTCATGACCTTGGCTTTGGAGTCAGATAGACCTGAGTGTGTTTCCACCTTTACCACTGACTGTCAGTGTGATTCTGACAAGTCATATGACTTTTCTGTGTCTCAGTCTCCTTCCCAATAGAACGGATATCATAATAATACTCATCTTGAAAGGTTGTTGGGAGGATTAATGACATGATGTATGTAAAGCATTTAACACAGTGTCTGGCACACAGTAGATATTTAACAAATGGTAGCTATAAAAACAATAAGGATTTTTATCTTAGTGTTGTTTAAAATTGCAACAAAAACTTAAATGTTCAACAATTGCTGTATGCATAGTGAACATTCTTATGATGGAAGATTGTGATGTCATTAAAATCACAATTTCAGAGATTTTTCATGAAATAAGAAAATATAATTTTGTAGTGATCATGAATTTATATAGTCACTATAATTTCCATCCAGAAAAAACATGTGTGTGTGTGTGTGTGTGTGTGTGTGTGTGTGTGTGAAAAAGCACCAGAAGGAAATGTCTAGAATATCGACAAGTTGGCTCAAGTGTTTGTAACTTCCCCTTGTTGGTTTTCCAAATAACAGGCAGAAAAATCTCCAAAAGTAAAAAAGGGCTATGTGCTTGCCTGTAAGCTTCAAAGATGAGAAAGGGTGGGTTGTTCAATTTCCATTCTCCTTCATTTGGTTGAAGAGAAGAATCCCACGTGATCACGAGAATTGATGCCCTGTTAAATTGGGAACAAAAGCAGACAGAATATCTGAAGTCAGAGGCCACCCTCTGCTGGGGCAGGGGATACCCAGAGGGGTCTACATGAGAAGGTGGAGATTCTGTTTTAGGAATCAGAATGTTAAAGCTGGAAAGGAATCCAGAGATCATCAAATTCCTTGCTTCTCAGAGTGTGGTCTGTGGATCACTCCAGAACTTGTGAGATGCAAAACCTCCCCAAATCTCCTAAATCATATTCTGCATTTCAACAAGATTCCCAGGTGATTCTTTTGCACATTGTAGTATGAGGAATGAATGGCATTCTCTTGAGGCTTTTAAGAGGTGGGATGCTATGTTCAAGGTCACAAATGGGGATTTTTGTGTCAGAGGCAGAAACACGTCTCTGGACCCCCATTCCATTGTTTTCTCATCTTGCTGCCCGTCACCTCATTATCCTTCTGTTCATCCTATATGGTATACATTATCCAATCCCTCCTCCCCAGGTCTTTTCTTATTTTAGTAATTTTTAGAGAGGTATGGTGTTTTATTGAATCTATACTGCACGGAGACAAATTATTCTTGCTGTATGGCAATGGGTGAGTTCAAGGTCAGCTTCAAGTGGCTGCATTATTGACATTGCCTGGTCTAAGTCCTCAGGAGATTTTTAAATGTCCACTGAGATTAGTCCTTAGTTCCCTATAAACTTGCTGTCACCAGATCCAAATGAAAGCATGGTCCAAAGGACAACTGAAAATCTCAGAATTTCTGACCACAGTCTCAACACAGACATCTTCCCCATCCTGCCCTTGCCTTTGTTCTGTGTTCTACCTTGATTCTGCTCCCATTCTCTCTCACTTTAATCAAAGACTTAATTATGCTCCTGGATTTTGATCACAAATTTATTAAATGTTTAACTATATGTCCTTTGAATGATGGGTTCTCAGTAATGAGGTTCATTCAGAAGGAGAATAGCAGGTCAAGCATGAGTGTAATTTGGAAGAGCTTGACATCAGCCATTTCATCTCTGACAGGGTTAATCACTGCTTTGGTTTTTCAAGCCCTGGACCTGCTGGACTGTGCCTGCCAAGGTCAGCTGAGGTGCCCCAAATTAATTTTAAAGACATATGGCGGCTTGGAGTTCACTGAGTTATCGGCTCACAATATTAAAAAAAAATGACTCATTTGATTTCCCCTCAAATTATGGACCGAAATATAAGTTACCTTGAAATGGCTAGAAAATAATGCACCATTGTACTAGAATTAGAGATTGCTGCATTTACAGGGGTAGGCAAATTCTTAGAATCTACCTTTCTGAAGACAACATACAGGACATGCTGGAAGAATTGCTAAGTATTGAGTTAATCCTATTCAGTAAAGATTTACCATGTATCTCTTCTGTAGAATATACCATTTTAGATGTTGTTGGTGATGGCAGGGGTGGGGGCCAGGGGGTGTCTAGACATGGCTCCCTGATGGAGTTACAGTGTTAGTGAGTTGGAGAGAAATAGGCAACATGTATCATTCCAGGCAGAATATCAGAATCATAAGAGAAACCCACATTCTGTAGGAGTTTGCACCCTAGGGGATCAGAAAAGGCCAGGAATGGTGGTATTTGAGATGGGCTCTTAAATATATAATTTAAAAAACCTTTCTACTTCATTTATAAACTTAAAAACTTACAAGCATAGCATGTGAGTTTTCTAATAAGTCATTCAGACGTATATAAAGAAAACATTGTCTACCTTTTGCAATCCCTAATCCCCCTTCCCCTGGCCCCAAGGTAATCAGTGTTCACTGTTTGGTACATCCCTATCCACTTACACATTTGTAGCTGACTAAAACGTTGCTTTGTAGTAGTAGTTGCTGTTATTGTTTTGTTTTGTTTTACAAAATAGGAAATTATATACATTATTCTGCAGTGTTTTTTAATTTAATAAAATCCTGAATATTTTCTCAGCTTAATGCATAGTGATCCAATTCATTCATTTTAATAGATCCACAGTGTTCTATACATTGACTGTTCCAGAATTTGATGCACCATTCCCATAGTGCTAGACTTTCATATTGTTTCCAGGGCTTTGTTATTTCATAGTGGATCAAATATTGACAGGAAGAGATGGAATCAGACATTCAAAAAGGCCAGAAATATAACTTTGGGTTAAAGCATTCATGGCCCAAGCATTTCTCACCAAAGTCATTGCATTGGTAGCGGCTGTGCTAATAGGAATCTTCCTGGTCCTCTCTGGTTCTGGGCTCTTTTGTTATCACTGATGATACTCACAGGTCTTGCTGTTTCATGCTATAGCAGCGTTCCAACCATTTCCTCCTTTCACCATGCCTTCCCTGTTCCCACATTCTGTTCAGAACCAGCCTTTCTCAGAATGCAGAGATCTGTGAGGCAAGTCATTTGCCTGGACAGTCACCCCTGATGGGATTGTGGTGACCATGTGATTCAGGGAGGCCAATAAGATTCTGTCTTCTGAAAATTTACAAGTGGGACCTAGAGACTCAGTGAGGGCCTGGTGAGATGCTTGAACTGAGAAGTGATGGACAGCTGAGGTGGGAGATTGTATATGATCCAAGTACTCGCCCAAATAGAGAAAGTCAAATGTATGCAGAGGGCAAAGGATGAAGGAGATGTATAGAGTGAGTGAGCAGAAGGGAGAGAGAGAGAGAGACTGATTTACTTCCTACTGACTCTTCAGTGCCTGGTTCCAGCCCCTTTTGAGGCCTTATCATACTTTCTGCCTTTGTATTCCCTAAGACACCTGTGTCTCCTTCTAATTTCTTTTTGTCTGGACAAGATGGAGTGAGGGTGATTTTTTTTTTTAATTTGCAACCAAGTGATTTTTAACTAAGGCTTTGGCCAAGAGTGGGGTTAAGAGAAAGATATTCTTTTCCACCAAATTGAAGCTAGCAAGAGAACATAGCCATCTTCCTGGGAGATGTGATAGCCTACTCTTTCCCAGTGTAGAAAGACATATGGATGGTGCGAGTTATTAATATAGGATATTATGTGACAACTAGTGATTATAAGTTTTCATAAATAAAATATTTGGAGAAAAAAACTCAGAATGCTACATTCGGTGAAATTATTTAGGTTGCTCCCTTAGTGGGAGGTGAGCCATAAGAACCAGGGCTCCCAGCTGGTTGTCATGGAGAGGAAGAGCAATGACTGGCCTGGGTTCTGCCACAGCCTTGTTGTGTGACATTGGAAACTAGAACTTCATTTTCTCTTCTATAAATGTTAAATATAATGTTTTTTGGGGGGATTAAATGAAATAATGGACGTAATGTCTGACATCATGCCTGGCACATGATAAGCACTCCACAGTATCCGGTCCATCCATCTCTCTCTTCCTCATACCCCTAGCTCTTCCTCTCACCACTTTTAGGAATCCAAGTTCCTTTGATCCCCATCTTCTCTAAGGTTGACTCTGCTCCACCCTCCTCTTGGTGCCCATGGAGCAAGTCCAGAGAGAAGCCCACAGGAGACCATGGTGCCCTAGCCAGATTGAAAGATACTACTGGAAAGTGACAGGGTCCTGGAGGGGTGTGGGGAGAGGGGAAGGGCTGCGTGTGCACCAGAAATCCTTGTGCCTATGGCTGAATTAGAAGCTGTCACACAAAACAAGTTAAAACCAACCACTAAGTTCTTTTACTACTACAGAGATCAGCTCCACCAAATAATTATAGTGCCAGGTATTTAGAGACAGCCATAGATAATGTCATAGAGTTGCTGTCTGAGCTGTTTGTTCATCAACTAATGGCTGTTCCCAAAGCAGTGTTCTAAAGTGACAGCTGTAGTTACTTATAATTTAATGTTGATTAATATGACCATATGTTGGAATCATATAAATATATTATGAAGATTGACCAGTCCTCTCTCTGAAGAGCTTACAAACTAGAATGAGTATATAAAAGCATATACACACATACACTTGAGGGATAATAAAGGAAAGCAATTTTTAAAATTAGTCCATAAATGAAATTTCTGACTAGCATTAAATAATTATGAAGTTCTTAGCATCACTGGTCTCTGTGTAGGACAAATGAAGGACTTTTTTCCCCAAGAATTTCCATTATAAAAAGAACAAAAAAAATCTGGAAGGACTAATACTGTCTAGGTCTGTCTAGGCAGGAGGCAGGACGACATGAGAGCCCTTTACCACTCACATGTCCTGTCACCCTTTAATGATATGGTTGGTTGACTGGAATTGATTATTTTATTAATGCACACAACGGTGTTGTATACCCTCTGGTTACCGGGCACTGGGAATGCAAAGACTAAGAAGTTAGAAGGCTTCTTTCCTAATAGGATCTCTCAGCCTCATGGGGAAGACAAACACATGGACAGATAAATTACACTAAAATTTTGAATAATTATAGAAATTTCATTGTGTTCTGAGTGAACCTATAAGGCAGAGCTGTCTAGGGGGATTGGATGACTTGAGAGCTAACCATATCATTTTACATGCCTGGAATTGCATACAAATGTGTGCATGTGCAAATGTTTATGTATATGTATACATAACACACACATGTGATACACATACATATATGCATGAACATGTACAACATATGTGATGATTATGCCTTTTTCTCTGCCCCCTAATGCATGTACTGATACACATGAGAAATAGGGTCCTTTGAAGGGGAGAAATGGAAATAAAAACCTCAAGTACATCTACAATTGAGGTTCGGACACACACACGTGTGGGTGGATTCTCCTAGAAGCTAAATCTAAGAGCAGTAATAGGATCCTGGAGAGAGGAATCACCAGAAAGAAATGAGCAAGGCATGACCAATGAGACTCCGTAATAACCTTGGGGGCTGGAGGAGAAAGTGGTGGTTCCAAGGTGGCTTCCTGAAAACCTGTCCTGGTCTGGTTATTCTGGAGACATGTGGGCACACTGGGGGAAAAAAAAAGGCGTGTGTGTGGACAGAACAAACTATGCCACTGAATTCTTGACACTTCGAGGCTCAAGTGATCATGCTTTGAGGCCCTGTTAAGTTCTTGAAATAGAGGGAGAGAGCTTTCTGCTTCTCACTTCATATCACACACACACACACACACACACACACACACACACACACACAAGCTGTCATTAAACCATGAAGTAAGAACATTGATGTCCAGGAAAGATCAGCAAACAGTTTCATTCTATGGCTCCTTTAAAATGCAACATTCCCTATTGCATCCAACTAAAGCTTCCTTTATTCAACCATCTGATAAGTGTGCCTCAAGTTCCTATTATGTGCCAGTGACACTCAACGTTTAAAAACACATCTGTTGGCCCCTTTCCTTGGTGTAACCCAAGGGCCCTTCTGAAATGAAGGACACCTGGAGGTTAAAATAGCACAGTTGGGTTCCTTCCTCATTAGACAAGATGGAAATGGGCTTGGAATTGGGAAGAAAATGATTGCTGTGGAAGAAGAATCATTGTAAATGGCATGAGCCACCAGATGAGAGCCACTCCTTCTCGTTCAACTGGGCCAGTAAGAGATGGACCAGGCAGGAATGAGGGAACTGAGGAAAGGAGTGTATATTACTGAGAGGGCTGGTATGTTACGGTGGTTTAATACCACGCTTCTGATGTCAGACAACCTGGATCTGAATTCCAGCCCTATCACTTACCTTGGGCTGGTGACCTGACTTAGTGCTGCCACTGTTCCCTCATCTCTAAAATGGGGATGTCAGTTGTTGTACTTGAAGTGTTTTATTTATTTTTTAAAGTTTATTTATTTTGATAGAGTGGAAGAGCAGAGAAAGGGGGAGAGAGAATCCCAAGCACTTTCTGTTGTGTTAGCACAGAGCCCAACACAGGGCTTGATCTCACAAACTGTGAGATCATGACCTGAGCTGAGATCTAGAGTTGGACGCTTTACCGACTGGGCCACCAAGGTGCCTCTGACTTAATCATTTTAACATTCTGCCAGAGTTGTTGCTTCCTTGCTCCCAATCTCCTTCCTTCCCCTCGTCTCCTCTCGAACGGGTTGAAAAGTGAAGTTGCAGGGTGCCTGGGTGGTTCAGTAGGTGAAGCGTCCAACTTTGGCTCAGGTCATGATTTTGAGGTTCATGAGTTCAAGTCCTGTGTTGGGCTCTATGCTGACAGCTCAGAGCTTGAAACCTGCTTTAGATTCTGTGTTTCCCTCTCTCTCTGTCCCTCCCCTGTTTGTACTCTGTCTCCCTGTCTTAGAAATAACTGAAACATTAAAAAATTTTAAAAAATAAAAGTGAAGTTGCAAAGAATATGACACTTAACTACCAAATATTTGGCCATGTATTTCCTAAGAATAAGGACATTTTCCTCAAAATTGTGGCACCATTATTGTACCTAAGGAAATTAACAATACTTCTCTGATATCCAGTCATGTTGTATTTTCCCAGTTGTCCAAAAATATGTTTTATAGCTATTTATTTTCTAATCAGGATTCAATCAAGGCTCATAAGTTATATTTGGCTGTTTCAAGGTTTTAGTCCCTTTTAATCTATATTTTTTTCCTTTCTTTAATGAGATTCATTTTTTGGAGTTAGGTTAGTTTTCTTATTAGACTATCCACACTCTGGATTTTTCTAATTGCTTCCTATGTGTCATTTAATCTCTTCTTATATCACCCGTATTTCCTATGATTGAAGGACGCTCTGGAGACTCGGTTAGATTCAGGGCAATCCTTTCCAACAAGAACACTTCATAGGTGTTGTTTCATGTTTCGTGTCACAAGCTGCCAGTAGGCACATGCTGCCAGGCTGCCTTCCTCTAAGTGACACCAGCCTGGATCCCGTGGTTAGGGGTGGCTGCCTGATCACTCCTTCATTAGGATCTACTGTCCTTTTTGTAATTAGTTAATCAAAATGTGGATTGGTATTTGGTCCTGGCCAAATCATCCACTCCCCTGCACTCTGTGACCCCTTGGGGTCCATGGTCTTTACCTGAAACAATTATTATCATAAGGATGGAAGATGGCAATTTCCTATTTCCATGATTCATTCCACTTTTATTTAGCCAGCATTCTTCTGTAAAGGAGGGCTTTCCACCTTGTCCCATGATCCTCTTTGTCTCTCTTAGTGTTGACAACTACTGTGGACGGAGTTTTTGTTTTGTTTTGTTTTGTTTTGTTTGTTTGTTTTTAATTTGGTTTGTCCAATACAGGCCTCTCAGGCTGGTTTTTTAATATTTTTGGCATAGACCCCTTAGTCTCTGAGTACTTCCTTGCTCACTGGTGCAACAGGATTTCATAGGCTTGCAGGCCACCTTGTGCTGTTACTTTCCAGAGCCTGGAATCAGTGTTTTTGTTTTGTTGTGTTGTATTGTGTTTTGTTGTGGTGGTGGTGGTTTTATTCTTTCTTTTTTTCTTGTTTTGTTTTCTGGTTTTTTGTTTTGTTTTGTTTTTGTTTTTAAGTGAGGTATGATTCTTTTTAGTGGAAAATGATATTTAGAATCTGAGATCCAGGCACTAGATTTGTTCATTGTTAACTGACAAGAAAGCACCTTTTAAAAAATTAAGAAGTGTGGCTGTGTGGCTTTTGGTTTGGAATTGTGAGGTCTATCCCTAGATGTCCTGTAGAGAAAAGGTGACCAGAAAGGGACAGTTTCTGCTCCTTAACCCATTAAACTTTTTCCAGGAAAGATATCAATGTGCCATAACCTAAAAGTGGATGTTCCATTATTGCCCTCCGGGGATCAGAGAATATTTGCTTTCATCCAGGATAGAAAGCATTTATTGTCATCATTATTGAAGAATGCCAACCTGAACAGAAGAGAGGTTCCTGTATCTGGAAAATTCTTCTGAATTTGAACAAGTCAAAGACATCAACCATCCAATTTTTCCTTTGTTTTATTATTGATTTTTTTTCTCTCTTTGGTCAAGGGAGGTGTTGGTGTTTGCACACAGAAAAAAGAGCTCCATATTGATTTTTATGCACAAATTATTTTTTTATCAAGATACAAAAGAGAATATATTGTAAGAGTGAGAAGTATGTTGTTCTATTCCTGATAATTAGGTCTCCTTAAATATAAGAAATTATACCCTGTTCTCTTGTGATGAGAAGCAGGGCACCAGGACTCCCATTATTGCTTTACTTAGAAGCACTAAGACGTATGAATGGACTTTTTTATTAGTGACAATTAAGCTGTGAAGCTTTTAGGGAGTAAGAGAAAGGCAGGAGAGTACAAACGGTGTAGAAATGATTTCCTTTGCACTGTTGATGTTCTAAAAAGTGCCCAGAGCCATTGTGGGGAAAGCTGGTTGATATTTTTAAGGCTGTTTGAAATACATGGGCTTATCTTATCTCAAAGGAGGGGAGGACTAGACTTGGGCTAAGGCTGCGATTGGTAAAGAGTCAATAGTCACTCCTGTTACCCAGGATAGGGGGGGATGTTTGGTCATTTCTGAGTTGGACAATGTTCACACTTTGTGCTCAGACATAGTTATGAAGTGGTCTTGTTTTTTGTCTTGACCCATCCTGGTCACAGAGTGGCATCTGACGTTGACATTGTGTGAAATGATTTCTGTTCAACCACAGCCTTGTTGTGGGGATCAGGCAAGTCTGGATGTCAGGGGCCACACCCCCTCCCTCACCGGGGAGCACCAGCTCACACTGGACGCATCCTAGCCCATGCAGGATCCATTGGTTCATCTGCAGCATTCATAGCTCTAGAGTCCATACCTTGGATGCAAAAGTAGGTGAATCCAAGTGGCTTCTTCCTACTTCTCTCTTTTTCTGCTTCTTTGTGTGTGAGCCAAATATAACCATTCCTCATCGCTCACCTTTATGTGTCCTCAGCTGAAATGAGCATCAGATATTGACTAGGGTCTCAGAATCTTAACTCTACATCCCCTAGTGAGAGAATAGGATTCATCTGCTTAGGTCAGGGGACCACGCCTGTAGTCAATGGTCTTTGAGTAGGAGGGAAGGATTGTGGAAGAAAAATACCGTCTCCCAGGCTCACTCTGTAAAGGAGATCAATCCTTAGAGAAGGGGTTCATATGTTGGGCATGCCTAACACAGGGCCAGCTTACCCAGTTTCCATGTTAGGGACCTCAACAATAGGGTAGGGTAAAAATGAAGCTAATACCTTACATGGCTTCTCTTTGTGCTGTAACCCTAGAATTGAAACTAGAACCCAGACTTCACGATTGCCAAGACAGCTCTCTCTCCATCATGAGTGGGAGGCTGTTCCCCAGACCTCAGGGCATGTGGGTGACGGGTCAGGGTGGTTGAATTTGCTCAAGGTGAAATAACCAGTACAAAAGCTGAGCAGTTTCAGTGAGCCGTCCTCTTCAGAGCCCAGTACAGAAGTGATGGAAGACTGGCAGAACAGGAGGAGTGGGAAATCAGAGAGAGAAAGGATGGTTGTTCCTCTTGGACAGGGGAGAGGTGGTGGAAAAGGGAAGAAGGAGATGGGAGGAATGGCAGCTTTCCTGACACATGGAGGGTTTTGATAAAGCACAGGAGCCCTCACCAAGGACAGAGGAACCATTAAGTGACCTCACGTGGAAGCCTGGGGGCAAACAGCTCGGGATGGTAAGGAGGCCTAGGCCCAGCGGGGTTCAGGGTCACGTCCACTGTGCCGTCTCTTCTACCATCTTGTCTTCTATGGAGAGATTACAGTGACTCTTACTTCGGGGAGTAGGGAGAATAATGGAAGTAGGGCTGAAATTCCCTCCAGCCCTCACTCTGTGATCTATGATTTTAATAAGCTCCACAATGCCAGGAGACCCTATAAAATTGTCTCTGGAGCTGCAGCTCTCTCCAGTTCCCAGTGGCGGGAGCAATTTTGCGTTGAACTATTTTGCATTTTATAAATTTGGTTCTTTCTTATTTAAGTGAGCTATTCTTGGGGAAGATGCCCCAATAGCTCAGACTTTCCTGCACAGCCTGGCACTGTAGCCATTAGCATCGTGGATGTCACGGTGGCTTACATCGTCATCAACAATCTAAGCAGATGCAGGCTTGTCTTGGGTCCCTGGAGGATTTTTTTAAGTCCCTGGGTTGTCTTTGTGTCTTTAGATTGTGTATATTCAGAGGAATGACGAGCCAGTTGGACCAGTTCTAGGCATACAGCAGGTGGAATTCTAAAGGACACATAGGCATTTGGGGAAGTTTGGTACAAAGAGGTAGAGTTCCCAGCAAGATGAGGACAAATTTAGTGGTTTTCAGGGAATTCTTTTGTTCCTTTTCAAGTTTCCATTAAAAAAAGAAGAAGAAAAGAGGCAATTTGTTGTGGGGTTTTTTTGGTTGTGGTGGTTTTTTTTTTGTTTTTTTGTTTTTTTGTTTTTTGTTTTTTTTTTTTTTGGTTTCTCACTCTGGGAGCTGGAGCTGATTTTAAAGGATTAGTAAATTAATCAGTTCAGTTCTGGCCTTCGTCTCAGGGCACAGATGTTCCCTCACTGCAGGGGGAGAGCCTCTGGCTTGGTGGGAGAGAAGGACGCAGGAAGGGGAGTATTCCAGCTCTCAGACAAAGACCCACAGCCCCCTCTGTTGTCTGCAAGTGTGTGGGGAGGGGCTCGCAGGGGCCAGCCCTGGCTGGGGGAGGGGGCGGGGGGGGCAGGCAAGCACACTCCAGTGTGTGGTCTGTGTCTGCAGTGTCGGCGGGACAGCCCGTGCGACCAAAATGAATGGCCACGTCTACCCACACGATGCCCCTTCCTGCCCCATGGCGTGCTCATTGTTCTGGCACCCCATCGGCGCCTTTCAGCATCCTCTCCGTGGCCCACACCCACCACGGGGTCACCCAAGCCCAGCCCTCCCACCCCTGCCCTCTGTAACTATTCCCATCCCTGACTTTGTTGCCCCCACCGGCCAGCCATCTCCCTAAAGCCCCACGAATGCCACGACGGGCTTAGAAAGGCCGGCACAGGAGCCCAGTCCTGAGAGCTCAGGGCCATCATGTGATCTTGCTCCCCCCACCTGGAGTCAGACCTCTGAGGGCTTCGGCCACAGAGACCTGAGCTGACCCCTTTCCTGCTGGGACCCCCTCCCCCCCCCACTTTTCAGACCTTTCAGTCTGTTCCTTTCTCCTTTCCCGAATCTGTGGGCTGAGTCCATTTATTGGAGGTCACAGGCCATGTTTCTGTGGTGTGAGGAAACCCTGCACCCTCATGCCGCTGTGTCACTTTCTGGCTCCCAAGCTCTAGTGCCCTGCCATCCTGGCAGTCCTACTCAGCTCCTCTCTGGACGACTGCCAGACCTCTTTCCATCCTGGCGCAGAAACCGGTCAACCTGACAACTTCCCTGCAGGCCTCCGTGCGCAACCCTCTCCCTGGTGCCTTCTGCCACCACTCTTTCCTCCAAAACTTAGGGACAGGCCCTGGGAAGGGGCCAGGCCTCAGGTGAGCGCCTACGCATGTATCTTGGGCATCCTTTCCCAGAGCCCTCGGAAGAGCTGCTTCCTCGACAGAACTGCAGTTTTTCTCCCGAAGGGCTTAACATTAGATGACTTTGTTCACCAGTCTCATTTCTTGCCTCATGATTGCAGTGATATAGATGGAGGTTGTCACTTTTCTCCATCCCAAGTCGGCCATAGAAACAATAGTTGCCTCATTAATTTTTCTTTTAGCACATGGAATAAAACATATCTGTTTCTATCAACATTTCAGGTTTTAGGTTTCTGCAGCCTTACAATGAACAGATGTGCTACAGCCTATAAAAAGAACAGTCATAGAGGCAGTGTGTGTGTGTGTGTGTGTGTGTGTGTGTATGTATGTGTGTGTGTGTTTGTCCTTATTCTGCTGAGGCCATAAAGCTTTTCCTGAAATTATGAAAGGAAGAGTTGGGCCATCAAAGTACAGAAAGACGACCTTGCCTGGTTCTGTCTAGTGACCCTGAAGATCTTTCAGATCATGCCTATTCAGTGGTACCAACTGAAGAGGATGAAGGCCAGGGGACTAAGCAGTGGCGACTGCTCTGGAAGGCAGAGGCAAAGAAAGGATGCTCAGTGTTCAGGCTCCGCGTCTGTCCTCTGCCCCCACCTCAGAAGAGGATTCCAGATCTGAACTCGAGGATCACATTCCCGTGTCCCATTACTTCCCACACCCTAGGTTCCTCCAAGGTGGGGTCAGGTACACAACCTTTCAGCTGAGTGCTTAAGGGCAGAGAGCAGAGGGCAGAAATTATTTGCATTGTTGAGCTAAGGACACGTGATCGACTGTCAGCCAGGTCGGTCACAGAGGTGGCTCTCCCATACTTGACCCGTCTTGTGGGCATCCATGCTTTTGTGATTCTAACCTAACAACCCATCAAAGCTGCCACCTAAGCATACATGTGAGAGGTGGTGCAGTGTATTCTCCGAGGAATCTCCTGTCTTTTTCTACCTTCTAGGTAGACACTATCTTCTCTTTAGCTAGGACGCACCAGTATTTATCATTTGTTTGAAAGAATAAAAACCCTACAGTGTAACACCTGAAGGCCATGTAGGCGAGGATGGCTTATAGACAGGACTAGTGAAGCAAGAGTGAGCTTGAATGTCACACATTTTATTGGTGCAATGGCCACGGGGACTGAATTCAGAGCATTTGTACCTTGGAAAAACCCTCATAAATATTTAGTGAGCCGATAATCGAGGAAGGGCTGGTGGAGAACCGAGGTAGTAAATCCTACTCTAAGGCATATGAGAAATATTTTTCTTGGTTGGAAGAATTTATGAGTGCTGTGGAGGTGGGGCATGCAGGAGTAGAGGGGGTGAGGGGTGGGGGCTTGAGCTCATGATTTGTTATGATCTTATTTTCAGGGCTCAAATTGACTCCAGAGTGTTTTCTGCCCGCTCCAGGATTCTAAAATATGTAACACTATATATATATATATATATATATATATATATATATATATATATAATCATCAGTCCTGCTCTTATTATGAAAACAAAATACAATTTCACCAATTCCCCAGCCCTGGTTATATTTCAAGGTTTGATTAATTTTTGATTTTTCATTGCTCTTCTTCTGAGTAATCACTGCCAAGAGGATCCATTTCAGTGTATCTTTTCACGGGGCAGGATGCCGCGTCTGTCTCTAATTTTGGCAGACACCTGGGAAGGTGACTTCGTGGACCAAGAAGAGATGGGCCGCTTAGCTGGCCCCATGGCTCAGGCAGACACCTTTGGTGCTAACAGAATGGGAGACTGTGGAACCTCTGTAGTCCTGCTGCAGAGACTGACTGGAGGACACTGGCTTAGTCTAACACACCATCACTCAGTAGCTGGCCCTGAAACTCTGGCCAGAAAAGTAAGGGTTACTTAGCACTCTGGATCCCCTGAAAAATATCTTCATGTTGTCTTTGTCTGAACCTGTCTCAGTAGCCCGTTGTTTCCCTCGTATGCGTAAGAGAAGCTATGCCCCACATGATGTCTCGATGCAAAGGGTTTCTGTTCCACGAGGGTGGGAAACGCTGCCTATAATCCCTCCAGGAGACTTGTGATGTGAAGAACATACCAAAGGTTCTGAGTGAGATGTCCTGCACAATAAAAGTGGTCAAGTTTTATTTCCCCCACAATCTCCCAAAGCAATTTGGCCATGCTTATCCATGATCTCCTGCCATTTCGCAGTGAGCAGGCCTGTCCCAGACCCACCTAACTCTGGCTGGTTCTGAGAAGAAACTCCCATCTCCCAGCCTTCTGTGCCTTTGCTCACACTGTCTCCCCTGCCTGGCAGGATGCTTCCCTCCCTTTCCTCTCCTCTCGCCTGCCTTGCTAGTTCTTAGGATTGCTTTCAGATTCGCCCTCTCCGGGAAGTCCTTCCTCATCCCTGTGGTCTGATTGAAAGCCTCTTTTCCAGGCTCTTGGGATCCATTTGCATTTCCCCCCTGGCACCCAGAACACTCCATTGTAACTGTGCACCTTCCCCCGGAAGCTGCTTGAGGGCAGGGGAAATATCTTACTCCTTACTTTCTGAGAGTCTAGCATAGCATTGGGGTTGATGTCACAGTAATAGAACGCATAATGAGAACCAGTGAGACAGTATGTGTTAGGCAATGGAGCCCACCTTCCCAGGGCCTTTTCTGGCTTGGGAAGGCAGGAGCTGTACCAGTCACCTAGGGATTCACCATCTTTCCACGGCGTCCCCCAAATATGTCCTCTCTATCTGGGCTGGAGAAGCATTTATGGCAGAAGCTTGCATAAGAAGGCTCATGTCCTCTCTTGTCAATGAAAGCTCCCAACGTCAGAAACTTTATCCAAGGACAACCTGACCAACCGCATCAAAACCTATATTTTAAAGTAAGATCCTTAGGTGATTTGCCTGCAATTAGAGACTGAGAAGTACCACTCTTAGGCACAGTGGGACTGGATTATGAGTCAGGGCTGATCTCCAAAGACTTTAACAGAAAGGTCCTGGAGGTTGTAAAAAATAAACATCTAAGAAAGTAAACTAAGTAAATTCGAAGATAGTAAAAATAAAGAGGCATTCTTCCAGGTTCTCTAGCATGTATTAACTAATTTAATTTTCCTATTACCTACTCAAACATAAACAGTGGGAAACCTAGGGTAATTACCCCATTTTGAGCCTGATCCATTTAAAAAAATATTTTTTAATTTTGAAATAATTATAGGCCCAGAAAAATCCCAAAAACAGTACAGAGAGGTCCTATGCACCCTGCACCCAGCTTCCCACAAAGGTAGCATCTTTCCATAACTTCAGTACAATATCAAAACCAGGAAGCTGACGCCAGTACAATGTACACACCTCATTCTGATTTCACCAGTTTTACATGAACCCATGTGCGTGTGCCAGCTCTGTATAATTTCTTCACACGTAGAGATCGGTGTCTGCACTACGGCACACATTCAGAAGTTTTCCTCGCCACCTAGGACCCCCCCTACTACTATGCCTTTATGAGACTGACCCATTTTGGGGAGGGCATTTCTCAGAAGCAGGACATCCTCAGGTGAGCCACCGATGCCCATTGCATCATCTGGACATAACCTGTGGGATTGTGCGGTCGTCTGTGGGGCTTCAGGACGTGGCCCCAAAAGTTAGCAAAGCCTCCCAAGGTGTGTCTACTGAACACGCCTAGAGCTTCCCCGACATTACAGAACGAACAAACACAACAAAGGTCAGAAACCCAGGGGAGCATTTCTGGCAGTTAAGGGAGTAGCCAGACTTCCTCCCTCTGACCCTTTTACTTAGGGACCCTCATGCCTCTCACACCTGAGGGCTCCAAAGAAAGATGTCCCATCATGGTGAGCAGTTTTCCTCTGTGAGCAATTTGAGCGAAATCCACTGCGCCCCAGGGAATAATCCAACCCCAGATCCTACCAACTCACCCTTTGCCACCAATTGTTGCTCCATAGATGCTGTCCCCACTTGTTCAGATCGACAATGGGAGGAGGGTGACGATGGGTAGTCAGTCCCCAGGCACTAAGCCCTTGGCAGGAGGTGCCACCCAGCCCGGGCACACGCTAATCACAGTGAGCAGCTTTTGCTCATTGATCACTCTCTGTATGTCGGGTTTTGTACTACGCATCTTATTCCATTATCCCATTTAATCCTCAAACCCAGGCTGTCTCGGTCCAAGATCTGTGTTCCTCAACCGCCCTCGTCCACTGTCACTCCAGTCACCCAACAATTGGGAATACTTGACAACAATGGAGTATGTTGTTGAAGTAATCCCAAAGCACACCTCGATCTTCTCTCTTCCCCTTTCACGTCCACCATCTGGGCACGTCCTGTCATGCTCCCCAACCGTTCCCATTTCTGAACCCCAACTGTGTTTATTCTTTTGGTCCCTATAGAAGGTTAGGATCAGAGGTTAGTCTTGAGCACGTTTGGAAGCAAGGCAGCTTTTGTTACGAACCGCTGTGTGGTCCTTTTACACCCACTCACCCTTCTTGTGTTTACAGAGCATTTCTACACGGAGCATCTCACTACACCCTTACAAAAGCCCACTGATGTTGTGTGACAAGGAAACTCATACCCAGGGACGTTCAGCATCCACTAGGAAGTCTTCCAGCTTCAAACCTCATGTTCACCCCACCATGCTTATAAGTAACCAAATTTTCAGGCCAGTTTTAAAGAGGAGGAGGAGGAGGAACAGTAACCATACTGAGAAAGCTGTGCCTACCTACAATGAATACGTTCCACAGCCCCAAACTTGAAAATCACTATTTTTAGTGATGTGAGCCAAAATTTCCTCCACTGTTGACATTAGTGATTTTCATTTTCTGATACTTGCCCTGCAAACTGTCCTGACCAAGACAGTGTTAATGCGTTTCACCTACTCAGTACCGTAGCAGAGAGACAGGGCAGATGAACGAGGTGTCATATCATGAATTGATCATTTTGAGAGTACAGGGAGGCCCTGTCACCCATTACATCAGAGCAGCAGGTATAATTCTGGGTTGTCCCTGGGCAAGCTGGGACACTTGAACACTCTGCACAAAGGGAGGGTGAAGTTCAGACTTTAGGTAGCTCCTCCAGTCACACAATGGCTAAGTGGTGGCGTGTGGATTTAGGCTGAGGCCGGTCCCAGAGCATGAACTTTGAGCTGCTCTGCTGGGCCTAATGGCCTCTCTGTTGCACTGGAGGTTTGGAAACCTCCAGCCTGTGAGGTCCTGGCTACCAGTAGAGACACAGACCCTTATGCGGGAAGAGGCAGCATTTCACAGAAAGTCAGTTGGGGCCCATGAAGTATGTTAGCACCAACCCCGCCGTGTGCCCTAAGATTGTCAGCTGCTTTGGGAGGGTGCTGAAGTGAGGGCAGCTCCCTGGCTCACGCAGATGCTCCTCCACCTTCTGCCTGCTGTACCCCTACTTATGAAGTGATTTCCACTCAGTGATACAGGGTTTCATGGATGATGCTAGGTATAAAGATTTTTTAAAACTCCTCGGTGAGGCACAATAATTTCCCCTATCTTTTAAGTGAAATAGTCTATGCACAAGAGCACTTTCTGAGATGTCAAGTGTCATAGAGATCATTCATTCATTCATTCATTCTTCACAATTCATTGGTTCTCCTGACAGTGCAGGGAGCCCTTTAGGCCACTCATCAGCTTTATCATGGCTTATCTAAGGCCCTTCCTTGTTCCTTGGATGACACCCACATTTTCAGCCCTGTCCCCCTTCAGTATCACTTCTCTACCTTGCTCTGGGATCCAGCCATGCTGAACTCCTGTGCTTTCTCCCTTCCTGGCCTTGGTGTAGGCTGTTACTTCTGCCCTGAGCATCTTCTTTCTACAGCATTCCACTTCTAGAAAACTATTCATCCTGGGGCACCTGGGTGGCTCAGTCAGTTAAACATCTGACTTTGTCTCAGGTCATAATCTCGCAGTTCATGAGTTCGAGCCCCACATTGGGCTCTGTGCTGACAGCTCAGAGCCTGGAGCCTGCTTCACATTCTGCATCTTCCTCTTTCTCTCTGCCCCTCCCCACTCATGCTCTGTCTGTCTGTCTCTCTCTCTCAAAAATAAATAAACATTAAAAAAAAGTTTAAAAAAACTATTCATTCTTCAGCTCAGATGTTACTTCCTCCATAAAACCTTTCCTGCCCTCTCTAGATGGAATTAAGCGTGTCTTTCCTTTGCACATCCAAAGTATCTTACTTACACCCCTCTAACACAGCCCTAAGTTGCTGTCATCATAGACCATGAGAGTTGGAGGCCAGTGACAGACCTCTGGTCATCTAGACACTCCCAGACATAGCACACAAAGGACACTCGAAGAATGTGCCTCAAATGAACGAATAATCGTGCCCACCGGCATTATCCAGACTTGCCATCATTCTCTTTCAATTCCTCATAGACAACAGGCACTATAACCATATTCTGAACTCATAGGAGACCAGATCATTTAATCCTGGGCTGTGCTGGTGTTATGGCCTTCATAGCAGAAGAAAGGAGGAAACTTCTCTGTTGAGCACTAAATGTGCACAGTACCTGGTAAGAACTCAGCACATGTTCATCTCCTGAGTGAATAATCTTTGCACCACTTTGGAGGGATACGTCATAGTAATGTGATTTTGCAGGTGACACAGGTTCAGGAGAGTTTAGTAACCTCCTGTGGTCAAAATGGTACAAAGGGGTGGAGGTGGATCTGAACTCAGATCTTTCTGGCCCCAAAGCCTATGTTCTTCCTCCAAGCCTGAAGAAAAAGAAGGCAGCCCCTGCTGCCAGCCCCCAAGCATACCCTAGGCAGGAGGCAACCTGGAGTGATTTGGGATAAGTCATTTAATCTAATAATAATAACGAGCCCACTCTTACCAAGTGCCTGCTGTGTGCTTGGAACTTCACAGCTCTCTTGATCTTCACAGCGACCATGAGACAGGCACAATTAGTATACCCACTGCATGGATGAGAACACTGAGACCCAGAGAAGTTAAGTAGCTTTTTCCAGCAAATAAATGGTTTGTGACCTAGGACACATTAGGATCTAAAAGGTAGGTGGCTACCGGCCCCTCTCTCAATCACATCCCTTTGTTTTTACTTATAATTGCCCCTTTTAAAATTACCTTACCACTTGCTTGATCGGTCCCTCCCTCCCTTTCCTTCCCTTCCCACTCCTCTACAAAACATAAACTCGTGATGGCAGGGGTCTTTTCTGTCTTACTCACTGATGTGGCATCCTCAGAATCAATGCTCCGTACAGGGTAGGCCCTCAGGAAAGATTTAAATGAAAATGGTGGGGTTGGGATGGGAAAACACATCTGGGTTACCTAAAACCAGTTTGCCTCTCTGCAACATGGAGGTAACAACACCCACTTTTCCTGGCACTGATGGTGTTCATAAGTGCCCCCCTACCTTGTCTGGCACCCTGACATCACCCACTCGTGGCAGCTAACGTTATTGTCCCCTCTTCTTCGGACATGTGCTCCACTTGGCAATGCAGACTCTCTGGACTGGCACTGAGTCTGTCTTAAATAGGTCATTCCGAAAGGGATTTTCATAAGAAATGAAAATGAAATGAAATAGAAACCTAGCTCTGGGAACACCCAGAATTCTATGAACTTATTAGAGTTCAGGCCTAGTGGGAGGCCTGGGCCTTGGTCTTGGTGTCCGGGACCTGCCTGTTCTTGGTTTAACACAGTGTGAGTGTGCAAATGGGGCCCAGGGGAGAGCTACAGCCAAGGGGCCACATCTACCACCCACCTGTCTCCTCCATGACCAGATGGAGCAGTCCTACCTGGAACTTGCCCAGACCACTCTTCCCCAGCCCATGGGCACGTTTGTCCCCAATAGCCAGACCCTGTATGTCAGACTCGAAGGTTACCAGGATGAAGAGTCCTGTTTGTGTCCCTAAGTCACCAACTTAACCCATTTAAAAAGAGAAAACATTCTATTTGCCAACATTCCTTCTTTGCCCTGCATTTAACTGAATTGTCTGATTTAACAATGAATCATCTCTGCTAACTTTGACTTCGAAAGAGCTGCCTCTTTGGATATTGAACCCTAAAGGAGGTGTTTTAACTCTTCAAGGGCATAGGAGAGCTTTTGAGGCCACAGTAGCTGTTCTGCTCATCCAGATGATGCCAGACCACCCAGGCCAAAGTCAGAACACTACTCTCAGGCCAACCCAGAAGTCTCTAGAAAAGCAGTGGGGAAAAAGTTCTCAGAGTAAGGGAGACAAGAATGTGCAAACACTGTCTAGTTATGAGTTATGACATGAGACTATGTCTTAGGACATAGCTTCTTTTCTGGAGGTGGGTCAATTTAAGAACAACCAAGCCAACAAAGAAGACAGTATAAGTGTACCACAAATCCGTAGACATGAGAGGACAGGGATGTCACTGTGAACTGGAATGACCAAGGGAGGCTCCATGGAGGGGGGTGCTTTGGAGAAGCATTGGAGGCTGAGAATTTTGGATAAATAAAGAAGAGTGAGGAGAGTTTAGATGGGAAGATCAGCATAAGCAGAGACTCCAAGATTGAAGAGTGGGGGTTGAGGACAGGGAAGGAAACAGAAAATGTAATTGGGGAGAGAGGGGAGACCTAGCCAAGTCTCCTATGGAACAGCAGTGAGAAATTGGACTGAGGAAGGACACAGCTGTTTGGCATATGACTCAATAACATTTACTTAACCTAGTTTGTTGCCCCTTGAAGTAGAGATGGAATGTTCTGCATCCTGAAATCTTAGTTATTCAGGTCACAAGTGAGGGATCTTGAAACCATACCTAGGTTCAAGGAAGGAAGCACATTCTCCTTTGCAGGGCATTCTTTTGCCCGCCCCTGAAATATTGGTGTCTCTCGGGAATCAATCCTTCCTTGACGTCCCCTATTTCTGAGCATCTTCCCGAGGCTATTGCGTTCACTCCCAGGTCTTGAACCACCCTTATACTGCATCTCCCCAAGTCTGTACCTGCCCCTTGTCTTTCTCTTGAGCTCCAGACCCTAAACCCATCTGTTTGCTAGCCATCTCAGCATCTCTAGAATTGAACATTAATTTGTTAAAAGACCTCCTTTCCCCCCATATTCCCTACCTCTCTTAAAAGCCCATCTCTCCCTTCCTTCCTCTCTTCCTTCCTTCTTCCCCACATAAAGCATTAATTGAATACTTGTGATATGCTAGACACTATATAAAATGTCCTCTTGCTTTTGAGGGTCTCATGGTATAGTGAAACAGGGACATGAGTCCAGTAACTCATTTTCATTCATTTAATAACTTTATTTAAAAAAAAAAAACAACTTATAGGGGTGCCTGGGTGGCTCAGTCACTTAAGCATCGAACTTTGGCTCAGGTCATGATCTCACGGTTCATGAGTTCAAGCCCTGCATCAGGCTCTCTGCTGACACTGAAGAGTCCGCTTTGGATCCTCTGTTCCCTTCTCTCTCTGCCCTTCTGCCACTGACGCGCACTCTCTCTCTCTCGCTGTCTCTCCCAAAATAAATAAATAAACTTTAAAAAATCCACTTATAAAAAACACTGGAATAAATAGAGGTAGGCAAATAGTTTTTGAGGAATCTGTAAAACTTTATGCAGGGTGGTAGGCTCAAGAAAGGCCTCTTTGATTAAATGAAATATGAGTTGAGTATTACATCTTGAGAAATGAATTAGGCAAAGAAGAGAAGACAGGAGAAACAGTTTATGATGGGACACAAAGGAGAGTAAGCAAGAAATATTTTTAAAAGGGTGTCCATAATAATAAAAGTAATAACAAACATTTATTTAACCCTCACTGTGTACTAGTTACCCTGCTAAGCTTACCTTACATGTTTTTTTTTTTTTAATAATTTGATCCTCATTATAATCTCAGAAACAGGAAGTGGTAACTTACCCACTTTGTAGTTGATGAATTGCTGTCCAGATGAACAGTTGCCCTTGAA
This sequence comes from Cryptoprocta ferox, assembly GCA_028646485.1. Taxonomy (NCBI): domain Eukaryota; kingdom Metazoa; phylum Chordata; class Mammalia; order Carnivora; family Eupleridae; genus Cryptoprocta; species Cryptoprocta ferox. The sequence goes on from CM053575.1 coordinate 99,075,824, forward strand.
CTTCTGTGAATAAGTAGTTGAGCTGGAAACCTAAGCTTCCCTGAAATCCAGAGCCTGGCAAATGGGGTGGAGGGGGTATAAGCAGAAGCAAGATTCTAAAGGGCTTTGCATGCCTCAGGGAGGGGGTGGGTTTATCTCAAATGAAACGAGGAGCTATTCCAGGCTTCTAATCTGAAAAGTTACCTGAAGCAGACATCTTGATTTAGCATGGCCATTTTATCGGGGGCGGGGGATGGGGGGGTCAAAGATGAATTTGGGGGCAGGGGCAAGACTGGAAGCAGATAGACCCATGAGGGGCTGTTGTTAAAGCTCAGGTAAGCTTAATGGGGCCCAAGAGAGAGGAGCAGAACAGACAGATCTTGTCAAAATTTGGATGTAGGGAGAAAGGGTGGGCTAAGAACCGTGCTCAGGATTTGAAGAATAATTTACTTTTTCAAAAATAACCATCCTTTGCTAATTCAGTCAACAAACATTCTTGAGTGTCCACCTTGTACCATGGACCATCCTAGGCCTGGAGATAAAATTGATCTGCAGGATATAGTCCCTGGGCTCAAGGGGCCCACACTCTCAAGATGGAGATAAATGAGAATCATCACAGATAGCAACCGTGAGATATATGCACAAGCATATCACACTGCGTTTGGGAAGTGTGGACCACAGATGGCCTTCACGAAAGAGGGGAGCCCACTCCACCCCACCCCACCCCGTCTTTCTCTTGGCCTTTTGACTCACATTTCCAGCTATCAGCTGGTCACCTATGCTGGTTGTCCCTCAGGCATTTCTAACATTTGAACTCATGCTGTGATCTCCAAAGTGCATTCTTATTCTTATATATCATGTTCCATGTCCTAATCAACATATTTATTCAAGAAATATGTTCTTTGAGTATGCATAAAGTGCCAGATATTGTATCAGGCATCAAGCTTAGAGAATCCCTAAAGCATGTTAATGTTTTCACTTTGGTCTTTTATTTTGATGTAGTCCTAATAGTTTCATTTTGCTTTTGTTTCCCTGCCTTCGGAGACATATCTAGAAAAATGTTTCTGTGTCTGATGTCAGATAAGTTACTTCCTATATTCTCTTCCAGGAGTTTTATGGTTTCAGGTCTCATACTTAGTCTTTAATCCATTTTGAGTTTAATTTGTGTACGATGTTAGAAAGTGGTCCAGTTTCGTTCTTTTGCATGAAGCTGTCCAGTTTTCCCAGCACCATTTGTCAAAGAGACTGTCTTTTCCTCATTGCATTTTCTTGCCTCCTTTGTTGTACATTAATTGACCATACAGCCATGGGTTTATTTCTGGATTCTCTGTTCTGTTCTATTGACCTGTGTCCATTTTTGCACCAGTTCCATATTGTTTTGATTACTACAGCCTTGTAGTATATCTTTTTTTTTAAAGTTTATTTATTTATTTTGAGAGAGAGAGAGCATGAGCAAGTGGGGGAGGGGCAGAGAGAGCGAGGGAGAGAGAGAATCCTAAGCATACTCTACACTGACAGTGTGGAGCCCGGTGCGGGGCTTGAACTCACAAACTGTGAGATCATGACCTGAACCAAAGTTGGATGCTTAACTGACTGACCCACCCAGGCGCCCCAGCTTTGTGGTATATCTTAAAGTCGGGTATTGTCCTACTTCCAGCTTTGCTTAAATGAGAAACAGAGGCCACGGTCATCTAAATGATGCAGTCAGAGATAACACTGCGAGATTTAATCCAAATAACTTAAACACTGGCTCTCACATTTTTGCATTCTGCAGCTCCTGACAAAACCATTGTCCTCCCCGGAAGCAAATAGATGAACAGGACTGTGAGGCAGATCTTACCTTGTAGGAACAAAGAAACACCCCTCCCATGCTGCCATGGCCAAGACCACTGTGAGGACAGAGAAGCATTGTTCGCCCCCTCAAGGTCTAAGTCCAAATGGAAGAAATAGGCAGGGGTGTCTTATAAGCTGCTGCTGCCTTTCACTCTGGCTGGACTGCACTTGATGGGAACAGCTTGTAATGTTCTTGTGATAAAGACTGATAGACTGAATGGAATGTTTCTACTGAGCACAGCTTGGAACATTTCACACAGTTCTGCCACCCCCCAGGGGCACTCAGCCTTTGTGTAAAGGCACAACTCTCAGCAGAGGCTTTCAGACTAAGCAAAGAGGGGGAAATTGGTGAGAAAGAAGATTCTGTGGAGAAACAGGAAGGCCCACAGAGAGGTGTCTCCCACGGAACCTGCCACTGTGCCTTGTACCTAATATGATCCCCATAAATGCTCTCTGAATGAACAGAGGGGGTGGCAGGTGACAGGAAGGTGGTTGGGAGCTCTGGGGTAGAAAGAGGCTACAGCACCCATTAGCTTTTCACAAAGGTGGTTTTGATTACACGTCCCTTTATTTGGCTCATGGGTGTTTTAAATGCCTGAAGATCCGAGGGAAGGAGAAAGAACAGAGCCCGACAAGTCATAATTGGCCCCACTGGATTCTGAAATCAATGGGCTGGAGAACTTCTGCCAAATGTGCACTCCCTGTGGCACCATGAGGGGGCTGAGCAGCTGCAGGCTTGTACGGAGGGTTCTTGCCATTGATCTCGACTTCGGAGCTCATATTTCCACAATATGGTAGAGGAGAGAGGTGACACGGAGGCAGTTTCCAAACCTAAGATCCCATGCAGCTCTCCCTGAACCCCAAGATCCCAAACCTGAAGCCACCTGCCCACAGTGTAGAATAGGCCCCAAAAAGCAGAGCACTGAAGGCTCATGGCCAACTTAAGAAAAGAAACCCATTTCTACATCTGCCAAGATAAGTGATCTCTAGGAGACTCATTTAACCACTGACTTCAGCCCAACTGGAAAGTCGATGGAGCCTTCAACGCTGAAACATTTTTCTGTTTCTCTTCATTCTTGGGCTGAGTCTGCAGCCAAGAGTCAGAGCACAAATTTGCCCCCAGAAAGTGAATCCTTGCCTCTAATGCTCATTCTGAAAGAGAAAGCACTTTTCTTAATAAGTGACTGTGTTCTCACAAGTTAGATAATTTAGGTCAGTCTTCAGGGTTTGGTAATGTTTGGAGAGCACTCTGCAGTCAAGGTCACTGAACAGACACAACCATGTAACCTAGAACACTTTGCCCAATTCTCACCACAAGCCCATTTGGAAAAGAGGAGCTTAACTTGCAGAAGGAAAGGTACTGGGTCGTGGGCCCCTGACTGAGCCTAGCCACCCTTGGGGGTGATGGTTAGAACAGGCTCCAGGCTATGAGTGAGGCCCAGAAAACAACATTTCGGTTGGAAAGACATGAGTGCTAATGGGAAGCTCACCATGAAAGTTTGCAAGTGAAAGAGACGGGCCAAGACATAACCACCTCAGTCCCATGAACGTTTCTGAGACCAGCGGTCACTTCACTGGTCCAGGGAAGCCCCATGTCTACAGGCTGTCTTGGTGGGGTTGCTGATTAGAATGGACTCACCTGCGTGGCTGCCATGGCCAGCCATTTCTTCTCGGCCCAACTCACTGGACCTCCCCTGCACCCTATCCCAGCTTCTTTCAAGAAGCCCTCTTGCCTCTACTGTTGAGCAAGCAGCCCCGGGCAGAGGCCGAGATGGCCAGGGTGCCCCTGCCTCACGTGGTCCTCAGGAGGGCCGTAAGCTGGGAGGACACAAGGATCCAGGTTCACACACAGGCTGGAGTCAGCAGACCATTTTCCTGCTTTTTCTCTCTATAAGTGATTTTGACTTAACCTCTTTTTAGTTTCACTGCTGTTACTTAACTGATATGACTTTTGTTCTTATTGATGTTTGATAGAATTTTATTTCCTAAAATAGTGTTTTAGAATATAGAATACATTCATAATATATTTATAAGAATATGGATATAAAATTTTGAACATAGTATTTCCACCTCATAGGACTCTACAGAATCAGATGGTATAAATGCGATATTTTGACTGGAAAGAAAAGATCCATCGTTGCTCAAACCACCTTGAAATTTGACGTGACTGTGTGGAGACTTGAAACTAGGACCATTCCCACATGTGAGGAGCTGTTATTAGAAATCTGTCAAAGTAACGTAGCATTTACCTTAATAACTTTGGATGAGTTTTTAAAATAACACACATATACACCCAAAAAAAACCTAAACAAAGCAATACCCCAAGCTAAACTCCCTAAAGTTTTACGAGGTCAGCACTAACTTCCCAGATCATTTTAGGGGAGTTGACATTTTGCAACCATTTGTTTCTTGTTTTGTAATCTGTTTCTTATGTTATTTCATTTAAGATATACTTTGCTGTCTAAATGTTTCTGAATTTTTCCCAAGTAATAATTTTCCCTTATGGCAAAAATAAATAAATAAATAAATAAATAAATAAAGAATAAAGAGAGAAAAAGAAAGTTTTTACTCAGTGTTTCTAGCTGTTCTGCATCACCCGGGTTTTGGGGATATGCAGTGTAACATTGTACCAGAAATAGAAGTTGACTGATTTCTTTAAAACTCTGTCCATTTAATACTTTAGTAAATAAAAAAAAAAATTAAAGCCACAGAACTATTTAAAAGAAGAAGGTGAGCAGTTTGGCAGAGAGGGACAGGAGGAGAGAGGTCATGGGAGCATGGACAGACGAGCCGGCGTGGGGACTACAGATCATTGTATTATCGGAGCATCAGGAATGAGGATGCGAGAGGTGGCCGGAGGTTAGCGCCACCAAGCCATTGTAGGGCACGCTAATTGGATCCGAGTCTCTGTGTGATTGGGTTCTATTTAAGGGACTGGGGAAGATGTGCGTTTCGGAAAGATCATTCTGTCTAGAGAGGGCCAGGCCCGGAGGACAGGTGGTAATATAACCCAGATGAGAGAAATCGTCTCTAACTAGGGCGTGAGTTACACAAGTGAGTACAGAGGTCAGACGCAATCCAGAAACATCTAGCAGGTGTAGAAGGAAGGGCAGATCCCAGAAACATTTAATAGGTAAAATGTCTGGAACTTAGTGAGGAATCAGGAATGTTCCCTGGGTTCTCCTGCAAGGAACTGAAGATTCGAGGTGCTACAGAAATGGGGAGTTCTGAGGATGAGAGCAGAGCTTTGAGAGGGGAATGGATGAGATCAGTTTCGAATGTTAGATTAATTTTGGGCACGTTCAGTTTACCTTGCAGACCTCTGGATTTTGCTCAGGCTCCCCATCTCAGTTTGAATTCTGTGCCCTGGATTGGAAGAACTACTTTATGTCTCCTGTTTGTGACTTGGACCTGGCCTCTCAACTCGGAATATATCTTTACTTAGGGACTCAGTTTGGTGGCTGCAGTTTCTCAGTATGTCCTTGCCCTGGAGTGGTGATTGGCTGCAATGACATGTTCCTTGCCTTGTGGTTCTTTCTGGGCCCCAGTGGAAATCCATGTGCACAGACTGAGAGGTACCACATCTCAGGTAGCTCTGAGCTGCTTCTTGAGAAGGGAGTTTGGGAAAGAAAAGAATGGATCAGGCTGTCATGCTGGGAAACTAGTGGACTCCCTTGATTATTCATATTGAAAGTCAGGCCATTGACTTTTTAGTAAACATTGACCAAGTGCCTACCAGGCACCAGGAACTGGGAATTCAGCAGCTCGTGCGCGAGCCCCTGCCTCCGGTAATCTCCCAAATTAGTAGGAATAAGGGACAAACATGCTGATTTAGAAGAAAAAGTTCCCCTCCCCTTTCTCTGCCCTTTGTAGGTTTGCTCTAAATAGGATATAATATATCTCATGTACCAAATACCTTCCTTGTGTATAGATTCAGTGAGAAGGGTGCCGTGCCTAAGATTTTGATCTGACCCAGGGTTTAAAAATACAGCACAAACCTTTCGTTTAAAATTTTCTATTTTTTCTCAGTGTTTCTGTAGCTCAAGGTGGTTGATTGGGGAGGGAGCGCCATTGCTGGGTGGGACTTTGTGATGGGCTGGGAGTCCCTGGAGGCCTATGGAAAGGAAGAGTCCCCTCTCCAAGGCAGGCAGGGAGGGGACGAGGGTGTGGGATGGGTGAGGGTGTGTGGCTAGTGTTGTGTGCAAGTATTCTCTCTGGAGATACCCACAGAAGTCCAGAACACTGCAGGGAGAGTGAGAGGGCCTCTCTTCCCTCTGAGGTAGTGGAGATGCCTCAGAGGGGTCTTCACCCAGAGGACTGTTCTGTGGAAGCACGCATTCCCAACTCCACACCCTCACCCCCAATTTGCCTGGGTCACACGGGACGAATAGCTCAGGCCACGAGACACGCTGCTGACGATTTTGTCCTGTGGATTGCCCCAGGGGGAAGGGAGAGGACAGATTCTCCCTTCCAAGCAGAGCTTAACTGAATACTTGCAGGGAAAAAAGAAAACATCCAGCAAGCATCTTGGGCCCATCTGTCAGCACCTCCCCGCCCCCCCCCCCCACAGAGCCAGATCTAAAACGTTATCTAAGACAAAGCAACACCGACCTCTTTTCCCTCCTGAAACGCAGGGCAGCTCACTTGCTCTTCCTGTGACAACTTTCTGCTCCATAGGATCCCCCACCCCAAATAATAATCATCGACACAAATCCCATTTTAAGGGGAGGTAAGGGAGGAGGAACGAAAGGGAAAGTTGGTCCTTATCAGAGGGAAAGATGGGGGGAACTTTGTAACATAGGAGTGTGTGGATTTCGGAGATGGTGCTGACGGAACAGACTGCCACAGGGGAGCACCTGCCTGGGAGCCTGCCCCCTCCCCCAGAAGGCTGGCAGGACCGTGCTGCCTCCTCCAGGGGCGCTGCCAGGATCTCTGAGACTAAGCACCCACTCTAGAAGCTTGCGCCTAGCTCAGGCAAGCTATTTAACCTCACTGTGCCTCAGTTGCCTTATTTGTCAAAAGGAAAGAATAAAATGATCTGTTGCAGAGAGGGTTTTTTTTTTTGTATTTTTTTATTCAAGTGTAATCAACAGTGTTGTAGTAGTTTCAGGTGTACAGTATAATGGCTCCACAATTCTATACTTTCTCTGTCCTCATTAAGATAAGCGTCCCCTGGAAATGAGTTAATGTTGTGAGGTGCCTAAACCAAGCAGTACCTGGCACAGGGTGCTGAGGGAGTGTTTGTTCAGAAAATGGCCTGAAGTCACGCCCAAGCAAAGCCACTTGCTCCAGGAGAGAGCAGCTGTTGGACGTCCAGGACCCACAGAGCTGCTGTGGCCGGACTGTCTGGTGCAGTGGGCCCTAGGCGAGGTGTGACGAGGAGGGGGAGGGCAGTGACGTCAGAGGAAAAGGTCTGTGTGCTCTTGCTACAGAGCCTGGGTAGGAAAGGAAGGTGGGGGTAAGAGGGCAGCACGACTTGTCACCCCCAGTGTATAAGACTGAGACTGGGAGATGTTCAACAGCCCCAGGCTGGTACATTCCTCCGGTTCCCAGATCATTTCCTGGTCCAGGAGGTATTCCTAGAGCGAGCTTGAGCCAGAGGAGAGGGTTTATCCTGTGTCAGCCCCATAAATATTCCTCCGGTTTTACAACCCCTTTCCTTGCCAGCCGGACAGGTGCCAGTAAATACTTGCAGAATAACTTATTCCTGCCGGAAGGATCCTCGTTAACTTGCTATCTCTTTGTTACATCTCTCTGGCCTATAAGCTGATGCTCAGATTAAATAATTTTGGGTCCATCATCTTAGTTCCTGTGTCTGCCTGCTCTTTGGAGCCCCGTCTGCTGCCTGCAGCCTTCTCTGTCCCATCAGCAGGGATGGCCAGCAGCTCCTCCTCACGGCCTCTGGGAGAAGCATCACTGCTGGACCTTGGTGTTCTTTACCGAGAGCATTGAGTCACTTCCAGTGCCCTTAGTCAGCCAGCCACAGCCACTGGTTGTTCACCGTCCTGTGAGACTCCTTCTCCACCTGATCGTCACTTCCTGTTCCTGTACCTACTTGTAATTTCCCTATTTACACTCCAGCAGTGACCATCACTGAGACCTTTAAAGCGCTAATCCCACGACAGTACTATTGTAACAAAAATGGCTCTCATTCGCAGCCCAGACACGAGGCACAGAGTAGGTGATCTATGTAAATGCCGTTCAAATGATGGATGGGATCACAGCCACTCATTTTCAAGGACTTAGGGAAGAGTGGGATTATTTTGGTCCCCAGACTCCATCTGTTCTAGAAGTTAAAAATAAAATGAGAATTCAATTAAAACTATGCACACAACCCACCCAACATTGTGCCAGATCTTCTGATAATACCCTACTTTCCAGCCTATCAGAAACGGACGTGCATGTGCGCGGTTAAAGAAAACACCTTAGAATGTCAAATTGCTTTAATTAAAGGATACATCAGCGTATATGCAAATAGCAAAGATTTTTTGTTTTGTTTTGTTTTTAAGGAACATATCTTGCCTTTAAGCTTCTTGCTCCTATTTTTCTGCAGAGGGAAGATCTGCAAAAGATGTAAGGAACTCGGCCACTTAGTATCTTCTGTTCCATTTGTCTTCTTTGAGCAAAATCAAGGTCAATGGATGGGGGCTCCGCAGTCACTTAGGGTTCTGTCTGTAGTGCTCATCATGAAGTTCAGTAAACCAGGGCCATGGCAGAGCCCATCCCACAGTTCTTGTCTGGAAAGAAACCTCTAAGGGGTGTACCCAACAGCTTAGAGGTCCCCTTCTAATCCCAGTTTTGCTGAGGATTCAGAAGAGACATTTTCCTTACTAGATGGATGGCTTTCACATGCCTCCACTAAATGGGTTTTAGTTTTGACTAAAGGAGTCCATTACATTAGCTGATATGTTAATCCCATTACAGTGTTGCTTCCCATTTTTAAGATCTAGCTTCTGAGAACTGATGATAGAAACAGGGGTGATGATAGCTTCTAACGTTAAGGCTCATTTCTTTTCAGTTAATGTGCCCAGAACAGAAGTATTGCAAACAAGCCCCATCCCTGCCAGTGCCCAAGCAGGTAGGTAACCCCCTGAGAGGGCTGTGGGAGAGGGGAGGAGCGAATATTGAAGAGGAAGTCCAAATATCCCCAGAGTGGCTATCAGATGACCTCTGGATTTGCTTCCAATCCTGAGGTTCTAAGCGATTCTCTCAGCCGTCCCTTCAAACACTTAACAGATTGGTCGTCCCCAGAGGCAGGTGGGAGGTGGGTGAAATGGGTGAAGATGATCAAAAAGTACAAACTCCCAGTTATAAGATAAAGAAGTCCTGGGGATTGGCCTACAGCACACTGACCACAGTTAACAATACTGTAGTGTATCGTTTAAAGTTGCCAACAGAGGGGATCTTAAAAGTTCTCCTCACACACAAAAAACAACAACTGTGTGAGGTGATGGGTGCAGCTAGACTTACTGTGATCATATTGTACATATGCAATATATACTGAATATTTTTGAATATATCAGACGCTTATGTTGTACACCTTAAACTAATACAATGTTGTACATCAGTTATATCTCAAGAAAACTCAGGGGGGAAAATGACAGGTGCAGAAACTGCTCATTGTTCCCCCTTTAAAAGGGTCATTCCCCCTTTGCTCCTATTTGTAATAGAAACTCCAGTGTTTTCAGGAGCACTGGCTGTTGAGCTGGAGACTTCGTGCCCCAGCCCACTTTGCAGTCAGAGTAAGTCGAGGCCAATGGGCTATGAGAGAAAGCCATTCTTGCAATTTCCTTTAAAGGAAATTTCTGGTTAGCTATGATGCTTATTATCTCTACCTCTGGGACTTGGAGAGATAAACTTTTACTGCTTTTTGACTCCCAGGCCAAGCACATATGTACATGGGATCTTACCCCGTATCTCACTCTGTTGTAAGAAACTTCTAGATCTTCCAGTCTCTTTGTGGAGCTGAGTTCTTAGTCACATTTGCCTGCCCAGCCCCGAGTAGCAGCCGTTGCTCCTGCCACAGTAGAGAGTTCCCATAAATGCTTGCTACATAAATGGAGAAATTAGGGAATCCCCTGTACAACACCCAGTCTTCCTGTTGATTAGGGTCAATTTACGAGATGTTGCAAGGATCACAGAAAGCATGTCATTTGTTTTTGCTAGTGACTCAAAGTTGTTGATAGCAGTTGATTCTGTTTCAAGAATCAACCCCTCTCCTCGCCACACCCACCCTGTACACATCAGAAAATGCACCCAAGCCTTCATGTTTCCACCGGCTCTCAAATGTCCAGATCTCTAGCCAACAATGACCTTTTATTTTCAGGAAATATTTTTTAGTGCGTTATTGCATTTTTTGGCTGATGGCTACATGTCAGTTTCAAATAATTCAGCAGCTACTTTATAGGAAATTCAGCTTGAAAAAGAGGCCGATCAAGTATGTTTATTGTGACGAGAGCAGGGACCTTGCCTTATAGCAAGACAATAAAGTAGCATTGTGCTGTATCAAGATAATCAAGTGACATTTTGGAGGGGAAAAAACCACAATAGCTCTGTGGTAAATAATGGTTATCATTTGGCTGAACATTCACTTGGATACAATAAAGACAAAAGAGAAATTTCTTGCCTTCCTTCTCTGTTTTCTTCTAGTTGGTATTACTTTCTAAAAAAGCCCATATCTTCCAAGTGTAGGTCATCTGCTGGTACAAACCGGATTGCACCATCTGAGGTAAATTAAGTGAGCGGCATCCATCTTTCACACCTTAATAAAAAACAGGCCAAGCTGATTCAAGTCAGAAAGAAAAGCGAAGTCCCTACTCTGTCTTATTCCATAGTACTGAAGTGTACATTCTTTAGACATAGAACTTTTTAACCAATCCTGACAGAGATGAACATTCCATGCCACGAAATGTTTAAATGTGAAACTGGCCCCCATTATTTGTCAACAAAGCAAATTAGAATTGCTCAACACCCAGCACAGAATCTTCAACACAGAAGGTAGTAAGTGTATGTGAGCTTGTGAATAGCTATTACGTTAAGGCTATGAGCAGCTGTCTTGTAGGCGGAAATGCTGTAACACAGAGATATCACAAACCAGCAACCCAGAGCATGAGAACTTGAACCCGAGGCCTCCGAGCCCAGGCAGTTTCCACCACCTCACGCTCTTTAGTAAATACCAGGGACTGTTACTTGATACTAGCAGCCTCCGGGATTCTAACAAGAAGCCAACCCAGGGCCTCGGAAAATGAAAACTGTCTCAGAAGTCTCTCACCTGATTTCTTTCACTTATAGATACCTCGTCGCAAGAGGAGAGGGTGGCAGCCATTGGGAGTAACACACATTCGGAGTTTAACAGGAAGGAAGAGCACAAGCCAACCAGAGGGGGCCTCTTTAGCTTAGCTCGGTTTCTCCTTGCTCTTTCCTAGAATGCTCTGAATTCTAAGTGTTTGCATAGGAGTAAAACATTCATGTAGTGTCTCATGAACTTTTACTTTCACCATCATTTCAAATAGCCTAGAGGGAAAAGTAGTCGTAGGAATTGAAATCTGCCAAAAGAGATGGCAAATTGAGTGCAGGGTGAGGTTTCCCAGGATCCAGCTCTCAGGATACTCCCAAGGTCAGGGAGATAGCGCTGTCAAGAACTACATACAGGGGCCACACTGAGGGGACACAGACTGCTCCAGGGACAGAGGAGTAGGGATATCTGAAGACAGACCCAAAGGTATTAGGAATGGTATTAAAACAATTCTTTGACAAGCAACTTACTTGTAAATGATGAAGGAAGGATTTAATAATAATAATAATAACAATGACAGTAACTAGACAATGGCAGTCACTAGAAATAAAATCTTTAATGTGGTTTATGGGCACCCATCCCTATCTGCTGCTTTCCTAGCCTTCTCTCCCAGCGAGGTTTCTTCCGGTTGTTTGAATGCCTCGATTCTGGGCATTCGTACCCGTTCCTTCTTCTGCGGGTAACGTGGTCTCTCATTTTCACCACCCCTTTCACCTGACAAATTCTTATTTACCCCTTGGCTCTCACCTGAAACAGCTGTTCCTCCTGGAAACTTGCTCTGATTCCCTAAGAGGAATCGCGATCCCTCTGTTTTATGTTCTCACAACAGCTTACAGTTTTTATAGAAATCGTGGTAGTTTTAACGCTTGCTCAATGCATCTTCTGTGAGACCCCCAATTCCGTGAGGCCAGGACCATGTCTGCACTCCCCCCATCTCACCGCACAGTGCCCGTGCAAGGGTATTCGGTAGATACTGTTGAACCAATTACTATCAAACAAAATGACATCTGGATGGTATTTTCTGGTGAATAAAATATGTTCACTTCACAGGGAAAAGGGGCGTAATTTAGTAGCTCCCTGAAACTACCAGAAATTATATACAGCGAATTCTCGTTGATCTCAGGATAATCCAGAGCATTGGAGGAATGGCCTGTGACCTTGATGGAGGTTTAGCTTTCTGTGAGAATGATCGCTTAGCCTGTGTTACTGCATCTCACAAGGGCTAATGGGGGAGGGTGGGGAGAGTCAGGCAGAAGGAAACCTAACGAGAGGGACTTCTGGAGCTGTCTCAACAGCTTACTGGTCACACAGCCGTGTATGAGGTAAACCCCCTTCCGGCTGGGCAGACTCCAGGCCCCCTCCACCCTCAGCCTGCCATCTTTCGGGCTAGCACCATGTAGCTTTACTCCTGTGTGCCATCCAATGTGCTCTGTATACGTTCCTGCCGGCAGGCTGCTCACAATGAATGCCAGACGCATCACTCTCTGGCCTGGAGTTTTAGTCTTTTCCTATGTCTCCTACCTTTGGAAAAACAAGTGTGTCACTGGATTGTGCTTAGCTTTTAGGAAATAGTGAGGTGAAATGTCACCTCTGCATTAATCCAGGTCAAAGAGCTGTTACATAGAAAATTGACTAACTGGGGGTGCCTGGGTGGTTCAGTCAGTTAAGCATCTGACTTCGGCTCAGGTCATGATCTCGCCGTTCCAGAGTTCGAGCCCCGCATCAGGCTCTGTGCTGACAGCTCAGAGCCTGGAGCTGGTTTCAGATTCTGTGTCTCCCTCTCCCCCACTCACACTCTGTCTCTCTCAAAAATAAACATCAAAAAAAATTTTTTTAAAGAAAATTGACTAACTAGCACCAAAGTCATCAATGTCATTAATATAGCAGAAATTATAAATTCCTATCTGCCTGTTGTTTCTCTTGCAAATCGTTGACCGTCTTGCAAATAAGCCTGGGAGGGGAGACCGTGTGTGCAGAGGCCTCCGTCAGCCCAGGTGTCCTAGGCAAAGCTATCATAAAGCAGCAGCCTCCGCTGACCCACCAGCTGACTCCTCGCTCATGAGTAAACCCAGCTGAGACCAGCCAAGCCTGGCCTAGACAAGAAGACTGCCCAGGTGGGCCCAGTCTGCAGAGCTGTGGGGTCAACAGATGACTGTTGCTTCAAGCCACTAAATTTTAGGATGGTTTGTCCCCCCGCGATAGCCAGCAAATACGAGGGCACTTGAGCGGCCTGGGCCCTGCATAGATACAGTATCATCAGCCCTGCCAGTCTTCAGGGATTGGTGCATTAAAATCCAGAGCAGACAAGATAGTGGATGGTCCAGTTCTCGTGTAGGTGGAGTAGCAGAACACACTTGAGACAGTTGATGAGGCTACTATTTCCCTAGCTTCCTAGTCACAGCATCTGTTGTACTGCGGTGTTTTCCAGTTGGATAAACGCTGACCTGTCAATACTGAACACTCTGCTGCCCTTCCCTCCTTGGTTCTCCCCTCAAGTCATGACACCGGCTTACCATTTCCTCTCCCCACGCTCAGCCCAAGGGAGCCATTTGTGGGTAAACGTGATTATTTCATCAGCCCCAACCCAGGTCTGTAGAATACTATACATCTGTCAAAATCATCTTAGGCCACATTTTAGAAAGCTTGTCTAGAAATTGTTAAGCGTTTTGGTTTCATTTTTCCGCTGAGATACCCCAGGGAGGGTGTTTTGGCTCTGTAGTAATGAGCTGTTGATGGTCCTGACGGGACGCCATAATCGAAATGATCTATACATGATTCTGTGTCTCACTCTACTGTAAATTCTTCAAAATCAGAGATTATGCCTTACTTATCTTTGCAATCTTCATGCTTATTGTGAAGACTAACATATAACAAATTCTCCGTATATTGCATGGGATGAATGAAATTGGTGAATCAGTGAACCATGTGCTCTGGGCTGGCCCAGTGTCCTACTGATTCAGTGACAGGACCAACTGTGAGCGTGCTGGATTCCTTTTTGAACAACACATTTCTGCCTTTTGAGCCCCCGTTGAAACATCAGTGGTTTCCCTGGTTTCTTTTGACTTATGAGATTTTGCCTTCTGGCTCACCCTGGTTTGTGGAGTCTTAACTTACATGTAATAAAATCCAACATAGAGATTTTTAATTTACCTCATTAGTCCTATGAAAATAAAGATTAAGGATGAAGGGAAGATAAATTGAAAGAAACATCTGAAGACCTCTGGACATAGATAAGGGAGAACTATGGTTATTGTAAGGAGTCCTGTGCTAGATGTTTCTTTCTCCATGAAGCCAATCCTTAACACCTCACTTAAAACAGCCACTTGCCATGCTAACTTCTAATAGTCCAAATTCTGCTCATTCTGCTCTATTTTTTAAAAAGTATTTATTGTCAGGGCACCTGGGTGGCTCAGTCAGCTGAGTGTCCAGCTCTTGATTTTGGCTCAGGTCATGATCCCAGGGTCTGGAGCTCAAGCCCCACTTCAGGCTGAGAGTGGAGCCTGCCTGAGATTCTCTCCCTCCCTCTTCCCCTGTACCTCCCTGCTTGCCCCCGCTCCCTGCTGCCAAGATTTAAAAAATGTATTTATTGTCTTCAAAGATACCATAAGAATGTTTGTCAAATACTAGGTGCTCAAAAAATACCTGCTCTATAAATGAATATATCCATGGCCCTTGTGGTGAGCTGAATTCTAAGATAACCTCCAAGAGTCTCAACTCCTGGTAAGCATACTCTGTGTAATTACCTCCTCTTGAGTGTGGGCAGGCCTGTGAATAGGTATCACTCTCTACTCTCATGATTAGATTACACTATATGGCAAAGGTGAAGGGATTTTACAGATGTGATTAAGGTCCCTAAACTAATCAGAAGAGATTATCCTGGGTGAGCCTGGCCTAATCAGAAACTGAATTCTACCAACAGCCCATGAGCTCAAAAGAGAAGCCATCTTGGGTAAGATTGCAGTCTTAGCCAACAAACACCTTGACTGTAGCCTTGTGAGACCCTGAGAAGGAGACCCACTTCGGCTGTGCCTGGACTCCTGACCCTCAGGAACTCTCAGATAATAAATGTATATTTGGGTTTTTTTTTAGCCTATCAATAATTGCTTCACTATTTTTTATTGAACCATAATTAACACACACTGTTATATTAATTTCAGCTACAATATAATGATTTGACAATTCTGTGCATTCCTCGGTGCTCATCACAAGAAGCATATGTTGTGTTAAGTGTGAAGTTTGTATTTGAACTCACGGAATGTTGAAGAGAGAGTCCAGAGGAACCAAGAACCTTTCTCCCAGGTGAGAAGCCTGCAGCCCTGTGTATCAGTCCATCTTTGTGCTTTTAATCTGTTCCTCACCACTAGTTCCTTTTCTTCAACCTACAAATAGACCCCCAAGTCATGAACCCTGCTGGCTACCAGGCACAGATCCTCCTGAATTTCTGGTGGGCAACTCAAGTGGAACCCATCCAATGTGGAATCCATCAGGCGCTCCTTCCCCACTCGCATCTACCTCCCCTCAGACCTGTTCTGTATCAATATATACACACACTCAGTTTAAAAACCTTTTCTCAGAAGCAGAAGTTCATATAAACGAGTCTTAATTCTCACTTTTATTAATGTCAAAGTAACATCTTTTCTATTAATGGAAAAGTCAGCTCAAGCATTAAGCTGGTGATATTGGTAACATAAATCATATTACGTAGGTAACTGTAAAGTCTGCAATTACGCTAATAAAATATAAAATTTCTAAAGCAACTAGAAACTTGGAAAGAGCTCACACATCAGCTGTCTCTATATCTTGCTGGTTCTTGATTATTATGAAAATTATCTCAAACCAGTAGTAGCACTCATCATGTTTTTAAAAATCAATGTAAGGGGCGTCCGGGTGGCTCAATTGGTGAAACGTGGTCTAACTCTTGATTTCAGCTCAGACCATGGGGATCAGGCTCTGTGCGGGGCATGGAGCCTGCTTGAAATTTCCCCTCATCCTCTCTCTCTCCTCTGCCCCTCCCCCACTTGCACGTGTGTACTCTCTCTGTCAAAAATATAAATATTATATGAAGAGAGATTTTTAAATATAAAAAGTATACTTCGATGTAATAAAATAGTGCATTGAGGTGCACTGAGCTGAAATGTCTAAAATTGGTGTTTGCCTTCTGGGCTGTAATCTCTGTGAGACCCAGACAGTTATATACTTTGCTCTTCTCTACATCACCAGCACCTAATATAGTGCTGGGTGCATAATTAATATTCAACAAATATTCATTAAATTAACAAATCAATATGAGAATTTTATGTAATAGTTAGGGTAGAGCTAATCTCTGTAACAAATAGACCTCAACTGATGTTTATGTTTAGTCCCCTAAAAATACTGAGGAGGTAAAAAGCCTCTGCAAAGTCACTTGAGGACCCAGGCTATTGGAAACTCTGTTACCTTCACCTTGAGGCTTTGATCAATGCCACAGAAGTCATCTCCATTCCAAGCAGTCAGAGGAGGAAACAGAGCATATGGAGGATGGCCTCCTGAGGTTTATGGGTCAAGCTTGAAATCAGGGTATATCACTTCTGCCCACATTCCAGGGGCTAGAACTCAACCACAGGGCCACACATTACTAGAATGCAAGCTAGGACATGGCATACAGCCATGTGCCCAGAAAGAAGAGGAGATCATGAATTTTGGGGATCATCTCTGGCATGTGTGATATCCTACACCTATGAGTAGGCTGCAACCAGACCCCATATCATCTTCTTAAAGCAAAATATCTTTGCCTGCATTAAAAAAAATTAGGTGCACATACTGTCTTCCACTTGTATGAGCAAAAACATGTCAAGAGAACATGTATAACAAAGAATGAGGTTATTTTTCATATCAATTTATGGTGCTGTCACTTAGCCCGCCTTCAAAATTAAATCTTACTGCCATCAAGTCCTCCTTCTACCTCATCTCGACATCCTTCTGTCTGATCTGTCACTCATGTATCCTGTTCCACCTCAGTGTTAGGACTTACTTCCAGCTTCTTCTAACTCTTCTGTTTATTCCTTCTTCCAAGACCAGACCATTAACTTTAAGAGAGTCTCCTGAGTGCAATTGATTAAACATCTTTCTTCCACTGCATGTGTACGACTAAAAACAACACCCTGATGTCCCATGTCCCATACACTGAATGTGTATGACTAAACAACAAAAACACTTCTTGGCCATCTTGGAATTCATAGATAAAATCCAAACACTCTAGCTTAGCATGAAGGCTAACCTCCAAGTGCCTTTGTAGACTCACTCCCTCCTATCACTCTATCCTGCGGTTTAAGATCCCGACATCACGGCCTTCTTGTCAAATTCCAGTCTGTATTAGGCCCACGACTCTATGCCATGTCAGTTTCTGACTCTATGTGTTCTTTGTACAAGCCTTGCACCTAACATCTCTCCCCTGCTTACTTCCTAAATTACCTTTATTATAAGAAATCAGCAGTAGGATATTACCTCTTCTATGAAGACTTTTTATAAGTATCACAGGCAGCGTTGACTGATCTATCCTCTGCGATCTACAATACTTTGCTCAATTTTCTGAAACGGCACCCACCACATTAGATTGTACAATGAGCTAACTATAGGTTTGCCCTCGTAAGACTGCCAACTCATCCAGGAATGGTTGCGTCTTCCCTGATTTGATATCCTGAACACCTACAGTAGCTTGTAGTACCTTGTGAGTGCCCACTTATTTCTTCAAAAGAATGAAAATTCAAAGTGAGATGATTGTCCAGGTAAAGCTTTCTCTTGGAAGTAGAGGGCCATTCCAAAATTGAGATTATGGACAGTTTTCTAGAACCTGAATGCATTCATTCTCTTTGTGATTCTCAAGAAATCATCATTACCGTCATCATCATCATCCAACCAGTTTCAACCCACCCTCCCCCCCACATACACACCCCCATACTCTCTTTGCTGTATCTCAGGAATTTGGCAACCGGATGACCCAACTTTATAAGATTATCTTATTTCTCAAGAAGTTCACCAAGTGTCCCAAAACTTCCTGTTGAAGCAACATATGTTTCATCTTTGGGCCTTTTAGCCAATTTGGTCACTACTTAAAGCCACAAATGAGTCTTGCTGAGATTCCTCTAAGCCAGACGAGGTCAAAGTGGCACAGAGCTGAAAAGTAATGTTGCTATATCATCCTAGTACATGCCCCTGGTGAGCAATAACACTTCTAAAGGTTGATTTTAAGCTCTGACTCAGAAACAAGGCTCTGATCTGAGGATAGGAGTGAGTGAGACGTGGGGGCTTGTTTTTCATAAACATTCCCTACTCTTTGTACATCTGATAAGTTGTTCGGTACACGTTCAGACTGTCTGACTGTCTGATCTCTGCTTTTCCTTCCCACTTGAGCCCATGACCTCTTCCCATCTATGGGGCCATCAGCCTTTCTGAAACTCAAGACCCTCCCAGCCTACAAATCATGATTTAAAAACTTTTTAGTGAAGCACAGATGATTTTCTTTTGGGAAGTTCTTTGGGGACCATTAAACTCCCTTATGCTTTATTTCCTTTCTATATGTGATGAAGCATGCATTGGCCCTTTACACATTTCATGTCTAAGCTTAATATGTTCAGTGTCAGGACTATAATTTACTTTTATAGATGAGGAAACTAAGGCTGAAGAGTCTCCTTCCCAAGGCCACACAGCTAAGGGATAAGTGACCAGTTGAGCCCAGAATCCAACCCCAGTTCTATAGAACTAAAAGCCTTGCCATTCTGCAAAGGGCTCGTGCTATTTTGACTTTGCCATTTTGATGCCAGGGATATTTTGATGGGGTTCACAGGCGGAGGAACAGGGCAAGGCTTAGGCATAGGGTCGGGGATACATCAAGGATTTCTTTTGCGAACATTATTAAGTAATAAAAAGCAGTGTTTTGATAATTTGCTATGCCATTCTAATATGGCTCCATCAAAATACCCTGCTTTGTGCTGCTAATCCACTACCATCTGGATCACAGGGCACACACAATACTCAAGCTGGAAAGACCCATTTGGAAATGATTTATTTCAGCCCCTTCCTGCTCCTGCAGAGAAGAGAAGGGAAGGGGTCTGCCAGAGGTCACGAGGGCAGTTAGTGAGAGAGCCTGGGCAGGAGCTGGGCTTCCAGACACACCCGCTCAGGGCTCCACACACCCCTCGCTCGCACACCAAGCCTGGCCCACACCGATGTCCGCCTTCCGAACTGGCTCACCCTAAACCATCTCCAGAAGCACATCCTGGGACTCACGCTCCATAGGCCTTTTCCCCTTATTTACACAAGAGTCGAGATTAAAGTCCTACAAAGGCATAAGATTTAACCACATTTTATTAACCACCTTCATTTAAAAAATAGTTAAAGCTGGGGACATGGTTGAAAAGAGCAAAAATGAAGCAAACTCAGAAAAGAGAAGTGGAAAGTACAAAATATCTTTAAAAGTTTAATTAAAAGATAGTAAAAAATTAAGTGAATAATAATAAGGGAAAAAATAATAAGGAAAAAAAAATAAGGATAGTGGCACCTGGGTGGCTCAGTCGGTTACGCATCTGGCTCTTGGTTTCAGCTCAGGTCATGATCTCACAGTTAGTGAGTTCAAGCCCCATGTTGGGCTCTGCACTGACAGTGCAGAGCCTGCTTGGGACTCTCTCCCTCCTCTCTCTCTCTCTCTCTCTCTTTCTGTCTCTCTCTCTCTCTCCCCCTCTCCCCCACCTTGCTCTCTCTGTCTGTCTCTCAAAAATAAATAAATACCCTTAAAAATATATTAAGGATAATGACTATCAAGACATTTAAAAATACGAAAAGGGTTAATAAACATGAATTTTTTTTTGAAGCCTACAAATTAAAAACAAATACAATAGGGTATTAAAACCAGAAACTTAATTTCTAAAAAATACAAAAAAAATGTGTTCTTTGAAAAAAAGAACAAATAACAGTAAGGTATTAAAACTGCAAACTTAAAGATTTTAAAAAATACAAAATAAGTAGATAAATTATTTTTTTAATTTTTTTAATTTATTTTTTATTTATTATTGAGACAGAAACAGAACATGAGTGGGGGAGGGGCAGAGAGAGAGGGAGACACAGAATCCAAAGCAGGCTCCAGGCTCTGAGCTGTCAGCACAGAACCCGACACGGGGCTCGAATCCACGAACCCTGAGATCATGACCTGAGCCAAAGTCAGCCGCTGACTGAGCCACCCAGGTGCCCCATTAGTTGGATAAATTCTAAGCGAAAAATCCTGGACTGATAACAAACTGGGTCAACATGCAGAAGGCTAAGGGGTACAGAAATGAATCCCCTTCCTACCGTGCACCAGGAATTCCAGAGGCTTCTGACAACCCAGTGCAGACGATAGCCACAGCTGACGGTGGAAGGCAGTTCTCCGCAGTCACTCGGCGATGTCCCTGCTGTACAGCACCCTCTTATCCATTCAGGAGTCGTTGGTCCCTGTTCTAATGAACTGGATGACGTCTGTGTGCTATAGATTTGAATTAGAAAGAGTTCTGGTCTGTCCGTCAAGTTTGCCATAGCCTTGCCATGCCTCAGTGGTCTCCTGAACAAAATGGGCGTACCAAGAGTACCTAGCTCGCTGGAGATGGTTGCAAAGGCCAGATGAGATCACTTCAGTGGAACATTTAGTATGATACCCGATATGTCGTCAGTGCCTGGGCACTTTAGCCATTTAGTTGTTAGATGGAGCGACTGAGCTGAGGCCTCCGTGCAGCAGGACCCCTGTAGATCCTGTGTTCACCCTTGTGCACACTGGGCACCTCGGGGGACACGGAGTGGGAGGCCACCTATTCATTCCTGATCTTTCCATTACTTCTCATCTTCTTTTTCTTTTCTATCTCGTTAAACACACACACACATTTATTTAGCAACCACTATGTGCCAGACACTTAAAGGGTAGAAAAGTAATAATAAAACCAAGGGTTTTAAGCAGGATTGTGGTTGGTCAGGTCAGGTGTGTTTTAGGTCAGGTGTAGAACAGGTTAAAAAGCAGCAAACTTGGGTCGAAGCAAGTAACAAAGATGGTGTTAATGACAATAATGACAATGGACATAAAGAGGGAAAAGTGAATAAAAAGTGGATTCGCGAGGCTTCATGATGGAGTCCCAGTGATGGATTAAATCCAAGGAACGAGAAAACTGGAGTCTCCTCTCTCACTTAATGTACAACTCACTTGCTGTGTGATTGATGTACTTTGTGAAGCCTCCTCCATTTCCCCAGCTTTTACCCAAACATCCTACTGCTGTGCTCTTCCTTTGCATTAGCCATTATACTTCGTGTTTCAGCAGATGTGAAAAAGCTTTATTAAATTAGGTGGAGTAGAATGGAAAGCCAACCAGCCCAACAGGCACAGAGGTTTTTGGTTTGTGTTTTTAAACAAAAGGTGAATCACATCTACTGTCTCAAAAACAATAAAAAAAAGAAAGAAGGAAAGAAGAAATGTAGAAGGAAGAAAGGGAACCTTAAAATACCCTCTAGAGTGGGCCTTACATCATAAATGTCTATTTCTCTTTAAGAAGGAAGCACCTAGACTAATAAATCAAATACATATTTGACCCTATTACATTTGTTTTTTGGCAATTATAGTCAGTTAGCAAAAAGAACATTTGCAAAGAGAGAAAGGGTGAATCCTTCCCCTCTGGCATAACAAAAAAGAAAAGTGTAATATTAAAAGTGGAAAGTACATTAAGAATGTACAGAGGGGTGCCTGGGTGACTCAGTCGGTTGAGCATCTGACTCTTGATTTCTGCTCAGATCATTTCTGCTCATGGTTGTGGGACTGAGCCTGCATCAGGCTCTGCACTGAGTCTGCTTAAGATTCTCTCTCTCCCATAAAGGAGATGTGGAATATTACTCAGCAATCAAGAAGAATGAAATCTTGCCATTTGCAACACATGATATCATTCATATGTGGAATTTAAGAAACACAACATATGAACATAAGGAAAGGAAAAATAAGATAAAAATGAGAGGGAGGCAAACCTCTCTGTATTTACAGAGAACAAACTGAGGGTTGCTAGGGAGGAGGTAGGTGGGGGGATGGGCTAAATAGAGGATGGGCATTGAGGACAGCACTTGTTGGGATGAGCGCTGGGCGTTGTATGTAAGTGATGAATCACTGGGTTCTCCTGAAACTAATACTACACTGTATGTTAACCAACTTGAATTTAAATTTAAAAAAAGGAAAGTAAAAATTAGAATAATAAAGATTCTCTCTCCCTTCCTCTATTCCTCCCCCATTCATGTGTGTGTGCATGTGCACATTCTCTTTTTCTCTCACTAAAAACAAAAGGAAAGAAAAGGAAAAAATATGTACAGAAGTGTTACTTGAGTTTTAAACTTGTCTTAAATAGTTTTATGCTGACTCTAAGTACTTTTTGAAAATCTACACTAAATTTACTTGTTTATTTTTGCATGCTTTACATTAAAGCAGCAGCCTAATATTAAGTAGTTTGACGCTGACATTCGACAAACGAAAACGATGTCCTTCTCCTCTGCTGCTGCTACTTTTTCCGAGATTGGAAGTTTCAAGGAAAATGTTCAATAAAGAGCTACCTTCCTCTTAAGGCTATATACATCTGTATCTTCATAACAAAATTCTTGAAATGTGTCCCTAAAGAATCTCCCAGATTTGAAGAGTCAATTCAGAGCCTTTTGTTTTTTAAGGATGAGGTTATAAATTATAATTTTAATAGATTTGTTACATTAAACATAAATTTGGATTCCATTACAATGTAGGCAATAGTAGATTGATTTTTTAAAATTTTTTTGTACTGGGGAGTACAAAAAATAAAAAATAAAAAAAAAATAAAAATCCTTATTTTGGGGGCACCTGAATGGCTCAGTCGGTTGACTTTCCGACCCTCGATTTCATCTCAGGTCATGATCACACGGTTTCGTGAGTTTGAGCCCCGCTCTGCTAGCACAGAGCCTACTTGGGGCTCTCCCTCTCTCTCTGCCCCTCCCCACTTGTGCTCTCTCTGTCTCTCTCAAAATGAATAATAAACTTTAGAACAAATCCTTATTTTGAATTGGAGTCATTTAGTGAACATGGGGATCAAATTCAGTGCATGTAAACCCGGGATAATAAATGCAAGAGCTGATATCTTCAACATGCTGACAGCAAGTCAACTATCCACGTGTAATCTCACCCGTTACTAAACTATGATTTAAGAAGAAGGGCAAAGACATCTTTGTGCCATCAAAAGAACAGAGTTTATCATGAAGGAGAGTCACACTGGAGTAACTTCTAAAGGTTGAACCTCAAGAAGAAGAAATTTCAATAAGAAGGATGGACGTGAAATGCCAGGAAGAACGGTACACAATGGAAGCAGTAGAAAGGTGAAAAAGTCTATACAGATACTGTATAAAACAGTAAAATGACAAATGCCTCATTTGGGAGTATAAAAATGATGTAGCAGATTATAAACTTGTAGGCACTTAACAGAATAGCTTGAAAATATGCAAAACAAAAACTAGTTTATGAAGCCTAATTGCTTAGGATATAAATTGAGGAGCAATTCCTGACCTCTGGTCAGTGTGTTCCACCCGTCAGGTGAGACGGTCCATTCCTTCTGCTTCACTCTTTGCCTATCAGTGAACAGTTACCATCATGTCCCTTAGGAACAACGCTTATTGAACAAGACAGTGCTATCTCTTTCAGCGTTGCAGCTGGGTCAGGTGCCTTGGCTTCTGTGCTGTTCTGTGGGTGTGGGTCTAGTGTCAGATGCCTGCCAGATACCTGAGTGCTCCTTCTGATTCCCATGCCTGATAGTTGCAACAGTAGGTTTCTATTCTTCTAGTTCCAGATCGTCACTGACTCTGATTTGTAACTCTTGCTTCCCCTACATCTACTCTCCGATCTTACTCAGTGGAAAGTCATTTAAGTCCATTGAATCCTTAACACTTATAAAATATCTATACCATTCTATGCTTGACCTAGATGCCATTGGAGATAAGAGGAATAAAATCTCTCCCAATGCTGAGAGCCTAGAATAGGAGGGACATAAGTCCAGTACATGGGAGAAAATTTAAAGGGAGCTCATGTCATTGTTGGTCCCTATGTCAAGGTCTCTGAGCATGTGGGACTTGGTGGACATCACCTGAAATCTTTAATGACTCACTCAGATATTTATCCCATGTTGAACCCCTGTAGCTGCCACAATATTTTTGACCCATATACCATTTCATATTGTTTTTCCTCTTAGTCAACCATTGTTTAATTTGTAAGGAATTCCACTGTTGAAATACAGAAAGTTCAAGGGAAATATAAAAACCTGTAAATTCTATACATCTAAAAAGAATACCAGTTAATGTTTTGTAAGTACAAAAGAGAAGTTTTCAAACATCAAGTTAGGAAAAGAATTGTTGGCTCTAGAACATATAGTTAGGCTCCAGTTCATTTTAATATATTTTTGGTCCTAAAGTCAAATATGTTATCAAGTCACATTTAAATTTATTTGTCCATAAATTATTCATTTTCATATAGAATTAAGTTAAAATAAATTAAAGAGTGTATATCACTTGATAAATGAAAATATTGTAAAAAATTTCTCCTTAAATAATTGTTAGACTCTGAAAAGTGAAATATTGGCACAATTTTTTCTTATGATGGAATATTTAGAGAATACAAAAAAGTAGATAATAATACAATAAATACCAAAATTCTCAGCACCTAGCTTAAGAATTTAGAACATCCATGTAAAATATATCTATTTTCATTTTAAAATAACATTTTAATATATATCATGTAAAAATGATAAAATAATTGTTAAAATTCCTAAGAGGGTTTGCAAGATTTTACTATAAAAGGAGTTGGCAAGTCAGAAAACATTAGGAAATGCTTCCTTAAGCGTTTGCTGAAGTCACAAAGCGCTTTTTAACTGTGGATGTAGTGACAACAAATTTCTTGCCAGATGTGCTCATTGATTTTCACCTAAGAAACTCAACAAAAAGCAAAGAGTTATGAGTCTTGAATATTTTTTTTGAATATTGTTTGTATTCTCAAGTCCAGAGCAAACAGCACAAAAAACTTCCTCCAGAATTCTCTGCGTTCTGAGCCAGTCTGTGTTGTTGAAACAGACAGACACTGGATGAGAGGTAGTTGGAAGCCATTACTAAATGCTAGACTCCACATCAGACACATTATGTGCCTTTATTGACTTAACTCTTGTAACCATCCCTTGAAATAGGCATTATTGTGGTTGCCATGTTGCATGTGAGAAAACTAAGGGCTAAAGAGGTTATGAGTCTTGCCCCCAGGCCAGCAGTGTCGCAGCCACTACTCAAATGGATGGGCACACATCCGACTCCAAAGCCCATGGGGTGTGTTCTCTGTAGCAGCAACCCTAGGGGGTTCAAGGTTTAGAACAAAGAGCAGCACATGATAAGACCTCACAATGAAAGCACATTACATTCACCTCATCAAGGTGAGTAAAGTGTCTTTTCTACTCTTCAAAGGGCAGAGTCAAACTCAGGCAGGAGCTCCTAGAACTTTTAGAGGTCTCCAGTCTAATTCCGTCCCTGGTGAGCCTGGGGGCACCTGGCCTCAGCAGCTGCTGGTCTCCATTCCTGAAGGCAGAAGGTAAGACTCCCTCACCAAGGCAACTAGTGGCCTAGGACATGCATATAAAGAATGTGCCAGGTCCTGACCACTGAGTTGCCAGGGCCTGTGTATTCATTGTTGATCAAAACCCCAGCGCGTTTCTGAAATCATATGTCTACTTCTCAATTCTCTGGCTTCACTGTGAGTCCGGGTGCCCTTCCAGCTTCATTCCCACTCTTTGTCTTCACTGGGCCTCACCTGTGGCACTCAACACTCTTGTTTCACATGAACTCAGACCAGTGCAAAATTCAAACTATGCAGTTTTGTCACTTTAGGAAGAGAAAAAGAGGGAGGAGGAAGAAGCAGAGAAAGGAGCAAGAGGAGCAACAGAAAGAAGAGAGTACGCAAGAGGACGTGATCTCTTTGGACTTCATATTACTGGTCTGTTAAAGGAAGGTACATTCTCATTAAGTTTTACTGGATATAGAATTATGGGGAAAGCCTGCAGGCCCAGTTTTAATGGGCACATGTGCAGACACAGTATATTTTGCCCACAGTTCCAAGCAGTTCATGGACTGGAAACTAGATCTTTCTATGGTTCCTTCCAACTCTATGGGAGCAATCCTACTATACATTGAAATCAAGCCTCTTTTATTCCTATTAAATTCTGGTTCCAATTCAAGGGGGGGATGGGAAAATAATAATAATGATCGTTGTTTGCTTAGCAATCTACAGGTGAAACTCCAACTCATGTCAATGGTAGTAAGGATAACATCATTATTCTAGGTACTTTATTTATGTATTTGGCTTCTGGGTTTTTATGTTTTGGTTTGTTTTTTTTTTGGGGGGGGTGTATGCTTGACACACAATGCTCCATTAGTTTCAGGTATACAACATAGTGATTCCATTTCTTTGTTAGGCTGTGATCACCACAAGTGTAGCTACCATGTCGCCATGCATATTATTGCAAACGGCTTGATCTTTGTTTTAATTTTTTTAATTTTTTTATTTATTATTGAGACAGAGAGAAACAGAGCATGAGTGGGGGAGGGGCAGAGAGAGAGGGAGACAGAGAATCCAAAGCAGGCTTCAGGCTCTGAGCTGTCAGCACAGAGCCCAATGCGGGGCTCGAACCCATGAACCGTGAGATCATGACCTGAGCCGAAGTCGGCTGCTTAACTGACTGAGCCACCCAGGCACCCCACAAATGGCTTGATCTTATACTTATACTTATGGCTGCCGAACATTACACACACAAACTACATCTTCCTTTTCCATCCATCGATCAATGTGTCAGTGTGTCAATGGACACTTGAGTTGTTTCCATATCTTGGCTATTGTAAATAATGCTGCAATAAGCACTGGGTGTTATATGGAAACCAACTTGACAATAAACTATAAATCTAAAAAATAAATAAATAAATAATTAAATAAATATAAAAAAATAAATAAATAAACAGAGGGGGTGCATATATCTTTCCCAGATGGTGTATTAGTTTTCTTTGGGTAAGTACCCAGTAGTGGAATTATTGGGTTGTATGATATTTCTATCTTTAATATTGTTTTCCATACTGTTTTCCACAGTGGCTATGCCAGTTTACATTCCCAACTGTGAACAACGATTCCTTTTTCTCCGCATTCTCTCTAAAACCTGTTGTATCTTGTCCTTTTAGCCATTCTTACAGGTGTAATGTAATATCTTATTGTGGTTTGATTTGCATTTTCCTGATGATTAGTGATGTTGACAATCCTTTCATGTACCTGTTGGCCATCTATATATCTTCTTTGGAAAAATGTCTATTCAGGTCCTCTGTCCATTTTTTTACTCATATTGTTTGTTTGGTGTTGAGTTATATAAGGTCTTTATATATTTTGGATATTAAATATATCATTGCAAATATCTTCTCTGATTCAGTAGATTGCCTTTTTGTTTTACCTACAGTTTCCTATACTGTGTGAAATCTTTTTATTTTCATGTAGTCCCAGGAATTTATTTTTGCTTTTGAGTCCCTTGCCTCAGGAGACACACCTAGAAAAATGTTGCTATGGCCCATGTCAGAGACATTACTGCCTATGCTCTCTTCTAGGATTTTTATGGTTTTAGGTCTCATATGTAGGTCTTCAATCCATTTTGAGTTTATTTTTGTGTGTGATGTTAGAAAGTAGTCCAGTTTCATTCTTTTGTATGTAGATGTCCAATTTTCCCAGCACCATTTATTGAAAATACTGTCTTTTCTCTATTGTATATTCTTGTTTATTTTGTCATAGATTAATTGACCATATAAGCATAGCTTTATTTCTGGGCTCTCTGTTCTGTTCCATTGATCTATGTGTCTCTTTCTGGGTCAGTAGTGTACTGTTTTGATTACCACAGCTTTGTAGTACATTTTGAAATTTGGAATATAATACCTCATTTTGTTTTTCTTTTTCAAGATTGCTTTGACTATTTGGGATCTTTTGTGGTTCCATACAAATTTTAGTATTTTTTTTTCTTGTTCTGTGAGTAACACACTTGGTATTTTGACAGGGATTGCATTGAATCTGTAGATTGCTTTAAGAATATTTTGATAATATTAATTCTTCCAATTCATGAGCATAGAATATCTTCCCATTTATCTGTGTCATCTTCAATTTATTTCATCAATCAATAAACTATCGATTTATAGTTTTCAGAGTACAGGTCATTCACCTCCTAGATTAAGTGTATTCCTAGGTATTTTATTCTTTTG
Source organism: Cryptoprocta ferox (assembly GCA_028646485.1). Classification (NCBI taxonomy): domain Eukaryota; kingdom Metazoa; phylum Chordata; class Mammalia; order Carnivora; family Eupleridae; genus Cryptoprocta; species Cryptoprocta ferox. Next base: position 99,104,229 of record CM053575.1, read on the forward strand.
GGGCATAATTGTAAATTATTCCAGCCACTGTAATATACTGCAGGTAAGCCTGAACTCCTTACAGAGTAGGAGTTGTTAAGCTGCCTCAGCAGTTCTTGGCCAGACTCCTCCTTCCCATCCTATCGGTACTCCCTCCACCCCCACACTGGACTTTCAAAGAAATTGCTGAGAGCTCCTTTGTTCTACAGAAAAAAGCCAAATAGCAACTTGAAATGGGCAATGAAATTTTCTGGGTGTTTTTCCTATTCTATTCTATTCTTTCACAGTGTGAATGATAATCACAGAGGAAGTTCCCTGGGCAGTGTTGTGTTTCCATGGTGACAGGAGAGGTCAAGGTTAACAAACTCTCCGGTGCTGGTGCTGGGAACCTTCTGCTGCCTGGTGGATGCAAGGGAAGGGCTGGCAGTCCAAGTGTTACCAGGGGACCCACTTTCACGGCCTCATCCTTTGAATGGGCCACAGAGCTTGACTTGTGCCTCTCTGAATGGACAAATCAGGGATGTCTTGAAAGTAATAATAGCTCCATCACTTCCCGCTATGAAGAAATGTGTTGTGCCCTTCCTCCCAAAGGCCAGGACCATTGCCTCTCACTAACAACAATCCACGGATTGTTGGAATATGTATGTGCTCTTTGTATTGGCACCAGAAGCTCAGAGATGCCAAGTTTTAGAAACCCAATGTACTTTAGAAAAGCAATTTGATCTTTGGGAACAAGGGATCCTAAATAAGTTCTGACCATGTCTGGGCAGGCTAAAAAGATGAATTAATTAAAAGGCGAGTAGGAAGCATGCAGTTTAAATTAAATATCAGATGACCCAAATAAATCCCCTTAAAACATAACTCGGCTATTTTGCCTGAAACAAAATGTCCTGATTTTACTCTTTTGGATTCTCCTTTTATGCCTTTATGCAGGTAGATAATGTCACAAAATTTGTAGAGCTTTCTTCAGATCAGAAATAAAGGTGAAGAATGATGGACTCAAGGTAAGCTCTGAGGATAAAGTAATTGATTCGAATCTGTGATTTCTTTGAGAGGAGATAGATGATTCTATGTATGATGAAAGATATGGGCTTTTAGGATCCTAGATATGGAATGGAATAGATTTTGTGGGTCATTGGGCTGTGGTACCAAGGACTGACATGGGGCAGTTGTTCCTGTTTTAAGTGATACTAATGGATGCTTAGGAGGAGTTCTGCTACCAAGAAGACTTAAGCATCCCTTTTCAGGCATTGTCTCCCATGACCATCTGTATGCTAATTGATGTGGGAAACAAAAGCAGAAGGAAATGGCAGATACAATTAAATTTCCTTATAACCTGCAGCCCATTGACAATACTTGAGGCAGGCAGTATAATATTTCTCCAGGAACTCCTTACTATCTTTAATGCTTTGCTAGAGGGAAAAACAACTTAGCTTGACAATAGCTAGGCTTCCAGTATCTTGAGTCTTCTTTAGCATATGAAAGTCTCTTTGGAAACTTCCTCTTGACTTTACTTCCCCCAACTCCCAAGTATATAACCAGTCTCTCCTCAGTCTCTTCTTTGCCCAGACTCTAGGGCAAAAAAGGCAGCTCTTTTTGCCCTAGAGTCCTATCCCCGTGCTTTAATAAAATCACCTTTTTGCACCAAAGGAATCTCAAGAATTCTTTCTTGGCCCTTGGCTCCAGACCCCCATCACCCCAAACCCCATCACTAATGACTCAAAACTCAGTCCACCTCCATATACCCAGTGGCCGGTTAGCTTCTCTGAATGTCCATCAGACACACCTTGTTTTCACCCCTTCATCTGTTTCTCCTCTCTCAGTGCCCTCTGTCAGTAGCCACTACCACAAGCCCAACCAGAAATCTAGGGAATAGCCTTACCTCCCCTTTCTCCCTTACACTGCACAACACTTATGGAGTCTTGTCTATATTGTCTGTAAATACCTCTCAAATCCATTTCCTTCTTTCTGTCTTTGTTTCCACTCCTCTTGTTTAGGCTTCCATTGCCTCTCTTGAGGATGATCACATCCTTCGGCATTGGGCGTCATGCCTCCAACCTGCCCACATGCACAAATCCTTTCTTTACTCCATGGTCAGAGTGACATTTCTGAGATTCAAATATGAATCTTTGCTTAAAAGCTTAAAAACAGTCAGTGGTTCTCTAATGCCCTTGGGATAAATCCCAAATTCTGTTCTGAGTATTATAAAACTTTGTGGCATCTGGTCCCTTCTTACCTCTCCAGCTTCATATGGAAATATCCCACCCTTCCACCTGCCCACCACACCCACCTCCACACACACGGTATATATATAAATTCCAGCTGGGATGAACTATGTGGTTCTTTCTCTTGACCCTGGGTCTTTGTCTTAGAAGGCTGCTGACGCCCGTACACACTCTGGTCTTTCTGTCCCCTTGTCTTGCTGGGCTAGGTCCTGCTTCTGCTTTAGATGTTAGCTTCGTTGTAATTTCTTCAAGATGTGTTTCCTTCCCTCCATTGCCGGTTAACCCTCTGTGGTCTCATAACACTGGGTACTTCCTTCATCAAAGCTCTTTCACACCATAGTTATTATTATGTGATATTTTATTATTATAGGTGCCTCTTTATCTTTTTGGTCTATTATTTTAGATGTAAGCTCCGCGAGGGCAGGGACTGTGTCTGTGTTCACCAAATATGTGTGCAGTGCTCCACATAGTGCTCACAAATATTTAGGGAATGTTCTTAAAGGATTTCCATCACCAAATAAGCAGCTGGTGGAAATCTAGATTATGTGAGCTCTGAAGTCCTCCCACTTTTTTGACTAGCTCTGAATTTTCAACATGGACTAACAAAGTGTCAAGTACTTCAAAATCCATTTTTATTATTTAGCAGTTACTGTGGTTAATGTTCTCCTTCCCCTTTTACATTCTGTGACTATAATTTACATTTACCTTCCATGGGTTCCCACCAGAATTGTGCTGGAGGAACATTTTGGCAATACCGCTTTTCTAAGAAAATTCCTGTGGATTAAAATTTGGCTCATGTAGAAACTAAATAACCAGCCCTTCCAAAAAACACGGGTGGAGTGCATTTTCCCAAACATTTTTGGCATTTTTTTTCCAAGACAGGGAATAATTTGGATGGAAGAGAGGATTAAAGATTATCTCCTTTGGAAATAGCATATAGAGAAAGAGGAGTTTGCCAGTTGTCTAAATATTTTCACCGTGATGTCTTGGGCCACTTGGTAATCTCCGTAATTTCTAACAAATGTAAAATGTTTTTGTGGAATTACAGTGTTTGAGAAGACTTCTGGCAACTGCCAGTTATCTGGCCTTTACTGGCAATTTCAATCAGGACACCCATGTGTTGCCAGTCACCTTTCTAAAAGCCGGCATTGATAATAACACCTTTCTTCACAAAATCCTTTGCTGGTTACTCCAATGGCTACAGAAATAAAACTCAGCCTCATCTGCGTGGCTCACAAGACCCTATGTTGTACCATCCTACCTCTCTTTGAGAGTTCATCTTTCCTGGGTCCCTCCATGTAGCTTACCTTCCAGTCACACTGTATAACTTACCATTCTCCAAATGCACCTTGCCCTTCCAAGCTTCCAGATTTTTCCCTGTCTCTGCCTTGTACCTGGATTCCCCTCTTCCTTAACCATCTTTGCCACGGCAATTTTACTTATCCACCAATGCCCAGCATTCCAGTATCTGTAATGCTTGAGTAACTAATGGGAAGCCAATTGCCCAGGGTTCTAAATATCAGACCAAGGCAGTTGAACACTGCCCCCAAGGCAGTGAGACTGAAAGATTCTGAGTAGACAGATGGTAGACCCAAAGTTGTGTTCAGTGAGCAAGTTATAACAAGCCAACAGTCCCAGGGACCAGACAGTGTTGATGTTCACATAGTGTATAGCCAATGATAAGGAAAAACCATCACTTCCATGTTTCCTGGAGATGGATCCCAGATATTCCCATTCTTTCCTCCTAGTCCAATATGGCGTTCTGCTCTTAAAGTGCTTGCCATACTGCTGGCCAGCTATAACCTTCTGTTGGACACACCAGTGCAGACAAACAAATAGAAGTGTCCCTTACATCATCACGCCCTTCTTGTGTCAGATGTGATGTCAGGCTGCCACTTTTACGACATCTGTCAAGATTTCCCAATCAGCCATCGGCTAACCAGTTTCATGTGGAAAATGACAATGAGAATGGAGGCAGGCTTACCCAAAGCCACAGCGATTTTCAAAAAACAAGGGATCTTTCTAGTTTGTCTTCATCTTCTTAGAGTTTCTGTAAATGGCAAAATTGGAGAGTGGAAAGATAAAAAAATAAAATTACTTGAGAAAGTTTAGCTTAAACTTGAAAATCCCTCATGCTTGCTGTCACTGAGCCGAAGTCAGACACTCAACCGAGTGCCCCGTAACTGAAAAACATTTAAAGAGAAGGACCTGAAGTGGGTACATGTGTTTTACAGTTTATTTATGTAATTTGGAGGGGGAGGGGCAGAGAGAGGAAAAGGGAAATCCTGAGCAGGCCCTGTGGTGACGGCGCAGAGCCCGACGCAAGGCTTAAACCCACAAACTATGAGATCATGACCTGAGCTGAGCCAAAACGAAGAGTCAGATGCTTAACTAACTGCACCGCCCAGGCACCCCTGGGTATATGTGCTTTGAATGGATACAAAAAACTTTGTAAAAGAAACGTAAACACTTTTTAGTTAAGAGAACTGCTTTCAAGAAATCCAAATTGTTTTAGCGTTCAAGTAAATGTCCCCACAAGAAATTCAACCCGAATGGGTGTACTTTGCACATGCCACGTGCTTTGCCATTACTTCAGAATTTCCCATCACTTGTCTTCTCTCTTCACACATCGGCGCTATCTGTCCTAAGGGAAAAGATGCTTGTCTTCTTCTACAAGAGCTAAGAACTTTCTTCCTGGCTCTTTGCTTTAATTATCCCCACCTGGGGAAGAAACTCTTTTCCTTTCTTTGTTCACTTCCTTGGGCTGTTAAACACAGTGTTTAAAAAGTTAAGAAAAAATGAAAGATAATGCTTAAATTTAGTCCAACAGTTACTGACCTCCCCGCACCACCTTCCCCCAAATAATGGGTGATTTGGTTGAATCTAGTTGGGGTTTCTATGAACTGTTTTGCATGTGTGGACCCTGCATGAGAGAGACTTCCTGACCCTGTGTTTTGTTGTTTTTTTTAAATGCTTGTTCCAGGTGTAAACAGTACTTCACCCCTCTTCCTCCCCAGCCTCCACAAAGATTAGCAGGTGTGCCTGCACTTATCTTTTGGTTTTTGAAGAATGTCATTTGTACTTTGTTTTTATTTTTAAATGTTATAATTTCATGTGACTTTTATTATCACAAGCCACCCCAGCGTTACCAGTATGGTGTATGTGCGTACCAGGATGTTGAAAAAGAGTGACATCTTACTCAGGAACATCCTAAAAGATTTCCAAATGGAGTTCTCAGCTCTCGGTTGGGGTTGGGGGGAGGGTGTGACAGACTGAGTGGTAGCAGATAGATGCCCAAGATGTCCTGCTTCTAGGTTTCCAGCCCTGCCAAGCTTGCTGGGGACCTCCCCTTGGTTAAAACCCAACTTCCTGCAAACATTCAAAGGAGATTTCCGTAGGTTAACACCCACCACTTGAAGGCAGAAGGCGGGAGTGGAGGAAGTCAGGGCAGAAAGAAGGCTTGTCTTTGAGAATGAGGTTTGACAGCAGGCAGGGCGCTTCCTGCTGCAGAGGCAGTAGCGACCCAGGCTCTTCTTCGCGTTAGGGAGTCATGGCCAAGGTTTGTCAAAACAAAGCCACACAGAACACCCTTATGCCAGCCGGGCAGGAGCTCCAGGCTGTCACAAATAAAATCATTAGGAATGCCTTTGGAATAGGAGTTACAGCCCGTGAGCTCCCTGGGGCTAAGCAAATGCAGATGTCTAAGTGTGCACATTATTATCTTTCCGAGAGGCATAGCTTGGAGCAAGCCACTTCCCTTTGCAAAATCCTTTAAGCTGCCACCCTCCTTGAACAGAGTCTGAAATCTTCAACCTCCCTTTTAAAGCTTTCCCCAAATTTTGTTTTGTGTAATTTTCCAATCTCAAGTCACCGTACTCCAAATGTGCAGACACCCTAGTAGCTACGGGGTTTTGCTCAAGCAGTAACCTCACCTGGAAGGCACGACCTTCCCTCCAGTGGAAGATCTACATTTCCCTCACGGTCCAGTTCAATGCCAGCGTTTCCCCCCTTACAATAAGCCTCTGCCTCTCTGTTTGAACTCCGTTACAGTATTTCTAATAGCATTTCCAGGGACAATTATACGAGCTCAGATTTTGACATCAAATATATCCGGGGTCTTCTGCCAACTCTGCAGTTTACTGTGATGTTAAGCAAGAGAGTAATCTTTCCTAAACCTCAATTTTCTCCTCTGATAAATGGGAATTATTCTAAAATATGGTAGTTGTCAGGATTAAATCAGAAGATACCAGGAGGAAAGCAGTTAGAATCCTTCCTGGCACCACATACAAGTGGTTTTTGTTTCTTTCAATAGAGTGTGCTATTAGGGCCACATCTTACTTGACATCTATTCTCAAAAGCACTGTGATTTCCACCTGGTAGGAGCTACACAGCTCTTCATTGAATTAAGATTTATTGAGCAGATAAGAATGATAGGTGATACCTACAAGGCACTTCTGAAGGGCCTATACCATCTGATACTTTCTTTTAAATGTGGTCACTCTCAAAGGGACACATCTGGGAATAAGAACACATACTTCATCCTGAAGCAAGATCATTAAAACATTTTATTTATTTATTTATTTATTTATTTATTTGGAGAGAGAGCATGAGAGGGGGGAGAGGAGCAGAGGAGGGGGAGAGAAAGAGAAAGAGAGAATCATAAGCAGGCTTAGTGCTCAGCAAGAACTCAACTCAGGGCTTGATCTCACAACCATGAGATCATGACCTGAGCTGAGATCAAGAGTCAGATGCTCGACCAACTGAGCCACTCAGGTATCCTGATCATTAAAATGTTTAATTAAAATCTAGAAGATTGTCAGCTCTAATGCTCCCACTCAAAATATTGAAAAGAATTATATTGCAGTATTTAATTTTCTAATCCAATTAATAAAATTTCTTTCTGCCTTCTTATTAATTTGTTATTTGCAATATATACTTTATCAAGTAATAGCGGGATTGTTAGAGACAGTGATAAATCTGATGATCACGTGAAAGGGCTGAGGATAGCAAAAAACCAGAGGTCACTCTCTGTTCAAGAAGAGCAAAGATCTCAGAAGGTGGCTTTCTTGAGAAATTTTTAGTCTTCAGCCTTTGGCAACTCACCATCAATGTGACTCATCAGCACATTGGAAACATACGTTGAGAAATGCAGCAAAGTAACTTGTTTCCAGTGGGCTAGGATCAAACAGATTACAAGGTCATGCTTTACTTGAAATATTGGAGGGATTCTTGAAGAAATCGTATACAAGTGAAATGGTGAATGGATAATCTAATCTAAATTCATCCTGACACAAATTTCATCCTGAGCATGCATGCAGACTTTATCCATTCTAGACAGGCCTCAGTCATCAGACCTAATCATTTTGTTCTAATGAGATACGTTGATGACTAATAGGAATAAGTACTATTCATTTAGACCAAATAATATTTTCCATATCTTTTACCCTTTAGCAACAAAAGAACTCCTAAGTCTATCCTCTCATAGTGGAAATATCTTTGAATCAGGACACAGGCGGGGACGTGGGTTCTTCCTTGACTTTAAACATTGCTGGGTATGACGTGGGACAAGTTGCTCTGTCCTTTGGGGTGGGAAATGATCTCCAGATCATTCAGCTCCCCTGACTCACAGATATACCTTCACAGTTTCATTCTCCTTCATCATAAAGACAGAGTCCACCTGAGTAAGGTAGACTGTCCTTAAGCTCTAGGTAGATACAAATGCCTTGAATGTATTCCACCTGCTTCCGGCTTCAAGGCCTGTGTGATTTCTTGGGGGACTTCGGTTCTCCTGGCACCTCTACCTCTTAGGGTCCTTGTTCTCTCACGTGCTGGTATTGCACTTTACCTCACCAACTGATGGGAATCTTTGCTTTACACACCACACACACACACACACACACACACACACACACCAAACCTAACTTCCTATTATATATTTGAGTATTTAGTAAAAGTAACATGTTCATCAGTGAACATGCCAGGGATAGGTCAGAGCCAGAGATTACAGACATTTTGTTGGTTCCTGTCTTAAAGAGACCTGGCTTAGAATTCTGGCCTATCACGAATTAGTTATATAATCTTGGGCAATTTGTGTAATCTCTCTGAGTCTTAAAAGTCACTTAAAAGACACTACCTCCATTATAGGTTTGCCAAAAGAATAAATGAGATAATGCATACTCAACTCAAGTTTCTGAAAGACTTCCAGCCTTCCAAGGCCTCTCTTAATAGATATAAATTGGGGTGTCTGGGTGACTCAGTCAGTTAAGCATCTGACTTTGGCTTAGGTCATGATCTCGTAGTCTGTGGGTTCTAGCCCCGTGTCAGGCTCTGTGCTAGCAGCTCAGAGCTTGTAGCCTGCTTCAGATTCTGTGTCTTCCTCTCTCTCTGTCCTTCCCCCACTCATGCTCTGTCTCCCAAAAATGAATAAACATTTAAAAAATTATTTTAAAAAACAGATATAAATAGGAGCACCTGGGTGGCTCAGTCAGTTAAACGTCTGACTTTCGCTCAGGTCATGATCTCATAGTCTGTGGGTTTGAGCCCCATGTCAGGCTCTGTGCTAGCAGCTCAGAGCCTGAAGCCTACTTCAGATTCTGTGTCTCCCTCTCTCTCTCTGCCCCTCCCCTACTCATGCTCTCTCTGCCTCTCTCTCTTTCTCAAAAAATAAACATTAAAAAAATTTTTTAATTAAAAAAATATATAAATAAAACAATATTGGGACTTCCACATCTAGGAATTTGGAGTAGATTTAATATTCCTCCCACTAAGAACAAATAAAAACTCTGGACATTATGTGTGAAATAAGTGTAAGAAGACTCTAAGAGCTAAAGGGAGGAAGGCTGAAAAGCCAGGAATCTTAGGATCTGAGGAAAGACAATGGTGAGTTCCCTGGGTATTCTTTTTGCCTCATATTCCAGATCTGGAGCTGAAGAAACCAGCAACTGCAAAATGGCAATGGGAAAAAGCAATAAGAACCCCAACCGAAGCTTGGTCCCCAAAGTCATAGGTGCAGAAAAAAGGCAGCTGAGCAATGCAGAAAACTTTAGACAATAATTTCTCTACTCCAGCTAAACACCACCTCCACACATGCCAGTGAAGGATGAGTGGGAAAGCTAGATTTCCACCCCTGTAAAGCTGTAATGAGGTGCCCTAATACCCCTTCAGGGTGATAGCAGAAAAGGTTGAACGGGAAGCCAGGACTTTCATCCTTACCCAGCAACAATGGGGTCACTTGCATCTCAGTGTTAGTGGAGATCACATGGGAAGTTAGAACCCACACTCCCAACCAGCAGTAATGAGATGGTATGCCTTTTTCCTTTGCTGGAGCAGTATCGGACCAACAATTAACAACACAACAACAACAACAACAAAACAGTTGAAGTGGAGGGTTTAAATAAGAGTCGTAATCTTATGACATAATATGAATATGTCCAGGTTTCAATCAAATAGCACTTATTATACCAAGAATGAAGAATATCGCAAACTGATGAGAAAAGACCATAAATGCCAATGCAAGATGACATAAACTTCAGAACTATCTGACAAGGATTTTAAAGGAGCTATTATAAAGATGATTCTATGAATAATTATGAACACTCTTGAAAAAAAAATTGAAAAAATGTAGAAAGCCTGAGCAAATCAATTGAAAGTCTCGTCAAGATAATAGAAGACATAAAATAGAACCAAATGGAAATTTTAGAATTGAGGAAAACAATAACTGTAGTAAAACAGTGGACTCAATGCTAGAATGGAGGAGACAGAGGAAAGAAACCAGTGACCTAGAAGATGGAGTAGTAGAAATTACCCAGTGTAAACAACAGAAAGTAGACTGGAAAAAAAAGTAAATATAACTTCAGAGACCTGTGTGACTATAATAAAAGACCTAACATTCATGTCACTGGAGCCCAAGAAAAGGAGGAGAAAGAGTATGGCTGAAAAAGTACTCAGAAATAATGGCTGAAATCTTCCCAAATTTGACAAGAGATAGAAATGTACAAATTCAAGAAGCTGAGAAAACCCCAACCAGGATACGCCTAGATAAGCCAGTGTAAATAACCCAAGAAATGACCCAAAGACTGGCAGAACAGACTCTCTACAGCTAATCATAGAAAGGAGGCCACATCAAAAACCATAAGAATGGTGGATACATGGTCCAGAAAAAAATTAACCTGTAAGAGACTAACGACATGAGGAGGGACCATGCAAGCATAGAGAATGGAGAGGAGCAGAACCCTCACCAGGTACCCTAGGCATGGGGGACCCACACTGGGAGGATGTATCACCATAACGTATGGCTTTGGAAACCAGAGGTGCTTAACTTCGTGAGTTTTTACAATCAGTATGAATTAACACCTGGAACTTTAAAAAGCAGCAGGTTCAGCTCTGGGAGAGCTGGAGGACAATAGGAAACTGAGTCCTGCCTTTAAAAAGACAGCACAACAAATAGCCCCACTGAGACACAGCATAGAAGCAGCAGTTTGAAAAATGCCTGGGGTTTATGGGAAAGAGATTATATTTATGAATCTCAGAACTTGTACAGGGATATTTAGGAGACTTCTCCAAGAAGAAAAGGGATGGATGGTGCCATTTTTCTCCCCCACCTCCCAGCCTAGATACAGACACACCTGCAGGAACCAACAGGAGCCAGCAGGAACACTTGCCACTAACTTTGCTAACAGAGACCTCCCACCTCTGAGTTCTCCTGTGGATCTGCCCCCTCCAACTCAGCCCCCTCCACCAGAGTCCATCTGAAACATGGCATTGTGCAATCAGCTCCCACTGGCCAGCCCCACTCCAAAGTGACTCCCACCATGGAGAGAGGGAAACACAACCACACATACACAGTCTGATTGCAGCCCTAGCAGTGGGCTGGGGGCAGTCCTCAGGTCTGAGTGCAGCCCCCACCCATCAATAAAAGCTTCTCAGGGAACAACACAGGGAAAGCATTCTACAGTTCTGTGCAACTGAAGTTCTGGCAAACATCAGGTCTGACCCAACTCAAGCCCAAGGTGACCCCAGGCTGGTCCCTTAACAACACAGGGACCAAATCCTACCCACAACAGGTAAAAAGAGCCATTGCAGATGACTGGACTGAAGGCAGACACATCTCAACCATAACAGTAGGTTGCATGCAACACATGGGACAAACCCCTGAAGTGCCAGGTTCTTGTGAACAGGAGACATTGCACTGCAGGGCACTACAGGACCTCTTCTTCAGGAGATGTAACTGACTTTCCTAACACAAACAGAAAGCTAGACAAAATGAGACAGATGAAGGTCAAGGACAAAGTCACAGCAAGAGAGCTAAACAAAGCAGAGATAAGCAATATGCCTGCTAGAGAATTCATAGTTTCTAGTCATAAAGATATTCAATGGACTTGAGAAAAGAATGGAGGACCTCAGTGAGATCCTCAACAAAGAAAATATAAAAAAGAACTAATCAGAGGGGAGCCTAGGTGGCTCAGTTAGTTTAGCATCTGACTCTTGATTTTGGCTCAGGTTGTGATCCCATAGTTGTGGGATCGAGCCCTGCATCGAGCTCCACGCTGAGCGTGGCACCTGCTTAAGTTTCTTTCTCTTAGGGCCTGGGTGGCTTAGTTGTTAATGTCTGACTTTGGCTCAGGTTATGATCTCACGGTTTGTGGGTTCAAGTCCCATGTTGGGTTCTGTGCTGACAGCTCAAAGCCTGGAGCCTGCTTTGGATTCTGTGTCTCCCTCTCTCTCTTTCTCTCCCCCACTTATGCTCTGTCTGTCTGTCTCTCTCTCTCAAAAATAAACATTAAACAAAAGAATTTTCTCTTTCTCTCTCTTTCTCTCTCCCCCCTGCCCCTCTCTTCTGCTCTCTCTCTCTCTCTCAAATAAAGAAATAAATGAAAATAGAAAATTAAAAATGAAACCATGAGAGAGAAAGAACTCAATAACTGTAATTAAAAAATATACTAAAGGGAATAAATAGTAGACTAGAGGAAGCAGAAGAATGAATCCATGAGCTGGAAGACAGACTAATGGAAAGCAATCAAGCCAAACAGGAAAAAGAAAGAAAAAAGAATAATAAAAAGTGAGAATAGATTAAGGGAATTCAACAACACCTTCAAACATAATAACATTTGCATTAGAGAGATCCCAGAAGGAGAAGAGAGAAATAGGGGGAAGAAAATTTATTTGAAGAAATAATGGCTGAAAAGTCCCTGAATTGGGGGAAGGAAACAGAAATCCAGATTCAGGAGGCACAGAGAGGCTGCAACAAAATCAGCCCAAGGAGGTCCACACCAAGACCTATAATAATTCAAATGGCAAAAAGTAGTAATAAAGAAAGAGTTTTAAAAAGGAAGAAAGCAGTACATTTAAGGGAAACCCCATAAGTCTATCAGCTGATTTTTCAGCAGAAACCTTATATGCCAGAAGGGGGTGGTATTATACATTCAAAGAGCTGAAAGGAAGAAAAAAAAAAACCTGCCACGAAGAAGACTCTGCTGCAAAGCTATCATTGAGAATAGAAGGAGAGATGAAGAGTTTCCCAGACAAACAAAAGTTAAAGGATTTCATCACCACTAAGTCAGCCTTACAAGAAATGTTAAAGAGGATTCTTTGAATGGAAAGGAAAGACCATAAGTAGGAGTAAGGAAAGTAGGGAAGGAAAAAAATTCCACAGGCACATATAAACATAATAAAAGTGGTAGATTAATCACTTAAAAACTAGTATGGAACTAGAACAAATAGTCCTAAAATTTGTATGAAACTTCAGAAGACCCCAAATAGTCAAAACAATCTTTAAAAAGAACAAAAATTGAGGTATCACAATACCAGATTTAAAGACATACTACAAAGCTGTAGTAATCACAATAATATGGTACTGGCACAAAAACAGACACATAGATCAATGAAATAGGATAAAGAGCCTGGAAATAACCTCCTGCTTATATGGTCAATTAATCTATGACAGAGGCAAGAATATATAATGGGAAAAAGTCTCTTCAGAAATGGTGTTGGGAAAACTGGACAGCTACATGCAAGAGAATGAAACTAGACCACATTTAAAAAAAATTTTTAATATTTATTTATTTTTGAGAGAGAGAGAGAGAGAAACAGCACTAGTGGGCGAGGGGCAGAGAGAGAGGGGGACGCAGAATCCAAAGCAGGCACCAGGCTCTAAGCTGTCAGCAAAGAGCCTGACATGGGGCTTGAACTTACGAGCTGTGAGATCATGACTTGAGCCGAAGTCGGACACTTAACCGACTGAGCCACCCATGCGCCCCAAAACTAGACCACATTTTTAACCATACACAAATATAAAATAAAAATGGATTAAAGACCTACATGAAACCATAAAAATCCTAGAAAAGAGCATAGATGGTAATTTCTCTGACATTATTCATAGCACCACTTTTCTAGATATGTCTCCTAAAGTAAGAGACATAAAAGCAAAACTTAACTATTGGAGCTACATCAAAATGAAAAGCATTTGCACAGCAAAGGAAATAGTAAAACAAAAAAACAAACAAAAAGAAAACCTACTGAATGGGAGAAGATATTTGCAAATGACACATCTGATAAAGGGTCAATATCCAAAATATATAAAGAAGTTAACACCACAAGAAATAAACAGTTTTCCTCTCTCTCTCTTCCTCTCCCCTGCTCTCTCTCTCTCTCTTTTTCAAAAATAAATAAGAAACATTTAAAAAAAACTACAATGAGATATCACCTCACACCTGTCTAAATGGCTAAAATTAACACAAGAAACAAGCGGTGGCAAGGACGTGGAGAAAAAGGGAAGCTCATGCACCATTGGTGAGAATGAAAGCTGGTGCCGCCCCTGTGGAAGAGAGTATAGAGGTTCCTCAAAAAATTAAAAATAGAATTACCATATGATTCAGTAATTCCACTATTGGGTTTTTACCCAAAGAATTTGAAAACACTAATATGAAAAGATATATGCACCCTTATGTTTATTGTAACATTATTTACAATAGCCAAATTGTGGAAGCAGCCAAAATGTCTATCAACTGATGAATAGATAAAGAAGGTGTGGTGTATATATATATATATATATATATATATATATATACACACACACACACACACCATGGAATATTGCTCAGCAATGAATGAAATCTTGCCATTTGCAATAACATGGATAATTCAACAGGGTATAATGCTAAGTGAAATAAGTCAGAGAAAAACAAATACTATGTGATTTCGCTCATATGTAAAATTTAAGAAACAAACCTAACAACAAAAAAGAGACAAACAAAAAAACAAAGTCTTAGCTGTAGAGAACAAACTGGTGGCTGCCGGAGGGGAGGTGGGTGCGGGATGGGTGAAATAGGTGAAGAGGATTAAGAGAACACTTACTGTGATGAGCATGAGTAATGTATGGAATGGTTGAATCAGCATATTGTATGCCTCAAACTAATATAACGCTGTATGTTTATTATACTGGAATTTAAAAAAAAGAATGAAGAGAAAATCTAGAGATTCTCTGATGAAGAAAACAAAGAGAATTTGTTGCTGGCAGATCTATCCTAAAAAAATACTCAAGGGAAATTCTCTAAAGAAAGCAAACAATAAAAGAAGGAACTTTGAAATATCAGGAAGAAGTAAAAATCATGGTAAGAAAAGATGTGTAAATACATAGACTTGACCTTTCCTCTTGAGTTTTCTAAATTATGTTTCATGGAAACAAAATTATAACACCAGCTGATGTGGTTCTAAATGTATAAGGGAATTATAAATGAGGAAGGATAAACAGACATAAAGGAAGGAAAGTCTCCTATTCTACGCTCAACTGGTAAAATGATGACCCTACTAGATTCTGTAAGTTGTATATATAAGATAATAACTATAGCATCATGAAAAAAAGATATACAAGATATAATAAAGAACACTATATATAACTGAAAATCTGGGGTTCCTGGATGGCTCAGTAGGTGAAGCATCTGCCTTCTGCCCAGGTCATGATCTCATGGTTTGGGGGTTTGAGCCCCGCGTTGGGCTCTCTGCTGTCTGCGCAGAGCCTTCATCAGATCCTCTGTCTCCATCTCTCTCTGTCTATCCCCTGCTCTCTCTAGCTCTCACTCTCACTCTCTCTTTCTCTCAAAAATTAATAAACTTAAAAAAATAAGTGAAAGTCAAATTTAAAAAAAAAAAGAATATCCAAGTAACCCTCAGGAAGGCAAGAAAAACAAAATAGAGAAAAATAAAACAGAAAACAAGAAATATAATATCAGATTTAAGCCCTCATGTACCAATATTTATACTGAATGTAAAGGGTCCAAACACATCATTAAGAAACAGAGATTGATAGACTAGATTACAAGCACATGACCCAACTATATGTTGTCTACAAGGAATTCACTCCAAATAGGCAGGTTGAAAGCCAAAGCATAGGAAAACTACCGTATGATTCCAAGTATATAACATTCGTGACACGACAAAATTACAGTATTGCAGGACAAATCAGTGCTTGCCAGGGGTTAAGCAGGGGTAGGGGCAGAACGGAAATGGATGTGGCTATAAAGGGGCAACTTGAGGGTTTTTGTATACTGTGGGTAGTTTCTGGGACATAAAAATGTGTGTGCTTCCTAATTTAAGTAAATCCATCAGTCTTCTCTCTTATGGTTTCTACCTTTCTTAGGAAATATTGCTCCCACCAAGATTATATAGTAAAAGCCAGTTTATTTTCTTCCCAGCCCTTTTATAGTTTCAATTTTCACTTCCAACTCAATTTCTCTGTAAATTGGGAAGGGGAAGAAGATTATGTACCCCATATTAATTTTTGTTCAAAATGTGGACTCAGGGGGTGTCCGGGCGGCTCAGTCGGCTAAGCGTCCGACCTCGGTTCAGGTCACGATCTCTCAGTTCGTGGTTTCAAGCCCCGAGTCTGGCTCTGTGCTGACAGCTCGGAGCCTGGAGGCTGCTTCGGATTCTGTGTCTCCCCCTCTCTCTGCCTCTCCCCTGCTCATGCTCTGTCTCTCTCTGTCTCTCAGTAATAAATAAACATTTAAAAATTCTTAAAATAAAACAAACAGAATGTGGAATCAGCTGTCTTAACACTATTGAAGAAGCAATCTTCTGATCAGGCAAACCTACTGATTTGAGATATCATCTTGATTATTCAAAATATTCTTACATTTACTTGTACTACCCGTATCTAGCCTTTTATATCTGTCCCTTTTACCTTTTTATTTCCTCCTGTGCCTGAGAATCACCATCGTAAAACATTTAATCACCAGAAGTTCACAGTGGGAAATACCAGTCACCTACCTTTTGTCATCATGCACTCACTAGCCGAGTAACCTTTGGCAAGTAAAGTTCTTTGAACTTCGGTTTCTATCTGTAAAATAGAACTAAAATGCACCTCTCTGTATTATGTTAGCATGTCAAGATCCTCCCCCTTCAACAGCCTTTGAAAGCAGGATTTTGTAAGAAGTTTTGCTTACCTGGTTTAGCCCTCCTTGTGGACCAGAATCTTGTTGATGACAGTCTTAAAAAAATAAACTTTTTTGAGACAGTTTTAGATTTACAGAAGAGGTGCAAGCATAGTTCACAAAATTCCCACATATCGTTCACTCAGCTTCTTCTTACATTACCATCTCACACAACCGTAGTGTTGTTATCAAAACCAGCATGTGGCCGGTCCACACACAGAACTAAAATCACCACCTGATAGCGATATTTCTTACTGGAAGAGATGGCCCGCCAGGGTCCCAAACTCCTGTTATTTGTGCACTTTGGTTCCTAAATGCCAAAATGAAAGACAACTAAAAGCCTCAAGTTGTTTCCTAACATTAAAAAAAAAAAAAAAGAAAGAAGAAGGAAAATGATGTAATGCTTTGTTTCTCTCCCCCCGCACAAGTGGAAAGGATTAGCGTAGCTTAGGACCATGAGAGTCAGAGTAAAACTTCCACAGTCTCCCTCATTCCACACATCATACATGGTTACTGTTAGCACACATGCTTCCAATCACCCCCTGTCTTAAGAACAGTGCAAATGTGGGTGCTAAGAGAACCGAAGCTGCCAAACACACTTGACATCACCATGCCCTTGAAAGAGCTATCAGCTAAACCCAGATATATATGTACATCTCAGCAGTTCCATTTTTATTAAACTCACAACATTTCCACCCAATTTAAACCCACTGTGACAGCACACGTCGTGACGGGTTTGGGTGGTGGTTTCCTTTCCAGTTGGCTCTAAGAACATCATCAGAAGCCAGACCGCCATTCAATGCCAAGTCCATGATTAGCGTTCCCTTTCCACTTGGGTCTCCTTTGTTTCTTAAGCAGATATGCAATGCTGGCTACAACCACTTAGGGATGGGGTGAGAACAAGACCTGTTCAAGAAATGTGACAATAGCTGTGAAAATTCATTTTAAGAGCAGCAACTCTTGTTACCGTTAAGTGTTAGCTAGGAATTTCGAGCTAAGGGCTATATTTCTGTAACAGGGATTGCAAACCGGTGGCCCCTGGGCCAAGTATGCTTCACAGATGTGTTTTAGTTGGCCAGTTCAACGTTATAAAAGCATCTGAAATTTGTGGCCAACATTTACATATTAAGAGATTCTACATAAAAATCTGGATTTCTGGATTCTCACGAAAAACTTGATGCGGCTACATCAGGCCCACTTTTCCACATGGCCACAATTGGCTGGGGCTTCGGTGCAGCTGCTCTTTGAGATGGCATCCGTACCATCTGGTTAGCATAATCTCTATCCAGCTTGCTTCTCCTATTTATGTAACTTGCCTTGTCTCTGTGGCTGTTTGGGTTTTCAACACTAGTTTATAATCAAAGATCAAGAGAACTTCAATTCTTTAAGCTTCTGGTTCTACCAAGGTGAGGAAAACGTGGTATGAGAAAAGATGGCCTGAGTGTTCATCTGGGTATCTTCAGAAGTAGATTTTAAGATCAGGATTTAAGTGCAATTTATTTGGGAGGTGATCCCAGGAATCACTGGCAGGATAGTGGGGAAATGTGTTGGAGAAGAGAAGCCAACCAACAAATGATGCGTTATCAGGTAAGTGACTGTTGTGGTCAACGGGAGATTAACCCTACTTGGGAATTCTAGAAGACGGCGTAAAGTAGGAGCCTCAGAGCTACCCCAATAGAGACACAAGGGAGCAGTTCTTCCCATCGGTTAATTTTCAATGGTTGCTCCCTAGAGCAATGAATCCTCAACATTTCCAGAATGCCATTCCTAAGAGCAGATCGTTCCTGGAGGTTAGGGAAAACCCCCAGGCAAAGAGAGGGAGATGCCAAAAGTTAGAAATTAGCGCCCCAGATGCTGACATGTGAGGCTCAAGAGGAATGTGCAGGACACCAGCAGCCCCAGCCACACCATGCTCCTGTGGCTAACTCTAAGAGACGGGGACCATGAGGATTCTGTCTCACAGAATGGAGGAGGCACTTGGTATTTGCTGGTCCGGCAACACAAATCTTCTCTCCCTCATGAGAGCTGCTCATCCTTTGAACCAACTTCATCAGTTCCCCAAATTGGCCTTCATTTCCTGCTGCACATTCTGAGCCCATGGGTAAAGGTGGGATAAATCAAACCACCCAAAGTAAGAGAGTTGTGAGGACACCAGGCCGGAGTGTCTTTTGAAGTTGACGTGGGTTCGGTCCTCTTATTCTCAGGGTATATTTCTGGATTCCAGAGCAAGGGCATTGAAGCACCTTGTGTAGTTAGCCCATGATCAGAATCCAGATGTGACTAGGCCACACTCATGTGTTTACTGCTCATGGTGGTGAGTCATAGGCAACTTGGATGTGACTCAAGCACGAGCCTAGCGCACGTGAACGTTAGTCATATCACTGTTTCCTTTGGACATCCTCATAATGGGCAATCATCGTGATTTGTTTATGGTGACTTTGAACTAGAAGAGCACAAAATTATAAATTATGTAATTATTTACATTGAGTTCCCATCACTAATTGATCCAGTCCTGCTAGCATGACAGCTGGTGGCAATCAGTTACCCAATGGACACTGACCATCAGCTTCCAGGTGGAAGGGGCAACATCAACGACACTCAAGCAGAATCTGCCTCTACACAGTAGGTGTTTGCTGAGTCCCATGACCCATAGCAAGTGCTCATAACTGTATGTTCTCTCCACATTTTTATTCCTCCCTCCCTCCTTCCCATCTTTCTTTTTTTCTTCCATTCCTCTTTGCCTCAGTTCATCTACTAGAAGTGGGATGGGGCAGATAAAAGAACATTCTAGAGATGATAAGATAGAGGTATAGGAAGATAAATTGGGGTAGGATAGAGCTAATTCCTTGTACATTAGGAAGGCATTTTATTTCGGTCCAGTATGTTTTCCTGAGACAGGAGCAGACTTGTAATGGTCAGAAAGTAGGTTGGACGTAATTCCACTTCAAACCCAGAGTAGCCACAATGTTGGGTATTAACTCTCAGCCTGTAAAGATCTTTGTCAAATGGATTTTTTGGGAAATCCTCCCTAATGTGATTTTAGTGGATTTAAACTAGAGAGTACAGAAAATTATTAACCACTTGTAGTTACGTTCAGATTCAGTTACTCAACAGGAACCCCAAAAAGTCAATCCACATTGATGGTAACACTGATTATTATTTTGGATAATGACTCAGGAAGAGTGTGCAGATCTAGAAAGGGACCATGCAAAACACCTAGAACAGCAGTTCTCGAGTGGGTATAGAAGATGCGTGGAGGTGTGTGTGTGCGCAGGGTGTGTGTGCTGAGGGAACTTACCGGAATCACCAGGACACAGTGTCACTATTCCTTCTGCTTCTCTCTTTCTAAACGCAGGATTAAATTATGTGTCTCTGGTTGAGTCCTGTTTTTCTCTGAAGTGCACAAGGCATAAAATCCCTCCTGGATGGAGGCCCGGTGTCCCTCTCCCTGAGGGGGAAGCTGCAGCTCTCTGTGAAGGCTGCTGGGGAGATGGGGATATAGACACCCCACCCTTCACTCAGGTCATCCAAGGCACCCAAACTGCAAGATCATGTGACAACTCCGAAATATCCAAAACTTCGAGACAGGACCAATCCTACTGTTCCTCTGATCGTTCTCAGCGAAATGGTCATTCTCATGTCCGAGGACCAGAGATGCTGTTCGTCTCACAACTTTCCAAATTCAGAGTATGCGGCCTCCGGGCACACAGCTGTCTCAAAGCCTCAACACACTCCTCCGGGCTTTATGACGCATGTGCATATGACAGAGAGAGAGTGTGGATGTGAAAGACATAGTGTGTGTGTGTCTGTGTGTGTGAGAGAGAGAGAGAGAGAGAGACAGTGTGTGTGGGGGTGACTGTGTGTGTGTTGGGAGGGGGGTTGTGAGAGTGTGGATGTGAGAGAAACTGTGTGTGTGTGTGTGTGTGTGTGTGTGTGTGAGAGAGAGAGAGAGAGAGAGAGAGACAGTGTGGGGGGGGCGGGGACCCTTACCCAGCACCCCCAGGGCAGGTGTGCACCTGCAAAGGTCAGATCGGTCTCGTGGAGAAAACTACGCGGGCACAAACACCAGAAACTGACATTGAAACCCCAAGCCCGTCAGGGACCCTACTTCTTCCCATCAGCCGGCCTGTCTGTCTCCCCTCATCGCCGGCATGTGTTCTCCGCGGACCCAGCCAGGCCCGCCTGAGCTCGCGGCTGTTTGCGCAAGCAGGGGGAGCTGCAGGGGGGCGGGAGGGGAGCGTCTGCAAAGCTGTCCTGTGCGCGCTGTACGAGTCCGTGGGAAGTTCCGGGTCCTCATGTGCGTGAACGATACCATAGAGACCAGCGGTGCCTCTCCGAGGGCCTCTCACCCTGCCCTCGGTGTGGGTTTCTGGGCCGGGGGGCGGGCTCCGGGAGCAGGGGGACGTGGGCTGGAACCCCAGCTCTGCAAACACTGCACTGTATGACCTTGAGAAGCAACGTAGCTCCGCGTGCCAACTTCAGCTATCCCGCTCCGGCCATCGCCTTCTAGCTTCCCGGCGCCCCGCCTGCATCGACGCTGTCAACACGCTGACCCCGTGAGGAGCGTTGGTCCCCTGAGTCTGAGTCCCTCGCCACATTCAGGGTCCTTCTTCACTCCTCCCCATTTCAAACCGCCATGGTCATCCAGTAGTTGTTCCCTGCATTACCTCTCACGCCCTTGCCCCTCCTCGCTGTGGGCATCCTTGTTCGACTAAAGCCACAAACCTAGTCCTGGCCACCTCTCTGCCTGTGCCTCACCTGCACCCCTGCACCTATACAGTTGGACACGGTTGGAGCAGAACACACAGTCTTACTAGTTGGCGCCATCTGCAGCTGGGTCCTTGGTGCCGCCTGGCAGCCAGAGTCCCGCACTTGCTTCTTCCACGTTCCCGGTCCCCGTGCCTACCTGCACCAGGCTTCTCCCGCTCTCGGCAGACCTCGCCTCCCATCTCCCCTCTCAGTTCCCGAATTGCTTCCTACTTTTCCTGAGGAAAAACAAAGACTTCAAAAGAGAGAACGGCCTCAGGCTCCCACCTTTACCCCACCCCCATTGTCCTGCTCCCGCAGACCCCTCTCTGCTCTCAGCCAAGCAACTCCTGCCACCTCTTTCCCTCCCGCATCATCCAACCGTTCAGTCCCAGCATGCGTGATCTCATTTTACTACAAGCCCCCTTGACCTCTCACTTTCCTCTAGAGCAGTAAGTCCCCTCCCTCTTTCCCTTTGCAGCAAAGGTCTGTAAAATAGCAGTCTATAAAATGGTCACCATCTCCAAAGTACTCATTCCTATTCTTACTTGAACCCGCTCCAACCAGGTTTCCCCTCCAGTGAAAGAACTCTTATTAAATAAGAGGACCAGTAACTCCCATGTTGCCAAACGCAATGGTAGGCACTCGGTAATATATTTATTGAATGAATGAACCAAACATTCTAAACCTCATTTTCTTTGTATGTAAAATGAGAGTATAATATACTTCTGAGGATTGTTGTGAGGATTAACTCATACAGGCAGTGAGCAGAGTAAGTGCTAAATTATATATTGAGCAAAGGAATTTTGCTACATTTTAATAGGAAATATTTGGGACGCCTGGGCGGCTCAGTCGGTTAAGCATCTGACTTTGGCTCAGGTCATGCATGACCTTACAGTTTGTGAGTTTGAGCCCCGCGTTGGGCTCTGTGCTGACAGCTCAGAGCCTGCAGCCTGCTTCAGATTCTGTGTCTCTCTCTCTCTCTGTCCCTTCCCTACTCGTGCTCTGTCTCTGTCTCTCACAAAAACAAAAAAACATTAAAAAAAATTTAAAGTCCTAAAAAGAAATATTTACTTCTTAAACATATGCAGCCTCCCTCAATGCTGACCTTAAGGAAAAGGTGTTGGTCATCTTGGGTAACAACCTTTTGCTCTTAGGGAAAGATTTCTTCCAGTTCCTGTAAAGAGGAAGAGTTATACTCTCCTAAGTTCAGTATTAAACATTTCTATTCACTGACACACTGGAAAGTGAGGATTAATACTGTTTGTTAATGACTTGTTTTCAGACAGTGCAAGAGTTAGGCATCTGAGGAGAAGAGATATGAGCACACTGAGTTTGTTTATGAACTAGAATGTGTGTGAAACTGTTTAAAAATAATTGGAATCTGAGAGAGAGAGAGACAGACAGACAGAGAGAGAGAGAGAGAGATTGGAAAACAGGTGGCCAAGAACTGAACACCATACCTGGTTGGTTAGCGATACTGAAAGGATGGTTGGCCAAGCCAACCTCACGGGCTAGTCGATGAGCCAAGGGAAGGATTCTAGGGGACTCAGAGTTTCTCTACATGATCCCCGTCATTACCTTTCTGGAAAGAATATACATACCTGAAACCTTTGAGGGCAGCTAGACAAGGTGTGTTAACAAAGTTTGAAACGAGCACGTCCTTCGATGTAGCACCTCTGTTTCTAGGAAATCATCCTAAGGGAATAGTGACGGATGTGCACAGAGATTAAGTTATAAGATGGCTTTCTACGGTACAGTCTGTCATATGGTTTTAAAAAAAGGTCTAACTGTCTACCAGTAAGGAATTGGTTAAATAAATCATTCTGTGCAATGGCATTCAATGTAGCCGTTAAAAAATGTGCTGGAGATTGTACTTCTTGATGTTGAAATATGTTCACAATATATTAAGTGAAACAATAAGTTACAAAATAGTCTGTAGAGGGTGATTTACATTTTTGTAAATTTATAGGGACAAAGACTGAAAAAACATCTAAGAAAATATTAATAGTTGTGTGGTTCCTCGTGATTTCCATTTTCTTCTTTTTACTTGCTCATATTTTATGACATTCCTACAAGTGTGCATTATTTATGTAATAAAAGTTAAATCCAGGGGCCCCTGGGTGGCTCAGTCGGTTAAGTGTCTGACTCTTGATCTTGGTCATGATCTTGCAGTTCATGAATTTGAGCCCCACATCAGGCTCCATGCTGAGTGTATGGAGCCTGCTTGGGATTCTGTCTCCCTTTCTCTCTCTGCCTCACCCCTGCTATTTCTCTCTCTCCAAAAAAAGTTGAATCCACAAAGCAAAGTTAACAGTTAATATAGGATTCATCATCCCTTTTTCCCTTTCTCCTGGACTCTAATGGCCATGTGCAAATAATATACGAATAAGGAAATATATACAAATTAATAAGCATACATCAGGAGCGGAGTGATTAGAGGTGTTTTAGAAGAACGTCCATACATTCGTTCACCAAATATTAATAGGTGTGAACCATGTCCTGGGCACTGTGTAATTAACCAGCCAAGAATGAGACCAGGGTGGCCCCCATGTTCATTCAGGTTTTCATCTAATAAGGAAATCAGATATTATGCAAGTCATTAGTAAGTATGAGCACTATTACAGAAGAAAAATTCAGGTGTCGTAGGAGCATGTCAAAGGATATAACCCACACTGAGAGGTGTAGAAGGCTTTCCTGGGTGAGTGATACTCAAGCTAAGACCGGATGAATAAAAGTTGGTTACATGTAGAGGAAGGAAGAGAATTTAAGGCAAAGGGAAGAAGAAAGCGAGGTCTCAGTGGAGGGACCAGCATGAGTGAAGAACCCTGAGTCAACAATAAAACAGAGCACATCTGAGGCAATGAGAGAAAATCAGAGCACTGAGAACACACACAGGTAGCTATGAGAGACAGGTGTGACTCTAGGTGGATAGTTGGCGGGATTTCAGCCCAAGTCCCAGAGTGTGCAGCGAGAGCTGGCAGGCTCCCTTGGGAAGCACTGTAGGAACTCAAGAGAATAAATGAACCAAATCCAAACCAGAGCACTGGATGCCACAGAGTTCTCAGTGTGTTGGTCCTATCATTGCAATACAGCTACAGAGCAGGGCCCGTGCTGTGCGCTGCCCGAACGTTACCTCACTTAACCTCAGGCATCGCACTATGAGGTGACTACCCTTGTTATCTTCATTTTTTCTAGGAGAGGAAACTAAGACTCAGGGAGGTTAGGTTATTTTCCCTAAGATCAAAAAGCAAGCTAATAGCCGAGTAGGAGTTCCAACCCAGGAAACTCCACTCTGGCCCCTGAGTGAAGTGAATGAGAGAAAGGAATTTAGGAATGAGTGTGAAGGATCAGTACATGGATCCAGATGTGCAAGATGAATTCCATTTCTCCCAAATCAAATTAAATTTCAAGTCTTTGTCCCCATGAGCTGGTAGGAAGCTTGAACTCAGCCTTCTCAAGGTTCCCTGTTCTTTCTGGGGCTATGCTCTGGTGGTGGGAGGTTTTGTGCAGTGCCTTGGTTCTGGGACGTCTCCTCTGTCTTGGGTGGCTTGCAGAGTTATAATGCTGTATACACCGAAGTGATACCAGTGCACCTGGGAAACTCCAGCAGCAGTTTTTTCAGGAAGAATAAGCTGATTTTTGGACACTGGGAATTCAAAACTTTCTTCACTGTACTGTGTGGAACAACTCATCTCTCTCCAGCTCCCACCCACAAACTCCAGCCCCAACTCTCCAGATCCAAGCACATTAATGTGCACATCAGAATGAGAGGGTCTTTCATTAACAAAACCCCTCCTCCTCTGACTACAGCTGTACTAGTTAATGGCGACAGGTTACCCCTGTTGTTGTAGGGAAGAAAGATTCAGTCTCAGGCTAGATGGCAGGGAATTTGGTGAGTCCATTCCTCTGTTGTTGGTAAACTGAAGAAGCCCTTCCTCCTTATGCGAGTTCATTACACATAGTCCTCAAAAAAATAAGGTGATTGCACGGGTGAAAGGTTATGGGAGATAATTTGGCCAATGTTATTGTCACCAAAGTAATCGTGTCATCAGGGCCCTCACGTGAAGGAAATCATAGCATCAGACATCAAGACAGGCTAGCCTCCAATAAGGGTGACATTTGCTTGAGATTTATTTATGTGCCTTACAGTCGAAAGGTGCAAGGTGCACTGTGCTAAGTTCTCATGCCCATTGGCAGAGGCTCTGGGCAGCATGTGATGCTCAGTACACAGTAGGTGCTCAGTATATGAGAGAATAGATGGAGAATGAAGAAGTGCTTGGCCCCACTCACTGAGTAAGTTCACCAACTCTGGTAGGAAGGCATACAGGAAATGGAACTATTTCCGATGGCCCAGGTAGAGAAGGGACCACGCAGGTTGGTGTCAGGATGGCTGGGACATTAGACATATTTGACTTTAACACCTCCCCAGAAAGAAAAGTGTCTGGACAGGCAAAATCATGATCAAATGCACCCTCAATTTCCCTCTAATGGCTCAGACCAATGGCCTGATGGCACTGGGCTGGGGTTGAGTTTCAAAAAGCATAATAAGAATCATATATGTACCTGAATCAGGGGACATACTAAGATGTTGGGTGTTTTCTCTTCTACTTGGAATTGGACATCTCTGTTTGGCAACATGGCTCATTTCATTTTTCTCAGACGCCGGCATTAGAATGGAGAGAATCTGAATTCACCACTAATTGGGTGATCTTGAACTGTATATTTGATCCCTGTCAGCCTCTAGGTCTTGAGCTCAGAAGTAGAGGGAATGTCACCCCGCTGATAGAATTATTGTGGTGATAAATAAGAGGTATATAAAAGTGCCTAAGCAGAGCTCTGGTCACAGAGGGGTTCCCGATAAGTGATAGTTACTCTGCTGAACAAATAATAAAGAAAGTAATTGTTACATTTCAATCTTTCAAATGGCTGCAGTATGGATATGTGCTACAGACAAAAGAGAGGACAGCTAACTCTACCTGAGGGGACAGGAAGGGTCTCAGATAGGAGGTGACAACTGAGCAGAGACGGGTCAAGTGGGAAAAGGTAAAGGGCATTTGGGCAGAGGGAGCATCACACAGGAGAGCCAGGCATTTTGAAAGCACCTTCTCGAAATGGAGGGACATTTCGTGCGGCGGTGGCAGGTGGTGGGTGGCGGGTGGTAGGTGGTGAAGCCGGGAATGGAGGCAGGGACATCTGGGATGTGTGGGCAGATTGTGAGCCACCCAGGTTCATGTTTGGAGGGAAAACTAGCAGATTGCAGAGGATGGACCAGAGTGGGGAGAGGCTGGGAGATTTATTATCATTATTTAATTTTATCACTAATAGCAACACAACTACCTTTTATGGAGCTCCTGTAATCTGCCAGACAGAACACTTACACAGCTTTCATGTTTTATCCCGGGCCTCCAACAAGTCTATGGGGTAGATCCAGTTATCCCCAATTTGCAGTCGAGAAAGCTGAGGTACGGAGAGGTTAAGGAACTTGCCAGGTCTCATGGTGAATCATTGCTGCAGCTGTGATTCGCACGCAGGCATCCACCAAGCCTGTGCTGCTCTGCTGCTCCTGGTCGATAACTAAGTGGGAAGAGGAGTCCCTCTGCCCTTTCCAGAGCTCTGACGACAGCTGCCTCCTTGCCCGTTTCTCACACACATCTGTGGCTGTGGGAACCAGCCCCCTAGATGGCACTGCCCCCTCACTCTCTATCCATATTTTGGATATCCATATCCATATCCATATCCCCTCACACACCATATTTTGACCCCCCAATGCTGCTCTTGCTTAAACTACACCCTCATCCTGCCTTACTTGTTAGGTTCTATGTTTTTGTTGGTCTTTTCTCAGTATCTACAGTTTAGACTGTTCCCCTCTCTGCCTGCCCCACCCTAACGGGGACCCAGATGCTTATTCCTCTGCTCTCCCTGTCTGACTACCCTGAAATAATATTCAGGCTACACCCATTCCAGACCGAACATATGACATGGTTGTTGTGTAGTTAGTTCCCCTCAAGTATTGCGGAGCAGAAAGGTCGCAGGACTGAGTTTAAAAATCTGAGTGCAAACCCCAGTTCTGCCACTTCCCCAGTAGCATACTGTGCAAAGATTCCAGAACCCCCCTGAACGCACTAATTAGAACAGTTGAGAATAAGCAACAGAAACCTACTCTTGAGTACATAAACAAAAGAAGAGAATCCATGGAAAGGACACAGATAGCTCACAGAATCAAATAAATAGTCAAACAGCCTGCCTTCAGAGGCATAGGAAGCAAGACCCCTCTGGGTATATCGGTAGCAGTGACTTACAGATTGTCTCTCCAGGGTTGGCCAGTATTCCCCCCTGTACAATATTCTGTATTGTGGTGGCCATCTGGATTCTAATTGCCATGGGATTTCTTGCCTTGGGCCATATGCCCTTGTCCCTGATGTCTGAATGACTGACAACACACCAAAACCACGTGGCATGAGGAAGGAACATTTTCCCCAAGGAAAAGCAGAACATTACTACCAGCATAAAAAGGAAGGTGATTGAGGCAAGCGTGAGCCACCATTGTCCTCTACACTGAGGCTCAGATGCCTCATAAAAAGATCACTGTTCTGAGGATCACATCAACTGTGAGCAACTCTTCTAACTATAAGACAATACACAATGCAAAACTTGATATTTTTTCTTTTATGCTTTAAAAACCAGTGCTAGATTTTAAGGGATTTTTGCTTAAAATGTTCAAGTGTTTAGTCTCTTTCGCTCTCTAAAGTCAATTAAAAACTACAAAAAGTGGGGCCCCTGCCTGGGTGGCTCAGTCGGTTAAGCATCTGACCCTTGATTTCAGCTCAGGTCATGATCTCACAGTTTGTGAGGTCGAGCCCTGCATTGGGCTCTGTGTTGATGGTGCAGTGAAGACTCCTTGGGATTCTCTCCCTCTCTCTCTCCCTCTCTCTCTCTCTCTCTCTCTGCCTCTCCTCTGCACTCACTCTCTTGTTCTCTCTCTCAAAATAAATAAACTTTAAAAAAACTACAAAATGAGTGAGAAGCAGAGAAGAAAACACCATCTTCAACAAAAGTAGGGGGAAAAAATCACCCATATGTTACCAAACAAAAACTTTTAAGAAAAATGAAAGCTTCCCAGGAAAAACACAAAGCTATACAAGTAATGAGCAGAATACAGAATTCTCAAATCTTTGTTACACAAAGATCCATCCAATGATCAAAGACACAAATTTTCAATGCCTGTGGGTGAGAGAGGACCCCTGGAGCATCCCCAAATCTGTTCCACATTCGGGGATGGCAGAGGGAACAGGGAAGGATGCACCACACAGATGAGTCACCTGGGAAGACTGGAAGCCTAGCAGGAAGAGGAGAGAACAAGGGACAATAGATTTGCAGCTCTTGATCAAAATCAACTCAAACAGGATAAGTCACTACCAAGAACACCTGTTACACAAAGAGCTTCCATATACAACTTTCTTATCTTATCCTTACCTTTAAGGAACAACACCAAAAGCTAAATAGCTGTATTCCTGGGCAGGGGAGGCAGTCTACTGAGAAGGCATCATGTGCATGAGACAAGGCACCTGAACTGGATCTGCCAACCAGCCCGCCACCAGCGTGGTTCTCTGGTAAATGGTCCTCCCGTGTGGATTGGCTTCCATTCATTGAAGAATGACCATCAGAAACAAACCAGTGTGAGATCAAAACTTAGATAACAGTGGGAAGAAGAAAAAGAAGGAGGAGGAGGAGGGGTGGCAGCTGAACAAATAAAAATACAGAAGAAAAACAAATTTCCAGATATAATTGTTCCATCAAACGGGAAAATTTCAGACAAGTACTTTTCCCGTGGCACCAACTAAATAAATATAAGCTCATGAGAAAGAAAACTGAAGAAAGAGGTAAAAGAAAATAAGAGATTATAGGACAAGAGAATTAGTTGATAGCAGGAATTGTTCAGAAGAGAAGCTGAAGGAAATGAAGCCATCAAAAAAATGAAATCCAGGTTCAAAATGGCAAAATACTAGGATAGACACCAACGGAAAAACAAAGACATGGAGGACAGACTTGAAACAAAAACATGCAAGTCCAAACTATTAACAACTCATGAGTTGAAAGCAATTAGAAACTTGGGGCGCCTGGGTGACTCGGTTGGTTAAGTGAACAACTTCAGCTCAGGTCATGAACTCACAGTTCGTGGGTTCGAGCCTCGCATCAGGCTCTGTGCTGACAGCTCAGAGCCTGGAGTGTGCTTCAGATTCTGTGTCTCCCTCTCTTGCTACCCCTCACCTGCTCACGCTCTGTCTCTGTTTCTGTCTCTCTCTCTCAAAAATAATAAACATTAAGAAAAATTTTTAAAGTAAATTACTGGTGTCAGCAGAAGACAAAGAGATCGATTTCTTGAATTTGTGTTAGAGAAAAATGAAAGCAGAACAATTAGACAAAAAAAATTCAAAAATAACCTAAGAAGAAAGTTTTCCAGAAGTAAGAGAAATCTAGAATCTACACAGATTTAAATGGTGTATTTCATCTCAGAAAAAAGAAATTTATACAGAACAACCAACTCTAAGATATATCCCAAAGAAGTTATCAGATTTCAAGAATAAGGAAAAAATTTAATAAAATCTAGCATCCCTTACCTCCCCCAAGAAAATTGTCCTGCATGGGAAAAGCAGTGGGTCCTCAATATTCAATAACTATTAGAAAGTAATGAGTGACCCAAATTTCTTTCGAGGGGAAAGGCAGGCAAAGAGACTTTTTCAAATATGCAAGAGATCGTGGAATAAAGCCCTCATGCATCCTCCTTTGTAAACTAGGTATAACTATGTGGTAACTGAAAAATATAAAGAAGAGTCAAAGTATAAAATAACCAGAAAAATAAAGAAGAAAATATCTCACTCATAATTTCTATTAAAAGGCAAAATACCTAGAAATAAACTTAAAGAGAAATGTGGTATACATATGAAAAAAACCTACAAGAAGAAATCTTTGCCGAAAATCAAAGGAAGCTTTAAATAAATAAGCCATATTTTGTATAAGAATGCTTAATATTCCAAGGACCATAATGTTTCCTAAAATAATGTGTAACTGTAATTTAATCACAATCAGATTACTAATAGGATTTTTTTTGAAACCTGCAAACTGACGCTTTTTTTCTTTCTTTTTTTTTTATCATTATTTGAGAGAGAGAGAGAGAGAGAGAGCTTAAGATGGGGGGAGGCAGGGACAGGATCCAAAGTAGACTCCACACTGATAGCAGTGAGCCCAATGTCAGTGAGCCCAATATTTGTGAGTTGTCGAACTCACAAATCATGAGATCATGACCTGAGCTGAAGCTGGGCACTCAACCAACTGAGCTACCCAGGCACCCCCTGATGTTAACTTTCATAAAGAAAAATTTGGCATGGAGAGATAGCCATAAAATTTATTAAAAAGCACAATAAATTTGGGAGGATGGCCCTAAATTACTGTAATTAGAAAATGTGACACCGGGACATCTGGGTGGCTCAGTCTGTTAAGTGTCCAACTTCAGCTCAGGTCATGATCTCTGGGGGGTTTTGAGTTCGAGCCCTGCATCAGGCTCACTGCTGTCACCACAGAGCCTTCTTTGGATCCTCTGCCCCTCCCCTGCTTGCACTCTCTCTCAAAAATAAGTTTTAAAAACTTAAAAAAAAAGAAAGAAAATGTAACACTACCACGAGTGTAAATAATCAGATCAATGGATGGAATGGTCTAGAAATAGATACAAATGCATTTGTAAAGGAAGCACATTAATGGTGCTGAGAAGACTGTCTGGCCATTTGGAAAACATAAAGCTGAATTCCTACCTCACTTTTTCTACCAAAAATAAGTTTCTGATTCGGCAAAGATTTTAATTTAGAAAACAAAACTGGGAAATAACTGGGAAAATTATATAACGTATTTAAAATATAATCCTGAGTGATAACATTGTAAGTGTGACATAAAAAGCAGAATCTGTAAATGTCACTTGATTCAGATTTTAAACTTTGACAAAATCTGCCACCAGCAAGCTCAGAAGACAAATGACAAATTAGGGGGAATATTTACAACCCACATCATTGACAAAGGGTGGGTTTTCTTAATGTCCAGAGTTTTATATATGAACAAGTTAGAAGACCAACAGATCAATAGAAAATTGGCTTAAGGACAGGAAGGGACAGTGTGCATGTATAAAAAGTAAAGCAATAGCCCCCTTGGGGCACCTGGCTGGCTCAGTAGCAGGAGCATGCGGACTCTTGATCTTGGGGTCATGAATCTGAGCCCCACACTGGGTGTAGAGATTACTTAAATGAAGCTTAAAAAAAACCAAGCCAGGCCCCTCAAAATACAAAAGGTTGATTATATTGATTATGTTGCTCAGAGTGGAAGAAATGAAATTTTAATTACAATGAAATACCATTTTCACCGATCAGATTGGAAAATATTAAAGCACACTGCTAGCAAGATTATGATAGACAGCACATCGCGGTACGCTAGGTGGGAATGTGAGAGGGCAATCTGGCAATATTTATAATAGAAAATTACTATCCGTGCTATACATGTATAGAAAATTACTATACAGCTGTTGCTGTTTGCAACACTGTTTTTAACAGCAAGATTTTGCAAACAATCTAGATGTTCATTAAAAGGACATGGGTTAAATTTTGATAAACTCAAAGAAAAGAGTTTCATATGGTTGTTAAAAGAATACGGTGCTGATAAGCAAGTATTTCCTAACTAGATTGATTGTTGTGTTTTGAAAAACGGAGATGCAGGGGGCGCCCGGGTGGCTCAGTCAGTTATACCTCCGACTTTGGCTCAGGTCATGATCTTGCAGTTTGTGAGTTCGAGCCCCACATCGGGCTCTGTGCTGATAGCTCAGAGCATGGAGCTGCTTTGGATTCTGTGTCTCCCTCGCTCTCTGCCCCTCACCCGATCACACTCTGTCTCTAT
Organism: Cryptoprocta ferox; assembly: GCA_028646485.1. NCBI lineage: Eukaryota > Metazoa > Chordata > Mammalia > Carnivora > Eupleridae > Cryptoprocta > Cryptoprocta ferox. The sequence goes on from CM053575.1 coordinate 99,136,540, forward strand.
CAAAAATAAACATTAAAAAAAAAATTTAAAGGAGATACAGCACAGCATGTATAAAATGAACTCATTTGTGTACAGTGGAAAGGCTTGTCTACTATATCCACTTTTACACTTAAATGCTTGCACATGCATGGAAGTTTCTGGAGGACTACACAAGAAACTGTTACTAGTGTTGATCTTTGGTGTGTGGTCTGGGAACAGGGGATGGGAGGAAGACTCGCTTTTCAGTGGATAGTCCTTTGCACTAAAAAAAAGTCCCAAGTATGTGCAACTGTCAATTTTATAATTTAAATAACTGCTAAAAAATATAGAGTGGAAGTAAATTGATTTTTACGTGGAAAACCATGCTTTTATGTATGTTCCTACCAGTATAGCATGCTAGCATCTTTGTTTTTGCTCCCAGGAGGGACATTGAGACCATGAATTTTCATCTTAATAGATTCCTTTGATAGCAATAGGAATTTTTCAGGACACTGACTGGAGAAGGTTCGAGGAGGCCACACAGACAGAGGGAAGGAATGAAGATGTTTTACACTTAACCAAGTTATAAAAATTAGCACCTTGTTTTTTTTGTGTGTGAAATACTGTGGGAAATATATTCATGTACAGCATTAGGATTAAGTACTTGAGGTTGCCATTAAAAGAGCAAGAGACCAGGGGCGCCTGGGGGGGCTCAGTGGGTTAAGCGTCCGACTTCAGCTCAGGTCATGATCTCATGGTTTGTGAGTTCGAGCCCATCAGGCTCTGTGCTGACAGCTCAGAGCCTGGAGCCTGTTTCAGATTCAGTGTCTCCCTCTCTCTTCCCCTCCCCTGCTCTCTCTCTCTCTCTCTCTCTTTCTCTCTCAATTAGATGAACATTAAAAAAAAAAAAAAGCAACAGACCAACTGGAATGTACTTCCATCCCGAAATCATCTCTGGGGCTGAAAAAAAGTAAAACACATTCACTCTCTGCAAGCAATTCTAAGGCCCATGGGAAGGACAGCCAAATGAACAAATCATTCAAAAATGGTTCCGTAAGTGTTACGGTAGGTGAGCTCTGCTCAAGGCATGAGTTAGGGTACAGTGTAGAATCAGGGCTCCTTAGATCACCATACAGGTGCCTTTCATCTCTCTCCTACCAGAGCTACTCATCAGCAGCTGAAAGAAGAGGACAAAGTGGCCCACAGTTTATTTTACTCTATAACCCATAATTCCTCTCCATAGAATTTCTTTCCAAGCACAGTATGTTCCATGAGAAGAGAAAAAAAAAAGTAATACCCCTTGTTTAGCATTTTTTTTTCCAGGAAGAGAATCTCTTCCATATCCTTCACAAGAAATTTTAGAATAAAGTCTCGCTTGTACCCGAGCTTTCAAATCAGAGCACACTGCACCCCACATACAGGAATCAAGGCTCCTTACCCAGTCAGAAAAAGCGGTGACCCACATGTTTGTTTGTTTGTTTGTTCACCTACCATTGATTGACAGGCCAAGAGATCCTCTCTCCCCCTAAACCATAAGAGTTTCAGTTTACAGAGCTCTCAAGTATGACCTTCCGTTTGATCCTCACAAAACTTATAAGCTGGGCGGTACCTGTATTCTCCATCTTATAGGTAATTCAAGTAAGTGAAGGACTGAAGCACCTGCATTATTTCATTTGAATCTCAAAAAGCTCTATAAAGGGCTACTGTCAATTATTTTCTCTGATCCGTGAGGATATCCGCCAAGTGTTGGTGATGGACAAGACAGGAGCCAAAGTGCCTGGCTCTTTCGTGACCATTTCCCTTGGGCAAAAAAGTATACCCTTTATGGGCCTGAGCATCTGCATCTGTAAGAATTAGACAGTAACACTGTGTGAGGTTGTTGTAGGATTAAGTGAGTTGATATGTGAAACACTTGAGATAGTGCCCAGTTCTTAGGAACCATTGTTACCTTATGAGGTCTTAACTCCTAATCAAGAGATGTGTGTTGTTGATTTACAGCTCTTTTCACTGCACTGTTGTTTCCTAGAGCTTGTTTGTGGAATGCTATTAGGTTTTATGTGGGGAAAATCATCGAGGGAGGGGTCTTATTGTCAGACACGTTCAGAAAGTACTGCAGTGAAGATGAACAGCTCCCTTCTCTGCAGTACTTCCCAGAGCATTTAAGATGCCTACAGTGACTATAAATGTCTTCACAGGGTTTCCCCACCCAGAGAGTGATGCTGGCACCTTTCCTTCCTCGCTATCTTTGCCCCTCCGACTGCTAAGGTTCTTTTTGAAGATGGAGGACTTCTAAGTGTCCTCATCCTTTGAAAGGTGAAGGGGATCCACTAAGTCAGTCTCACTGGGAGGTGGCCATGTCCTAGGGCCTTGGCTATTGGTGACCCCTAGCTAAAACCAGACTACAGATGGCTACCAAGGGAAGGCTCACAGTTCTCAGAGACAAGATAAGAGGCCAACGAGGCTCCTTCACCTGGGAAAGTGTGGTCACTCCCTACGACTGCAGAGAAGGATCTGCATTTCACACTCAGCGGCCCCCCCCCATGTTGCTACCTGGGAGGTGCCCATGGTACTGACACCCAGAGAGCGTGGCGACGTTTCTTGTTCTCCCTCTAGTCTGTCATCAGTTCAAGTGACCTGCAGGGTCATAAACTTTACGAGGGGTGGGATAAGGGAGAAATTGTTGAATGTTCTGGCAAATCAGAGCAAGCCTTGGTAGATGGGGATAGGGAGGGTAGCTTGAAATGATCAGAAGTTCTGAAGTTTAAAAACAATCTATAATCAGCATTTGTGAAATTCTTGCAGTTACCAAAGCCCTTCCTTTGCATTATCTCCTTGGGGTCTCTGAATATTGCTGTGTTACATGCTTCTGGTGCCTGCTTTATAAATGAGGAAATGGAGGTCTAGTTGGTAGCCAGTAATTGACAGGTAGCGACTGACGGGGCTGGGATCCAAATCAGGTTCTGCCATTCCAGAGTCTTTGCTCCCCCTCAAGTGCGGCCAGGCACGAGAGCTCAGGGTCCCCGGAGGAGAGCAGAAAGAGAGGGAGAGGCAGGAGCAGATGAGAAGCCAAGAAATAAAAACAGCAAAGGCAGCTTCTCTACGGTGTTGCCTTAGGACTGGCTCTGAGTCAGAGCTGCCAGCCCACCATCCGAGGAGACAAAACCTGCCAGGAGTGAAAATCCATCCTGCTGAGGAGTTTAAGAAATAATTTCAAGCTGGAAATTGCATTTTATCTTTTCATCCCCTTAAATTCAGACTTCAACTCCCCACAGTTGCCTTGATTTAAAAAAAAAAAAAAAGAAGAATAAGAAGAAAAAGATTTCTGCATTACAATTCAGTACACAGTGAGTCACAAGTCCCCGTGCCTCCATGCTGAAAATGGCCAATTGAATTGGCTTGTCCCGGCAGACGAGACAGGAGACAGCGCATCTAATCAGCCTGTTTTCATCATGTATTATTACTGAAGAAGAAGGTCTGTGCTCATGTGCAGTGGATGGTACTAGTAACTGGGGTAAGACACCCACACACTGGGAGACTCTTCACCAGTAGTTTCTCGGGACATAGTCTTTTCTAAATCTAAGGGCCAGGAAGACAAAGATCATGGCCACTGACATTTTTAAAGCACTGCTTCTGCCAGGAGAGCCACCAACCTAAACATTCAAGAGGCAGTAAAGTAAAAGGGAGCCTTGGCTTCCAAGTCAGTCAGACCTGGGTTTTAGCTCCTTTCTCTTTTCATTCCCAAACAGAAAGACCTTTGGCAAGTTATTTCTCTTCCCTGAGCTTTGATTTATGTACTTTCTAGGTTTTATTGTGCAGATCAAACAAAATAGCCTATGTAATCAATAGTGGCTTAAACTTATGTGCTCAATCAATTAGAGTTCTTTAATCAAAGGCATCATGATTCAATAGGAAATGAGAGACCTCGATCAGGGCAAATAGATCCAGTTGTCCAACCAAGAGACATTCTGATCAGAAACAGCCTAAAACAGAATATGGTGGAGGTCAGAAGTGAGCAAGGGCTAGATTGGCACCTAGGTTCATTAGACTTCTTCTTCCATGGGCCCCAGAAGGTGAGACCTGGGGAGTGAGGGCAGGGGTGGTCCCGGGCAGAGTGGGGAGCCTCTGATTCCCCACTGGCCACGTGCCAGCTCCAGCAGAGTAGACTGGTCAGGGAGACAAGCCAGAGGATAATATCCATTCTCTCCCAGGGCCCGCCAGAAACATGTCCCAGAATCCCGGCCGGCCGAGGGCACAGAATGCCTAGCAGGAGATTGTTGCCAAGGATGTGAAAACTAGAAGCAAAACAAAGAGGCAGCTTGGGGATGGGCTGCTGTTGAGTGGAGAAAACGTTCCTCTTAACCTCATCCAGGACCAGTCCAAGGGGAGGAGGTCGCTGAGGGCCAGAGCTGTTTCCATTAAGAAACACTTGTGTGCCGTGATCGGGCCCATTAGGCTATCGCTGATATTATAAAACACCTATGTGACCAGCCAGGGTTAGGAGTGTGGGAGGAGATAAAGGGGCCCATTCTCTACAATAATTTAGCCCCTGGAGATATGGGCTTCGAGGCCTGGCCCCTTACAGAAACCATTTCTCTGAGTTATGGTCTAATGTTAATCTCAAGGCTCTTATTGAGAGTCTAAGAAATTGCCCCAGAACATCTGCTTCCTATATTGCTATTATGTCATTCAGTATTCTTAAAACAAGGCAAAACCAAGGGTGCCTGGGTGGCTCAGTCGGTTAAACATCCAGCTTCGGCTCAGGTCATAATCTCCCGGTTGACAAGTTCGACCCCTGCATCAGGTTCTGTGCGACCCCCGCATCAGCTCAGAGCCTGAAGCCTGCTTCAGATTCTGTTTCCCCTCTCTTACTGCCCCCACCCCGTTCTCTCTCTCTCTCTCTCTCTCTCTCTCTCTCTCTCTCCCCCTCTCTCCCCCCCAAAAATAAAATAAAAACATTTCAAAAACCCACTTCATTTAGCAAATTCCTTTTTGACAGGTACAGTAGAGAGGCCATAGACTTTTTTTTTCATTAAGGAGACCTGGCCTCGAATCCTGGCTTTTGCATATACTTAGTGACAACTCTAAAAGTGATGCCCCTTTATTTCTCAAGTGGAGGTAGTGAGACCTTACTGGAGGTGCTGCAGGAACCACAGGTGCTATTAGATGTTCACAAGGTGCAAGACACTCTGTTCGAGCCTTGTACGCATCTCACTGAATTCTCACAGCCAAGCGATGAGTCAGAGATCATCATCACCCCCGTTTGCAAGTAAGGGGTTCCCTGCCCTGAGACGTTAGGTAGATTGCCCGACGTCTCGCAGCCTAACAGGGGTAAAGGCGATGTACACGAAAGTTCTTGGCAGTGACGGAGTAGGTGCCAAACATATGTCAGCTGCTCTGTCCTGCTTCTCTTGCAGACCTGAAATATTCCCGTTTTTATGATAGTCTGAGTTCTGGTCTTTCAAACGGTTTTTCCTCTTTGACTCATGAGGAATTCCACTTAATGTGCAAAAACAGTAATTGTTTCATGAATATTTTATCCCCCCAACTTGTTCATGGTTTTGAATTTCCTGTTTTAAAAGCTCTAGTATAGGCATGTTTGCTGTAAACATTGTACATGTTTTTGGAAACAGGTTACATATCCAGGATCCTTAGATGGGCAACTAGCTATGGAATGACCACAGCCCTGCTTATTACATAAATTACTTTTTTTTTTTAAACCAAATACATTAGGATGCCTGAATCCCAATAAGGGTTGCCCTTTAAAAGGGAAACCTCCAGTGGCTAAGGCACAATTCAATGATAAATAATTCAGAACGCTCAAACGAGTCCTCTTTGGGAATTACCTTTAATATCTGTGGCAGATTTTTTTTCATCCTTAAAAGTGATAGCAAATTCATGTTGAGGGTGAGGGGTTTAATTTGGGGAAACTTAAGGGTCAGAGCTAAAACTGTTGTGTAAGATGAATGTTTAAACTAGGAAGGGTAGGCTCTGGCCCAGACCCAGCTGACTATTTAAAACAGGAGATTGATTAGCTTTCTCATGGGGTTTATGAACTGGCTGTAAAGACCTCGTCAAGTCCTGGCCGGAAGACACTTCAGAGGAATTTGCTTAGAAAGCCCCTGAAAAGAAGGTGGTCACTTGGGAAGGAGGGACTGTCCTTGTGGCAGGAATGAGGACTTGGAGGTACAGTGACAGAGGCCAGGAGGGCTCGCATACCAGCCAGGGGAAGAGGGCAGAGTGTGGCCAGAGAGCATTTGAATTCGGCTTCTTGGGAGCAAAGGATATGGCAGGGATGATGCCAACAGTCACAGGACTCCTCTTTCCTTGGTTAGTACAGGTCAGATCACTGTGGAAAGACACATGAGGCTCTCATTTAAAGGGCCAGGATTGGGTGAAAGCCATGAAAGAGGAAGAAAATTCAACATAGAGGCAGAAAATGCAAAAGAGGAAGGATCTCAAGCTAATCTCAGGAGAGTCGCTGGTTCCTGGTCACGGCATCTTCCTACCTCATAATTCAGAGACACTCAGTTTACCATGCCCACATCTAGCTGAGCAGGAACCTTCATTGTTCAAGTGACCTTTACGCTCTTGTTTCAGTGAATTCTCCTAACACCCTTGCGAAGTGGGTGAGGGAGGTAATGTTACAGAACCCACTTAATGGTAAGAAGGCCAAGACTCAGAGAAATTAGTTCATTGTCTAAAGTCACCCAACTTAGTAGTAACTAAACTGTCACCAGCACCTTGATCGGCCTTCCGCAGCTTCTGAACTTAGCTCTTTGCTTTTCTATTTTCTCTACCAACAAAGACAGAAATTCTGAGCTACATTCTACAAAGAAAAGATCCCAGTGGCCTTTGTGGTTTTTATTAACATCTCCGAATAATATAAAATAGCTCCGAAAATTAGAGAGGCCTCTACTTGATAACTTGTGTCTTAAAAGCCTGTTACATTTCACACGTGTTGAATCGTCTGTTGCCCTCTTCCTCTTGAAGGAAGCTGAAAGGGCAAAATAACATTCCTGGTGATTGTACGCTGCACCTCCTTTTCATAGATACTCACAATCTCTGGTGAACAGCCAGCGTTTCTTACTAAAACACGCCCATGGCTGAGTCTCCATGAGTCACATTTGTCAGCCTGGCCAAGCGAATTACCTGCAAGATGCAGAAAAGCAGGTCACCCTCACGCTCTCCTGACTACCCTTCTTGCTCCTCTCAGCAGGCCAAACAGGAGCCCAGCAGCATTTGAGCTCTGACAGCCCTGAAATGCAAAATAAGTGCTTTTACTCCTAAATCTGAGTTAAAGCCAAATCCCTAAAAATGCAAGGAAAGGCTAAAGGGTATATACACCGTAAGGATGGGATGTCTCATTAATTTCTTTGTCTTTAGCATTGGTGTGATATCTATAACACAGGTGGCATTCAGGAAGAACTTGAAGTAGATGGAGGAGAGCAAAGGGGACAGATACAAGGAAGGAGGGAAGGAAGGAGAGAGGGAGGAAAGGACAGAAAAGAGGAAGGAGGGAGAGGGCGAGAGGGAGTCAGGAGGGAAACCCAAGTCCCTCACCCTGCTGGCCTAGCCAAGCCTCAGTCTCTGTTCCTGGACTTTCTGGCAAGGCAAAGAAGTGACATCCCTCAGCAGTCACATCAGCTCCAGCCTCCTGTCTTGTTTTCAGCCCTCAATGATTTTAATGAAGAACAGTTATAAAAATACGTGGTTTGTGTTCATCGAAACTGCCAAGGAACAGAGAAAAATGAAGACAGGGAGTGGATTCTACCCAGAGGCATTTTCACCAGTAATTCTTGGCTTGCTCTCTCTCTCTCTCTCTCTCTCTCTCTCTCTCTCTCTCTCTGTGTGTGTGTGTGTGTGTGTGTGTATGTGAACTATGCCCACTTCAGGAGATTTCATCTGGACAAAATAGAGATACAAAGAAAAGAGCCACCTATGAGGTCTTGTGGAGACTGATTGCAGATTGAATGAACTCTGTCTTCTGGACCTATTTGTTCACTAAGGAGATGGTGGAGGTCATCATTCTCCCAGGGACATCTTCTCTGTACCTCCTTCTGCCAGTATGGAATGCCTCATACATTCATTTTGCAAGTATCTCCTGACTGTCTACCATGTGCCAGACACTGTGTTATCTCCCTCCCCTTCCTGCTCGAAGTACCATGGAAAAAAGCACAAGTTTATGGCTGTGGCGGTGCCTCCAATGGCCTTTTGCTCATTTACAACCTCCTGGACTTCCTCTCAGGCACCTGTGGTGGGCAGCAGACCCCTGGAACCCTCTGGGAGCAAGATCTGTAATGGCCCCTAATTTCCTAGCACGCAAAGTGAAGACTTCTTTGCCTGGCTTTCAGGACTGGCGTCGCTCAGCTTCACCAGACAAGCCTCTACCTTGTTGCTCCAGAATGCCAAGGGCCTCTTAGCCTTCTGTATCTCCTTTTGGGTCCTTGCAGGGTCACTGCAAGCCCATGTGATGTCTCTGTACCAATCAGAAACAAGTGTCCCCTCCTGAAGGGGCCTCTCTTCCATCAAATAGAAGATTGTTCAGAACAGACTAATTTTGTTAGAGCAAGACACTAACTCTAATCTTCCAGGGAAGTGTCATAATAATATGCAAACTGCTCTCTACAACATGAAGATGCCTCTTTAGATCCGTCATTGTCGTGCACATGTGACTGTGTGCGTTGGTAGTGTCGTCTCCCACCCCAGTGGCTCCCTTTCTTGTTCCTTCTACGCAGTTTCCCTGCTTCACATCTCAAGCCCTCCACAGCTATTTCCAGAGCCAGTTATTCACACATTCCATAATTATTATTTGAGCACTGACTACATGCCAGGCACGTAGGTCTGGGCACTGGGAATATGGCAGAAAACAAGATGCTGGAGGGTGCCTGCTCTCACATAGACAGACTGTACACAGGTAAAAACAAATACTTGTAGAAATGGCAAGGCCAATAAAGAAAATAAAAGAGTGACGGGCTAGCAAGCCATAGGGGGATGGTTCTTAAGATAGGATGGTAAGGAAAGGTGGCTCTGAAGAGCCGATATGTGAATGAGGAGAAGTCAGCCATGCAAGGATTTGGGCATGATTATTACAGTTAAAAGGAACAGCAAGGGCAAAGGCTCTAAGGTGGGTCTGTGGCTGGCACATCCAGGAGCCAGGAAGAACAACCACCATGGGCAGAGTAAGACTGCTAGGAAATGAAATCAGAGAAGTAGGGCGGGACCTACAACATATGAGGTTCTGTAGATGTGTTAAGGAGTTTGGATTCCATTCTAGGATTTTAAACAGCATTTGAAACAAGTGAGCTATAGGATTTGATTTCAGTGTTTGAGAAATCCCTCTGAATTATAGGAACTATAACGGATCAGGAGCACCAGTTGGGTGTGGGGCAGTTAGTCTAATGTCTAAGGCTTCCTTCCAGCTCTGACAGTCTGTGACTCTGACTTTCCAGCAGGCCCCACCATGCATATGGTTCTGTGTTCCTAGTTGCAAATGGCAGGCTCCGTTTTAAGCAAAAAAGAGATTAATTTGAGATTTTAGGTAATCCTCAGGATTTAGGAAGAGGCTGGAGAAACGACCATAACACTGAGCTTCCAGGAGGACTGCCCCAAGCCACGTGGCAGGACCAGCTGTAAAAGGACAGGGTGACAGCTGCTGTGCTGAGCTGTAAAGGCTGGAAAGTCAGCTCGTCTCCAGACTCTGGCAGTGAGGTCACTCCTGCATCAGGACATCCAGTGGGACACTTCTGTCCCTGCTACTTCCATCCCACCACCAGGGGCCCAGTAGCTTGAGGCAGGGATTGGTCTCCACCAAGGCCTAAGTTGGAGCAGATAGTTTCTTCTAAGACTCTCGAGGGTCCTAGGGACCAGAGGTGGGACGTCAGCCAGAGCCTGTATAAGAAAGCAGGAGTCCAAATACCATGATCAAGGCTGGATGCAAAGACCAAAGGAACCAGAGGTGCAGAACAAGTCTGGGGTCATAACCTGAAGTAATTGCACTGAGAAGATGAGAGATCAAAGTGACAGAAAGCTAGGAACCTGAGGGAAACGAAACAATTATATATGCATTGGCATCATGGCTAATGATCAACGCCTATTCCCCCTATTAGACCACAAGCTCCATAAAAGCAGGGACTATGCTAATTTATTTGCTCACCATAAAATAGTTACAGAATGCTTACTACACTTTCAGTGTTTATTAAGAATCAATGTAAAAAATGGCCGTATGAGGACAGTGTCTATGATTTGTTTAGCATACGATTTCTTTTGTATTATATTCCTCACTATGAAAAGCTACCTGACAAATTCTCTTAAAACTTAGAGCCAGCTAATGATATCTTATTCTTTGATCTGGGTGGTGGTTTCAGGAGTATGTTTTCTTGTGCAAATCTGTTGAGTTGCATATTTAGGAGTTGGGCCAAGAGCCAGCATATCTGACAATGCTAAAGTTACCCTGGTGCATAAGGATGCTGTTGGAGCCTCTGGAACATTCCAGCAGGAGAATCACAGAACCCTACCATTGTGGAGCAGAGTCATTTTTTTGTGTCAGAGAATTAGCAAGTTCTGTCAGGCCACAGGCCCCTAGTGTGTCTGGAGCAACTCATCATGGTCTGGAATTATCAGATCTACCATAAGGTTGAGTGGATATAATAGTAATACGTCACACAGTGGAAATGGCAAAGTCAGGATTGGGCCTGGGCAGGTTCATGGAGCACAAGTAAGCATCTCAAGCACATAGGCCCATATTCCCATGTCATCTACCTCCATGTAATGTCTTCCATGTCCCTCACACGGCGTTCCCTATGGGTCAAGGAGGAAAAATATTGGGGCTGATTTGTCCACGAGTGAGCTAGTTATGTCGGTGTTGGCAAACAGAGGACTACCGTTGCATTTTTGCTACACTCAGAGATGACTCTACTGGACAAGTAGCAAAGGGAAATTCTATCAAAGGGTAGAGATGCAAGCAGTACAATTGGGCATTTACTTTGTGTGGAGGGAGAAGTGGCCTGAGATTGGGATGCCCATGGTAAATGACTTTGGTTGATTAGCGTCTGGGAGGAGCAAGCTTGAAAGATGGGAGATGAGGAATTATGGGGAAGAAGCCTGTGGATGGACCACTAGAAATGAGTGCAAAGCTTGTAGATCTTTGTTGCCTTAAATTAATGCGCAGCAGAGAGGAGGCATTCAACAACCAGTTGGACAGTTGTCTCATGGATGTTAGCCACCCCAGTGCTTGCAAAATGGGCAGTTATGGATGGAGGCTTTGCCTGCCAGCACACACTCCTTCTTACCAAGGCGGATCTAGCTACTGTCATAGCTGAGCGCCCAAAGTGCCAGCAGCAGAGACTACACTAAACCCTCAACATGGCATCGTCCCATGGCACCTGGAGACAGGTGGATTATATCAGAGCATTCTACCCTGCAGGGGGCAGCCATTCATCCTTAAGGAACTGATCACACTACTCTTGGTGTGGGTTCGCGCTGCCTGCCCTCCATACCTCTGCCAGTACCACCCGCAATGGCTTAAGGCCTGATTTAGCAGCATGGGATCGCTTCAGACTATCGGACCAAATTGTAAGCAAAGAAGGCATACCAGTGGGCACATGATCACATGATCCGGTTTCACCACAAACCTTGGGGCGAATATAAGATTGGCCTCTCTCACCATCACTCCCAGAGACCCACTTAGGGAATTTTGACTTTCCATTCTCACACACTTGGCTTCTGCCAGATTAGATGTCCTGGTTGTTGGCATAGGGGTGGCAAGGGACACTTCCACTAAGAGACTTTTAAGGGTTCCAAGTTAAGATTCTCATCTGCTCCCTTCAGGTTCCTCATACTGGTGGACTGATGAGCAGAGAAAAGAATGTTAGTGAGGACATTGGCCCTGGTTATCTTGAAAGGCTGGGGTTCTGCTGCACACTGGGGACAGGAAACTCAAGAAATTCTTGACAGATGAGGAAACTGACACTTAAGAAAGTTAGGTGACACTCTCAAGGTCACCTGGCATATCTGGGACTTGAATCCAAGTTCTGCTCCAAGGGTTCTCTCATGATATCACTACTTCCTTCACGATAGCCTGATATTCAGTGTGGTTCTTACGGGCATGGATGGTTTGCTAACCCCTCTTGTTAGTCATTTTCCCACTCAGGCCCCGTGTTAGGACACACAGAACTCAGAAAATGATGTTTTCTGTGACCCTGTGTGTAACGGTGTCTCATTGTGCTTAACTCAGTTGAGCACATCTATTTACAATTATTAGGCTATGTAAGTTTGAAATCAGGTAACAGTTAGAAGGGCCAGTGATGAGGAACTTAGTTGAATCATGAAGTTCATTTCTCCTGCTGCATCAGCCCATTTTCATGAGCACCACCGACTTTCAACTTTAAGTGAAAACTCAGAAAGAAAAGTTTCCTTCAGTAAGTGGCCCAATTTATGCATTAAAGTCCAAATAGTCTGGAATGCCTGTGTAGGAAGCTGAACTACCTTGGCCTATACCTTTAAAAAACCAGAGAAGCAAGGGGAATCAAAATGTTTATCTGATCACGTTATAATGAGAAAAATATACTTTGGAACCAAAAACAAGTTTTTAGAAAACTGAGTCAGAGAAAGGACGAAGAACAAGAAATACGCAAACACCATTTGGTGATACTATTTCCAAGCATAGAATCTTAGAAACCACATTTAGCTTAGCAGTATTCTTGAAGTGTCAACTACTTGGTAGTTGATTGGGTAGAGACTGAGCTAGACCCCACGATGATTGAGACAGGACCTCCGCCCTCCACACGCTCCCACAGTGCTCCAGCCTTCTCCCCCTACTGCTGCTTCTCGCTGGAGCCAACAGCCACTTCTTCGTCTAGCCCCTCCTGTATCCTGTCATAGTTCCATTTACTCTTCAATTATTTATTTGGGCAATTGGAGCCAGCTTTTCTTACCAAAGACTGTATATTACCTGTGCCATTGTATTTACTTCCCAAACCTTTCCCTGCCTCTCCACCTGACCTGCCTCAATCATGCCTGCTTACTCCTAAACCCAGATGCCCTCCCTTCTCCTTCCTGCCATGTCTATGAGCCTAAAACGAAATGTGCTACTAAGTGACTTGGTTTTCTCGTTCCATTCACAATACACCTCTTTCGTTTTGCACTACCATAGTCTGGAATTATTGCATATCCCATATCTTGTAGACTTCTTTTTTCTTGCTTCAGAGCCTCCTCCCTGTGGTCAAGAAGGGAGGAATTACCACCTGAATCCGAGAGAGAGGATTCATTCTCCTTCTGGCCCTTCCTCCTGTCAATTGATTTGAGAAATAAATACCTCCAAGCAAAGCCAAACCATTTTAACGGCAAGATCCAACCAACGTGTATCACCTACTCATCAATTCTTCCCCTAAAATCACTCATGTAACTCACAAGACACTGGCTTTCCTTCTCTCTGTTGTATCCTCAGTGTGTCCCCAGTCCACACACTGCTGATGAAAATGAGACTGCAGCAACACAACAGAATTTCTTAGGATGTGCTCACACCCAATCTTCAAGAGAGCTGAGGCCCTTGAGATTTTTCCCACATAGCTTTGGGAAGGCATGGCCTGTGCTTTGGCCAGCACACACCTGCCCCTAACCCTCCTCGCTTTTGTCTCCTGCTCTGAGCCACAAGTAATGATGACTTCTGTTGCACCAGTGAGAAAGGACCATCTGTGCTAATGGCTTCTGCCAGCCCAGTCAGGGCCTCTGCCATGGCCACCAACCAGGTAGGGCTGGCCTCTGTGCCAAAGGCCTTGGCTCTCCATCCTTGACCACAGAGGATACTGCTGCTGACACCAGCAGAGAGAGCTAATTCTCACCAATGTCCCCACCGCATCTGCTAACCATCCATTCTCCAGCACTCCCCAACTCACACCAACAAGGGTGCCGTTTCCCAGTTCTGCTGGCACAGTTCTGCTGACGCTTTGGGCTTCCAGTAGCTCATGGAGATCCTAGAAAGCCGGTCCTTTTAGTTTTAACTTATTTGTGATTGCAGCCCCCTAAACCTAATACTCAGATATGAATCCATAGTTAGTGGATCATTGGGCAATTGATTGATAAGCAGATGAATTTAGAATTTCCCGTTCTGCACTTACCAGTATGTCTTAGCTACACCCTTGCTGTTCAGCCCTCCCTTCCTTAGAGTGGGTTCCACCTCTCATGTGGACGACCTTCGGTGGGCTTGTCCCTCTCCAGTCCTCCCAGCATGCCTAAAGGGAACACAAAAAGCCCACTAAAAATTGCAGGAGAAAACCTAGGTATGAATGAGTGCCCAATGATCAGAACACTGGTCCAGAAGAAGAAATGCTCTGACAACACCTTTCACATGCAAAAGACTGAACACGGTGATTCTCAACTGATGGGCTGCTGCAGAAGAAAATACGTTAGAAGAGTCACTAATGAGAATTCTGTTTATTCTGCCAGCCATTTGTTTCTTCTGAATGACAGCTTTATCCCTTAATTAGAGCTCTTCAAAATTGTCCATGACTGACAATTTAGTGTGCCACAATTTCTTAGAATTCGCTCTCCTATGATTGGAAATAGTCAACATTTCCCCAGAATCAAAGTTCTTGCTACTACACAGGGGATTATCTAAAATTAATAACTGACCTTCACAACAGCACCAAGGTCAAGCCCGTAGACCTGCTTCTTCAGGCCCGTTCTCCCAGGCAGGCATTTGCAAAAGGGACAAACCCCATGTGATGTACGAATCTTTAAGCGTTCTGTAATTCTTCCATGGTGTTCACCTACCAGGTTCATTCAAATACTGCATTCTCTTTTCCTAGGAAAAGTGAATTTCCCCTAAACATTCTCTCGTAAGCTGTATGTCTTTCTTTCCAAGAGCTCTGTTGCTTATGTAAACCATCCGCTTTTCTTTGGTCAAGCTGTGGTAAAACAGGAGATGTCTGTTTCTAATTGTTTTCTTACTCTTGGCTTTGAACTTCACACGCTTTCAGCCGATGCACCTCCTTAAATCTCTTTTTCCCCTGGGCATGCAGCACTGCTAATACAAACCATGGTCAGCCCCTTGGGCCAGGTTTTATCTGCACAGCAGTATCTTGATCTGAGATCATAGTTCTTATATCCTGCTTGGATATTATTTGATTTGATTCTATTAGATCAAGTTCATGGTAGACTGTCTTCTCTTTCCACGCTACACTGATTTTATTACGATTTTTATATGCCAGTGGTTCTCAACCCCACCACACTTAACCTTTCCTCCGAGAACATCTCTTCAGCAATTTGTCATAAAATTACACACTGAAGTGAGCTTGGGTATATTCAATCCTGTTTCTCTTTATCACAATTTCTGGCCCCATTTTCAGACACCCAAATCACAAGGACAAATAAGAAAGGGGAAAAGCGTAAAACTAGGAATTAAGAGTCTTGTATAAATATTGTTTATGAGGAAGAGTTTGGGGTAAATTCAGTTTTCCTAAAAAATTTCATTTGCATGTATTATGAGTGAGAACTCATGAAGGTTTATGTTTCAGTCACTTAACCCAAGTTATGTCTTTGAACAGACTCCTAATTTCTCTGTGCTTCAGCTCTGTCCTGTACAAAAATAAGAACAATATTGTCTGTCCTATGATCTCATAGGAGTTATAATCATATGAGATGGTTACATGAGATGATTTCAAAATGTATAGAACACTACTCACCTGTAATTTGATAGTATGCTCTTTAGAAGGGCAGAAATAACATCTCTAGAAAGATAAGCTTCTCTTTCAATCATGTCTCCTTAACTCTCAGGGCTGGCCTTATTATACACAGAATAGACAGCTTCTGTGTGGTGACATTCCAAGAGACTTGGAAAGCATCTTTAACCCAAAAAAATGCCTTTGCTCATGGTATTTCAAATATGATCAATCACCAAGGACACATTTGTTAGAGATGAAGCTGACCAAGAGAAGCTTCTGAAGGAGGAACAAGCTGACATAGATTCAAATCTATGGTGGGAATTAAAAACTGGTTCTGGAGCCTTTCCTGGGAGCAGGTTTGGATGTTAGAGAGTAGGTTGATCCTTGCTCGGTATATTGGTCTTCTAAAGGATATATCTCTTGGCTTTCTCCTAGCAGTTTCTCACCTCTTGGTCCATCCTTTCATTATAAAAATGCCAGAAACAGTTGGTAAAACAGCACCTACCTCCCATGATCACAGTTGATCACTGAGCACAGAGAGTATCTCCACCCAGTATAGGTGAGACTATAGGAGTTTGTGGGCTGGGATATTCAAAGCCCTCTTGTTAAGATCACTTTGAATCACAGAATTCCAGATACAGGTCATTGAGAGACTCTAGTCAAGACTCCATAATTCAAATATCCACAGATATCTGAGGCTAGATAGGTAACATGAATATGCAAATCAGGCCGGGATGAGTAATAGAGAGTGGTAGGGTCTGTGGCAAACTGAAGAGAGAATGAGGGTGCCCCACTGCCATTTAAATTCAAATCTAGGAGCACCCGGGTGGCTCAGTCAGTTAAGCATCCGACTTCTGCTCAGGTCATGATCTCACGGCTCATGGGTTTGAGCCCCGCGCCAGGCTCTGTGCTGACAGCTTGGAGCCTTGAGCCTGTTTCAGATTCTGTGTCTCCCTCTTTCTCTGCCCCTCCCCTGCTCATGCTCCTCTCTCTCTCTCTCTCTTTCTCTCTCAAAAATAAACATTTAAAAAACGTTCAAATCTAATTAAAAGGTGTGTTGATCCAACCAAAAATATCCATAGAGTGACCATATTTGGCCCCCCAGGCTGCCAGTGTGTGACTTCTGACCCAGCCTGCTTGTTGTAAAGGTGAACTGTGGATTTACCGCAGTCACGTGAGCCTAGAAGGCCTAAGTGACAGTTGTCCAGCTTGCCTGTTAAACTTCCAGCTCCTCCCTTTCCAAGTGAACTCTGGTTGTTCCTGAGACCCATCACAACTTTGTGTCTTCAGTCATTATGTGCCGTCTGCTCTGCCCTTCCCCTTCCCCTCCTGCTCTGTTTCCTCCGAGGCTGCTGATCCGAGAGCTGTTGAAGAGACCCCCCTGTAGCTAACACTGAAGGTGCCTTTGCAGAAACACTAGTGTCTGTTCCAAGGGTGTCTCAGCAGTGCCCTCAGTGCCACCACCCCCCAGGCTGCAGAGAAGGGACATTCACCCTCTGTCCAATTCGGTGCTGCCCTTTGGCACCTGACCCCCAATGCCACACTGGGTGAGCCCAGAATAGCAGAAGGCCTCTTGTGAAAACAGCTCCTATGGTTTCCTTTCTCTGTGCTCATGTCTCATGTACAACTTTAGGATAAACACACAAACACCATCCATCTCGGTCAAAAAGAGCCAAGGCGCAGGCACAGAACACATAGCGCCAAGAAACATTTTCCCCACCCACCCCACCACCAAATAAACAAAAGGAAATCTGCAAAGACATTGCTCTAAAACATACAGAGCAGTTTACATTAACTAAAAGAATCCAGCTTTTCTGTTTAAAGCCTCAGCATTAAGGAAACTGTCAAGTCAGTGAAGTGAGTCAAGACTTGGTTTATATTTGTGCAGCTAAAGAGTGTATTTAGTTCATTCTGCCTGAGCAGAGGAAAAGGCTTCCCCAAGAACTATGGACTCTATCCTTCAGCAAGACAACTGACTTCTGGCAGTTTTCAAGTAGAATGTTTCACTTCTACCCATAATACCTGCAAAAAGTCTTGGGGCTGAGTTTCAGTCAGCATATTTTGGCATATATCCATGAAGATTGTGAGACTTCAAGAGACTGAAAAGAAAACCCACAGCATGGAAGAAAAAATTATAAATGATATATCTGATAATAGACTTATATTCAGAAAACATAAAGAACTCTTACAACCCAGTGATAGAAAGATAGATAATGCAATTGAAAAGTGGGCAAACGGGGCGCCTGGGTGGCTCAGTCAGTTGAGCATCTGACTTCGGCTCAGGTCATAATCTCACAGTTCATGGGTTCAAGCCCCGTGTCGGGCTCTGTGCTGACAGTCCTAATAGGACGGCGACAATGAAAAAGACAGTGACAAGTCTCAGTGGAGATGTGGAGAAACCGATAGTCTTACACACCGCTGGTAGAAATATCAACTGGTGCAGTCTCCTTTCAAAACAGTTTGTCTGTTCTTCAAAATGTTACACATAGAGTTACCATATAACCAGCAATTCCACACCTAGGTGTTTTACCCAAGAGAAAAACATATTTGGGAAGCAACCCAAATGTCAATTAACTAATGAATGGATACATAAAAGGAGTTACATCCATACAATGAAATATTATTGAGTAATAAAAATAAATAAAATACTGACACAGAGTACATCATGGGTGAACCAGGAGAACAGTATGCTAAGTGAAAGTAGCCACTCACAATAGATCACATATGTTATGACTCCAGTTACATGAAATATTTAGAATAGGAAGAAGGAGTGACTGCTCATGGGTACGGGATTTCTTTTGGGGTGATGGTTGTACAATCCTATGAATATGCAACAAGGCACTGAATTAGTACACTTAAGATGGGTGAATTATATGGCATGTGAATTATATCTCAAAATGCTGTTTAAAATGTTTTTTTTTTTAAATAGAGAGTATGACATGAATAAGGCCACAGATGTTTAATGGGATAGCCAGGTGACTCTTCCCAATTCCCAATTATAAGTAAGTAGTAAGATCTATAGTAAAATCGGTATAGATAAAAATAGGAATTGAGACACAAATGGAGATACAAGTTTCAAAAATATCATTATTATTATTGTTATTATTATTATTACCATCATCTGTGTTGAAATAGTTTAACTCAAAAAAAAGTTGCAGAAATAGTACAGAAAAAAAAAGTTGCAGAAATAGTACAGAAAATTCACATATACCCTTCTCCCAGTTCCCCCCAATGGTAATATCTCATTGAACTATAGTATGTTAAAGAAACATGTTTTAAATCACCTCCTAGTGTTCTCCCCCTGTTTTTTGTAACATATTTCTTTGTAGTTGAGAGTCTACCGTCTACCATCTGTTTTGTCCCTACCTTTAAATTTTTTTAAGTTTATTTATTTTGAGAGAGAGAGAGAGGAAGAGAGAGAGCATGAGCATGCGTGCAAGCGGAAGGAGGAGCAGAGAGAGAGGGAGGGAGAATCCCAAGCAGACTCCACACTGTTAGCATGGAGCCCGATGTGGGGCTTGAACTCACAACCATGAGATCATGACCTGAGCTGAAACCAATAGCCAGACATTTAACCAAATGAGCCACCCAGGTGCCCCACCCCTACCTTTACATTTATCAAAACAGGACAGTACCTCCTTCACTATGAATGCCACAAACTGAACCCTGCTTGAAATTCCCGAGTTTGTCCCACATGCCCAGAGAAGGGAAGTTGTGCCACCATATCCCCAGCCTCCTTGGAAATGGCCTTCAGGAAGACACAGCCCTGTGGCCAGGTGCACCACAGGTAGAGCACAGCCTCAGGCCGAGGGTGCCCAGGCCAGAGAGGGTCTCCTGGGCCCACAACTGACATCTGAGCTGGGAGCCTTAAGAAGTTGGGGGGAGAGCGAGCAAGCATGAATGAGGGTGTGAAAAGCTGCACTTGAACATGTATCCCAAGGGTGGGAAGTGAGAAAGGAGGCTGATGAAATGTCAAGTAAAGAAACAGTAAGTCAAGAGCTATGGAGGGCCCACAGCAGCCAAACGAGATCTTGGGAGCAAATAAGGACAGAATGCAACCTTCAAGTGGCTGAAAGCAAACATGGGAAAAATGGAAAAATCACTGGCTCAGTGCCAAGGGGAACAGCCAACCAATTCTAACTGCAAAGCAACATGCATAAAATGCAAGGAAATATGGAGTCACTCAAGTTGCTTTGGAGAGAATACAAAATAGGAGGTGGTCTCCCTCCAAGGGAATCTGCAGGGCTCTCTTGCCAGACCCTCCTGGGACCACTGCCCTGCCATCGTCTTGGAGATGCCTTTAGGGTTCAGCTAGAAGTGAGGCAGCACAGTGCATTGGCTAACCCAGGCTTTACAGTCATGCTAATACATGTCTCACCTATCACTTACCTGCTATGAGCCTCAGTTTCCTCATCTATGAAATGGGAGTAGTAGTAATAATAGCACCTAAGTAACAACAGCACAGCAAAGTGGTCGTGAAGATATTTGAGACAAAGCACAGAGAGCAATCGGCATAGTACTAGCTAAAAAATGCACCCAGTACATAGTGGATGTAATTAATTTGGGAGCATTGCCTGTCAGAGGAGAAGCTAAACCATGCAAGGCCTGAGAAGATCTCAGTGACTCTGGCTGTGGGTTCCCAATGTCCCCGTGAGCCCACGTTGACTGCTCTCTTACTATGTCACTGAGACCAGAGGGGCCGGCTAGGCTTAGCAGCCTTCGCCTCTCCACTGGTTGGTCCCCATCTATAGATACAGAGCAGTTAAAAGAATCTTTAAAGACATCATAGGTGTCATTTTAACAGGCTGGAGGAGGACTGCTTGGATCCAGAGAGAATAGAGAGCCCTGCCCTCCTTGAAGCAGCCCCTAGGAGAGGCCTGGAACTGTGTAAACAGAATGCTGTGGGGGAGATATTCAAAGTGGCTGGCGGAGAGAGATTCCTGCAACCCATTCTGACAAGTGCAGATGCTTCAGCTTCCAACCAGAAAACGGACAGGGTAGAGTCTTGACCTTTAGTTATATGGCGCCTCCATCCCCCTGTGCCGTTGCCTCATTGCTGTGTACCTTTTACAGAAAGTAACCAAACTCCTCAACCGCATTTATGTGAAATATCTGGAAGATGTAAATCCATAGAGACAGAGGCAAACTAGTGGTTGCCACCGGGTGGGAGAGGGTGGGAGATGGGGAGAGGCTGCTTCATGGGTCTGTGATTGTATTCTGAGGTGATGGCTGTGTTTTAGAACTAGCTAGAGGTGTTTGCACAATATCGTGAATTACCAAGTGCCACTGGAATGTTCACTCTAAAAGGGATGACTTTAGGTTGCATGAATTTCACCTCAATATATCCCAAAATAAAACTGCTCCCTGGAAAGAGTTGTTTCCAACGTTCTGCTCTAATTGTTCATCTCTCACTGTCCCTGGACCTCATGCAGATCAGGCTTTCGCCTCCACTACTCCACCCTAACTGCTATCGTTAATGCAATCGTGACCTCCAGGATCCTAGATCCCGTGATCACGTATAATCACATGTGGCTACAGGGGAAGTTGGGAGGTGTGCTCTTCATTCTAGGCAGCTACAACTCAACTAAGATCAGCCTTTCTGTTACTAAACAGAAGAGGGGCACGGACAATAAAGGAAAACTAGCAGACTCTTCTAGTCTTTTTAAGGGTAAACCATTTAAACACTAGGAACAGAATGTATAGCCTCCAAATTTGGTAGGGGGAGTGGGAGGGAGAAGGGTACTAAGAAAAACTAGATTAATCCAATAAAAGATAGGGAAAAAAAACAAGGAAAAATTTTGATAAACAGGAAGCAGAGTGCAGAAATAATTCAAATATATAAATAACCACAACACTGTAAATGAATAAACTCACCAGTTAGAAAACAGAGATTCTATCAAATAATTGGTCCATCTCATCTAACTTATCAGGTTTTGAGCAAAGAACTGTTGATCATATTCCATTATTATCCTTTTTAATGTCCATGGGATCAGTACTAATGGCTCCTCTTCCATTTCTAGCCTGGCGAAAAGCTTATCAATTTCATTGATCTTTTCAAAGAGGTAGACTTTGGTTTCATTGATTTTACTGTTTTTCTGTTATCTATTTTATTGGTTTCTGCTCTGATTTTTATTATGTCTTTTTCTTCCCTTTCTTCCTTTCTTTTTTCTTTCTTTCTTTGTCCTACTTTGTATTTAATGTACTCTTTTCCTAATTTCCTAAAATGGGATCTTAGGTTATTGATTTTAGATATTTCTTCTTTTCTAACATATACATTCAGTGCTATAAACTTCCCTCTAAGTACTGTTTTTGCTGCATCCTACAAATTTTGATAAATTATATTTTCATTGAATTAAAAATATTTTCTAATTTCTCTGAAACGTCTTCCTTTGACCCATGTATTATTTAACTGTGTGTTGCTTAATGTCCACAGTGGGGATTTTGCCAAGCTATTCTTCTGTTATTCTATTCTTTTAAATTTGTTAAGGTGTGTTTTTATAGCTCAGAATTTGGTCTATGTTGTGAGTGTTTCATGTGAATTTAAGGATTTACATTCTGCTGTTGGATGAAGTAATCTCTAAATGTTAATTAGATTAAGTTGATTAGTACCGATGTTCCTTTCCACTATATCCTTACTGACTTTCTGACTGCTGTATCATCAACTACTGATAGAATAGATTGGCATCTTAACTGTACATCTGTCCATCTCCTTGTGGGTTTATCCGTTTTTACCTCACATGTTTTGACTTTCTGTTGGTAAGTGCATACACATTAAGGTTCGCTTGTGTTCTTGAAGAATTTACCATTTTGTCATTATGGCATGACTCTCTTTATCCCTGATGATTTTCCTTGTTCTGAAGTCTGCTGTAAGAAAGAGGTCTTTATATTAGATACAGAATCAAGGTAAAATTTTTTGCTACTTACTAATAATCAACTAAAGAAAATTTTACACAGAACAATTGAAAAGGCAAATGGTAAAATAGCAAAACTAACTGAAAAGATGCAGTGATATTAAATATCAGGCAAAATAGAATTTAAAGTATAATTCAATAGAATTAACAAAATTAACATAATATATTTTATTCTAAATAAAAAAGGATACGATATAATAATCAATATGATATTCCACCAAAACTTATAATAAACATTATATATTTATGCACCTATCAACCTTAAAATACCGAACATAAAAGTTTATCTAATTACAAGGAGAAATTAATAAATCCACAAGCATAGTGGAAGATTTTAATACCATCTTTTAGAAAGAGCAAGCAGATAAGAAAGTTGTGAGAATATATATATAGTTAACAGGTTTAATCACAAGAATGGAGATATTTATATATCTATATCTATATCCCCTGTACTTATAAATAAGGAGTATGTTTCTGTTTTTCAAAAAGACACGAACCAATTACAAAAAAATGGCCAGGCACTAGCACTTGTTTTTTCTGCTCAAAAAATATTAGTCTCTAGAATGCTGGCTCTCAGATGCCACAATACCTACTCTTGAATAGGAACGTGTACGAATAAAGTTAAGTCAAATTTAAGCATCCACAGCTGCTCATACAGGTTGTTTCAAGGGAACACAGACTCAGAAATGAAGCCTCCCAAGGAAGTATCAAACTTTACTGAAGTATTAGCATCATCTAGAACATGTTCTTTGATAATGCAATTAAATAAGGAACATGAAAAATGTTTGGAAGCAAAAACATTTTATTAAAAGAAATACCACAAATCACAGTCCTCACCATTCTCAGGACATAAGTCTTTAAGTCACATTGATTCCCAAGAATAGTCCTTTTAATAATTTGAATGTCCGTTCCTGAGTCATAATCCTGTAACTCCATATTCTTATCCATTTTATTTATTTATTTATTTATTTATTTATTTATTTATTTAAATGTTTAGTTTCGAGAGAGAGAGCACGAGAGGGGGAAGGGCAGAGAGAGGGAGACACAGAATCCTAGGCAGGCTGCAGGCTCTGAGCTGTCAGCGCAGAGCTCAAAGCGGGGCTCGAACTCACGAATCATGAGATCATGACCCGCGCAGAAGTTGGACGCTTAACCATCTGAGCCACCCGGGGGGCCCCTGCCATTTTCAGACTTTCCCCTTCTCTGGCTTCAGCCAGGACATTGCCAAAGAAGCAGGGAAGAGCTGACTGTTTCCTCCTTCCACACCTTGCTCTCCTCTGTCTCCGCCTCCCCCCTCAGATTGCCCCTGGCCTGCAGAGTTGGGGGCTGGAAGGAAGGAAAGAGGGAGAAGAGAGATGAGCATCAGAAAAACCACCTCTTGCCTGCCCAGACTGGTCCTGAAGATAGCACCGAGGGTTGTGGCAGATGCCCCGCCAACGACTTCTCCCCCAGGGCATTTTGTAGCCTCCTCAGATATGGTCCCAGGGGGGTGGCATGGCAACAGCCCTGACAAGAAAGCTGAGGCTCACAGCTCAAAAGTCACTGACGCTTGTCAGTCAGACATTATAATCCCTCCTTCCTGAGCAACAGTGTCCCCCTCTTGGGATCACATGGCTCCTCAGCAGTCCTCTTGGCGGGGATTCCAAGGAGCCCAAGATCCACCCTCTCCCTCTCTCCCTCATGAACTCTATCTGGTCCCTGAGAGGTGTTCATGCATCCTCACTCCACTGAGAGAGGAACGTCTCCCAGGCCAGCTGTTCCTCTCAGTGTGGCAACCTCACTCTGGTCCTGCCACAGGCTTCCTGCGGTTCTTGTGCTCCCCTAAATGTAGCAGGCATGTTGCAAGGTGCTCGAGTTCTTCTCTTGGGGCACCCTCTCTCCGGCCTGACGAGACAAAAGCAGGATCACTCTTCTTCTCCACTCCTAGAGGTGGGCTGGGCTGGGCAGTGGGACACACAGCTCTGTGACACCTCCGCACGGACATCTTCTATGGCATTGACCTCTGACTTGATCCCCCTAAAGGGATGATGGACAAAGGATGCCCAAATGAGTTATGTGCCACTTGTTTTGAAAGTCTTGCATAGATGGTCTAACTGCTGCTTTGGAATCTGGGGTACTTGGCCTTTTGCTCTGGGCCTTTGAAGCCAGAAAGAAGGCCATTTTAATAGCATGTTACATGACCGTCAACATTATGAAGCAATGGGATACATCTAGAAGGGAAGCTTTGCCTTAATGAGTCTCCACTTCAGAAATAAACAGCACACATCTGCAAGGTATTGTCAGGTTTACTCACCTTAACTCCAAGGCACTAGTGTTGAAGGAATACCAGGAAGTCATGGCAGCAGGGAAAGGAGGTCATTTGGTGGAGAAGATCTAGTCCGTTTAGCTTTCCTCACGTCAAAGCCCATAATTTTGAATAATTGGTTAGCACTGTGGATTTACAAACTACTTTTCTCTTCTTTTTTTTTTTCATTTTATACTCACAGAGATTCCTCTGTGTTATTATCCCAATTTTTTTTTCCTGAAAAGTAGTATATTGAAACTCAGAAAACTTAATTCTTATTTAAAATTGTGCAGCTTGGGGGCACCTGGGTGGCTCAGTTGGTTAAGCGTCCAACTTTGGCTCAGGTCATCATCTCGTGGTTTGTGAGTTCCAGCCCTACATCGGGCTCTGGGCTGACAGCTCAGAGCCTGGAGCCTGCTTTGGATTCTGTGTCTCCCTCTCTCTCTGCCCCTGTCCCACTCACACTCTGTCTCTCTCTCTCAAAAATAAATAAACATTAAAAAAATTTTAAGTTACACAGCTGGTTTATGGCTGGTTTATGGTTTATGGCACAGAAGAACTTGAACTCTTGCCGTCTGTCCAGGACACAACACTGTGGGCCTTCTGCACATGAGGCCCACACAGTGTTAGCTTCTTCTCACCCACAGGTTGACATGGAGTAGATTTTCAAAAAGCACATTTCCGAAGAGTGGGCTGAATACTCCTGCTAGTAAACCCTATCATTCAAATCAAGAAGTTCCACTAGGTAATCACATGTACACTTGGAACTGTGTATTGTAGAGCCTCTCAGATATATGGTTTTCTAGGAATACATTTGTCATGTCCAGTGTTCTAGCTTGGTTCTGAGGTTGGAGATAAGTCTCAGAAAATATTGGTCCAAATAAGGAAGAAGCACTAAGCAAAAGCTCCAGAGAGGGAGTGCTCCAAGTTGGGTTGAACACAAGTTTTGATTAGGCTATGATTTATCACATGTTACATTTTCAAAATAAATTAGGACATTTGCCCTGAATTTCAATGGCCCCAAAGTCCTGTGACTACTTATGGCAATCTCCTTGCTGGCTGGAACAGTGCAGAAGAAATAAGTGACCTCACATAAGAGCAAGGGAGGGCGTGCAGGATGGCATCAACAGTGTGGGGTGAGACTGCCTGGCTCCCAGACGTGCCCCTAAGATATGATGTTGTCAGAGCATGCGTTAACGTGAGGTGTAAGCCAGGCGTCGGGACTATTGCTGCTAGCCTACTCGGCGTGATCTTTTACTGACTGTCATGCGAACGACAACCAAGATATCCATAGCCGAAAACAGAGCATCTAGCTATTTTATCATGATGTTTATCAGAAATCAATTTTGTAGATCCAGTTTAATTCCAAGTAGAGGAAGGGAATTCCATGCATATATGTGGGAAACTAATTTTTTTTAGGTTTTAGCTGCCCAGACCAGAATCATTTTAAAAATACTTCACAGCAAAAATGAATTAGGGAGTATTTTGATCCCACAGGTAGTCAGGAAGCTGAGCGAGGCCCGATACACACGCGCTGAAAGCAATGAGCTGAACTGCTCAGGAAAGGGAACTTCAAGTACTGAGCATCGCAGAAACAGCACTGAGATTAAGTAACGGGGACTACGTCAAAGTTCAGGAGCCTTTCCCTCTGTACCTCAGTTGTCCCATTTGCAAAATGGGGGCCACCATGCAGATGAAAAAGCACAAAAATCAATCAACTATTTCACAAGGTTTACTCAAAAGCTTATATTACAATTATGATTCCATAATGTTCTGCCCATGAAATTTCCTGAATGAATTGAAGGAGAGAAAGGGGAAAGTATCTGAATCTTGCACGAGGCAATGGCACTGCGGGGGATAGCTCTTAGGACAGCTGCCTGGGTACGATCTCTATGCGGCCCCTCTCTGGACACGCAACATGGCCACAGAGATCATTTACTCTCCTCTGTGTCTCAGCTTTATCATCTGCAAAGCCTCATAGGGTTGTTATAAAGACCAAAGAAGTTAGTGCACGCAGTGTTAGAACAGAATGGGGCACAAAATAAGTCTTTAGCAAGTATTAGCTCTGATCGTTCTTCTTGCTCACTGACACAGGTGTATATAGATAGTCTTAATCTGAGGGACCATATTCAAGATGGCGGCAAAAGGAAGGACCAGGCAGAATAGTGGTAGCTGGGTTACAAAAGTGAATTTCAGTTATATCTAAATATTTAGATGAGCAATAATCAGTATTTGACACCCCATAACATTTGGACACTGTGCTCAATACTTTTGTGCATTATCTTTGGTGTTCTCAGCAACACTGCAAGGTAGATAGTAAGATAATTATTCCTCTGCTCATTCTTCAGACAAGGAATATGAAGTTAGAATAAGTTGTCCACATCCATATGGTAGGCGACAAAACCCAGCTTCACACCCAAGTCTATCTAAGCCCCACAGAGCCGGGGTCAGTGTACAGATGCACTGCCGAACCACTCTTCTCTGCACGCCGATGTGGAGTCAGGCACTCCGCTGGATGTGTCTCTCTCCAGCGCCCCTACCCCTCAGCCCTGCACGGTGGGCATTACTATCTCCACTTGTTTTCTCAGAGAGCTAAACCAAGCCTTCTTCTTTACGCTGCTGAGTGCTCACCAGTGACAGTGAGGTGGGAAGCATCTGACATTTTTCAGAGTAGGAGTAGAGATGACATTGCTCAAACACTCGGATATATTTATTTCCAACCACACCAACTGGCACTCTGGCACCTCCTTTTGAATAATGAGCCTCATTCAAGCCGGAATGACTCATGGCCTGTCAGTGCTAACTAGTGAGGCTTGCTGGCTGCAGCCTAAGGCTCCTGGAGATGGTCCAAGGACCCTCTCACATCAGTGCCAGGGGGACACCTACCTCCCCTCCCAGCATGACTGTGTCTCAGGGCTTCGATGAGTCCCCCCACCACTTCCAGCCACCATCCTGCTCCGCCTCGAGAAGGCACTGCAAGAGAGATGCACGCACAGCCTAATTACCCTAACTAATGGCCTGTCACAGCACAAGAGACCGTGAAATCTTTACCTAGGGGTGAGTGCCCAGGCTTGCATGTTTATTTTTAATTATAACATCTCATAAAGTTACAAGAAGTTGGAATTTGCCTTGCTGTGACATTTAGGAGTCCCAAATCCCCTTGTCTTTTGTTTATTTTGGGCCAGTCCTCTTCTTAGGCTTGCTTCCCAGCGGGGCTGACCATTTGTGGTCATCACACATCTCATGTTTGCTTGGCTGCAGCAAGAGGCAGCCTGGTGCAATCGCTGGCTCTTTGTATCTATTCAGAAGGTTCGAAGGGAAGGGGTGTCAAGGCAGAAAACAACCTTGTAAGATGAGGGTGCAGGGCTGAGCTGTGCCACAAACCTGCTTGCACATTTGTGTGGTCCTATCACTTTCTGTGGCCTTCACCCTTCAGATGCAGGTTTTTAAGTTATGGCTAAAATGGATGATTTCTAAGGATGTTGAGATAATCTAATCTGTCCTCTGGCTCTAGAAATAGCCATACCCGAGACTTGCCAAGGGGAAGCTATTCTGTTTAAAATCCTGCAGAGAGAAATATTTCTCAGCCCCTCCCTTCCTGGCCTTTCATGGCAAGACATTCCTGGAGTTGACAAGCTTTCTCATCATCAAGGTGCTTTCTTAAACATTCTCTTTTTAGCATAATCTGTGGTTTTCATAAAGTCTGAGCCCATACATTATCATAAACCTGTCCCTCTGGGTCTCCCCATCTTAACCTTCTCCTAGCCTGAAGTCAGCTCATCACTTGCTCATAAGTGTTCCTTTTGGTCCACAAGAAATTTAAGCATTGTTTCTCTGAAGAGATTGCCATCTTAAGAGTAAAGTGGAACATTTAACAAAGAACGTTCCATGGAACACCAGTGACTAGGAGTATGAAGTAAGTGCTCTGAGAAAGAGCTCCATGGTTTAAAAAAAAATACATTTTGGAAGAGCTGGGCTGAATAGAATTGAAGAAGCATGTTTATCATAAGAAGTTGAGCTCTCGCCTCTCTGCCTGTTAGGGCTGCAGGGACTGTGGAATCAGGAAAGCAGGGGCAGGGGAATTGCCTGTCTCTGCACAGTTACATAATCTTGCATAGGGATAAGAGAGGAGGGTGAGGAGAGCATTTTTCTCTCTCCCTTCTCAGCTTAAACCCCACCTCATGCAGGGGATATCATGGAGGAATGAACACGATCAAAGAGTTCAGAGGTATGTGGACTACCAAGGTTCAGTTCCCAGCTTTGTGCTCTGTCCTTGTGAGGTATTAGGTGAACTCTCTCTCCAAGTTCCGTGACCTTATCAATGGGATAAAGATAAAAATACCTGCCTTTCAGGGTTGTGGTGAAGAATAACTGAGAAAACACACAAATAAAGAACCTACGATCACTCAGACAGCTACAAATACTATCAGGACTGAAATCTAAGCCCCCAAATGATCAACCAGATCTCCTTTCCCCGTTGGAAGGTGTTGACTCCACCCTTCTCATCACAGTCCCTCCAGTGCTCACTCTCACTTCCTACTCGGAGGTGGTGTTGTCCAGACTCCCAGACAGATGTGCCCATTTGAGGGACACAAAGCCTGCCCTTGAATGACATCAACAGCCAGTCCCTAACATATGCAGGAAATTCTGTGGCTGGGGAGCTTGTCAGTAGACTGAAAGCCCATAGAGACTCTGGAAGTGGAAGGCTGTCGTGTGCTCTAGAGAGTGGAAAGGGAAGTGCTCCTATTCCTCATGTTGGCAGAAAGACCTCCAGGGGCCATCCTGGCTCCGGGGAAAGTGGGGCATCATCTGGAAACCAGTCAACACTCAGCCGCCCCCTCCCGTCTCTGAGCAAGATGGAAACTGGCAGCTTTCAGGCATGTTTTACTTGGCTTACACCATGGTTTTGAAAATTCATGTTTGTTGCTAAGATTTTAAAATTTAGAGAGTACACAAACAAATTCAGGTCTACAGTGTTTTTTGGTTTTGTTTGTTTGTTTTTTAAATCGAAACATTCCTGCATAGCAGCAATGGCTCAGAGTAAAGTAGATGCAGCCAGGAGTTCGGTTCCCCAGGCTCCACCCTTCTCTATTGTTCTACTTTGTCTTCTGAATGTCTTCCCCAATGGCTCTTCCGGGTACCTGAGTTTGAGCCCAATTCATTTAACAAATGTTGTACCAGGTACTGTGCTGGATGCTAGATGTACAAAACAGACGAATGAGGGAGAAAGATCTGCAAACGATGGTAATAGCAGCTAGGTGCTCTAACGCTTATAGACAAAGGGCTGTGGAAATCCAGAGGTGGGGAGGGCTAAGAGCCTAGCAATAATAACACCTATAATTTATTGAGTGCTTACCATGTGCCAAGCGATTGGCCTACCTGAGAAGTCAGGGATGCTTCTCAGAAAGTTTTCCCTTCAAGAATAAAAACATTGTCAGCTAGAGAAAAACATTTTAGACAGAACTGCATTATTCAAAGGCTTGTGAACAAGTCAAGAGGGTTCAGTGAGCAAATGAATATTGTGATGTGGCGGTAACCTGAGCTATATGAGGGACTGGGGTGAGCGAAGGGCCATAAACTTAAACAATTTTTTTTTAACATTTATTCATTTTTGAGAGACAGAGAGAGACAGAGCATGAGTGGGGGAGGGGCAGAGAGAGAGGGAGACACAGATTCTGAAGCAGGCTCCAGGCTCTGAGCTCTCAAACCCACAAACTTTGAGATCATGATCTAAGCAGAAGTTGGACATTTAACCAACAGAGCCACCCACCCAGGCGCCCCAGGGCCGTAAACTTAATCTGGGGCCAGAGGGGATGTGATTCCTCTCCTGCAGCCAATGAGAAGCCATCTGAATTTTAACCAGCTCCTCTGCAGTCCTTCCTGAGCACAGGCTTAGAGCGAGGTAAAGGGTCAAGAGTCCTGAAAAGGAGGAGGGATGGGGGATGGAGCCACTCACTGCTCTTTCTGGACCTCTTAGCAGGGGAATGCTAGGGTGAATTAGCCTAGGCTGGTCCCCACCACCCTTTACCCAACCCTCCTGTAGGATATGTTCAGGGAATTCAACGCGGCGCATAGACTAGTCCAAGTCCAACATGATGAGGAAGGTAAAGCTGGTGCCAAACATACTAACAATGCCTTCGACACGTAAGTGTGATTCTACCTAGAGTTGGTCCTACTCATCCCCAATAGAAGGGAAGTTTAAATCTTCGTTAATGTCTGTGAACATACACCTTTCCTCTCAAAGCCATGCACAAATACCTTTCACGAATATGTGCTTTCATTACTGCTCTGTCCAGCATCTCTATTTTTTTGTTAAATCCTTCTTCTTTGTGAATATTTTCTTTTTTTGGCAACACCCATTTACACTAATATGCAAAGGGGTCACAGGACAGGTCTGGGGCCACTTTGCCATGCAGATGATTTAGAAGAGGCAACACAAGAGCCCTTTGGGAAATTCTTGCAGGGAACCAAATCAGAAAGTAATATCCTGTTTTGTCTGCGCTCTGTACTAGAGCTCATGGTGTGTGCTGTAGAGGAATCCTGGAGTTCCTCCCCGTGGGCTGAAAGGTAAACAAACCCCTGGTTCCTGGCCCTACCCTAGAGCCCTTCTAAGGAATTACACTGAAAACAAAGGGTCATCAAAACCAAAAGATGGAAACAGAATCTTAAAATTCTCAGTAGCTGCTAACTTCAATTCTTCAATTCATGGAGCAGAAATGTCTTTTTTTTTTTTTTTATGAAGGACAAGCATTTATATCAAAATTAGTTGGCTCCCAAACTTTTCGTTTAAGAGGGTCCCCTTTTTCACTTCGGAGAATTTCAAGAACTCTTCAGAATACTGTCAGTATCAAGCAGTCGAGGAAATAATACAACAAAAATCCACTAATGATTCAGTAAGGGATTTTAGAGGAATGGTAATTTTGTTAATCATAACTGTACGTTTATGGGCCCATTGGAACATAGTAACAAGAGGGGCTCTTGGGTGGCTCAGTAGGTTGAGCATCCAACTTTGGCTCAGGTCATGATCTCGCGGTTCGTGGGTTCAAGTTCTGCATCGGGCTCCGTGCTGACAGCTCAGAGCCTGGAGCCTGCTTTGGATTCTCTGTCTCCCTCTCTCTCTCTGCCCCTCCCCCGCTCACACTCTGTCTCTCTCTCTCTCTCTCAAAAATAAACATTAAAATAATTTAAAAACATTTTTAATAAATAAAAAAGAAAAATGGCAACACGCATACATGTGGGCTTCTCTCTTCCGTTCAGTCTCAAGTATCATCAGCAGTTACCTGGAAAGCATATTGACCATGGAGGCCTTTACAAGAATTTTCTTTCCACACTCCATCCCCAGTGGGAGTCATCCATCCGCAGACTGAAAATCCTGGTGACTCAGAAAAAACGGCAAGGATGCGACGTTTTGTGTTTCTTTAAGGTTTGTTTTTTTTGTTTTGTCAAAGAATAGAATCCATTATGATATCTGTAGAAGACAGTTGGTGTGCCTTCCTTCTGTGTGAGTTACCCACCGTCTCCTCAAAGGATAGGCCCTCAAGGGTCTCTTGTGTCACTTACTCCATCACGGGATCATCTTCTTTCTGAGTCTGCAGCTCCATGCTTAGTACATAACATGAGTACTGAAGTTCCTTCTCCAGGAGCTAATCCTCCAAAAGGATCAGGGTTTTCTGCACTTGACATGACAAGAGACACAGTGATGAGTCTGGAAAGGGCAACCCAGGTCATCAAGGTGCCAAAGTTCCATAAAGAATGTAGCAACAAGCTATGTTCATTCTTTTATCACGTGTTGATGTTTATCATGTATCAGATAAGTGAGGTGAAAATGAAAAGTCTGGCCTCAAGGGTATGAGACACATGAGGCAGAGGTGTTTTGAGCTTACTCCAGGGCTGTGGAGGCACAGAGACCTCAAGGAGAGACTCCCTGAGAGACACAGACGAAGTGTCACGGGAGCGCAGAGGAGGGGCGATTGTCCTCTGCTGGGGTGGGGGAAGGGTATCTGAGGATGCTTACAAAGGAAGCAGGTTTGAGTTGGGCCTTGAAAGATAAGGAAACCAGACAATTCTGTGAATCCCATGCCTGCTATGTTTGTGGCTTGGGTCCAGAAATTGGAGTTTTGGGGAAATGGTTACTTAGCTTTCACTTAATCAGGAAAGGCTTTTCAATAGAGGATGGGGAAGGAATCTTTGGAAGGAGGTAAAAGGCACACCCCTTTCACCAGACCAAACAGTCGATAAGCTTCCGGATTGTATGGGCTGGTCACAAAGATTCAGGTTTTAATGACTCTTGGATGCATGACTTTCCCTGTTGTGGACTGAACGGTGCCCCTTCAAATCCATGTGCTGAAGTCCTAACCCTCTGCACTTCGGAATGTGACTCTATTCAGAGATTGGGGCTTTCTAGCGGTAATTAAGATAAAATGAGGTCGTGTGGCTGGGCCCTAATCCAATGTGACTGGTGTCCTCACGAGGAGAGAAGAAGAGGTGAGGACACAGACACACGGACAAGACTTGAGGACACACGGACAACACAGCCATGCACAAACCAAGGGGTGAGGCCTCAGCAGAGACCAACCCCTTGGACACCTTGTAACCCTGGGGTTTGAATGCTCCAGTCTGGGCTACTTTGTTACAGTGGCCGGAGAAAACTCATGGATTCCCTTCCTTACAATCTCCTGCTCTTAGACTAATAACTTAGGAGGCTGAGTTAGCATCTTTGGCTACATATCCTTATTCCAAACCACTGACCTTTTACGTCAAGCACCTGTCTGGCTGCATCTTCACACAACTCAGCTCAGAAAAATGACCTCTGAGTAGGCTTCCCAGGCCTTGTCTGCCTGGTACCTAATCACTCCCTGTGCTATATTCTGAACATAATTATTTATTGCATTTACAGAAATGTTTTACTTTCCTAAATCCTGTGCTTTTCTGTGGACTGTGTCTGACCCATCTCTGTAGGCCCCGCACCTAGAACAGACCTGGCACACAGCAAGTACTTAATAAATGCTTATTGAATTGGACAAGTAATCAGATAAGTTATCATCAAATAAATTCACTTTTCACAAACAGTGTAAGTGCAGAAAACTCTGAAGTTGGATCAAGAACATGGGTCTTTTCACTTGAAATTATTTTTACTATTATCAAATATATATGGTAGGTACCAAAAGTGACCTTAGATCCTGGATCAAGCATCTTCCTTTGTAAAGGAGAAAATTAAGTGAAGAAATGTATCCAGAGTCTCATAGCTAGTCAAGTGGGAGATGTAGAACTAAAACACGGCTAGTTGGACACCTGGCCCAGTGCTCTTCCACTTTTCCCGATTCTAGTCCTTGCTTCAGCCTTGCATCACATCCCAGCTCCTTCAAGGAGCTTTTCCTGATTTCTCCACTTCATGCTAATGCCTCTCTTCTCTGGAGTTACCATGAGTCAGACCTATGCTGTCTATAGATTTGGCTCTGACATGCAGAGTTCCAGAAGCCTCTCTTCAGAACAAGCTGTCAAGTCCGGAAGACTTAGATCAAAACCCCAGGTCTTCATCCTCCATTACACACACACACACACACACACACACACACACACACACACATATGTGTATGGACCTAGAATTAACTAGGGGGTGGGCTTCCATGACAAGGGAGATTTCTGGGATGATGACCTCTTCATTCTGGGATGATGACCTAGCTGTCAAGCTAATCCTGAACTAGTTCTTCCTCCAGATGGGTAAACACCAGTTTTAATATGCCTCCTTCTGAGGGAGCAGAAGGTCCAAGATTCTCGAAAGTAGAATTCATTGGAAAGAATACTCAACTTGCTCTTGGAAATTTGTGCTCTCCAGGTCCATCTCTCCCACTTAAAAGCCGAGCATCTAGCCCAGACTTTGTCCTTCATGTTGGCATTTAGGCAGGGGTCCCATATTGGGAATTGATTCTCGGGGGCAGTTCACGTGGGGAATCTCTTGTTCTTCCCACTCCACACACAAACCCAAGAACTTTCTGGATCACCCCATCCTCCAGGAACACTGAGGAACACTGCCCACGGAGGGAGGCGTCCCTGTCACCTTTGCCCACCGCTTTCTGAAAGGAGTGAGAATCTACTGATGCCATCTTAGGCAAGATTTCTTTTAAAAATCTATGTTCAGGGAAAGAAAGTTTGATTAATCAGTCCCCCATAACATAAGCAATAAGAATTTTCCAGGGACAGATCAGCAACTAGATTTATTTGTTTGCCAAGAACTGTATTCATACAGCTAGAAATAAATGTGAAAGTAGCTTGAGGTTTACATAGATAAATTGTCATTGATTTTCAATAAATAAATATTAATTCTGTAATTCTCTCCTTAACAATATCTTAGGTGGAGGGCAGGGATGATTACTGATGTCTCCTTCATGCCTCCAGCATACATACACTTTGCAGTAGGCACCTGGCCCTCAAACACCATCTGTTGAATGAAAAAAAAATGAATGGACTGATCAATACATTTTGTTAGGTTGCTCTTGCTTCTATCATCTCTCTTTATCTCATTTCATATTCATTATAAAACAATTTCTGAAGTTGCTAGATTAACCATTCTGAAATGCAACACTTAGCATTTCCCTGGCAGGTACGTGAGCGAGACCAGTCTATTCAGTCTGATTTTCCCAGTCTTAAGCTTTGCTTTCGAGTATGTTTGATGGCCGACACTCCTAATGTTTTAAGACTGCTGGGTATAACTCCAATGTTAATAATTACAAGAGTTAGTGTTCAATGAATACTGTCTCAGACACTGCGTGCTAGACACGATGCTGGCCATCTCACATGCAGTATTTTACTTAATTTTCCATAAGCTCTAGGGGCGCCTGGGTGGCTCAGTTGCTTAAGTGTCTGACATTGGCTCAGGTCGTGATCTCATGGTTTGTGAGTTCAAGGCCCGCACCGGGCTAGCTGCTGTCGGCCTGTCAGCACAGGGCCCACTTCGGATCCTCTGTCCTCCTCTGCCCCTCTTCCACTCTCTCTCTCAAAAAATAAATAAAACACTTAAAATTTTTTTCCATAAACTCTAGAAAGTAGGTGCTCTTATTTTCTCCATCTTAATCTTTGGAGACAAAGATGTTAAATTACTGGCCAGCAAGTGAATAAGCCCTCCCTTGAACTCAGAGATCCTGATGTTCTCTCTCCTTCCCTTTCTCTCTCTCTTTCTCTTTTTGATCCTTAAGTTTAAGCTCTTGTTCATTGTGCTATCCCCACCTCAGTAATAGGGCAAAATACAGATTCACAGAACATAATGTCTTGGGCATATGAAGTATATGCTATGTAGACCCACCTTCAAAACACCTACAGTATCTGTGTGATTATTTAATAGCACTTATGGCCTTTGGCCAAGCCATTTACACGTCTTTGCCTGCGTGCCATTCTGATTCATGGCCCATGCTCATTTATTAGGATAAATGTAATCCTGCCCTATAAACCTCAATGATACATTAACTTAAACCCTGAGTTCTTCAATATAGATCACCAGCTTGTCTAATCCTAAGAACTATATATTCTGAAAGAATTGCCAACCCCTTTATCAAGGATATCTTCTAGTCTAAAGCTATTATTAATTAATTCTGGGAAATATTCAAGAAATTTAAACCAAGACTTTGTAGAAGAAAAAATGAATCAGTGCCGTGTCTCCTAAGGGCATCATAATTTAATGTGGTGGGTTTCATTATTCCATTCTTACTTGATCCCATACCAGGCAAGAAGTCCCAGATGAGTTTCAGGTGTCATCTGAAGAAAGCCTTCAGAAACATTTCTGGTGTTTGGTTTTTGGTTTTGGTTTTCAATTTTTCCCTCAGCATTAAGTGCCTTTCCATATAGCAGACAATGTCGTCAAGCTTCATTGTTAGCGTACAGTGTTGTGTCCATCACTAATTATTATTTCTCTGACAGTGGTAAGTTCTAGAATTTAGATAGAGAACTGCTAATTTTGAATGGAGAAGTGACAAATCATAAATGACATCAGCTGTTTTGTTTTCTCTTGCCAACTTTTCTTTGCTAAGAGATTAACTACTACCAACCGAGGGGTCAGTCTACAGCTTCATACCCTGTCAGTCTCCCGGATGAGATTAACTCCTGGTCAGTGCACCTGGGGGGCTCAGTCAGTTAAGCGTCCGACTTCGGCTCTGGTCATGATCTCACGGTTCATGGGTTCAAGCCCTGTGTCGGACTCTGTGCTGACAGCTCAGAGCCTGGAGCCTATCTTCGGATTCTGTGTCTCCCTCTTTCTCTGACCCTCCCTTGCTCACGCTCTCTCTGTCTCTCTCTCTCTCTCTCTCTCTCTCAAAAATAAATAAAACATTTAAAAAATTTAAAAAAAAAAGAAATTAATTCCTGGTCTAGAAACCAATGGATCTCATGGTTTGTGAGTTCAAGCCCCGTGTCGGACT
This sequence comes from Cryptoprocta ferox, assembly GCA_028646485.1. Classification (NCBI taxonomy): domain Eukaryota; kingdom Metazoa; phylum Chordata; class Mammalia; order Carnivora; family Eupleridae; genus Cryptoprocta; species Cryptoprocta ferox. The sequence continues at coordinate 99,173,759 of CM053575.1, forward strand.
CTGTGCTCAGAGTCTGGAGCCTGTTTCAGATTCTGTGTCTCCCTTTCTCTCTGCCCCTTCCCTGCTTGCGCTGTCTCTCTCTCTCTCTCTCTCTCTCTCCCCCTCTCCTTCTCTCTCTCTCTCAAAAATAAATAAACATTAAAAATAAGTAAAAATAAATTTAAAAATAAAAATAAACAGATTTTTTAAAAAGGAACTGGAATTTCAGCAAAGCATAACAATTTGTTTGTGATCACTAAGCATTGCCCACCACAAAACAACAGGAACTAAATATTGGAGTGTATTGTTTCAAAACTGCAGAGATCCCTGCTTTGCTGTAAGCGCCAGGATTAAATCTTACAGATCAAATGAATTTTTCTAGAAATCCTTGAGTGTAAGCGAGAATTATGACTAATGTTAAAGTAGCATAAAATTAGCACTGTCTTTTCTGTCTAGATTAATTCTTTCTTAAACGAATTGTTGTATAAGAGCCAGGAACCTGCCTGCCCAGACAGTGGCCACAAGCAGCTGTGGCCTGAGGCTAGGTCTCGGGGTACAATCACTTGCCGTCTTTTCCAGGGCGGGAGGGAGGCAGGACCTGGACCCCCAGCCAGGCAGAGCCCGGGGTGGTGAGTCCATCCTGAAGAGCCTGGAGAGACAGGCAAACAGATGCCCTGACAGAGGGCCCCTGACCCCAGCCTGTTTCAGACGGATGCTGGTAGAGATCTCAGCCCTCTTTCCATTTTTCTCCTTCCTTGCTGAAATCCTTTCATTTAACTGTTACTGTGCACCCCCTAGATCAAAAAGGCAAAATGCACAAAATTAAGGAACGTGGGGAAAATGACACACGTTCTAGAAATTGTACAAAGCTCCTTATTTTTAAATTCTCAACTTCCGTTTTCAAAGCATGCTCAGTAACGTCTCTCAGGTCATTTTATATACTAGTCATTAGATGTTAAGATTAAGCACATAGCTGGCGGGAGACCTTTTTCCAGGGGGTCCCTGTATGTCTGCACATCTCACAAGCAGAGGCATTGACTATCCTTTGCTCTGGGTTACCTTTCAAAGGGTATGTGTATGGCAGACAGTCTTGGGGAAATGACTCTCCCCAGAGCAAAGGGCGGCATGCTTACTGCTCATTAAAATAGATACTGCTCATGAAGAAAAAACAAATTGTAACCTCCGTGTGGTGACGTGTGTTAACTAGTCGCTGTGTTGATCATTTCCCAATACATATACAAATGTATCAGATCATTATGTCGTCCATCTGGAACTAATACAATGTTATATGTCAATTATGCCTCAATTTTTTAACTGTGAATAAAACAAAATTGTCTGGATTAGTTGAGAAAAACTCTTGAGCAGAACCTTCTTGGTTCCACGCGGCCCTAGTGAGGCCCATGCGTGGGAGAGTGGGAACACAAGGCCAGGGGACTTTTCTCGGGGCCTGCATTTTGCAGATTTGAGTTATTTACATGTGATCTCTTTAAAACACTTGTATTATTTTTTTGAAAGTTTTAAAATGTTTATTTTAAAATGCTTATTTTAAAATGTTTTTGAGAGAGAATGGGAGAGAGCACGAGCCGGGGAAGCAGAGAGAGGGAGAGAGGATCCGAACCAGGCTGTGTGCTGACAGCACAAAGCCCGACACGGGTCTCAAACTCTTGAACCATGAGATCATGACCCTTCAAGCCGAAGTCGGAAGTTTAACAGACGGACCCACTGAGGTGCCCCCTAAAACACGTGTATTACTACTAAAAACCAAACAAACAAACAAACAAACAGGAAGATGTGGGCTCCCTTGGCTCCAGGTCCTTGCCCGTAAGGGAGGCTGCTGTGTGCACAGGCATCTGTCCGGCCCTGACCGCAGGACTCCTGCGGGGCTTGAGCAAGGGGAACCAATGCACAGACGGAGGTGCTATGCCTCTTGCTGGGCCATGCCCTGCCCCGCACCCCTCACCTCTCACCCCTTGCCGGGCCCTTGCCGGGCCTCCCTTCCCACCCCCTACCAGCATCCAGGAAGCTGGCAGGCTGATTCCATAGGGTAAAACCCCAGAGCTTCCCGGTTCTGGGCCGTAGCATGCTGCCAGATACACAGAAGCTGCTAGAGCAACGGAAGCACCCTCGTGTCAGCTGCCCTCCCGTGAGCGCTGGTGGGGGCTGCTATTGTTGGGGTCCACTTCCTGGCCAGCCTCCCGATGGGTTCTCTCCTGACCTCCCTGCTCTGCAGGCTGGTCCTCCTGGTCTTTGCGGTCAAGGAAGCCATCTGCTTCTTTGATTCCCCAGGTTTTGTCTACTTTACGGATTTCTTGCCTTCCTGTAGGCTTCTCAGGCTCTGCCCGTTAGATTCCTGTCATTACGTTTAGCACCATCCCTGTCTGGCCCCCGAAGAGTCTTTCCTCTGGTTTTCAGCTTCTCTGCCCGCGCCGCCCCCCCATGTGGCCTGTTCTTCTGCCCCAGATCCAGGAGGAGTATTTCATTAAGCCACGTCTCCAGAGCCTCTCGGTGCCATGATATGAGCTTTCCTGCCTGAGACCCAGAGGCTGTTCTCCCCTCTACAGCTTGCATTAAACACTGTCCCTGACCTTCTTTGTCCTTCATAGTATTTGCTTACTAGGATGTCTTTCCCACTAGCGTCTCAGCAACTTGGAGAGCAGGATGTCCTACTCCTGTTTTGTATACCCCTTATACGCTAGTGGTTTTACAAGTAATAGTCACTAATTAAAATGAGTTTCAATGTTACCTATAAAATTAGTGCAGGCATATAAAAGCATTAGTATCTTCTACCTTCACAAGGGAAAGAGGAGCGCCATTTTGTCACATAGGCCATTTTCTCTCCCTCACTCTTCCTTGCATTGCTATTGCGATGTTGAAATCCCTGTTGCATACACTACTTTGGTAAGAGCTAGAGAAGATGGCTTCGCGACCTAGGCGCTATTGTGAAGATGACTCAGAGGCAGAAATGGAGTCAGCCAATGAGCGGGATTGGGGATCTGAGCGGCTCTGGAGGAAGGGCCACTGGAGGAAAGGAGTGAATCAAGTGAAGAGCTGTCTGATACAACACGCTTGGGTACGTGGACAGCATAGACGAAGAAGACTCCAGGGTCATGTTAAGTCTCTGTGGGATGAGGGCAATGGGGATGGAGCGACTGCAGAAAAAGGAAGGCCTTATTTCATCTAGATTTTAGAAAGCTTCTCCAGGGCTTCTCAGGGCAGAAGAGTGACCCTGGGGGCAAGTGGGTGGCTCAATCGATTAAGTGTCCAACTTCAGCTCAGGTCACGATCTCGCAGTTCTTGAGTTCGAGTCCCGCAACAGGCTCTCTGCTGACAGAGCCTGGAGCCTGCTTCAGATTCTGTCTCTCTCTCTCTCTCTGCCCCTTCCCCCACTCATGCTCTGTCTCTCTGTCTCTCAAAAATAAATAAATGTTTAAAAAAATAAAATAAAAGAGTGACCCTGGAGGGAGAGAGTCTCAGGAAACCGGAGTGTCCTCTGCTCTGCTCCCACCCTTTCCCCACTCGTGGCCTTCACAGAAGGTTCACCCGGTCAGCCAAGCCCAAAACCCTCCCGTTCCCCACTTTCTCTCTAGGAGAGCTCCAGTCTGCAAGAGAGATGCAAGGTCCCAGGAGAATGGCTGTTCCTTCCCCGGCCCTGATTCCCACATGTTGGAGATGAAGACACAGGGCGTGCACAGACTCCTCATTTTATTTCCTGATGCGCCCGGCACAAATGCCAAAGACAGCTACAAGTAATTGCTCTCCGAGCTCCAGTGAACTAGAACATCTTCATTTAAATCATGCATCGCCTAGAATTTTTTTTTAAGGGAGAGAAAGATGACTTTATGTGGTAGTTGCTAGGCAGCCAGGCGCTCAGGGAGCTCAGACACACATGCGGCTTTGCAGAATCTCAGGACGCCACACTGTCCTCTTCCAAAAGCTCTCCTTATGCAACACTCGTGAGCTTCCACTGTTTCCAAAAATGTAAGCTTCTCTTGTTTTTAACCACCCACCATTCCCACACCCCATTAACCAGCGCGAAACCAGAGGATGGATTGTGTTACCAACTCTCCTGCGTCACTTAGGGCCCTTGACGCAGGCTAGTATTTGGGCAGGACTCTGGTGAGGGTACTGGGAAAGATGAAATTTTAAAGATTTCATTTATTGCCTCATGTACATGGAGAAATTTTGGAAAATGCAGAGAACCATAAGACAATTAATAAAAAAATACAATAATCCCACTAGTCAGAAAAAACAATGATAAATATGGTGGTGTTTCCTTCTATAGATATATAACAAAAATGACATCACTAATTACTCAGGACTTAACACAATGTCTAAAACAGAGTTGGCACTTTCACTCAAAGAACTCAAAAAAATATTTTTTAATGTTTCTTTATTTTTGAGAGAGAGACAGAGACAGAGTGTGAGCAGGGGAGGGGCAGAGAGAGAAGGACACAGAATCTGAAGCAGGCTCCAGGCTCTGAGCTGTCAGCACAGAGCCCAGCGTGGGGCTCACACTCACGAAGTGTGAGATCATGATCTGAGCCGAAGTCAGATGCTCAACTGACTGAGTCACCCAGGCGCCCCCAACAAATAACTTTAATGAGTGATTTTACGCCCATTTTTCCAATGATTATTACATATAGAAGTATTTTCACATTATTAAAGATTTTTAATGTTTGATTACTATTTTGTCACCTATATGCATTATGAATCATCTATTTTCATCTCATCTACTATTATTAGGTATTTAATTTTTCCTAAATTTTAGCTAGTTTAAACAATGCTATTAGAAAGAGCCTTTACATAATTCTTTGCCCATTTTTTAGATTTCTTTATAATAGATTTCTAAAAGTGGAGCTCTTTGGCCAAAAGGCATGGATTCTACTAAATTTCTTAATAGTTATCGTCGTGCTTTCCAAAACATTGGTAATAATTTACATTTCACCAGAGGTTCTGATCATTCCTGTCTCACTGCTCTTTGATGAGGATATTAATTAATTGTTATTTTTTTAATCTGTAAATTCTGTTGACATTGTATTTTATAAAGATATCACTTGTTGGAAATTGATATCTTATTTTGACTTGACATTAAATATGTTTTTACAGTTAGTGGCCATTTGCATTGATTTCTTTTGAATTGTGAATTAACAGCCTTTATGGACTTTTTTTCTCCTAGGGAGGGGACCACGCAAAGGCATGAACACCACGAGGCAGGGTTACAGGGCCACCTTCGAGTCTGTCACAATCAGCTCAAAATAAGTTTGAGATTTACTGAGACTTTAGTCTCATCTACCTCAAGGGATAAAGGTACTGACATTTAAAAAGCCAAGAGGAAGGATTTCGTTTTAGAGAGATGTCACGGCACTTGGTGCCCTCCATTTCGCCACCTTTATAGACAGAGCAGGGACAGAAAGAGTTTTTTCACTTTCAGCCGAGAGAGAGAGGGCTCCGTGAACACCGCACAGAGAATCTGACCCATGCTCTCTGGTGTTTGGGGAGTGCAGTTATGAGAAGTGAATCTCGCCAATCAGATGGTGGCCATGGAGAGGTGTCCTGACTCCTGTCTGAGATAACTGCTCGGAAAAGTGACCAAAAAGCCAGAAGGTGGCTGCCGGGTGCCCAGGGGCTGAGAAAGAGCCAGAAGTGGGTTGCAGAGGAAAACCATGGTGTGCGCCAAGAACCTACCAACTGAGAGCTCCCCGTGAAAGAGACGATCAGGAGGAGACACAACTGGCACACCTGGATGGCAGTGGGCACCTCACTGCCAGCCAGCAAGACTTTTCTTGTCCCAGTCTCTCCTCCGTCCCTCTCTTTAACCCCGGTAGAGCGAGAGCGCATGGTAAATCGAAGGGCAGAGGAACAAGACCCCAAACAGCCAGGAAACCTGTGGTTTTCTTTGCCTCTATTACTATAACTTGCTGGTCCCAGTTGACAGAGAAGAGAGGATATAATTTTAAATGAAACTTCAAGTTTTAATTTAACACTATATTGGATATTATAATCACTTAGATGAGAATGATATCCTTAAAGTAACCAAAATGCGTTTTTTAAAATCCAAAAGTAACTAGAAACTTAGAAAACCTTCCCATGTTTTCATCCAAGGAATAGAAAAGAAACAGTCCACAAGGCCGGGGTCAAGGGTCAACAGTGAGGAAGAATAAGGTTATTTTTTGCCTCTACTTTATCAAGTTGAACTCAGTCGAATATGTGGGGACCCCAGGCATTTCTCTCCCCTGTTTAAAAAACAAGTTCTTGGCTATTCTAATCCATTTATTTTTTTTAGACAAAATTTCTTAGAAAATTCCTAATTAGGATTTTTATTGGAGGAGGCCAGGACTTTTAATTTGGAGAGAATTTACTTTCACACAGTATATATGTTACCGTCTGGAATATTTGTACCTCTCCTTTTCTTCAGTTATTTTTGGATTCCAGTAAAATGTAATATTAGTCACCCTCATTATTGTCCTACACAATTATTGTTGGCTTTAATCCTGTGAATTTTATGGTTTGTTTTTATTGATGTTTCTGTTGTTGCTGCTGTGAATGGGGTATTTTTCTTCTCATGTCTTAAAACTGGCTATTGAGTTTTAAATGAAATATAGCAATTTATTCATTTAAATTGTAGCCAACCACTTTACTAAACTTTTATTAATGTTAAGAATGCTCTAGATGATTATTTTGCTTTCCAGGCGTTTGTAGTTAAACTGTCTGCAAATCAAGGTAAGGATAGCTTTTGTTTCTGGTTTGCATTTTACTGCATTCTCCAAAAAAAGTAGGAAAACATTATCAGTGGTGATGTAGACCAGATAGGTCTTGTTCTTTATTTTAACTGGAATTTTTTCTAGTGTTTTAACCTTGAGAATGATGTTGGCTATTGTCTTGACAAAGATGTCCTTTGTGTGTTAAGGAAGTAAAATGTTATTCCTAGTTTTATAAAAATTAGGTCAAGAATGGTATCCAAACTTTTTTGTTCAAGGCCTTCAGTTAAAGTTATTTAAAGGCTTCCAGTGAAAGACATTTCAACACCCAAAATAGCAAATCTTTCCAGTGTTTAAACACTCTGGTTTATTCATAATTTAAACTTTATATTGTAAACTCAGTATATATGCTTATGTTTTGCCTGAAATAAAGATATAAAATATTGTCAGCTTTTATAGATTTTTAAGGCCCATATAGAACTAATAAATTGACTAGCAGGACCCCTAATCACTAGCTTTGTACCTATGTTCACTTTTCAGAATAGGACAAATGATAGATTTTTTTAAATTCCAGAGTCATATTAATGACAGCTAACATTTGCAGCACCTGTGGGCATTTATGAACGAATAAGGCATCAGCAGGACCCCACATATGTGCAATGAGAATAATACGTATCAAATTGGCCAAACTACTTTTTTATGAAGCTTTAAAATGAAGAATATTTGGTAGACAGGGTGAACCTGGATTTCCTGAATTCATTTACTTAGTAAAGCCTCTTTTGATGTTCCGTAAGTAACATGGCAAAATATGGATTGTAGTGTACAGCTTTGCAACTCTTTGAAACTGGAGTCTAGATAGTGGTACTGTGCTCCTAAGAGGAATTATCAGGAGAGGCTCTTAATCCTCTCCATTAAATATTTTTATCATGGGGCACCTGGGCGACTCAGTCGGTTGAGCATTGACTTCAGCTCAGGTCATGATCTCATGGTTCATGAGTTTGAACCCTGCATGGGGCTCTGTGCTGACAGCTCGGAGCCTGGAGCCTGCTTCCGATTCTGTGTGTGTGTCTCTCTCTGCCCCTCCCCTGCTCATGCTCTGTCTCTCTCTTTCAAAAATAAATAAACGTTAAAAAAATTATAAATATTTATATCAGTTACTGGGATGAAGGTATAGGGGTGATTAACTGAAGAGATTAAATGGGAAAAAAATCAAAACCTTAAATGATCTTCGTAGGTTGAAACATAAGGTAGAAATCTAAAGAACAAACCAACCCTAGGAAAACGAGTGAGCAGTGACAAGTGGATGAGTGTCACCCACGTATAGGAGGAGGAGTCGAGACGCCTGGCCTGGCAGCTGTTGACCCCATTGACCCCAAGAGCACCGACAGAAACCTTTTCTGAGCGCCTTCAAAGGCGAGACTGCTGGTCAACACAGAGCAGCCTCGAGTGCTGTGTGGTGTCCGAGGCTGGCTCCCGGGAAGCAGATGGTGGACTTTAGGCAACAGGATGTGTGTTGGGTGTGTCCTTGGAATGAATGCCTGTGGAAGGGCAGGGAGGAAGCAGAGGGAAAAATCCGAACTGGTGAAGGCCCAGTAGCTTCCTTGACCAAATTCATGAGGAGCTTTAGAGCCAGAAAGACTCTTCAGAAAGTGCCCCAAGTTGGGGCCAAGATGGCCCAGCCCCTATACTCCCACATTAATCAAGCCCTGGATGGGGGCCGCCCAGGGAAAGGGGCATGACCTTGGACGAGGCAGCTCTGTGCAGCTGAGGCAGACCCCGAAGGAGCTGACAGCTGAAGACCGTGTACAGCCAGCACTGCCAGCAGCTGGGTCAACAAAGCCTTTCAGGGAAGGGGTTTCTGGGCCACATATCACAGTGTCCACCGCAGTGGGAAACCCCAGTGCCTGCTGCAAGCCCGTCAGAAATGCCGGGGAGAATGTATTTTTTTAATGTTTTTAATACACGGTTAAACATAAAAAAGCAAGAAAGGGTGCCAAAAGGGAAGAAGAAATGACAGGCAGATCCTAAGAACAAGATACATGCCTTAGGGGGACATGGTTTTAAGCTCACTGAGGAGGAAATTAAAGCTTTGGGCTCTATTCCAGTCCTCTATGAGAAACAAGAACTGCAAACTCATACCTTGAGTGTGTGGTCTGAATGTGTACTATCCTCAAATAAGACAGTAACATAAAACATTAATGCAAAAATGGTTCTATGCATAGAGCCTCGACTGAGGCAAAGCAAAAACAAACAAACAAAAACCAACCGATGTTCCCACCCTCAGCATACCTGGGACTCCAGTGGTAAATGGTGACAGCCAGAGGATGTCCCATGCATGATGAGGATGACACAGGTCAGAACCTTCAAGTGGCAGAATCTACAAACTTAGAGCATTCTGAAAGAGACTCCAAGACCCGTATGCTTACCTGGTCAGAGACATAAAGGAACAAAATCCAAAAAGCAAATCAGCTGGGGGAAAAGAACAAATAGAAATTCTAGAAATTAAAAGTACAGACATTGAAAAAAAATGTTTTTTTTAAATGTCATCAACAGATGACCCACTCAACAACACACCACAAAAGAGACAAAGGATTAATTTGGAAAAACTGACATGCAGACATCACCTGGAAATGCAGCCCAGAAGCAAAAGAAATGGAAAATATGAAACTGTCTCCTATGTTCAAGGTACCTTGTAAGACGCTGAAAAACTCTTTTCATTCATTAAATGCTTATGAAATACCTAGTACATACCAGATGTTGGGATAGACATGGGGATACCGTAGTGAACAAGAAAGAGTCACAGTGACTCAGGGGATTTACGTTCGTGTCACCAAAACGTGAACTACACTTTCTAACCCATGACCCTTTAGAAAATAAAGTGAAGAAACAAATGATGAAAAGTATGAAGAGCTAGTAATGTGATCCAGAACTCTGTCAAGCTAATGAGGAAAAATTTGTGCCACTGTGCTTTTGAGCAGTGAACCAGATTGGGAATAATTTGCTCCTCCCTGGACCCCATGATTTAAAGGTGGATGTTGACAAATTACAGGGAGTCCAGACTCAGAAGACAAAATAGAACAGACATCATTCAAGAAATAGTTGAAGGGTTCTCTAGCCAGGAAAGAAGAGCATAGATAGGTCCAAAACCCTCCAGGACTTCCCAGCCCCAAAGTGTTATGATTCAGCTTCAGGCTTTTGTGGCAGAAATTAAGCCTTGGCCTCTTTCTTTGCTCTCATTCTATAGCTAATCTATGTTCCTGGCTTCCCTTCTGGTTGGGTGAGGTCATGTGACTGAGTTCTATCCAGTAGACTGGAGCAAGAAGCACCCTGTGCTACTTCTAAGCCTCAACCATTAAAGTGTCACACGTACTTCTGCACACGTCACTGTCTGGGGACGAGGTGCAGAACACAGGGGGCTTGGGACCAGTGACCAAGATAGGAAAGCACAGTATGGAAGGAGCCTTGGTCCCTGAGTCACTGCGTGCAGGCAAGTTACCATCAATGAGGAATGCTTATTTCCAGCTTTACGTGATTGAGAAATACGCATGTATACAACTTGGACATTATACAGTTTGCTTTCATTATTTTTGTAAATCTAGATTACATTACCTTAAGGAATACAGGTTCTTTAATAGGGCCCCCATCCACTCTGTACTTCCAGTTCCTGCCTGATTCATTTTAATGGAATCCTATTTATGGCAATTCTATGTCCCCTAGGAAAACACGCTTGCAGGGAAAAAGCTTGGCCCCTACCTTGAATTCTTTTTGTTGCAGAGCTTGGTGTATCATCTTGTTCACTGGTCCAAATTCTCTCAAGGACAGGGAAGTCTTTACTTAGTCTTCTCCAGAACTTAACTTAGACATCTGTTCCTCAAACTGAGTTACTTGAAACCTGGGACTCAGACTCTTTTACGTTCATGCGTATGTCCTTAAGACCTATCGCAATGCTAGGCTTGTAGCAGGTAATTGCTGATTGAATCAATAAACAATAGACGAGAGTCACAAACGTGAAGCTACGCCTCTCATCTCTTTGAATCTTAATGAGAAAACTCAACAGAGCAATATTTAACAAAAAGAACACAGAGAGCTCTGTATGCAAACTTATATAAAACTATTTCAGTGCAGGCTACACACATCTGTGTGCCTTTATATATAGAACAAAACAGGTTGATTTCAAATCAGTTATTTCTGTGCATAAAACCAACAGCTTCCTTTTTTGTTGTCTTCTTACACAATCAAGGAAACCTGAATATGTAGCTATTTTTAAAACACACTCAAGGCTCCCCCAAACAAATGGTCTCTCGCTAAATTAGTTAATGAGTAATGGTAATGAGATAGCTCTGAGAATAGCACAGATCAGAAAATTGTAGTGCTCACAAACACAAAACGAGCAGAGAAGCGTTTCAGGAAATGTGAATCTGCTATTGCACAAACACATCTGTCCAGCTCAAGGCCAAATAGCTAATAGATCCCTGATTTTTATGAGCAGAAGTAAAAATTTAGACAGTGCTCGTGGGCAACGCATTCTTACCTTTCTCTGCACTGTAGGGATCTGCGCTGGAATCAGAAATAAGAGAATGAGAGGAAATAAGGTGTCTTTCTTGTTTCGAGAGACAGAGAGGAAAAGCCAGTGCTTGCGAAGTAAAAATGTCTAATTATTGTGAGCCTCCATGAGTGTTCTAGAAATCTAAACCCACTGCATTTTGGGCCTCCTGCGCCTCTCCTCTCCTGTCACATTATGCCGTGGCTGTGCACTTCTGTGTCTGCCTTCTTCCGTAGGAGTGTGAGGATTGGAATCACTGTTTACCACACATTTGATCCCCGGGACCGGGTGAAATCTGAGGCTTTATGTTTATCAAATGCTTGTCGAATAATCTAGGATTTTCGTAAAAGCATTAAGCCATTTGTGAGTAACTCTCCCATGGTTAAGAATAGACTTGTAAGAACAGAGCATGAAAATAATCAATAGCCACACACCCTCTTTTCTGACTAGAATGTAAACTCCATAAACAGGAGCTTGGTCTGCCTCATGGCGGTAGCCCCAGCATGCGCTTTGTAAGCATTTGTTGAGTGAATGCATGACGTCTCTCATAGTCCTCTGAGAAAACATCATTCGATAACACAGCTTTATCACGATCGATCCTTGACATCAGCACTTCCCCAATTCCCTTTGCCAAAATTTGGCTCCTGGCTTCTTGCAGTGTAGTCACAATCGATAGATGCTGTAAAGATCCCTGCAAATTTAGCAGCGAAAAAGAACACCCCTTACTATCACATAGCTCTGTGGGCCAGACGTCCAGGTGGACTCAGAGTCTCTGCTGAAATCACTATGTCGGCCATGCTGGAGGCTCTGGGGCAGAATCCATTTCCAGGCTCATTCCAGTTGTTGGCAGAGTTCAGTTCCATGTGTACTAAGACTGGGTCCTTGTTTCCTTGCTTGCTGCTGATCACGGCTCACGCTCAGCTTCTAAAGCTGCCCACATTCCCTGCTTATGAACCCCTTCATCTTCAAAGCCCACAGTAGTGGGTCCTTCTCACACCTCGAGTCTCCCCGTCTGGCTCAGGTCTCTTGCCTTCTTTTTTTCTTCTTCATCTTTGCCTCCTCTTCTGCTTTTAAGGGCTCACGTGGTCAGAGTGGGTGTATCCGGATGACCCAGGATAATTGCCTGTCTTAATCCATTTGGGCTCCTGTAAGAAAACCACCATCGACAACAAATATCCAATTCTGGCGGCTGGGAAATTCAAGCTCAAGGCGCTGGCAGTTGCTGAGTGTGGGGAGGATGGACCTGCTTCATGGTCCGCAGACTGCAGCCTTCTCTCTGTCCTCACATGGCAGAAGGGCTGAGGGAGCTTCTGGGGTCTCTGTCGTGTCATGAGGTCTCCTTTCTTGGGACCTCATCACCTCTCAAAGGCCTCCCCCTAATACCATCACACTGAACATTAGGATGTGGATTTGGGGGGAGCACCAACATCGAGTTCATCACTCTCCCTGTTTTAAGGTCAGAAACCTTAATGATTAGAAACCTTAATTCCATCTGCAAAATCCCTTCACACCAATTCTGAAATTAGTGTCAGGGGAATTCAGGAAGGCATCTTTAGACACTGAGTGTGAGCAAACAAAGGCATTCCCCCGGGGGGACCTGGCCAGCTCCATCAGAAGAATGTGTGACTCTTGATCTCAGGGTCATGAGTTTGAGCCCCACATTGGGTATACAGATTACTTAAAAGAAAGAAAAAAAAAAAAAAGAATGGCACAGATGGAAGCCAGCCTGTATGTAACCTCATCTCAAAAGTGACATCTCATTTCTTCTGTCATTTTCTATTTGTTAGAAACAAGTCAGTGAGCCCAGCTCCTGCTCATGGGGAGGGGACACACAGGCGCTGAGTACTAGTAGACAGGGACCACTGGGGACCGTCTTAGAGGCTGCTTACCACAGAAAGGGAAGGTAATTGCATTTGATTTTATGGCTCAGCTGTGAAAAGCCCTTGTGTAAGCATAATAAGGTAAATACTCAACATACTGGATAATGTAAATAAAATTATCAACTGACAATGTCACTGAGAGGAAAAGGTGATACTCCAGGTAAATGTGTTTCGTGGGAGAGGAGGGAGGAAAGAGAGCTGGAGTCTCGTAGTCAATCAGGGGTCAATATAAAATATGTTTAAATGACAGATGAGGACATAGCAGTTAAGTCTATCATTTAGAGATAAGGTGAAATGCCAAGTAATCAGGGGAAAGAGGTCAAAGTGCTTCTGGGACAATGAATGTGAGCGTGAGGGAGCAGCTCACAGACAATGACCATCTCTCCTAACAAGGCTTATAGACTCCCCAACCCTACACTATGTATGCATATAACTTTGAAAGAACAGGGGATGGGGCCCCTGGCTGGCTCAGTCAGCTGAGCGTCAAACTCTTGATTTCAGTTGAGGTCATGATCTCGTGGTCATGGGACGGAGCCCCACATCAGGGTCAGTGCTGAGCATGGGGCCTTCTTGGGATTCTCTCTCTCCCTCTATCTCTGCCCCTCGCCTGTTCACATGTGTGTGCTCTCTATCTCTTTCTAAGAAAGAAAGAAAGAAAGAAAGGGAAAGAAAGAAAGAAAGAGACGCCTGGGTGGCTCATCTGACTTTGGCTCAGGTCATGATCTCACAGTTTGTGAGTTCGAGCCCTGTGTCAGGCTCTATGCTAACAGCTCACAACCTGGAGCCTGCTTCCAATTCTGTGTCTCCCTCTCTCTCTGCCCCTCCCCCACTGTGCTCTGTCTCTCTCTGTCTCTCAAAAATACATAAATGTAAAAAAATATTTTAAAAAAGAAAGAAAGAAAAGAAGAGAAAAGAAAAGAAGGAAGAAAGAAAGAAAATGGGGAAAACAACAAAAAAATGAGCACATAGAGTTTTCTCACAGAAAATTATGAAATTATTTGCCTCCAGTACAAACAATGTAAGGCATCTCTAGCTAAGATGGAAACGCTCTGGCCGAAGCAATACCAAACAGGATGCAGAGAATGAAAAGGCATGACATCCAGTTCAGGGAACCCCCGATATCTGTCCAGCCATACATGGAAGCCAGCCCGCCCCACCCTTGAGGCCTGTGACAAGTGGCCAAAAGGGCCAGCCCAGAACCTGCCTCTGTTTGCAACCACCCTCGTTTTCTAGTCTGGCTCAGCTGCTGCCCGAGGCTTGGTTTTATTTCTAGGTATCGGCCTGCTTTGGGCCTTTGGAATTACTTCTCACATTAATTTTCCAGCTTTGGGTTATTTGAGAGACACTTGAGTCTCTTCCTGAACCAAGCCCGTTGCCCCTGTAGCGCTCGGCTCTCCTGCATGAACGAAGATCTGGCCGGATCATCTTCTGGCTGCCTCCTCCTCGTGATTCTTGTCTTGTCCACATGTTTCCTTCTCAGAGGCACTCCCAGACCACCTGCGCTAAAGGGGCACTCCTTCACTGTCCCTGTCACTGTGGCTCACCTCGCCCCGTCTCGGTTTATTCAGAGCATTTGTCAGAGATGAAATGACCTCGTTCGCTTACTTTAGCCTTCTTTGTTTAATTGACCATGGTATCCCTGAAGCCTTCAACAACGGTCTGGCATCTGTTAGTTACCCAATAAATACTTGTCGAACGGAAAAATGGATGGGGTAGTGTATTCATTAGTTTTCATTGCAATCACGCTGCATAACAAATCATCCTAAAACTCAAGGTCTTAAAACAACAAGCCTTTCTTTCCTGCCCCTGGATCTATGGGTCAGCTTGAGTTCAGCTGATCTTGGATGAGCTTGCCTGGGCTTGGCTCCAAGCTGTGGGTTGCATTCAGTTCTGCACCATGTGTTTCCTCATTCTTCTTGAGCTAGAAGCTACCTAGGTCATATTCTCCTCTCAGCAGACCGCTGGAAAACAAGAAGGCAAGCACAATCACGCCATGCTTCTTGAAGCTTTGGCTGTGATTAGCACACGACTACTTCTCTACACACATTGCACTGGTCACAGCAAGTCCCATGAGCAAGCCCAACATCAGTGAGGCAGTAAAGTATCCTCTGCCCACTATTATTTGGGATTAGGACACTAAATGAAAAACAAATACACAGATGGGAACGTCTATATTATTGCTGCTGCTTAAATACGAAGTGTGTCACAGAATATTAAAGCTGTAAAGAATTTGATCTTGTCCAACCACTTCACTTAGCAGATGAGAAAACAGACCCAGAGAAAGGAGAGCAAGGGGATACCGCAATTTATATGGCAGAGTGGTGGACTTATAGTCCTTGGAAAGGGGAGGGAAGAATTAGGATCAATAATTCAATCTGATCTGAATAAATGAATGCAAGAATGAATTGGGCTGACAAAAAGGAACCAGCAGAGAGAGAAACTAAGGATGCAAGAGAAAAAGCAAGTTCTTGGAGACAAAAGGCAGGGGATGATATGATCACATGCATTGATTCCAAGGATCCTTGGAAAAAAGGATCCTACCAGAGGGAAGAGAGAATGGATAGGTCTATAGACATATTCCCAGGTTTTAAGGAAGGAGAAATAAACGTTGGAAGAGTTCAGCTCTGTGACACAGAGCACAACACTTGATCATGTACTTGCTAATGATAACATGCCAACGATAACACCATCAGGTGTAATGTGGTTGGTGATGGGCTCCCAGATCCCAGAACTTCCGACCAGCCGGCTGCTTCACCTAAGAGCAGTGTGGGAGGGAGTTACAGCCTGTAGGACACCAACCTGTACTCAACACAGTGTCAGTGAGTGTGAGCACCGTTCACTCGTGCGACCTCGTTTTCCTCACTCACGTAGGTTTTGGAGTCATTTGCTCAGAGTGAAGGCAGCAAGGGTTGTAAAGGTGGCTTCTGGTAAATGATGAAGGTTTAGAATCACATCTAAGGGAAATGGGGGGAAAGTGACCAAAATCACCTGAAGAACGGACCACCGACAGAGGGCTGGCTGCACTATTAGACTATGAATCCAAGCAGTGTCCATGCGCGGGGTAGGATGATTTCCTCTAGCCCATCTCCCTTCAACCATTCATGGAGTGCTTATTGAAGGCCAGGAAAAATAATTGCTAGTTCCAAACAGATTATCATCTAATCAATACATATGTATAATGAGTTAATGACTAGGGAAAGGGCCCTGTTATAATTCAGAACCTAAAACTAAAACCTAAAGCATGGATTCATGCAAATGTAACCTTTCCAACTCATCTGCCTGCATCACATGGCACTGCCATTTAATTTTCTAATAAATTACAGCCCTATACCGTGTTTAAATGCAAAGTTTAATGAAGTCAGTAAAATATGGGCATAAAACAGCTGCATATAAATTCCATTCCTGTCCTTTACCACCCAATTGAGAGATACATGTCATTTACCTTGAGATAACATTTTTGCAAAAGCACTTTGAAGAGTTTCAGCTCCAACCTTCCGAAAGGATCACTGCTGACTATCACTCTTATTTATGATAATGGCACATATATAGGTAGAAGCATCTAGAACATGGCTGCTGCTTAAATGTTACCTGTCGGTGTCACAGAATAATAAAACCGTAAAGAATTTCGCTCTGGTCCAACCGTCTCATTTATAGACGAGACAAAAGACACAAGGAAATGAAACCAATTCTTTTTCAGAGGGCATACAACCAATTAGAGGCACAACAGAAATAAACCTCAAATTTTCCTCCCTCCCCCCCTCACTCCAGGGTCATTCTGCAGCACCAGCTGGTTCCTTACCTGTGCTCGGCAGTTAACGGGGCAAGTGGCCCAGGTCGCCACAGCAAAGGAAGAAAGGAAGGCTAGTCCTGAACAGTGTCACCCTCCACCATCACCTAGACACCGACAGGGACAAATCTGCTGTGGAGGTAAGTGTGCACTCAACGCCACACCCTCATGGGGACCAACAGAAGCAGGGTGTGTGCCACTCAAAGATGCTTTCTAGCAAGCAGCTAAAAACCTGGGAATGTGGGCAGTCTAAGGGAGCACAGAGTGTCACTTGCTTTATTTTGGAAACTTCATGAAGTCAGTCCGTGCTTACTCAGCCACAGGGCGGCCAGCAAGCCCAAGGGAGTATCACCCTTCACCCTCCCCTTCCCTGATAAGGACGAGAACTGGTGACGGGATGCTAATGGGCTCTTTAACAGTCTGATTTCCATTTTCTACACACCTCCTGCCTTAGTCCCTTTCTGCTCCTGCAATAAACTATTACAGATGGAGTAGCTTACAAACAACAGAAATATACTCCTCACGGTGCTGGAAGCCGGGAAGGCCAGGAGCAGGGCTCCAACAGGTTCGTCGTTTGGGAAGGGGCCCACTTTGTGGTTGGTGGACAGCACCTCCTGGCTGTGTCCTCCCAGGTGGGAGGGAGCAAGCCTCTGCCTCCTAGAGGCACCAGTTCCGTTCCTGACACTGCACCCTCACGACCTGGTCACCTCCCCAAGACCTCACCTCCTGATACCATTGCATTGGGCTTTAGGATTTCAACACATGAATTTCTAAACATCAGAGATATTCTACACAAGATAACTATTTGTAAAAAAAAAATATATGGAAATGTGAAGGGGTGGGGTCATTGGAGGTCTTTTTATTTAACTTTAAACAATATTTCTTGACTGTGATGGAGAGGATGAGGGAATTACTACATTGCACTTCTTTCCTCTCCCTCCCCCTCTTCCTGCTTCAAATTTTCATTGGTTATGATATTATTTTCCCATGGATGATGTAACCAATTACCACAGACTTGGTGGCTTAAACAACAGAATCTATTCACTTCCTGTTCTGGAAGCCAGAAGCCCAAACTCAGTCTCAAAATTAAGTCCAATATCAAGGGGTCAGCCACTGCCACACTCTCCGGCTCTGGGACGGGAGCCTTGCCTCTCCCAGCCTCTGGAGGCAGCCAGCCTTCCTCGGACACGGCTGCTCCGTTCCAGTCCCTGCCTCTGTGGCCTCATGGCTTCCCTTCATCTATCCTCTGTGTCATGTCTCCCTCTATCTCTGGCTTCTAAGAATATACGTGAGGAGCACCTGGGTGCTTCTGTCAGGTAAGCGTCCAGCTTCGGCTCAGGTCATGATCTCACGGATTGTGGGTTTGAGCCCCGCGTTGGGCTCTCTGCTGTCAGCACAGAGCCTGCTTCGGATCCTCTGGCCCCTTCTTTCTGCCCCTCCCCCACGTGTGCTCTAAATAAAATAAATAAATAAATAAACAAACTTAAAAAAATAAGAATATATGTGATTGCATTCGTCATCCAATCATGGACGACGATCTCTCCACCCAAACATCCTGAATTTAATCACATTGATAAAATCCTATTTGCCATTAGAGGTCACAGTCCCAGGTTCCAGCAATGAGGACGTAGCTAACCTGTAGGGGGCATCATTCAGCCTAACACAGTGAAAGTATTGCTGTTCCAACAAGTGATGGTTTTTTTTTTTAATTGTTAAGGCTTTATTTTATTCTGAGAGAGAGAGAGAGGCAGAGAGCGAGTGGGGGAGGCGCAGAGAGAGAGGGAGACACAGAATCTGAAGCAGGCTCCAGGGTCTGAGCTGTCAGCACAGAGCCCGATGCAGGGCTTGAGCCCACAGACTGTGAGATCATGACCTGAGCCGAAGTCGGACACTTAACCGACTGAGCCACCCAGGCGCCCCATCAACAAGTGATGGCTTATAACAGTCGCATTCTCTTCCGTCTTTGGGAACCTCACATTTAGTCTCAGTTCCACATTTCAGGAGATTGGATGTCCACTCCCAGACTCTTTATCTTTGTTTCTCCATTTCTGAATTCTTAATTTTGCTTCATCTCTTAGCTGGCAGCCACTAGCTACTGCTGTCCTCTACTTCATCGATTTCTGCCCTGGTATCCATCCCATGTTTCCTCTTCGGTTGTTTAAATTTGCTCTGTTAATCTTTTGTCCAGTTTATGAAACAGTCAATCTTGTCTTTGTCTGTGTTCTTTTCTCATAAATAATCATTAGAGCTATAAATTTCACTCAGTACCACTTTAGCTGGGCCCACAAATTTAACATGTGTTTTCATCCATCTTGCAATTTTTCTTGTGATTTTTCTCTTTCACCAAAGCTATTTTGTAAGGCATTTATATTTTGCTTAATTTAGCAGTTTCTGAAAGGTATATATTTAAATATGTGGCTGCTAAGTATGGTTTTATTTATTTTCCCCTATAGTTTTGTTTGTGGCTTTTATTTTAGCCTCTATTGTAAGGTGCATAGATGTTTCTAAGTAGCTTCTGGATTTATTGTTCTTTTATGTTCCACCTTTACCCTAACAATATTTTCCTCTTGAATTCCACCCTTAATATCAAACTTGCTATCAGAACTTTGTCTAGTTTGTATTTCTCCATACATTTTCAAATTATCTGTATCCTTTAGTTTTAAATGAGTTTCTTTTAAAAAGTATATTCATAGAACATGATTTTTATATTTTATTTTATTTTTTTTATTTTTATTTTTATTAAGAGAGATAGCACAAGTGGGGGAAGGCCAAGAAGAAAGAGAGGGGAGAGAATCTCAAGCAGGCTCCACACTCTCAGCATAGAGACCAATGTGAGACTTGATCCCATGACCCTGGGATTATGACCTGAGCTGAAATCAAGAGTAGGATATTCAACTGACTGATATGAGGCGCCCCTAGAACATGTTATCTTTTGTTCAGTAAGTTAACCCATTTGTATATTAGAATGTATTTCCACCACACTTTTCATATTTTCTATTTATTGTACTTTTTTCCACTTCCTTTTTCTCTTTTCCTGTCCCTGAAAAACATAGATCGGGTTCTCCTCTTCTGATTTGAAAGTTGCACATTCTATTTTTATCATTTAATGGTTATGCCCAATTTAAGATCAAAAGTTGTATTTATATTTATCTTTCAACTTCTTAAATTGTTAACATCAATATCCATTACATAACAAGTACTCTCCCCCACTCATATGTATGCTCTCACTCTCTCTCAAAACAAATAAATAAACTTCAGGAAAAAAAGAAAAGAGAGAGAAATACGCAGCACATTTAAAAAATACAGAGTATCCTATGTAAAACTATGTGTATATAGCCAAATGGAATCACTAATCCTCTGGTCACGAGTCTTTTCCCCAACTATGTTTTTAATCAGATGTAATTTAGTTCTAGATTATTATGAATATATGTTTTTAGTCCTTTCTTTTGAAGTAATAATGAGTTTCAGTAAGTTACTTATTTATTTTAGTTCGGGCTGCCATAGCAACATACGGGGTGACTTCAGAAACTAACATTTATTTCTCCTGGTCCTGGAGACTTCAAGTTGGAGATCAGAATGCCAGGACAGTCAGGTTCTAATGAGAGCCCTCTTCTGAGATGCAATACCCACCTGTTCCTTGTAGCCTCGTGCAGAGGAAAGGGAGAAGAAGCGAGATTCCTCCTGAGTGACTATTAGGATACTCCCATTCATGAGGGCTTATCTAACCTCAATCACCTCCCAAAGGCACCACCTCCTAAAATCATGCCACTATGGACAGGATTTCCACATAGGAACTTTGAGGGGACACAAATACCTACCCTTTTATTCCACATATTTTATCCCGTTCTTCTGGATTTCTCTTTTTTCATCAGACAACTTCCTTCAAGAGTATTTTCAAAGGGAATCTCTGTGTAGTAAAACTTCTGTGGCCACACATGCCTGAGGATGTGTTTATTACATCCTATATCTTTATTGCATCCTAATATTTAAATAATAATTTACCTGGATATCACATTTACTACATAAAAATTCAACATTGCTGCATTGTCTTGCACCTAGTGTTGCTATGAGAAGTCAGGTGCCAATTATGATTCTTATTCCTTTGTAAGTGACATACTCCTTCCCAGTGGAAACTTTTAGACTCTTCTGTTTGTACTTTGTCTCTATAATGTGTCAGGTGTGATTTTTTTTTTCTTATCTAACACGTTTGGCTATGAGTCCTCTCAATCTGAAGTTCAAGCAAATTCCTGGGTTTTTTTCCAAATACTTTTTTCCCTGTTAAATATATTTTTTTCCCTTTCTGGAAGCACCTATTATTTGGATGGTATCACTTCTATTCTATCCTCCATATGTCTTATTTTTTCTTTTATGTTTTTAATCTCTTTATGCCATCTCGATGCCTTTTAGGGGGAGTTCCTTAGCTTAATCCTGTGACCGACCAATTTTTCAGCTGTACCCATAAGTCATACACTCATTTATTAAGTTCTTTATTTCAATAATTATATATTTTTCTTACCCAGTTTTTTCCACTTGATTCTGCTTCATAACAACTTATTTTTTTATGCAGTCAACAATATTCTTCCAAATCTCTTTGAAGATATGAGTCATTATTAAATGTTTGATTTGTGGGGCACCTGGGTGGCTCAGTTGGTTAAGCACCCAACTTCGGCTCAGGTCATGATCTCACAATTCATGGGTTTGAGCCCTGCGTCAGTCTCTGTGCTGACAGCTCAGAGTCTGGAGCCTGCTTCAGATTCTGTGTCTCTCTCTCATTTTGCCCCTCCTCTACTCACGCTCTGTCTTGATGTCTCTCAAAAAATGAATAGACATTTAAAAAAATTTTTTTAAATGTTTGACTTGTTAGGGGCATGAATCCTGTTGTACATGGTATAGATTATTCCTTGTATAGTCTTTTTTATCCCCCTAGTGTCTCCTATGAGCTATATTTCTTGGTTAGTAATCTGATCTGGGAGAAGGAGCTAAATGCTCATTCCTAGTTGGTGTGCCTCTCCTCATGTGCTTGGAGAAGAAAAAGACATACACCAAAGTGCAAGACCCTGGTTCCACAACTTGCCTCTGCCCATCCTTTTCTGTACCACTCCTGTCCCCTGCCCCCCATGAGAAGTTTTCTGCCTTGACTTTCATTCCTTAGCCCTAAATGTGAAGGGGGCTGAAGTGATAAAATGCCCAGCACCACCCACCACTCCGCTGTCTGACTGTAATTTCCCCCTCACCACAGGGAGCACCAACACGGCCCTGACAGCACCGGGCTGGCACTGAGGGGAATTTTGGGTTTTATGTTTGTTTTTGTTTTTGGCCTTGTTTTTTTAATCCACTGGTGAAGAGACAGGCAAAGGTCCTCAAATATAGGGTGGGAGGAACAAAAAAACACAGCTGGGAAGCTCCCAAACTCCACCCCCAACACGCCTGCTGTTCTCTTCCTCCTGGGGAAACAGTCCCTCTCTGTCTCCACAGGGATATCCCAGTGTTTAATGGAAAATCTTCAGGATCATACACTTCCTTGCTACTTCTATGGTATCTAGAGAAGGAACCAGAAGTAATCTTTTTTCTACCTTTTCTTTTTCATTTCGGGTGGACTTTTCTAAAATATGTATGACATGTTCTTTAATATTGAACTCGATTTTTCTGATCATTTTTATTGCATCTGATGTGACTTTTGTCTTTAAAAGCTTTCCCTTTCAATTTCCATTTCCTTCCTGATCTTAGACAAATTTTTATTTTACATTTTCTGCTATCTTATAATTTTCCGTGCCTCAAAAGAGAAATGGAAAGCATAAATTGTGGATTTGGAAGAATGTGTGATGAGTCAGGGAAAGCATTCCCACCCCGGGATCTCGTTAAGATTCCCTGGGCCAGTTTAGAAAGAGAGAGTCTAAGAGGAATCAAGGTTTGTGTGGAACTTGTGGGCGTCTAAAAAAAAAAAAAAGAAGCTTGACAAATGACAGCACCTCAGAAGAGGACTGAGGAATCAAGAGGGGAACCCGGAGCCATGGTAGTCACAGATCCAGGGGAGAAAGTCTGGGTGCTGCCATGTCAGCAAACCCTGGCCAGAGCTGCCTCACAGAATGTCCTTGTCCTCGCAGGGCCTGAAAGCAGCTGGGAAACCCTGGACAGCCCAAAAGCGACAGAAGGTCGTCCAGGGTCCCAGGCGGTCCCGCAGAGGGTCTGGTGGCCTGGCATGGAACTGGAGTTTCAGATTAAATTCCTGGCACTTGAGAGGAGCAAGGAGATTCTAGGAACCTAAAAAGTCTTTCAGGTAGGAACATGCACCAGCCAGTCAGCAACGGGCAGAGCGTGATCGTGGACAAACGCAGTATAAAGAAGGGCATCTCACAGATGTCAGCATCTGTAGCTGACAGGCGTTGGCACAGCGCCATCCACTCCCAGCCCAGAACTCAGGCGCAGATCCAGGAGGAAAGACTGAGGTGCCTCAAATCAGATGAAACTAAGTACCACAGTCTCAGTGGCATGGAGGCTCATAATAGAAAGTTCTTTCTGTTCTACAATCTCGGATTGTTTTTCTGCCCCTTGACTGGTGGTCTGACATGATCATATATGGCCCGGGTATGGGGTCTGCCACATATGGGAAGTCCTTCTTTGTGCAGCTAGCTCCCTCTATGGAGAAGGTAACAATCTCTTTAGCTTGAGTTCTAATCCTGCCCTGATTAATCCTATTGGTCACGCAGAGTCTGCATTTCTATGTGACTATCTATGTAACCACACTAGAGGTCTCTTAATTATGCCCAAACAGGAAGAACAAGCCTTTTTAAAAAGTGTAATTGAATGCAGAAGTTAAAACAACCACTGAGTGATGCCTCCCAGTTCAGTAAAGTATCCAAACCCGTCGTGGAATCGGAAGAGGTGCAATGGGAAGGCCCGGTGACTCTGTTCGCCGCAGTGACTTGGATGGACACAGTGTTGCGTGTGAAGTTCATTTTCTTTCTTTCTTCTTTAATGTTTATTTATTTTTGAGAAAGAGAGGGAGACAGAACACTAGTAGGGGAGGGGCAGAGAGCAAGAGAGACACAGAATCCGAAGCAGGCTCCGGCTCTGAGCTGTCAGCACAGAGCCTAACTCGGGGCTCGAACAAACAAACCATGAGATCATGACCTGAGCCAAAGTCGGACACGTAACTGACTGAGCCACCCAGGTGCCCCATGTTCATTTTATGTCTACCTTAATAATATAATAGGTAACATTTGGGACACTTAGGAAATGTGTGATTTTTTGCATACACTTTGCATACAATTTTTCATTTACTTCTTGCACAAACTGTGAGCTAGTTAGTGACCACTCTTCCTCACGGACAGCTCAGGAATCTGCCAGGTAGAGGCAAAGTGACTGACACGGGTCCAGAGGTGTCGATGACCCACCCGGGGCTGCAGGCTTCCAAAGACTCTTCTCTTAACCACTCAGCTATTCTGCCAGCCCAATAGGTTTTATTTTTCCCCCAGTTCAAATTATTCCAACAAACGCGATGTAAAAGAAAACTATCTGGTTACTCAGGGACACAATCCATGAAAATGTATTTATAATTCAGGAAGAGGAGGCGGGGGAGGGCATTCTCTTACTAACGCAATCTGTTCAGTTCCCAAAGCATGAAGTTTGATTTTCTTTTTATCTGGTTTTTATATTCGAGGGAATATAAATGTCAGGAATCAGGCGTCCCCTCTGGATGATGGAGTAATAAATAACTTGCATACCATTTTGCACAGATGCTGTGACTAAATTAAGACCAGAAAAGATATAAACAACTATAGCAACAAACTGATGATGAATCTATTTTAAGAGCAACTATTAAATTAGAAAGATTTGTCAAATTAAAAAAAAAAAACTTAGAAGGAAATAATTTGGGCATCAATTCTAAGAAATTCAAAAGAGATCTGGAACTAGAGTGAATGAGCAATCCACTCATCCCAGCAAGGGCTGAGATCAGTTTCCAATTTTAAGCAAAATACTGAATAGCTTTAAGGCATAAAAGAGAGTTTACACCTTGGAAGACTTAAAATATTACTGGGAATAGAAGAAAATATTTCTGAAATAATAAAAAGCTTATACTCTAAGTAAAATACAATATAAAGAATAATAAGCCGAGATGAGTATTTATCCTAAGTTGATTCCATTTTATTAATTTAGCTAAGATTTTGAGCCACTCCAACACTGGAATAGCACTTCTGGTTATTTATCCTAAAGCAAATAAATACAAAAATATCAATAACAACAAATGTTCAACGAAGCATTATTTTGTAAGAGTAATATATTGGAAATGGAATCAAAACAAAGGAATCTAATAATTTGCTTAGTAACAATTATTTGTCACACATTATCTGGATACTTTACTTATGTTATTATATAAAAAAATATTTTTAGTGTTTATTTTTGAGAGAGAAAGAGAGACAGAGTGTGAGCAGGGGAGGGGCAGAGAGATAAGGAGACACTGAATCAGAAGCAGGCTGCAGGCTCTGAGCTGTCAGCACAGAGCCCAACGTGGGGCTCGAACCCATGAACCAAGAGATCATGATCTGAGCTGAAGTCGGCCACTCAACCGACTGAGCCACCCAGGCGCCCCATGTTATTATATTAACATAATAATCTAAATATTCTTTTCCTAACTAGGAAATGAGCTCAAAGAGGCTAAGTTATCTTATCTGTGAAAGATTGGATACATGCATAAGATTTAATATTTAGTTAAAACACATGCACATGTAATTGCCTCTATGGTATAATTAAATACGTAAAATTATTTTTACAAATGGGCATTGAACAGAACATGAGGACAGATGATATGTGCTAGGGTAGTGGCATCATGAATGGCTTTCTGTGATTTAAAATTTTTCACTCTTCATTCATTTATTCAAGAATACTTACTGAATGCCTACATCAATGAGCAAAATAAAATTCCTGTTCGTGTGGAGATTACTTTCTAGTAGGGGAGATAAATAATGAGTAAATACTTACATACATTCCATGAAATCAACTAGTGATAATTACTATTTAGGAAATAAAGCAGGGTTTGAGGACCGAGAGTGATTGTTTACTCTTTTTAGCAACAGTGGTCAGGGAGGCTTCCTTGATGAGATGACATTTGTTTGCACAGAGAAGTAAAAGGGTGTAAGCCGTGTGGATGTATGGAGGAGCACTGAAAGCAGGGGAAATAGTGTGTGCAAAGGCCCTGACGCTGAACTAGAAGGCCATACAGACATTTTAAAGATACAGGGCCAAGTTCATGTAGTAATGTTAAGTAGAAATAGAATAAGAAAAAGCCTACAAAATTAGAATCATTATTTAACAATTATGTAAAAAGAAAAAAAGCACACAAAAAAGAAAGACACTAAAGTAAAAAGTACAACAATATGTTGATGGTGAGTTATCTTGATGTCAAGGTAGCTTTTAAGAGGAAGAGCTCTAGAACCAGACTGCCTGGGTTCCAATCTTAGCCTTGTGGGTTTTTTTTTTTACTTTTTATTTTTAAGTTGATTTGTTTTGAGAGAGAGAAATTGAGAGCATCCGTGCACGAGTAAGGGAGAGGGAGAGAGAGAATCCCAAGCAGGCTCCGAGCTGTCAGACAGAGCTTGGATCCCATGAACTGTGAGATCATGACCTGAGCCAAAATTAAGAGTTGGAGGTTTAACCGACTGAGCCACCCAGGCACCCCTCAAATCTTAGCTTTGTGATCACAGAAAAATTGCATACCTTCTGTGGGCCTTATCTATAAAGTGGGGGAAAAAGAATAGTAGTGCTTGTGAATACTTTAGTGTTGTTAAGAGGTCTGGTAGGCAGAATAATAATATGTCCACATTTAATCCCCAGAAACTGAGTGTGTTGCTTTCTATAGCAGAGGAAGTCAAATTGCAGATGGAATTAAGGTTGCTAATCAGCTGACCTTCAAATAGGGAGATTATGTGGGGTTACTGAGCTGGGCCCAATACAATGGAAAGCATCCTTCAAAGTGGAAGAGGGAGGGAGAAGAAGGGAGTCAGAGGAAGAGGGGTGACAATGGAAGTTTGAGGCATGCTGTGTGGCTGGCTTTCAAGAAGGAGGAAGAGGCCATGAGCCTCGGAACGTGGACACCCTGGAAGCTGGAAAAGAAAAGGAAGCATTCTTTCCTAGAGCTTCTAGAAACAAGCTCAGCCCTGCTGACACCTTGACTTTAGCCCAGTGAGACCCCCGTGGAACTTTTAAAACTACCAAACTGTAAGATAAGAAATGTATATTGTTTTAATTCACTAACCTTGTGATATTTGTTACAGCAGCGACAGAACACTAATACAAGAGGATCATGTGAGTTTCTATAAGTAAAATATTTAGTTATTTTAAAGTTTATTTACTTCCAGAGAGACAGAGAGAGTGCAAGTCAGAGAGGAGGATGGGTGGGGGGGGGGGCGGTGCGTGGGGGTGGACAGAGGATCCAAAGCAGGCTCTGTGCTGAGAGCAGACGCCTGATGCAGGGCTCAAACTCACTCACAAACCATAAGATCATTGACCTGAGCCGAAGGCAGACACTTAGCTGACTAAGCCGCCCAGGTGCCCCATAAGCAAAATACTTAGAACAATACCTCATGGTGAGCTTTCTAGAAGCTGTTATATTTTGGGTGGTGTTTTCTCCTACACTTCCAATAAACAGTAAGTATGTATTGGTTGAATATTATCTTAAAAATAAGTGGGAGGGGCGCCTGGGTGGCTCAGTCAGTTAAGCTTTGGACTTCGGCTCATGTCACGGTCTCACAGTTCATGAGTTCGAGCCCCGCATCGGGCTCTGTGCTGACAGCTCGGAGCCTGGATCCTGCTTCGGATTCTGTGTCTCCCTCTCTCTCTGCCCCTCCCCCATGCTCACGCGCCCTCTCTCTCTCTCTCTCTCTCTCTCTCTCTCAAAAATAAACATTTAAAAAATAATAAAAAAGTAAAAAAGTGGGAAAAGACTACTTAAAAAGAGAAAATATCAACAGTATTAACAATACATGGAAAGGAAGTTTTTAATTGCAGAAGAACACAATTAATTCATATATAAATAAGAATAGGGAAACAAAAAAATATTTCCTAAATCAAAAATGCTTTTTATATGATACGTTCTTCAGTTACTAACAAGATACTGACAAGCAGCTGGGGCTGGAGCAGATTAAAGAGGTTTGATTTTGGATGTGTGATTTATAGACTATGAGGAAAACCGCGAATCCATCTAGAATCCAGATGCAGGTCAGTAATCTACGGCATGGAGTCCAGTAAGTTCCTTCACAGACAAAGATCATAAAAGCTTGGAATTTCTCTCCTAGTAAAAGCCTCTAGGAATTTGTGAATCCCGTTTTCATTCCAACAGAAAAGTGAGAAATCAAATTGTAGCAAGTCAGCAGAAAGCACCCCCACCCTTAATCCTTGGCCCAGTCAGGTCTCCAGGGTGCTCAGAAATGTCAGCTCCTTCCAAACACTTAGCAAGCATCTCCCAGGTGTATGGCCAGACCCTGTGTTAAGTAGCATTGAATTTAAATACAGACAGCACATAATCTATAACTTTTATAGTTGAAAAAAATACAGCCTCATTATTTTAAAAACTTGGAACATTTACTACTACTCATGCTCAGTTTTTTTATTCAAAAATATTTCTTGAATGTCCTTCTGAATATATTTAGATATCATGAAATACTTTCAAATAGACTGCGTGGTTTTTTCAAAGAATTTGTGAGAAAGGAATAGGAAACTTTGTAGCTTTTCTACTTTCCTGCTCTGGAATTTTTTTCAGATCATTATATGTTTGGCTAACAAATCAGAATATTTATAATTCCATAAGAATTATACAATGACATGTTAGTCCAAATGTTAGATTTTAAGATAGTACTTTTTCTTTTTAAATTTCATTTCATTCTTATTAATTAAAATAATGTGCAAAATAATATCTTTTTTTTAAGTTTTTTAATGTTTATTATTTTTGAGGGGGGGGGAGGGAGAGGGAGAGAGAGAATCCAAAGCAGGCTCTAGGCTCTGAGCTCAGCACAGAGCCCGATGTGGGGGCTCGAACTCCCTAGCCCTGAGATCATGACCTGAGCTGAAGTCAGACATTTAACCGACTGAGCCACCTAGGCACCCCAAAATAATGTCTTTTAAAATTTCTTTTCATTCTTATTAATTAAAATAATGTACAAAAAATCAGACACCTGCCCCATGCATCTTCTTCCCCAATTCCAATTCCCCAGAAACAAACACTTTTCGATGTTTTTGGCCGTCTGTGCTGGTTTTTACCTCCACCTTTCTAAACAGCTTGTTTACATTGCTCCTTTACGGATTTTTACACGTGCTCCCCGCATCTTCCTATTCCTGCTGTGAGTGATGAGACTTCCCCTGTCAGCCACACCCCTCATCCCCATGCGCACAAACATATAAGCTCAGCATTTCCTATTCTTCTGAAATGGCTCCTGCACCCTTTCCAGTTTAATCAGCCTTTACTGTCTACACTGTACGACTCTGTAAAAACAATGCAGAGTAGATCCAAACAGCGTATTATCCTTTCATTTCCTTTCCTCCGCCCTGTCTTGCTCCCTGGAATTAGCAATGTCCTCACTTAGTCCAGTTGGTCGGTGCAGCGTGTGACTCTCACAAGTTCATTGCCCAACTCTGTGCCAGAGCAGAATTCCAGCACACCAGGAGGCTCATTGCTTCGGGGTCGTTCCTTTGCAGACATCCCTCCTGGATGGAGCTCCCCTGCGGCTCTGAGCTGGACCGGTCGCTCCAAACGGCTCCCCCTCATCAGTTGTCCTAAGGCCTTTCTTCTGGGTCCCCCTGGGAATTGCCTTCACCTCGTTCGAAACCCTATTTCCAGGACACCTGACCCTCTCTCTTGGATGATGTTCAGTTGTTAAGGAAGTACATCCTCTAGAAGCTTCCAAAAAAAGGATGCTTGGGACCAGAAAAATGTTAAGAAACTTCAGGTCCCAAAATATCTTTCTTCTACTTTTATGCTTGGTCATTGGCTAGACTGTATATAGAGCCCTGTTTGGTAACTCCGTTGTCTCTAGCTTCCCAGCTGTTTTCAGGAGTCTGGTCCTGTTCTGATTCAATCATTTGTGTGTACCCTGTCTCCCTCCCCAGTCTCTGGAAGGTTTTCCAATGTTCTCTATCTCTAGTGTCCTAACATTTCTATGATATGCCTTGTTTAGCTTCTAGTTTCTGTTTCTCGTCATTCGTTTTGTTGGCCAAACCTGCTGCCTTTTCTTCGAAACTTAATTCCTATAGTCTGGACAATATTTTTCGAATAGGCCTTTAATAATTCCTTATTTCCTCTGGTCTCTCTGTGGAACCTGTATCACTTATATCTTTGGGAACTCCTCAATTGGTTCTTTAATTTTCTTGCCTTTTCTCACTACTTTTGGGAGTTTTGTTTTGGTTTGGTTTTTGGTTTTTTTTCGGGGGGGGGACAGAAAGGGCACAAGTGAGCAAGGGTCAGAGAGAGAGAGAGAGAGTATCCAGGAGGGGCCGTGGGAGGGGGAGTAAGAGAAGCAGAGCTCGCCCACAGTGGGGCTCATGCTCATCTAATGCAGGACTCGAACTCACAAACTGTGAAATCATGACCTGAGCTGAAGTCAAATGCTTAAGGACTGAGGTACCCAGGCGTTCTGGGAGATATGTTTTGAAATATTTTCTCAACTTTGTTTTCCAAGCCTTCCACTGAATTTTTAATTTCTGCAATCACATTTTAATATCCACGATCTTTCCTTTTTAAGGCAACCTATTATTTTTCATGGACATATTTTCTTCCATCATTTCTCTGAGAATACTAAAAGGCTTAATCAGTTTTCTTTTTCCTGTTCGTTCAGCTCGTTGTTAAGTCTTTCTTCATATATCTGGTGATTTGTGGAGACCTTATTAGAAATTAAATTTCTGGGGCGCCTGAGTGGCTCAGTTGGTTAAGCATCCAACTCTTGGTTTCAGCTCCAGTCATGATCTCATGGTTTGTGAGTTCGAGCCCCACATAGGGCTTTGTGCTGGCAGCGCGAAGCCTGCTTGGGATTCTCTCTCTCCCGCCCTCTCTGCCCCTCCCCCGCTCATTCTCTGTGTCTTTCTCTCAAAAATAAATAAACTTTTAAAAAATTAAAAGAAAAAAGAAATTAAATTTCTCAGTGTGGGATTTGTTGGCTGTTGGGTTGCACTGCAAGAAGGTCTAGGGACACAACTGTCTTTTTAGACTCACAAAAAAGGGGCACCTGGATGGCTCAGTCGGTTAAGAATCTGACTTCGGCTCAGGTCATGATCTCACGGTCTGTGGGTTCGAGCCCCACATCGGGCTCTGTGCTGACAGCTCAGAGCCTGGAGCCTGCTTTGGATTCTGGGTCTCCCTCTCTTTCTGCTCTTCCCCCTCTCATGCTCTGTCTCTCTCCATCTCTCAAAAATAAATAAACGTCAAAAAAAAAAAAAAAGACTCACAAAAAGTAGTCTCCCATAGCACTCCACTCTTGGGCGCATGATGTTTCCCAAACACAAATGTTCTAGTCGCCTAGTTTAGGTTTAGGTTTAGGGACATGGTCACAAGTTTCATTACTGGTACTCAGGAGGCTGAGTGAGGCTGGATGTGGGTGTTGTCACTTCCGGTGTGCAGATCTCCACCTAACATCCTCCGTTTTCAGTTAAGTGTCCCTGTCACACCCTCAGTTGTTTTTAACGTCTCAAATTTGAGAACCTGTGTGATTCGTCCTCTCTAGACATTAAACCTCAAACCACCCTCCAGTGTTGGGAGGGGCAGTTGCTCTGAGGAAGAAGGTATGGGACCCACCTGCTAATAGAAATAAGGATTTTCAACAATCTACCTGTTTCTTAGCCCCGCCCTGTACCTCCTACTTTCCCAAACACCTGCATTTCCACGTCCACACGGCCTCTCTCAAGTTCTATAGGATGAATCCATTGGCATTTACTGGCTTTCCACACTACAGATTCATATTTCAGAGCGTTCAAGGCAGGTCAATCTATTATTTCTAGTTCCTCCAACGTCCTGCTTCCAAATGTTTTGAAATGAGTTGTCTGATA
Source organism: Cryptoprocta ferox (assembly GCA_028646485.1). Classification (NCBI taxonomy): domain Eukaryota; kingdom Metazoa; phylum Chordata; class Mammalia; order Carnivora; family Eupleridae; genus Cryptoprocta; species Cryptoprocta ferox. The sequence goes on from CM053575.1 coordinate 99,205,673, forward strand.
TAAACTTGTGCCTCTGTGTCCTTGTAAAAGTCGCCTTTCAGCCCAGAGCCCCTAGAGATACAAGTAGACGTCCACCCTATGTTTTCCTTTCTGATTGCAAAGCCAGCGCCCTCGCACCCACCTGACCCACCCTCGTTCCCCAGGCAACTCCAGTCTTCACCTTGATAAACCGACATGTCAGTGAATACCGGTTATTACCAAGTTGTGGGACTACGAGTGACTTTTATAATCTCTCTCTCTCTCCTCGTAATTTTTTTTAGATTTCACACAAGGAACATGTGTTAGTTATTTAATCAGAAAAAAATATCCCATATATTTTTAAAAATGTGTTCTTATCAGGCATCTAATTTTTTGGCACTCTGCTCAATAGTCTCTGAAGATTTAATTCAGTAATTATTTTTTGTAATCTGGCTCCTCAAATTAACATTTAATTTACAAAAGATCCAAACTGAAAATAGGCCAGGCTGTATCTCTTCTAAGTAAGTAGTCAGTAAAATTACAGAATGTTAGAGCTGGAAAGAACTTCAGCATCATTTAGCACAGAAACTTTTCAAACTGCGTCTCTGTGAATCTTGGGGTTCTGTAGAGAAATCTTGGGGCTACAGTAGAAAGCAAGGGAGAGATTAATTGGCATATTGGTATGGATCTAAATCCTCCACCTTGTCTTTAATCAAAACACCTCCTCTCTTAGCTTCCTTTTTCTAAAAAAAAAAAAAAAAAAAAAAGGAATGTTTCTTGCTCGAGAATGTATGTGGAACCCGCTAACTTCTCTCTAGTGGCCAAACAGCACCATCTTTACTGGGTTATTGCAAGAGCCTCATTACCTGGTTTCCTTGCTTCTACTTTTCTTCAGTGTCATCCTACACCACTCCCACTTTACGCTTCGCTTTCTGTACTCTGGTTTTACTTGCTTTTTAGCTACTCTCTAAGCATACCTATATTAGCCAAAATTGGATAGCATATGTTGAGGTAGCAACCCCAAAAATCAGCGGCTTAATAAAATTAGTGTTTCTCACTCATATCAGAGTCTGCTATACTCTCCTCCAGAAAGTGACTCAGGGATCCAGGCTCCCTCCATACTGGAAACTCCTCATCCTCACATATGACATTCACCACTGCTATGAAAAAGGAAGCGGAGGGGGTGCCTGGCTGGCTCAGTCCATTCATTATCTGACTCATGGTTTTGGCTCAGGTCATGATCTTATGGTTTGTGAGGTTGAGATCCAGGCCTGGATCTGTGCTGACAGCTTGGAGCCTGCTTGGGATTCTCTCTCTCCCGCCCTCTCTGCCCCTCCCCCACTCATTCTCTCTGTCTTTCTCTCAAAAATAAATAAACTTTTAAAAAATTAAAAGAAAAAAGAAATTAAATTTCTCAGTGTGGGATTTGTTGGCTGTTGGGTTGCACTGCAAGAAGGTCTAGGGACACAACTGTCTTTTTAGACTCACAAAAAAGGGGCACCTGGGTGGCTCAGTCGGTTAAGAATCTGACTTCGGCTCAGGTCATGATCTCACAGTCTGTGGGTTCGAGCCCCACATCAGGCTCTGTGCTGACAGCTCAGAGCCTGGAGCCTGCTTCGGATTCTGGGTCTCCCTCACTCTCTGCTCCTCCCCCTCTCATGCTCTCTCTCTCTCTCTCTCTCTCTCAAAAATAAATAAACATTAAAAAAATTCTACATAATAACGTAGGTAAAGTACCCAGAAAAGAAAAAGGAAGTAGAGGAAGGGTTTCCCAACTCTGGAAATGGAACAAAGGTCATTGGTCAGGACTCAATCACAAGACCTCAGCCTAATTATAAGAAAGGCTGGGAGATGTAGTCTTCCAGAATGCTGTGAAAAAGGAAGATGACAAAGGAGTTGGTGAACAACCAATGAGCACATAACATGATCTCTACCGTACCTCCTCAGGGCAACTGCATTTGCCATTACCTTTTAATGATATATTATTCTTTTTTTTTTCCCTAACATTTATTTATTTTTGAGAGACAGAGCAGACAGAGCATGAGTAGGGGAGGGGCAGAGAGAGAGGGAGACACAGAATCCGAAGCAGGCTCCAGGTTCTGAGATGTCAGCAAAGAGCCCGACATGGAGCTGGAACTCATAGAAGGCAAGATTATGACCTGAGCCAAAGTCGGACGCTTAACTGACTGAGCCACCCAGGTGCCCCAATGAGATATTCTTTATATAGCCTTTTGTACAACTGAATCCTTCTCATCTTTCAAATTTAAGCTTAATTTTAATGCTACTTGTTGGGATGAACATTGGGTGTTGTATGTAAGTGAAAAATCTCTGGGTTCTACTCCTGAAACTAATACTACACTGTATGTTAACTAACTTGAATTTAAATACATAAATTATGTACTCTAAAAATAATGACAATAAGTTTAAGCTTAGTTTTAATCTCTGAGAAACCTTCTCTAATAACTTTAACCAAAGTACTCCAGTATGGCAGAGACTGCTGATTCTCATTACCCTTTCTCCCCTTCACCTTTAAGAGAACGCTTATGTTTAGGAGAGGCTATTGTTGCCCAGATAGAAAAAACTCTATATCCCATCATCCTTTGCACCAGTTTGACCACATGACTAAGTTTTGACCAATATGATATAGGAAGTGTTTTGTAAAACTTCTAGAGAGTTTCCCTAAGGAGATGGGTGGCCCTTCCTTCCCCCCTTTCCTCCCTTCTAATTCGTTTTTTGATGAAGCCTGGATGGATTCACGCAGTCATCCTGGGCTATGAGACAGCTCTCTAAATAGGATGGAGCGTGAACTGGAATAAACTTATGTCCCTGGTAACTTTGTGGTGCCGCCATAGTGGGCCTGGGCTGCTTATCGCAGGATTTCTTGCAGAAGAGAGAAAAATTAACTTCTATCATTTTAAAGATACGATTAATTTTATAAATGGCTATTTAGTACAACCTCCTTATTAGGCAGATAAGGAAACTAAGACATTGTGAATATGTGACCATACGTATGGAAGACCAAGACAGAGTCAGTTCTCTGATATCCTGTCTAGTATTCATCATATCAACAGTCTTAAAGTGAATATTTCAGGAACAGAAACCAAACATACTGAATCACTACTGTGTGTGAGGCACAGAAGTATGAAGTATGCATATTCCCTGCCCTCGTCATTATGACAGATGCATAAATAAATATGATACAACATGATAAGTAGTATAATAATAGAGACATGTGCATATACATGATAGCACAGAAAAATGGAGAAAGGGGGGGTGGTTTAATTCTGCCTTGCATTATAAGGAAGGCAAGAAGTAACAGAGCAGTTGGGCTTTGAAGGATGAGTAGGAGTATTCCAGGTATAAGAATGAAGAGGAGGAAGAGAAGTATTGTAGGCAGATGAAAACCAGGGTATAGAAGCATTAAAGGACCTAGTGTATGCAAGGAACAATCAGCAGAAAGAAGAAAAAAAGTGACACATGAGCCTGGGAATTTAGCCTCAGGAAGACTCTTAAGGTCCTTGTATACAAACCCTGGATGAGATTCATAGGCAAGGAAAGTTCATACTATGATAGTTACTGCATTGGATTTTGAAAATTTATTTCCTCTTCCTAATAGAAGCCTCATTTCTTTCATGGGGATCAACTCTTTGACAATACCTATTGACTGATGGGAACCACCCAGGCTCCACTCACTCTTGTCCATGCAGAGCCATGCAACCCAAGCTAAGCCACTTAGACATTCCTGACTTGTACTCTGAATCTTAAGCAGAAAAAAAAGCAGGGGTGGGGGGACGACACGTGGCTGTCACTCCTATCATCAACAGGCCAGGGTCTTCATCATAACATCCTGCCATGAGGCTGTCTTTTGGCCTCCTTAACCCAATCTCAACCCAACACAGCCCTAGGATGGTTTGGCTCTTGTCCTTCTTCCCGTCCATTCTGTGAGTCCTCATTATTCTTCTGACGTATTTATTTCACTTAAGTTAAACAGAATGGTTTTTGTAGCTTGAAGCAGAGAATCTAACACATGAAGTATCCCAGTATGAATCACTAAGCTCCATATTGTTGCAGGGTTGAAAGTGGGGAGTCAGAAGTTAGCACACTATTGTTGGCTCTTACACGAAGTTACATTTACCAGCCTAGAAAATAGAACCCAAGTGACAGAGCCAACACCAGAACTCTCATTTCCTAACTCAAGATATCATGTTCTCTTCCTAAAAGGGATTGTCCAGATGGCTTTTGACCCTACTTGTTGCTGTCTCAAAACTTTTTCTGTTTTACAAATTTAGAGGAGTTGGTAATCATTTTATCTTTGTCAAGGCAGGAAATTCATGCTTGCCATGAGGAGTCTTTTAGATCTGACCCAGATAAAACCAAATGGTTTGTTTTTGGATTCTTGCATTCCTCTGGATTTGTAAAGAAGGAGCAAATGCTGAGAAGGAAGTGTGCTTTAGCATGGTGTACAATGGACTTCTGAATCTTCTGTAATTAAAAAGGGATTTAGAGAATTTTTCTTATCAAGATCCTCAGATGATTCAGAGGACACATTTTTTTTTGAGATAAATGATCATGTTACCAAGCATAATAGGAGATATTATTAAGGGTTCCATAAATACTTAGAGAATGACAAAGAATTTAAATGATGTAGGATAGAAAAATTTCCTTCTTCTAAAAAGAAAAATGTTCAGATTAATGGAATAACTTGAAAGACATCTCAACTATTTCATTCCAGTGCCTCACAAAAATACACAGATAGGCCCTAAGAAGGGTGTATGAAAAGGAAAACACATTGTCAGCCTCTTTCATACTCAATCCTGACTTTAATATTAAGTGAAATTCAAATGAGATGAAGTGTGGAGCACCTTCCCAGAATCATCCTTCCAGATTCACAGATAATCTCCAAGAGAAGATGCCAGCAGTTTGCATTCTCAGCCTTCATACGAGCTTTATTAGTAAAGCTCAGAGCTTTATCAGTAAAGTTCAAGGATTGTCTACAGTTGCTATCTCTGTAAATCATCAAATCATACATTTCAAAATAAACCATCTATTCCAACTACTGCATTTAATCTGCAGATGAGCTTACACCTAGCATGATAATTCAGACACCCAAGCCCAACCACCCAGTTAGGGACAAAGTCCAGAGCCATCTCCTATCTACAAAGGACGCTGAAGGGAGAAATTAGATTTTTTCTTTGTTGACACTTGTATACTGGGAAGGAGAGGGGTGAAAAGATCAATTGTCCTAATAGCGATGCCAAAATTACTTTTTGTGGCTGGGAGGGGATAAACTGACTTTACTTGGAAAAATATCTGTGCTATCTCAGGCTGCCATAACAAAATACCATAGACTAAGTGTTTTAAACAACAGAAATGTATTTTCTCACTGTTCTGGAAGGTGGAAGGCTGAGATTAGGATGTCAGCATGGTCAGATTGTGGTGAGGGCCCTCAGTGATGGTGGTAATGGTATGTGATGTGGTGGTGGTGGTGGTGATGCAGTGGTGGTGATAGTGATAGTCGTGATGGTGCTGGTCATGGTGATGTGGTGGTAGTGATGATGGTGGTGATGGTGATGTGGTGATGGTGTTGGTAATGATGGTGATGATGGTAGTGGAGGTGGTAATGTGGTGATAGTGGTGATGTGGTGGCAGTAATGATTGTGATGGTGGTAGTGGTGATGGTGGTGGTAATAGTGGTGGTGGTGACGTAGGGGGAGGATGGTGGTGATGATAATGGAAATAATGATGGTGGTAATGATGGTGGTGGTGGCAGTGGTGGTGATGATGGTGGTGATGGCGGTAGTAGTGATGATGTGGTGGTGGTGGTGATGATGATGATGGTGGTAATGATGGTGGTGGTGGCAGTGGTGATGATGTGGTGGTGGTGGTGATAATGTGGTGGTGGTGGTGGTGGTGATGATGATGATGGCGGCAGTGGTGATGATGTGGTGTGGTGATGGCGGCAGTGGTGATGATGTGGTGGCAGTGGTGGTGGTGGTGATGGCGGCAGTGGTGATGATGTGGTGGTGGTGGTGGTGGTGATGGCGGCAGTGGTGATGATGTGGTGGTGGTGGTGGTGGTGATGGCGGCAGTGGTGATGATGTGGTGGCGGTGGTGGTGGTGGTGATGGCGGCAGTGGTGATGATGTGGTGGTGGTGGTGGTGGTGATGGTGGCAGTGGTGATGATGTGGTGGTGGTGGCGATGTGGTGGTGGGGCAATGGTGGTAATGATAATGGCTGTGATGACGGCTGTGATGATGGTGGCAGTGGTAGTGGCGGCGTGTGTGAAGAGCATAAGAAAGTAACAACAGAGACATACGGGAAGCTAGGAGAGGGCGTCATCCATCTGGTTGGAGGCTGGGGCACATGTGATGTGAAGTAATCAGATAAAACCCCAGGTGGGGTTCCCAGAGGACTTTAGTTACAGGATACCTAATATTCAGTTTTAAGTCTGTTTACATTTGCTTTGGAGATAACTCCTCCACTGATCCTCAAAATCCCCAGCTGATTTGACTACACACACCACATGCCCTGTGAAGTGAATCTTTTTGTGGGAATGAAGGAAGAAGCCTAGTTTTATGCCGTAGCTTTCTGTACACCAGGAATGGATACACAGGCTGATGAAATGGTTTGTAAACTGAGGAAGACCCAAAGATGACCAGGAAACTGTTACCCCCTTATGGAGCCACAGAAAAGTAAAGCCAATTTTGTCTGGTTCTCGAGAAGCAGGAAGGCCCCAACTAACATGGGCTAAACAGGTAAAAAAAAATTTTTGCAGATATTTACTCAATGTGAGGTTTATTTAGAGACTACCAAAGCCCATCCCTAGAAGCTGTTATATGGAGAAAGAATCCCGTCACTAAATATGTTTAGCTTATGTCAAGGCCCCCAGCTCCCTGCTGAGCACTCTTCAGTGAGGCAACTGTCTGCTCCTTCTCTCTTAGTCAGCAAGAAAGCCTGGGGGCTTCTTTTCTTTTCTTTTTTTAAGGTTAACATACACATGGAGTGTTTTCTTTGGGGGGGGGGGGCAACGGGAAAACCTATGTAAGTACATCTTCTTTTCTTTCCCACAAGTGATCAGTCTAGTCAAGTATTTTCAAAATGGTTATACTTCCAAGGCATGAGTGTCTTTCCTTCTCCCAACCCTGACGAAAGATGATTCCAAATGCAATAATGTGGGCTCCAGAGACATCAGTTTATTTATTCCAAATATTTCTGCTAATGAGAAAGCAAATTTGAGCTCCCTGTCCTGGGGGGCTTTGCAGCCAAGCGCTCTGTCAGCGCTCTTGACATGGGCACCACCTCATCTCCTCCTTCTGCCTCCAGGGCTCTGTGGGGCTCACTCTCTCTCCAAGTTTCTCATTAGTAGGAACCCCATCACTCACGTGGGGATGCAGAGGCCTCACCCCTGCTGACGCCTTTATTGTGCTTGCCTTGCCAGCCTCTTGCTCCCTCTCGTGCCCCCAGCCAGCCCTCCCTCTCTGCAGGAGTCCCTCTCGCTCTGTCATCCTTCTGTGTGGCTCCTGGCAAGAAGCTTCCTTTGATGGATTCCACCGACCCCTGACCTCACTTTGAAGTCCCCACAGTTTAATCAAACACACCCACCTCAAGACTCAGCATTGCCCCTTTTACTGGCTTACCAAACTCATTAGGCACCCTGGGGAACCCAGTTTGCCTCCTGTATCACAGAATAACAAGTAGGCTTGGTGGGGGGAAGAAGGGAGGCTAGTGTTATATTGTTGGACACGCACCACTAAGAAAGCTGAGCTTCCTCTTGTTAGGAAGTAGGGAGATCCTGCTGTTGATGGCCACCCTCCCCCACCTCCAGCTCCCACAGGGACCACAGAGCCAGGCTTTGGGGACAGAGAGATGTGAGTTCGGCATGAAGTTTGATCTCAGCCTCACTGTCTGTGGTTGACCCTGGGCAGGCTACTTTGTCTGAGTTATAACGGGGAACCACCCCTTAAAGTCACTGTCAGAATTAAGTACTTAAGAATTAAGCACAGTATGTGGTAAGTTGAAAAAGTATGATCTCAAAAAAACTAAACTACTGTTATTTCTAATGGTCAACCTCAGTGAAAGGTAAAGAGTTTTCCGGCCACGGAGTCACGAGTCACGGAGAACAACTTTTGTACTCCCACTGAGATCGCTAAGGAGGCACGAATTCACGCAGTTCACGATAATCCTGCCTAGTCACATAGCATTGGTGATCAGTGCTTGAGGTCCTCAGGGCAGGGAATAGTCATAATGAAAATGATCATTTAAATGGCTGCCATCTATTGCCCACTTACCTTGGGTCATGTACTGTAATCTGTAATGGAAATATAATAGTACCATTTGGGTACGTATTATATCCCCATTTTACATTTAAAGGAAACTGAGACTCTGAAAATTTGCATGCCTTGTTTAAGGGTCTTACATCAGCCAGAGCCCTGTCCGGAAACAATACACCCATCCATAAGACGTGATGAAGCACCTGGAAACCAACCGAAGTGGGAAGCTGTTATCACCTTTAGGCTTAAAGGGGCTGGGTGGTGGGTGAGTAGGGAGGAGTGATGCGATCGTACTCCAGGGAGAGTGAGAGTCATAGAGGATGAGCCACCCAACAGGACCAGTGGCCACAGCAGAGAGGCAAGGAAGGACGAGGGTAAGCACTGGGTTAAATACCCCCGTAGCTGAACCCAATAGGAAGCCGGAGGACAAATGAGCAGGATGAGGTGGCCCACAGCAGTCAGCCTCCCGGAGCACAGGGAAAAGCAGAGGGTGAAGAATGGATGGCGGGCAGAGAAGTGCCATGCAGAATCACCCAGTCACTCAGCTCCTCAGTGGGAAACCTGGGACCTCACTCAACTCACTTGTCCAACAGCAAGCCATCTCCATGACCTAGAAGATATTAGTACAGGCTTCTAAGTATACAGGCTAGTGAAGGGAAATACAGGATGCTATAAAAGAGAATGATAGGAAGTGAATAAATCTGAGTTTGAATCCAGGGTAGTCTACCAAAATGAAACATTTTGTGATCTTGAGCAAGGTCACTCAGCCTTCAAGGCTTTGCTTCCTCCTCAGTGAAATGAGGAGAGTAACTATCCCTAGGGCAGACATCCAGGCTCAGAGTTCAGTGAGGTAAAGGATGGAGAGGCATTATCATGTCACTTGCAAGAGCAGACTTGGGAGTCAGACTGCCCAGGTTCAAACCCTTCCCTTGGTACCTTAGACAAGTTAACCTCTCAGTGACCCACTTTTCTCCTCTGTGAAACAGAGTAAGAACACCAACCTTACAGGGAAGCTATGACGATCAAGTGACTTAATCTATGTAAAAGTTAATTACCCAACAGTTCATAAGGGCTCAGTAAATGTTGGCTATTTTTACTGAAATACTTAGCATACTGCCTGTCATGCAATAAATAGGAACCCAAAGTTCACCTCCAGGTGGGCGAGAGCAGGATGAAGAACATTTGTATTTACATGTCTTTGTTTCTTTTCTCTGTGGAGCACTGAGAACCCATGTTAAAATGGAGATTCAAATACCAATTGGAAGAAATATGTGCACCCCTATGTTTATTGCAGCATTATTTACAATAGCTAAGACATGGAAGTAGCCCAAGTGCCCATCCATAGATGAATGGATAAAAAAGTGAGATACACACACAAACACACACACACACACACACACACACACACACATTTACATATAATGGAATATTACTTGGCCATAAAAAGGATGAAATCCTGCCATTTGCAACAACCTGGATGGACCTGGAAGGTATTATGCTAAGTGAAATAAGTCATATGGAGAAAGACAAATACTGTCTGATTTCTCTTCTGCATGGAATCTCAAAGACAAAACAGAAAACCACCCAAAACAAAACAAAAACAGACACAGATACAGCAAAAAAATTGTTGGTTAACAGAAAGGGGTTGGAGGGGGACAGGGAAATAGGTGAGATCTGAGAGGGGAGGAGGAATATGGTTCTTAGGCAAACAGAAGAAATAATGAATGTCTTTTCCTTATTTCCGTCCAGAAGACGACCATAGAGGAGCTGGGATAGACTCTGCACTTGGCAGGAAGCGCCAGCAGCCACTCTCACGGGTCCTCATGCAAGATTCTTATGTTGGCCTGTTTATGTTTTTCATGTGCTCAGAGGTGAGTCTTTATGTTGGTCCCCCCACCCCCTGCTTGTCTGCTGTCTTCTCCTTGAGGGATCCTTGTAGATCATATGGATTGTTTCCCCTGGATAAAGCCATCTAATTAATCTCCTTTGATATTTTCCTGGAGATCCAAAATGAAAACGGTTCCCAGTTTCTGTCTGCTGACTTTGGTCTAAAGAAATCTTTTGCTATATTGACTCATCTAATTCCTACTTGTTTTGAAACATGACAGCTTAAAATTGAATGGGGACATTTTGCATATCATCTTCAGGGAAGTTTCTTTATTAACATTTTCAAATAAGCAATAAAGAGTTTCCTCTTATTACAACAGACGCTAGTGTTGATTTATAGTAATGGAACTCCATGCCTCACACCCCTCAGTTACGCTCAACTCCTCGGCACTTGGATGCCTTAGTATTTTCTTGTGGGCTTTGCTAAGCATGAGTGAGTCATCATTTAATATTTAAATTACGCCCAGGGCTTAGCACATAGCAGGAACTCTATAAATGCTGGCTCAATAACTGAATGAATCAATCAATTGGTCAAAGCTCAAAGACTATATTTTTCCACAGCACATGTCAACAAATACAGTGACTAGGCCACAAATGTCTTTTGAACTGATTATGGATGAAACTGTTGAAAGCAGAGTTTCTGGAATTCTCCTTCGGGATTCAGGTCAGTGTAGTGTTTTACTTGCCCTCTTTCTTGCTCCTGATGGCTGTCAAAGACAAGTGTTCAGTAGTGTTACATCAAAACCAATCACTTTGGTCAAGGTCATTAAGTTTTAGCGACTGCGTGGTCACTTTGTGAGCCCCCAACTCCTGCACACCAATTAGGCCCCACCTAAGTGGACTCCACTTCTTGGCAGCTACTCTTTTCATGGCTAAATATTCTCCATACCTGTTCTTTGATGTGTCACAGATAACCATATGACAGGCAGCCCAGAAACGAGGCGTAGGACATCTAAATCTATCCAGCATCAATGAGACAGCACAACATGGACATGGTGGCCCAACACTGTGGCGTACCATTGTCCAGGAGGTGGTATTATTCATTGCCTCTCCACAGAAGGTCCTAGAATGAAAAATTAAACTTTTCGGAATCTTTTGTAAAATGGGTTTTCATAGCAGCATAAAAGTAAGAAATGTTTATTGTTATAAAATAAACAGTAAAACATCTATAAACTACAAATGAAAAGCCACCCCTCAGCTCCAACCCTCCCCCCAACCTGCCATTCTCAGTTCAAACGACCACCAAGATTACCAGGATCAACAGATTGTGATCATCCTTTTATATGTTTTCTAAGCTCACATGTTCTTTTCACACAACTAGACTATACTGTACATTCCCTGAACCTGCCATGTTTGGTTAACAGACATCATTCCAAGTCAGTACAGAGAGAGATGCCTTATTCTCTAATGGATTTCACATATGACATTATAGGTTAATTCTAGGGGGGTGTTGTTTTGTTTGGGTTTTTTTTTTTTTACTGTTAAAAACAGGATTTCACAGTCATTTGTGTACATAGATATTTGTGTGTTTATTTGTAGGAGAAATTTCCCAAAGTGAAATTGCCGGGTTAAAGGGTAGGCACATTCCAAAGTCAAATGGATATTGCCAGTTGCCCCATAAAATGGTTGTATCAGTTTATACTCTCAGAAACTCCTTTCCTTGGTATTTTTTCCATAAAAGTGAGGATGGAAAGGATGGGGAATGAACACCAGGGGCCTTGATGAGGGAGGTAAAGAAACAGCGCGATCCAGGGTGAGCCCCTTCACCACTCTGCCTCTGGCTGAGTGAGCCGGACACACTGAAGGAGGGAATTGAAAGAAGGAGCTGCTGATTCACAAACACCTCCCACGCAGTCAGGGGGTGAGGAGCCCGTTTCTGTCTGTAGCAGCTAACTTCAAAAAAAGAAACAAGGGCTCGGAGAACATCTTCTAACCCACCTGTCTGGTTTTGTTCAACTATCTCTGTACCTCACCCCAGGAGATGAGAGGCCTTTTGGACAAGGCCTTCTTTCACAAGCAACAAGTACAAAATGTTTGAGTACTGGTAATTTCATTCTAACAGCCTTTAGAATTCCCCAAAGAAACAAGATCCCGTGCAACAGATGATTGAGTCATTCAGGCAAAATGGGGTTAAGGGGGCTGACATCGATAAATCGGTTTTTCCTGGCCTCTCCTAGCTACATTAATAAAAATCTCATGGAACATCTTAACTCTATGCTTGTCAAGCTCTGAAGCAATCCATTGCTTGGATTTTTCTCAGAGCCGAACAAGAAGATATGTGATCTTGAGATAAAATCCCACCAGCACCATCACCTGCTGCCAAGAAACTTTCTCCTTGAGAAGTAAGAATAAACATTAAGTTTGTAAAGAGAAAACAAATGCCAGAAACAGGAAGGCTTGCTTCTGGAATGTTCTCAAGAGGATCACCTTCAGTTTTTGGAAACACTAGCAAGTCCACGGGCACCCCCTCTCCAGTTTCTAACATAATGGCCCGCCAGATTTCTGCCTCTTTTGAGAGAAGTGTTTTAGTAATTTATCTCTCTGACCCAAAGTCATCCATACGCCAGCATGATGAATTAACTGTCACGATCCTAGAAATGAGAAAATCTAGGAGATAGAAGTTGATTCTCATTATGCACAGTAGTTATGCAGTAAGATCGCTGTGAACCTTAAATTAGAGAATGCTGAATCACGGCTCCTAGGGGAAATGGGGATTAGGTTCCTGCGAGCCATGGTCATACTTACATCAACAGATCAATACAGAAGCATGTTTGATATGTGTTTCTGTTTAAAGATGACTTATTATGTATACAATTGATTATGTATTATGTTACATTGATCAAGCATATGTCATATATATATATATATATATACACATATATATATAATCGTTCATTAACATTGGATTCATGGCCAATAGCATGACTAATTCATGACTGAACAAGGCTTATCTAACACACATATTTGCCCCACTGGGCACATCGCAGCCTTTCTGTGCTTAGCAACACTAGGCAGTACTTCAACACTGCCCTTTGGGGCCATTCTAAACAATGAAATCACCAACAGAAAGTACAAAAATGTGAAAAACATGGTACTCAGTACACGGTAAGCAGGACACTTGTTTATACTAGGAGAGATAAAAAACAAGCCGGCCGAGCCTCCCCTTGCTCTCTCTAGATTAGGCTGGGAATGTGCGAGTCCATTGATTGAAATGTTTTGCTGCTCTGTGCACATCTGTGAATGATGACTGAAGGGCCACAGGTATTGATTAGGGGTCACAAATAAATGTTTGCCAGTAGGTGAATTTGCAAATTTGGAATCTGTGTATTCCATACACAGGACTGAGTATATTTCCCACTCAGGTAAGATCATACTAGTCATCGGCCCCCTTGACCTTCCTCGTTCCTCTGGGTTGGCCCAGTTTGGTTTGGATGACTCCAACAGTTGGCGCCCCCTTTTGAGGGCACTGAATGACACGCTAAAGAGAAGCGTGGAATGGATTGTGCAAATAACCCTCTCTCCCCTCAACTGCTTATCGTCTGCTGGGGGAGAAACAAGCTCACAAATAATGGGGGTTTAAGACCCAGTCTGGTAGGTGGCATTGCAGGCTAATGAGGTGAGAGATGGTAGATTATGATATACAAGTACTCCCTACGGTTTTCCTCCATATTCTGTATTCTTAGTTAAATCTTCTTCGATCACGGCACAAAAAGAATAATTCTTTCAAAAGGAATACCAGAAATAGGGTTGTCAGATTCAGCAAATAAGAATATAGGACAGCCAGTTCAATTCGAATTTCAGAGAAACAATAAATGATTTTTAGTATGAGTATGTCCCGTGTTTACACTAAATATTTATGCTTCTATGTTAGTGTGCGTCCACTGCCATGAGCAAGGCAGGCAAATGAGCTGAGGATGGGGGGAGTCTGGGGGCACGTGAGGCGTGGAGGTCAGGGCGAAGGGAAAGAGGAGGGAACATCTGTCTTTCTGGTCTCCCCGAATTCCTACCTTAAAGTCACTTAGATTTTGCTGAACTTTGTTTTCCTTATCTTTTACTTAGGAATCATTACATCTTCCTCGTAGACAATCAGGACGACCAAATGAGAAAATGTGTGGAAGTCTCCTCCGTGGTTCCCCCAAAATAAGCCGCTGTACTTCCTGTTCCCGTCCGAGGCAAGACAAAGAACCAGCACATCTGTGACCATCAGAAGTTTCAGGTGTTTTGTTTTCTTTTGTTTTGCTTTCTGTTCCCAAGGCTGTTGTGGCCCAGGAAGTATCATCATAGGAAAGCATCGTAAATTGCCATTTATTTCTCAACATAAGAAAATGTAGCTTGCTTTACAACTGGTCTTCTAACTTCCTTAGGGCTGAGTCTCACCGTGAAAAGTAAAAATGTCAATTACGTATCGGCTTGGTCCTGCACGTCACCTCGCGTCGGGAAGTCTGCAAATGTCCAGGTGTCAATTTTTCAGATTTTGCAATAGGTGCCTGTTGATTTTGTAATGGATGGCTGTGAAGCTCCATTTGTGTTATCTCATACCTTGACTAGCATTCCTAAAGTGACTTTCCTCACATTTGATTTATGTCTTGCTGACTCCCCTTTCAGGACCAAGCAACAAAGGGTTTGAATGATGAAGGGCGTGAACCAAGAGTCCTGGCAGCCCACTCTGTAGCTTCTCTGAACTGGATTCAGAGCCTTGTGTTGCTTTCCATATTTAATTGTCATACCTGCCACCTGCGGTGGCAACGTGTTTAACCAGTAACCGTGGGATTCATTTATTCATTTAACAAATACTTATATAATGCGTGCCTACGACGGGCCAGTCACTGTGCTAGGCACCGGAGAAATACAATAAACAATAACAACAAAAAGTAGAAATCTCTGCTCCCCTGGAGTTTACAGTCCAGGGAGGATGGACAACAGAAAGACAGAAAAATAGATACAGCAAGTGATCTTGGTCCAGTGTTTGTGGTACATGACGGATCCTCTGTCAGGAACGGAGCTTGGAGCTCCAGAGATAAATGGGACCAGCCTCCCCGCAGGTGTCCTCCACCAGAATGGGGTAGACTACGTGTACTTAGTGTATCGACCACATACCGACAGGCACCTGTTGAAATAGGCAGCAGGATTGGGCTGCGCCATTTGGGCTAACAGAAGAGTGCAGGCAGGGCAGAGGCCAGAACTAGATGTGGCAGGAGGGATGAGCACCCCAGGTGGTGTGCCGAGCAGTTCTAGCACCCCTGCAGGCCAGGCCAGAGGAGAGATCCTGTGTTAGGTGGCCTGGGGTAGAGGAGAGGTCACCTAGGGGTCAAGACAGAGGCCCAGGTTCTACCGCGTTCTAGGAGATAGGCATGGGCCCAGCCAGTCATTCAGTCTAGCAATGTTTATTAGACACTCCCTATGTGCATACACTTGTCTATGTCCTGGGATGCAGCAGACAAAGCTCCCTTCCTTGTGGAGTTTGCATTGAGAGGTAGATAATAAACCCCATAAATAAATAAAGACGAACATTAGCGACCCCCGACAAGATGTTAGCGATTTAAAATAGAGTGGTCCGGGCCAGCCTTCCTGAGACAACAGTTGTGACCTGAAAGAGGTAAAGGAGGAAGGAAAGTGGTTGCATGGGGGAGGATGATCGCAGGCAGAGGAAGCAGCACGTGCAAAGATCCTGAGGCAGGAGCGTGCCTAAGAAACGATGAGAAGATTGGGTGGCTGGACTAGTTGGTAAAGTCAGAGAGGCAATGGGTGAATGGCGTGAAGGGCGGAGGAAAAGGAGAAGATACATGAGTCATGGAGTGAACTCTTGCTTTTCCCATCAGTGGGATGGGAAGCCCACTGGAGGGGTCTGAGCAGAAGACCGCGGTGGTCTGACTTAGATTTAAACAAGTTCACTCGGGCCGCTGTGCACTGGACTGCAGAAAGGCCCGGGCACTTTCTAAACTGGAGACACTGGGTGGGGGGTAGAGACCGGATGCCACGTCAGCTCAGCCACTGGCCCCCAAGCTTCTTACTGTCCTTTGCCTAAGAACGAGATGGATGACAGAGCCAGAGGCAAGGCAGTGGCTGCCGCTGCCGATGGGGACAAAGCCGCCTTAGCTGTGGGAGAATGAGGCTGAGAAGCTACCAGTCACAGAGGTTGGTGGCTCCCAACCCCAGTTTCACACACATCGCCTCAGGGAGCTTCTGAAAATATGACTCAAGACCCACTTAATTGTTCCTGGGTGGTGTATTTTTATTCAGCCTCCCAGGTGAGTCTAATGTGTATCCAGGGCTGGGAACCACTGATGGGGACAGGCTGACATGGCAAACACTAGGTGGTCACACATCCACATTTCGTGCATGTCTTAAATATTTGTTATGCCCAGCCAGGAGCCACTCTGCCTCGCACACAGGCAGTGTCCGGGAGACGTTCCATATTACCGCTATTAACATTGAGGGAGGCTCAAGGCCCTCACCCTAGGGGTTGGTATGATCATGTCTATGCTTTGGAAATTTTCTCTGACGGTGGTGGGTAAAATACTTGTGGCTGGGAAGAGGACCCGGCAAAGTGGATGACATTTACGGTGATGGTTCTCAGTCTCGGTGAGCACCGGAAAGACTCGTTAAGTCAGCCAGCGTTGGGCACCACCCCCACGGTCTCTGGAGGAGGTGGGGAGAGGGGCTTGAGAATCTATGTTCCTAACGAGTTCCCAGGGGGTGCTGCTGCTGCTGGTCTGAAGACCCCACGTTGAGACTTACGCTGCCTTAGCCTTGGCTGTAGCAAATGGTCAGGTGAGAGGCGAGGAAGGCCTGGCCCTGGTGAGAGGCCACGGAGAGAGGAGAACGAGCTGACAGATACTGAGCAGGTCAGTGTAATAAGGACGCTGCAATCGATTGGCTCGGGGAGGGCCCCGGAGAGGAGGAAGGCCACGAGATGCCGAGGTCCAGATGTGGGAAAGTTGCCCAAGTTGATGAGCAGCCCCCTTCTTAAGGCCTTCATGTTAACTTCTTTGTTAAAAGCAAAAGAGCTTCTTTGTTTTCTCTTACAGGTTTTTGCTTTGTTTCCCCTCCTAAATAGTACAATAAATTCCACTTCCTTATTTGTTTTATCAAATAAAAGGATGCCTGCCAATATCTGTTAGGCTCACATTATAGCTCAATTCCAGAACATCTTGTAGTGGTTATTTCTGGAATCTGTACTTAGGGTACTCAGTGCCTCGACCAACCCACATTTGGAATTGAATTGCTTGTACACAAGCTTATCAAGGTTATTATGCCTGAAGAATAATTTATAGCAGATGCAGAGCAGGGGGTCCGTCCTCTGATATCACGATTATTTCAGTAATCTATAAACCTCCAAGGCTGATGATAGAGCAGTAAATGCTGTGAAAAGTTTCTATTTTTGACTGACTTTTCTGGTAGGTGAAGCAATACAAATGGTTTAAAATGTGTTCCTCATGAAAGGATAAGATGTGGAAAGACCCTGTGATTTAAAAAGCTGCCATCATGTTAAGGAGCCGTTTTGTAGATTTAACAGTCCGTAATTTGGACAGATGGTACAGACGAGATGTCCTTTGTTGTCCTCAGGCTAGAGAATCAAGCATGGTGTTCAGACCCTCCGTCTCATGCCACCTGTTTATAAAATGCACATTCCTGGGCCTGGCCTCAGACTTTCTCGGGATCTTGGCTGTGGCCTCAGAATCTGCCTTTCAAATAAGGACCACCGGTTTAAGGGCCCATAAGAGGGAATATACCTTGGGTTCAACCAGCTGACAATCTAGAAATTAGAACAAAGAAGCTTCGCAAGATGGAGGTTTTCACAGAATTCTATTCCTGTGCCCAATTAGTATGCATAATCATCAGATGTCAGCAGCAAACAGCGGTTCACCCAATCCAACACGAGTGACTTGTCAATAATGTGTCAGAGGAAACTCCAACCAGAAGTAAGGTCGTCTTTCTCTTAAGTCAGTGCTATTTTTCCACATTTAATGGGACACTTATTTACTTAGTCATTTGTTTATGCGGCTGTCACCATACCAAAGCTTTTATGGTTCTCATACAAGTTACCTTGCTTGCCAGCCACAAATTATACATTTGTTACCTAAAACTATGGGCGAAACCAGTCTGAGCAGAGATCGTGACACCCTTACGGTTCTTTCTGCACATGCCATTGGACCTCCCTACGCGTATCTTACTGAGATGCATTCTTTTTGTTCCCAACACTAGCGGTGAAAGGCAATCACTTTATTTTATGTTTTATTAGCTTTATTGAGACATAACTGACATGCAATAAACTGCGTATATTTAAAGTATGCGCTTTGATTCCTGGTGCCATATATACACACCTGTGAAGCCACTGTCATAATCAAGAATTTATCTATCACCCCAAAAGTTTCCTGTGCCCCTTTTTAATTCCATATTTCCCTTCCTGTCCACCTCTGTCACCAGAAACCATTGACCTATTTTCTGCCACAATAGATTTGTTCGTATTTTCTAGAGTTTTAAATATGTGGAATAATATATACTCTTTCTTTTTCTGGTTCTTAATGAAAGAATTGCTGGATGATAGCAGTTTTGAGATTCATCCGTGTTGTTGTGCATATAAATAGTTCTTTTTATTGCTAAGTAGTATTCCACGGCATAGATATATCATAATTCACTTATCCCTTTACTTAGTGACGGACATTGGGACTGTCGGCAGTATCTGGCTGTTACAAATAAAGCAGCTAAGGACATGTGCGCACAGGTTTTGTGTGTACATGTTTTCAACTGTCTCAGGTAAATACCTAGGAGTAGAATGGCTGGATATATGGTTAGTGTATGTTTAACTTTGTAAGAAAATGCCAAATCATTTGGCATTTGTCAAAACAATTTTAATTATTTTACATCCCCCCCAGCCCCACCCCGGGCAGCGTATGATTACCAGTTACTCCGCATCCTCAACAACACTTAACGCCATCAGTCCTTTTCATGGTAGCCATTCCAGTACATGTTCATGATGATCTCAGTGTGGTTTCAATATGTATTTTCTAATAACCAGGACTTAAGACCAGCAAGCGTTAGTCTGGTTTTCAAAGAGAAGGAAAGAATGGGATTTAAACACGAGAAGCTGGTAAAGCCAATCCCAGTCCGTGTCAAAATTCCAGAACAATTCATCAACCAAGTAATTGATATTTAGAAGACTGGAGGTATCATTGACTGCCCACCTGGGCTTAGTGTTAACAATTCATACTGAGTGGAGGTCGTTAATATTTCGATAAGGCATCATGAGATCAGCAGATAAAAGGGACGATGAAGGCTCTAATCACCAGATACGGTCACTAAAACATAGCAGTCACTTTTCATTATGGGAGATACTATGTGCTCCTAGGTTTTCAAATCACGGGCACCCCTGTGTCCTCCTCTGTCTGCCAGCCTGGTGTGTGTCCTCACCTTCACTCTGCTGCAGGGTCTCTTCATTCGTTGTTGGATTAAATCCAGGTCCTCCAACAGTCCCGTGTTTGATGACGCTCATTTTGGTTGCAGTGTGTACTCTTCCTTTCACAATGGCCCTCTTCCAATCTTCTACATGTTTTTCCATTTAATCTAGTTGTCAGCTCAGAATATTTTATGAAAAATCACTTGTACATTGCTTTCCCATAAATTTTTATAATTCTCTAACTGGATGGCCTAAACAGAATGGCCTATCATATATGCTTAGTCATTACACTATCCATTGAGTGTTCAGTTTGGGGACAGTCTTGTTATCCTAGTCCAAACATCCATATCTGCTAATACATAATGATTGCCCTTATCCCTTTAATACCATGGATATTAAATTTGATTCAATTTTAGCCCTATTTTCAAATTTACTTCTGTGTCTTAATCCTAAAACAGTTCTGAATTTAAGTAGATTATAATCTACATAGGGTCTCTTATTATTAAATTTGAATAGCTTCCCAAACCTGCTTCAGCTGTCAGCAGGAAGCAAATTAGAGACTTTTCCAAAGTTAGAGGGTAGGAGGGAGAGAAAAAAAATCTCCTTATGGATAAAGGGTGATCATGGGATTTTCTCCCCCAGAATGCTCCCAAGATGCTTTCAGAAATCACAGGACACTGTGACTTGCTGCTTATTTTTGGTAGTTTCTAGAGGAGAAAAATAAGATTTTAGCAGGGTCAAAATGAGTACATTTTTATCTTCTCAGCTAACAGAAAACTAGAAAATTTGTTCACTACTCTGTTTCCTAAAGCAAGAAACTAACAATATGTCCGTCTTTCACAATGGAAGGGACTAGTAAAAAAAATCTGTGTGGTCATTGAGCCTGACATTATTAAAAGAGGAATCCCAAGCAGTAAAACAATAAAGCCTTAAAAATAAATAAAATAAAATAATAATAAAATTAAATTAAATTAAAAAAATATATATATATATAAACAGCAGATATAGAAACAAGGCTAGTTTGGAGACTGCGTTGCTGGAAATGTAAGGAAATTAGGTTTTTCATGCCTTCTACAGAGATAATTTCCCTTAGATTACATTAATACATTTTTTAAATATTCTAAATGTATTTAAGAAGCAAATTTGCAGTCCCTGAGAAACAAGATCACATCTAAATAAATCTACAGATTTGCCAATTGTCTACTCCCAACTTTGGAGGCAGTAAGTTTTTGGATTCTGTTTCTTCATTTATGAACATCCTGTAATCTGAATTAGTAAAGTATATAACAGCATTTCTCAAAAATACAGTAATAAGCTGAGGAGCTTGTTAAATGTAGACACTCAGGCTCCCTTCAGACCTCCTGAATCTCTGGGGTTGGAGTCCAGGAATCTGCATTTTTATTAAGCATCCAGGTAATTCATGCACTCGCTGAAGATTGAAACCTTCAAAGAGGATATACTGTAGGCCCAGTTTGGTGCTAACAGATAGAATCATTACATTTACAAGAATAAACTGAATATGTTTTAGTTTGGAAACAAGGTGTAGCTTGTAAATCATGCTAATCTGTTGATCTTAAACCTATTTCTAGGCTGGGAATTCTCTATCGGTGCCTGGTGATTTTATTGAGCTCAACTTCCACTATGCACTATAGAAAGTCCATTACATTCAATTTCTTGCACATGAATATCTACATTATGATTTGTCTTTACACTTTGGTGCTTTGTGAGCAAAACCTTGATAGGGTTATGGAACTAATTTATCTTAAACTTAACCTGAAAACTTTCTGGGGAAATATGCCTAGTACACTACCTAACATATAATAAGCACTCAACAAATATTTACTTAATGAGGAAATAAATGGGTGAATAAATGTTTACTCATTTCATCTTTTCTACCCCTTCTTGCCCTTTGTGTATCTTATCATAGTAATTCCTATTGTAATCCTCCCAGATTTCCAACCTAACAATGGGACACTTATTTGTGGAGCCATCTTTCTCATTTCCACAGGATTGGTTACTAAATCCCCGCATGTTTGTGCCATCTAGAATTTTCTTACTTCCCTGGTATTTCCCTGGTTGGGTTATGTGAGATGTTATATGTTAGTAAAAGGAATGATAAATCAAAAATGTAAGGATAATGAGCATATATGTGCCTAAGAATATATCCTATAAATATGTAAAGCATTGTCCTGCAGAGTGAAAATCAGTAATTGGAAACTTTAACGCAGTCCTTTCAGAAACTTTTAAATTGAGTAAAAACAAAAAACCAAGCAGGCAAAAGATTATATATTGGGATAACATGATTGATAAGCTCAAACCAATAGGTGTAGAGAATATTATACCTAACAGAGAATGTGCATTGCTTTTGAGCAAATATAGAATATTTATAAAACTCTGTGTTAAATTACAAATAATCAGCATCACACAGACTATATTCTCTGTTCATCATGCAATAAAATTAGATTCCAGCAACAATACTTTCTTTTAATCTCCTATGCTGGAAACTAAGTAACATACTATTAAATGACCCTTTGGTTAAAAATAATACCATAAGGAAAATTACAAAATACTTATAACAGAGACCCAAGGAAATCCTGCCAGCCAAAATTGTTAGAACACAGTTAAACAAGTGCTTAGTGGGAAATTTCTCGTTTGGGACACATTTTCCAGCAAACAAGAGAGATTGGAAACAAATGCTAAGCATTCAACCCAAGAATCTGGAAAAAGTAGTAACAAGCACACCCCTTCCTCAGAGGACCACATAAAGAAACAGTAAAGATAAGAGGGAGAAATGAGTGAAAGAACAAAAGAAAAGAAGAGAAGGCTTAACTGCCTGAAACTGGTTATATGAGGAAATGTGTAACAGAAAGAAAGCATTGGCAGAGAGGGTGAGAATGTGCAGGGGGAGCCCCAAGAGGGAGAAGGGGCACACAAAGTGCAGAGATCAATAAATATAGCATGAAGAGCAATAACTATAAATAATATATATTAGCTTTTAACTTTCAGTGATACTTGATGTGGTATATTATTACATATATATTTCTATTATATATTGTACTTATGTATGTCATTGAATAAGTATATTGAAGTATATAGTATCATACATGGCACAATGTATTTTTACCTTTATGTAATAGGTATCATATGTTGTGTATATATTATATGTAGTATCTCATATAGTGTTGTGTATATATGTCATATACTATTCTCTCATTCATAAATTTATATATGATATCATATGCTGTATAAATGCACAGATAAATTATTACATTATGGGAAACAGAAGAGCAACTAAGGAACTAAGGGATTAACAGTTACACAGTAACTGATTCGACTGATACATGGATAAAAAGAAAAACATAAAATGTCAAAATCAGTCCAAAAATAAAACCTGAATATGGGGTGCCTGGGTGGCTCAGTCGGTTAAGCATCTGGCTTCGGCCCAGGTCATAATCTTGTGGTTCATGGGTTCGAGCCCCGCGTCGGGCTCTGTGCTGACAGCTAGCTCAGATCCTGGAGCCTGCTTCAGATTCTGTATCTCCCTCTCTCTCTGACCCTCCCCTGCTCATGCTGTCTCTGTCTCTCAAAAATAAATAAAAATCATAAAAAGTTTTAAAAAATAAATAAATAAAACCTGAATAAACAAATAACAATTTAGAAAGTGAAATGGTAGTAAAATTCTCCAACAGCAAAAGGTCCAAGCCTCAAGATAACTTTATAGATTACTTTTATCACATATTCAAACAACATATCCTTATATGTCATTATAAAATGTAGAAAAATAAGAAACACTATTCAACACTCTTCAAACACTATTGTGAGACTAGTTTAACCTTGAAATCAAGTTCAACAACTCTTCAAACACTATTATGAGACTAGTTTAACCAAGAAATCACAGAAGGAAAATTACAGGACTATGCAGGAACATTGGTAAAAGATCCTAAATAAAAATATTTGCTAAGCAAACCCAAAAGTGTCTTAAAATACTACATTATGTTTAAGTGGGGTTTATTCCAGAAACACAAGGTTGGTTCAGTGTAATTCACCATATGACTAAACTAAATGAGATAATCATATGATTATCTTGACTGATGCAGAAAAAATAATTTGATATAATTGAGTAACTATTTATAATTTTAAAACACTTCTCAAAAAACTGGGAATAAAAAAGGAAATTTTCTTAACTTAATAAAGATGAAATACCAAAAACCTAAAGCAAACATCATTCTTAGCAGAGAAATTTTAAAACTTTCCATTAAGACTGGAAACAAAATAAGGACGCTTACCATCACATTTTACAAAGTCCTGGTTAGTCAGTTAGCTATAAGACAACAAAAAAGCTAAGATATAAAGATGTAAAAAAAAAAAAAACCTAAGACTCTCATCATATGCAGATAATATTATCATCTAACCAGAAAAGCCAGTATAATCAACAGGTAATCAAAAAGAAGTGATGTGAGAGGTTAACTTTACTGCCAGATAGATCAACTCATAAAATTCAGTAAAATTCCTCTATACCAGTAATAGTCAAATGCAACAAAATCTATATAATATTTTAGATTTCACCTAACAGAGAATACACAACAAGGACTTCTACAGGAAAAAAAAAAGTGATGATATGAATAAAAATAAAACTGTATTCTTTTGTTGTACAAGATACAGAGCTAGACTCCAATTGTACTTGGAAGAATCAAATGATTAGCAACAGAAGAAAATATAGAACTCTTTTGGGACCTAATTGTATAGAAAGTCATATTAAATAAGACTCCCAAATTAGAAGTCATGAAGCCAAAAAAAAGGTTGTTGGATTTGACCACAACAAAGCTAACAAGGTTCTGAGTTTCTGAGTCCTAAGTAAGTCAGAAGCACTTAGAAGCATCGCATCTGTACTGTGTATTCATAATAAATCATGAGTCCTTAGAAAATGGATAAGGTGTACCTTCATGGGGTTCAAGATCATGTGTGTCTTGCTCTTCATAGCTTGGGGCCCTCTCACAGTGCCTGGCACATAGTAGGTGCTTAATAAATATTTACTCAATAAATAAGTTTTGCTGTGTTTTCTATTCTGCATAGTAAGACAAGGAAATGTGTAATCTGTCTTAGAAATGTTACTTTAAAAAATCTTTAAAATCTTAAGTTTCAGTAATTTAAAAAATAATATTTGGTTATTTAGAAAATGTACTTAGCAAAATAGTTCATTTTCTAATTACAGGAGCAAAATAAAGGACTATTTCATCCCTTATTTTCACTTATTTTTTGGCACTTGGGTCGTTTTCAGTGTCAGTTTGAATCATGTGATTTATAGTCATACCCAAAGTGAGTTGAAATTTGCAAATAAAATTTCATAAGACATTACTGAGTAAATATTTCTCTAAAGTCCAATGATATTATATAATCTGAATTCCTAATTTCTGTTACTTTGATAGGCCAGACTAAGAGGCAAAAATGAGTAATTCATGACTGACTTATGTCTTTGCCTCATTTCCCATGATTTCACCCCTCCTTGAAACAGCTCTCTCTTACTTTTGACAAGAGGAAAAACATAATACTCTAAATTTTTTAAATGTTTATTTATTTTTGAGAAAGAGAGAGAGAGAGGGACAGAGAGAAAGGGAGACACAGAATCTGAAGCAGGCTCCAGGCTCTGAGCTGTCAGCACAGAGCCCGACGCGGGGCTTGAACTCACAAACTGTGAGATCATGACCTGAGCCAAAGTTGGATGCTTAACCTACTGAGCCACCCAGGCGCCCCCAAAAACATAATACTCTCTCAGTTAAACAGACACAACAAATGTTGGACCTAGAGTCTGTCTGGAATATTTCTGATTATGATTGTGATATTTTTCTGCTGCCACAGGGAGTGAAACATTGGCCGACTGTCGAGACCGGGCAGCTATCTATGACTTCGAGAGAGAAACAGGGGTAACAAATCGAGCCCTTCAAGGACCAAAGCCGATTTCAACTACGGAAGGTAATTTCATATGATCCAAAAAGGAAGAGGTAGGATTTGATAAATACTCCCCAAATATTGCTGCAGTTATATAAAGCCTCAGAGTGAAGCTAATTCAAACTCATTTCCTCACCCCCTCCTCATGCACATTCTTTTTGGTTTTCATACTCTTGACTGCTGTCATTGCCTGGAGAGGTTGGCAGCGTGCTGTAGGGTGATGTTTCACAACTGGTGCTCACTGACTTCAGGTTCCGCACACAGCGGCTTTGGTCGTAAGCCAAAGGTAAGGCTTTGTGTGTGCACCCTGTAAGATAAAACACTTTTCCAGACAGTGTTGCCTAAAAGAGGTTACACTGACTGCTAATTCCTGGATGGCCCTGCCTACCGCCTTGTTTCTTAAAATTCCAGAGCTGAGCTGTAGTGGGCGCCACTGAGCCTCTGGCTGAAATTCATTTTCTAAAAACCATGGCCTAATTAATATCTTCCCAGAGCCAAAGTAGAAAATTCATCGCTGAACATATTCATAAAAATTGTTTGGGTTGAAAATGATAGAAATACAATTTCAACTAGTTTGAGCAGTAGGTTGCGGCTGTTGTCTCAGGATCCAGGAAAGATTGAGACAAAAGAAGACCTTTGAGTTAGCAGATACCCAACTGGTTTCCCAGACTATTGAAGCTAACAATGCAAATGGCATCCCACCCTCCACACCCGTGTCCCCCTCATCTCTCCGGTAAGTTTTCTTCTCTTTCACAGAATGGGAAACACGGGTACCCAAATCTCCTAAGTACTTTTTATAGCTTCTAGCACAAAATAAGAACTGACACTCTCAGTTCTAGTCAAAATCTGCAAAATATGGTACAGGCTCAGTTGGGTCAGATGCTCACTCACAGGAGTGAGGTCACGTGAGAACAAAGCAGCTCTTACAACAGCCATAGAGATCAGGGTGCAGAGCAGAAAAGATCACAGTTGTTCAGTTCACAGCATCAGTAGTAAATGTATTAGGATAAAATAAGGGTAATCTGGCTTTCTACGAACCTTCTTGTCTCTACTTTTTGAATATCTCAAAATATTTTAGTTCAACCCAAGAAAAACTCATAGATCTAGAAAAGCTGTAGAGAAAGGTAATGAATTACCTTGAAGGCAAAAAGCATTGCTGCAGATAGAGGGTCATTTCACAATGGCAAAAGGTTTTCTTCAATGGGAAGAGATAAAGATTCTAAATTTATATATATACACAAAATGTATATTATATATATATTTATATATACTAATTTGACAGTAAAATGTATAAAGCAAAAGCAACACATAAAAAAGTAGACAAATCTACATATTTAAAAATATCTTCCTAAAATATGTCAATTCAGCCCAAATTACCCCGATACAGAAGCAAACATTTCACATGAGATTTCTCAAGAGCTTAGGCTTCTGCAGTTGGTAGATAGTACCAGCAAAGTCCTACGTCTGGCACAGAGGGACGAGGTATAGCAAGCTATGGGTCAGAGCACATAATTTTGGATCAAGAGTATCTATTACTAATCCGACGACTGGAATCACCTAGTGTTGGGGTGGTTACAAAAGCAATGTGGCAAAGAGATCTCTGCCTTACTTTTCTGAGATAAAAAGAATCCAAGCTGCTCTGTGGCATGTGTAAAAGCGTATCTTCTTGTGAAAAAGCTGATCGCATAAACCCAAAGGTGGCCTCAGACAGGGCTTTCAAATGTTGAGAGAAAGCAAGTGTTTTTGTTTCTTGAGGATCTAATAATATTTTTTTAAATATGAATGCCAAAAAAGAGTAACCTTGTGGAATATTCCTTTAAATGTTATATTTAACAAATCAGCACTTTTAACACATGATTATGATGATTGCGTGCATGTAAGACAATATCTAAAACTGTGAAGTGGAAGATCTTGGCAAATGTGAGTTCCAGGCTGAATGCCCCCTCAGTACTGCTCACCTCTCGGGGGGACTACTCCCCAACCCAGCAGCAAGCCCCACAGGAGGCCCCAGGATATGTGCACACGCTACTTTCATTTAAATTCAACAGACCTAATGCATTAGTCTTTGTGATTAAGTGTACTGGGATCATATCTTGCTCAGATTAAGATCCACATGACTTTCTTAAAATGTTAAACCCTTTTTCCAAGATCAGACAATTCCCAAAGAACTAAATGGAATGATTACTGAAGAGAAGCTTCCTAATCAAAGTACTTCTTGAACATAAAATTTCCACCCATAGTGACATTTTCCTGGGACTGGGCCAACTTTGCATATTCATACTGGTAAAAGGGTATAGAATTAGCAGGCAATAAAGAAAGATAATTAGCAGAGGCCAGGGAGCCAGCTTTGGTGATCAAAATGCATTTTTTAAAAAAATGCATCACAGATGCAGAAATCAGCATTGAGAAGGTGCCATTCATCCACATTTCCACAGCTAAAAAAAGTAGGGTCCATATATACTCATGTCTGTCTGATTCCAAGACCCACACTAATAGGTATTAGTGGAGTTGGTATTTTGCTGTATTCAAATAGGTTTACTAAATTCATTTATTCATTTCATTCTTTTGTTCCTGTAATCTTACACTGAATAAATCTTTATGAGTACCTAACAATAAAGGCATTATGCTAGGTCTACAGAAACAGCAGGGAACACAAAGAAGTCACTGTCCTCATAAACATACAGTCTAATGAAGAAGACCTGATACAACATTTAAAAAGTTAATATATTTGGGCAAACAAACTTGGAGTGGGGCTTGTTCAGATGAGCACTGCACACCATAAGAAAATAAGTATTTTAAGCAATAGAAAGAAGCTAAACAACTATGAGTATTTGAAACAAGAGTAAGAAGGTCAAGTTATTATAATGTTATTATACTCATAAGTTTTTAAATGGTTTCATCCCACTTCATTGAGTAGACAGGTGGGTAGGTAGATAGATGACAGATACATCCATACATAGATACGTAGAGACATGGTCGACAAACAGCAATAGATAAATACATGATAGATGATGGGGGATGAGGGTGGAGAACCCATAACTCAGATGGAAAAAGCAAGAACCCTAACTCTGGACCACATTCCTCTTACCATGCCCCAAATTATGCTTTCAAAGTATTTGCAGAAACCATTCCTACTTTGTTTCAGAATTTGACGATCTAAGTCCATGTGGTTTTTCGTTCACACTAAGCCACCCCTGTGTCACCCTTCTGGGAGCCTTGCTTCAGTTCCTGCATTATGTATAATGTATACATTGTATACAAAATGTATAAACACTATACATTATTTTCTATTACTTTGCAGTTCCAAGCAGTAGCCAGCCCCCCGCCAAAGCTAGGATGTGACAACCTTGTAAATAGTCATGGATACCACAGCTCTTACTTGTTCTCTGTTTGTTTTTGGTTGGTGTTCTATGCTTAAGCTTTGCCATGAGTTCAGACCTTCTGGCCACTGGTCTTATTAAGTGAAATTGAGTATTTCACATTGTAAGCAGTCAAATGGTATCCGTCATCCCTTAACACTTACCATATTCCTTAAGCACGTGGGGTGAGGGTGCACTTAGATAAACAGATGGCCCAGCTGGGCTAAGCACAGAGCACTCACCCCAGAAGGACATTTCTACATTGCCTCCACCAGACAGAGCCTTGACCCAAACAGATCAGCTATTTTCTTCGCCCTCGAACACCTAAAAAGAATATACACCCAAGAAATAGATCTCCTAGGTCTCCAGGCTTCTTGATCCTGATTATTTTTTTAAATTAAAAGAAACTTCTTTTTGATTTCTTCATTAATCCCCTCATAAATCCATTCAGTCAGCACTGGTCAAGCACCTGCTATGTTCGAATTGCTGGTGAAGAGCTGGGGAAACAGAAATGGGTGAGGGCCTGGCCCTGTCCTGGGGAAGAAGCACCGTTCCATAGTGAGCCCAGGCAGAAAGACAGGTCTGTTCACCAAGTATTTTGTAACAATCCCACCCTGTTAAGCAGAGCTGTTTATTGACCTTTCTCTTACCGCTGCATACTCTGGGCATGTAGTGCTGTCCAGGCTTAGGTTTCCAGAATTCACATGAATTTTCATAGTTTTAAATTTCTATAGCTCCCCAAATGTAACCTTCTCGTATGCAATGAAAACATAGAAGGACTCAGAAAAACAACAGGTCACCTCTTTGAAATATATAAGAAAGTGAAATAGCAATAGAGGAAATATCTCAGCTCCCTCTTAAATAAATGGAAGGGGGAACCAAGGAGCAAATGTGGTTCTCCCAAAACAGATGTCCTCTCATTTGGGGACTAGAGTTTGACACTGCTGTCCAACGTACCAGACAGTGACGTCTAATTTCCTTATGAAGCCAACACCTGTTGATTATTATGTGTCAGGAACTGTGTCAGGCACCAGAGACACAGATAAATATGACAGCGTTTCTGTTCTCAGAGAACTTTGCTTATGGAAGTGAATCCCGTGGCTTCCTCAGAGTTGGTACAGGCAACTACTAAAACAAATGTATCTCACTTGGTGACATTACTGGGACAGTAATACGTCTCTTCCCTAAGCCAAAGAGCAAAACGCAAGAGATTAGAGAAATCCGGGGATAGTTATAAATAAGCAGGCAGGTAAGGGCATCACACAGCAGGCTCTCAATGAGTCCATAGGAAAATGTGTAGCCTGCTTCTTAATTTGGAAACACAGATTGCAAACGCCTGAAGAGAGAAACACTTATGAGTGGTTCTAAAGGACAGTGACAAACTGAATGTGACTTTGAGGCTTGTGAGGAGGCACGGAGTGGGGGGTGGTGATGGGTCATACTGTCCTCACAAGATGTCAGGATGCCCAGACCTGACTGCTGTGACACACCTCCCCTGTGGAGCCCAGAGAACAGAGTGGGATCACTCAATTCCATCAGCTCTGTGGGCTTAATATTTAATAAGCTTCCTGCCATCCTCAAATAACCCTTGTCAGAGAAACCTCCATCATAAGGAGCAGTGGAAAAGAGCATCTGTCTATCCTGAAAACATGGATCAGCTCCTTAAGCTTCTCCCTCTACAGTTCCCTAACCTACAAAATGGGGATAGTCTAGTGGTTTGGATTGAATTACATGATGAGTGTTGAACACCTAGATGATGCCTGTAGGGCACACTGCCTGGGTCAATAAACGTTGGCTTCCTAGAGAAAAGATTTTAGAAGATTCCCATAGCACATGCCTGAGGGGATGTTTGTAAAGATTATATTTACATTTATGACTATTGTACTTACAGCAGCCAAGATATTCTGGCCAATGAGTAGAGAACAAATTTGCAACTGGAATATAAGTGTTTGGGTGACTGGCAAAGGTCCAGCAAAAACAATAGAGCATTGTGTTGAACTCAGTGCCTCCCAGGAGAGCGCCATGTGCATCCCTTGGGAGAAAGGAAACTCTCAAAACAGGCAGGCATTCAGTTTATTCATCAAACACAAATTGAGTGCCTGCCTTGTGCCTATACCGAGTGGCATTCTATTAAGAAATGGGGAAAGAGAAGGAGTTGCAGTCAATAGAAGAAACTAGAAGGGCGCCTGCGTGGCTCAGTCGGTTGAGCGTCTGACTTCAGCTCAGGTCATGATCTCACAGTTTGTGAGTTCGAGCCCCATGTCAGGCTCTGTGCTGACAGCTCAGAGCCTGGAGCCTCCTTCAGATTCTGTCTCTCTCTCTCTATGTCCTTCCCCTGCTCACACTGTCTCTCTCTGTCCCTCAAAAAAGGAATAAATGTTTAAAAAAAATTTTTTTAAATAGAAGAAACTAGAGACGCTGCAATAGAGATCAGTCAAAGGGTAGCCACAGGATGGGCCACGGAATACACCACCAGAGGAGTGTATCTCCTCTTCCACCTGCGCCCCCACTGAAATTACTGTCTTACCCTCCCAGGAGACAAGTCAGAGTCACAAGTTAGGAAATAGTCACTTTGAGCGATGGGAGGGATTGCTGACTGCCTAACTACAAACAGGTCTGGGCAACGTGGCCTTGCACTTCTGAATCCGTACCAGCTCTAACCCCAGGCCAGGAAGGTCATCGCATGATTCAGGACTCTGGAGGAGGGAGAATTTGCTTTCAGCTGAATACATGTCGCCTCATTGGAAGAATAATTTACAGATACGTGTTGTTGTCATGGGCTTAATCTGAAAAAGCAGTTTGGAACGTAATTTGAGTAAGAAATACATGGATATATATAGAATAATATAATGGATAATATTATATCAAGTGCTGGGTTCTGGATGTAATGCAGTTCTAACCACTGAGCTGCAATAAAGCAATTGCCTAGAGGCTTTACAAGCTGACAAAGAAATGTTAAATAATGCACCAATCATACCACCCGCCAATGAAATAAATTGCTTTTGAAATGCTGCTGAAGTAGGGTGAAAAGAGTAAGTGGGATTTCATTGTAAGCTCCCAGGTCCCCTGCAGGGTTACCCCTGAGCCTTAACAACATGTGCTCCTTAGTTACTGGCTGTGGCTTTCCTCCATCGAGGTCTTTGTGCCGGAGACGACAACTGTAGTTTTCACCATCAATTAAAGTCAGCTTTACAAAAGGAATCAGAAACTAAAATGCCCTTTCCATCAAAGATAAGGGGAAACAGAAGTGGCAGAGAGTAGATTGTCACTTCCCTCAGGAAAACCCTTGTGAACAAGAAATGGGGGGGGGAAACAAGTATAATGATCATGCCAAATGGAGGCTCTTTAAGAGAAACTTTGGAATCCCTTGTGGAAACTGTTTGTCTCAACACAGTCAACATTCCTGTAAATGTATGGGAGATTGATTGATTGATTCATTTTATTTTTTTATTTAAAAAAAATTTTAATGTTTAATTTTGAGACAGAGACAGAGTGTGAGCAGGGGTGGGGCAGAGAGAGAGGGAGACACAGAATCTGAAGCAGGCTTCAGGCTCTGAACTGTCAGCACAGAGCCCGACGTGGGGCTCGAACTCACCAACCACGAGATCATGACCTGAGTTGAAGTCGGACGCTCAAAAGACTGAACCACCCAGGCACCCCTATTTATTTATTTTTGAGAGAGAGAGCACATGCAAGATGGGGGCGGTGGGCAGAGAGAGTGGGGTACAGAGGATCCAAAGTGAGCTCCCTGCTGACAGCACAGAGCCTGATGCAGGGGTCGAACTCACAAACCCTGAAATCACCACCACCTTAGCAGTAATCAAGAGTCAGACGCTTAACCAACTGAGCCACCTAGGGGCCCCTGTATGGGAGTCTTAGACCCCTCCGCTACTTCTTTCTGTGAGGCTCTCCAGTATATGAAGTGACTTTCTTTACATAGGCCCATGATGTGCTTCCTGTGATTTACCTACAGAACCACCATGTGAAAGAGTTTAGGCTTCTGGGGAGAGGGTCCTGGGTGTAGGACAACGTATGTTTACATTCTGACACTCAGCTGCCCATGTGTTTGCATGACACTGGCCCTTGCATCCACACCGCTATCAAAATGCAAAGAGGCTTCCACTCTTAGACATTTCGATGCTTCCTCAACTTAGGTACCCGCTCACCCGTCGGGGCTTCCCCAAGCTGACTTAGCCACGTCAGGGAAAACAGCCATTTCCCTGGCCTCCACCAAGTGGGACAGCAAAATGCACAGACATTAACTACGTTATTAGCTTCATGAGTTTTAACCTGTGCAGACACACCTGCTGCCCCCACTCCCATCAGGATGTGGAACAGCTCCATCACTAGGAAGTTCCCTTGCGCCCCTTCCAAGTAAACCCCGCGACTCTCACTCCAGGCAGCAATCCCCTGGTCTGATTTCTGTTCCAGAGTGTCGTACAAATGGAAGAGTAGAGTAGGAACGCTTTGGGTGTGGCTTCTTTCACTCAGTCAAATGTTCTCAGGCTCCATCTATGTTCTTGAGATGGTCAGTGGTTTCTTCCTTTTTACTGCTGAGTAGTACCCATTACATAAATGCCCTACAGTCTACTGATCTGTTATTCTCATGAGAATGGACAATTTTGAGTTGTTTTCAGCTTTTGGCTATAAACATCCATGTACAGGTCTTATTGTAGACCTACGTTTTCATTTCTCTTCAGTCAACACCCAGACGTGGAATTGCTAGGACATAGGACAGGTCTAGATTCAACTTAATGAGAAAATGGCAGACCACTTCTCAAAGTAGCTCTGCACTCCCGCTCGCTTCACATCCGGGTCAACACTTGGTGTCGTCAGTCTTTTTAACTGTAGCGTACAAGTGGGCATGTGGTGGTACCTCATTGTGGGTTTCTTTTTTAAGTTTATTAGTTATTTTGGAGGCAGGGAGGGACAGAGAGAGAGAAGGAGAGAGAGAATCCCAAGCAGTCTCCATGCTGACGGTGCGTACCCTGAAGTGGGGCTCAAAGTCTCGAACTATGAGATCATGACCTGAGCCCAGATCCATTCGGATGCTTAACCCACTGAGCCACCCGGACGCCCCCTCTATTATGGTTTTAATTTGCATTTCCCTGATGACTAATGCTGTTGAGCATTTTTTCATGTGCTTACTGACTATTCAAATATCTTCCTTTGTGAACTATCTATTCAAGTCTTTTGCTCACTAGTAAATTGAGTTTCCTCTCTAGTATTGAATGGTAGTTCTCCATATATTCTGTTTATAAGTCCTTTGTCAGCTATATATTACAAATATTTTCTCCTAGTCTGTGAGTTCTCTATTCATTTTCTAAACAATGATCTTAACAGGTCTAGCCTTTTGGTAATCAGAAGTGTGTAATTTGATGAAGTCCTTTTTTCTTTATTTTTTTCTTTTATGGCTAGTGTTCTCTGGGTCCATCTAAGAAATCTTTGCCTAACCAAAAGTTACAAAAATATTCTCCTGTGTTTTCTTCTGGAACAATGTTTCCTGACCTTTTTTACGTTTTCACCCCCCATGTGAATTTCCCAAGGCTGCCATAACACAGTAACAACCTTGGGGGTTTAACACAACAGAAATTTATTGCCTCACAGCTCTGGAGGCTAGAAGTTTAAAATCAAGGGTTTGGCAGAGCCTGGTTCCCTGTGACAGCACTGTCAGGAGGATCCTTCCTTGCCTCTGGCTAGCTTCTGATGGTTTGCCAGGAATCTCTGGCATTCCTTGGCTTGTAACACTTCAGTCCAATCTCTGCTTTGTCTTCACATGGCCTTCTCCCCTGTCTCTGTATCTCTATCTCATCTCTTATTAAGGACACTAGTCATCCCCTACTTCAGTATGACCTCACCTTAGCTTCTTAATTACATCTGTAAACACTCTATTTCCATTTGAGATCACTTTCACAGGTACCAAGGGTTAAGACTTCCGCATAAGTGTTGGGAGACACAATTCACCCTACAATGTTTCCACAGGAGTCTTTTTAGACACTCTTTCTAATCACACCAACCTCCCAAGCATGAAATGTGTTAAAACCACAGACATACTGTGTATCTATTCTTATACCATGGTTCTTTGGAGGACCACAAACTATTGTAATATCTAAGAAAATTTTACCCTCCAACGGCTGATTTTCACCCCCTTTCACATTCAGATAGATTAACCATCTCTAATTAATTTTTGTGAGGTATAGGTTCGAGGTCTCCTCTCTGTATGGATATCCACTTATTCCAGCATTGTTTGTTAAAAGGCTTTTGTTTTGTCCTTGAATTGTTTTGGTTCCTTAGTCTAAAGTGTAGTTTTATTTCTGAATTCTTATTGTGTTACGTTGTCTGTCTTTATACTAACCGCACACTGTGTCTATATAACGCAGCTCTTCTTCTTAAAGATTATTGTAGCTATTCTACATTCTTTGAATTTCTAAATAAATTTTAGAAATGACATGCTGTTGTCTACACATACACACAAAGCCAACATGGGTTTTGACTCAAATCATGTTGAGTGTGTAGATTAACTTGAGGAGAATCATCATCTCAGCAATATTGAGTCTTCCAATCCATGATCATGGTATAAGTCTTCATTTAATTTAGATCCTCGTTCATTTCTCTCAGCATTATTTTTATATTTTTGTTTTTTTTCAGTATACAGATTTTACACATCTTTTGTTAATTTTATCCTAAGTATTTTGTGGTTTTACATGCTATTCTAAATAATATTCAAGTTCATTTTACAGAAGTTATTGCTAGTATATAGAAATGCAATTATTTTTTGTATATTGACTTTGAATACTACCACCTGACTGAACTCATTTGTTAGTTCTAGTGAATTTATACAGATTATTTACGATTGTGTATACAACATGTTGTCTATGAACAAAGATACGTGTTTCACCCTTTTTCAATCTATGTGCCTTTTATTTCTTTACCTCCTACTTTTTCTTTTATGCCTTTTACCTCCTACTGGAGGTAGGATCTCTTTATTTCTAATCTTATGGGGAAATTCTTCAGATTTCACCAGTATGATATTAGCTGTAGGTTTTTTGTAGATGCCCTTTATCAGACCAAAAATTTCTTTTCATTTGCAGTCTGCTGAGACACTTTCTGTTTTTTTGTTTTTTTTGGGGGGGGGGGGTTGTGTGTTTTTTTTTACTAAATGGGTGTTAAATTTTGACAAATACTTTTTTCTCTATGGAGACTGTGTGATTTTTGCCCCCCCCCTTTTTTTAATGTGGTAAGTTTCATTAACTGATACTGATTTTCAAATCTTGAACCAATCTTATATTTAGGAAATAAATACCAGCTGGGCCATGATGTATTATCTCTTTTATGTGTCACAGAATTAAATTTGCTAAGAACTTGATACATATATATATTCATGATGGAGGTTGGTTTGTAGTTTTCTTGTAATGCCATTACTTTTGGCACCAAGGTAATTCTGGTCTCATAAAATAAATTGGGAAATATTAGCCCCTCTTCTATTTTTTGAAAAAGAAATTCTTTAGGATTGGTATTATTTTTCCTTAAAAGTTTCATCAAATCACCAATGTAACCAACTGGGCTTTCTATAGATAAAGGACTTAAAATTTTCTTAATGTTTATCTTTTGAAAGTGAGAGAGAGAGAGAGAGAGAGAGAGAAAGAGAGAGCAAGCGCTGGGCAGGGGCAGAGAGAGAGAAAGAGAAAGAGAATTCCAAGTAGGCTCCAGGCTATCAGCGCAGCCTGGAGATCATGACCTGTGCCAAAATCAAGAGCTGAACACTTAACCAACTGAACCACCCAGGCGCCCCTAGGCATTAGAGTTTTAAATCTATATAGTAGTTTTACTTCTCACTTCCTTATATTGGTAATTTGCGTATTCTTTTTTTCTTGATAAGTCTACCTGGTGTTTATCAATTTTACTGAAATTTTCAAAGAACCAACTTCTAGCTTCATTGGCTTTCTCTATTGTTCATAAATTTTCTGTTTTACTTGGTTACAACTCATGTCTTTATTATTTCTTTTGCTTTGGTTGAATTTGCTCTTCTTTTCATAGCTTCTTAAAATGAAAAATTCATCATTTCTTCTTCTCTGGTATAAGTATTAAAGCTGTAAACTTCCCTTACACACGACTTTAGAGGCATCCCACAAATTTTTTATATCTTCTGTTTTCATTCATGGTTAGTACGAAATACCTCCTAATTTTCTTTTTAGTTTCTTCCTTTGTCCACAGGTTATCTAGAAGTGTGTTGTTTAATTTCCAAGTAAATTAGAGGGCTATAAATAAGTTAGATATCTCTGTTATCAATTTCTAATTTAATTCTATTGTAGTGTGTAGGATTTCTTTCTTTTTTTAAAAAAATTTTTAACATTTATTTATTTTTGGGAGACAGAGAGAGACAGAGCATGAACAGGGGAGGGGTAGAGAGGGAGAGGGAGACACAGAATCCAAGCAGTCTCCAGGCTCTGAGCTGTCAGCACAGAGCCTGACATGGGGCTCCAACCCACGAACTGCGAGATCATGACCTGAGCCAAAGTCGGACACTTAACCAGCTGAGCCACCCAGGCGCCCCTCTTTCTTTCTTTTTTAAAATTTACTGACGCTCACTGTATGACCCAACATGTGGTCTATACTGATGAATGTTCTGTATGCATTTGAGAATGAGTGTTCTGTAGGTACTGCACATGATGTTCTAAAAAGGTTAATTAGTTCAGGTTGCTTAATTTATCTTCTTCTGCTCTCTTTTATATCCTTTCTGAATTTCTACTTTTTTTTTAGTCAGTTACTGAAAGAATGTTGCAGTCTCCAAGGCCAGTTGTAGATTTGCCTATTTTTCCACTGAGTTTTATCAGCGTTATTGTCATTTGTTTTGTAGCTCCGTTATTAGGTGCACACACATTGAAGCTTGCAATCTTTATGCTAATACCACAATATCTTGGATAGTACAGCTTTATAATAAATCTTGAAGCCAGTACTGTAAGTCTTCCAACTCCCCCTTTGTCCTTTCATAGTTATTTGGCTATGGCTATTCTAGGTCCATTGTATTTCAAGAGGAATTTTAATTTTTTTTAATTTTAAGTTTATTTATTTATCTGAGAGAAGGAGAGAGAGAACACAAGCAGCGAGAGGGGTACAGAGAGATGGAGAGAGAGAGAATCCCAAGGAGGCTCTGCAGTGCAGGTGCAGAGCCAGATGCAGGGCTCAAACGTATGAACCGTGAGATCATGACCTGAGCCCAACTAAGCCACCCAGGCGCCCCTCAAAAGGCATTTTAAAATCAATGTCCACAAAAAATCTGCAAGGATTTTGACTGGATCGGATAGTTTGAATCTAGAAATCAATTTGGTGAGACTTGACATCTTAATGACATTGAGTCTTCTTCCGGTTTATAAATGTGATCTCTCGATCTCCATTTCCTTAGGCTTTTCATTTCTCTCAGAAATGTTATGTGGTGTTCGATTATAAGTCTTGCACATTTTCTACTAGATTGACCTCTAAATATTTCCTATGTTGATATGATTGTAAATAGTAGGGTTTTTTTTTGTTTCTGATTGTTCATTGTTAGTATAAAGAAATACAATTGATTTTTGTATATCGATCTTACATCATGCATTCACTTATAAGTTCTCATGCCTTTTCTGTAAATTCCATAAAATTTTTCCATATGGATGATCATATACCTATGAATAAAGACAGTTTTATTTCTCTTTATAATTTCTATTTCTTTATAATGCATGCCTCTTATATCTCTTGTTTGCTTGTTTGCTGTATTACATGTCTAGAACCTTCAGTACAATGTTGAATAGAACTGGTGAGAGCATACATCCTTGTTTTGTTCCTTATTTTAGGGTAAAAGTATTCAACATTTCACCATTAAATATGATGTTAACTCCAGATGTCCTTGATCAAATTGAGAAAGTTTTCCTCTAGGCCTAAGTGGCTGAGAGTTTTTATGAGGAATAAATGTTAAAATTTCATCCAATACAATTTTTTGCACCTATTAAGAGAATCAGTTTTTCTTTTGTTTATTTTTTTTTCAGTCTGTCATGGTGAATTATATTGATTGATTTTCAGAGGTTTTATTAACCTGGCATTCTTGTGATAAGCCTCACTTGGTCATGACATATTGTTTTTCATGTATATTGTTGGATTTGATTTAATGAAATTTGGTTATGAAATTTCTCAACTATGTAGTTTTCTTTTCTTGTAATGTTCACATTTTGTCTTGTAATGTTTTAACTTACATCAGAGTAAGGCTAGCCTCATAGAATGAATTGGGAGATATTTCCTCCTTTTCAATTTCTTGAAGATTTTATAGTGAATTGCTATTATTGATTGTGTAAATATTTGGTATAATTCATCGGTGAAGCTATTTGAGCCTGGATTTTGTATGTGTGTGTAGGACAATTCTGAACCTCAAATTTCATTTCTCTAATAGATACAGTCCACTGGGATTACCTATTTGCTCTTGAACAAACTTTGATAGTTTGTATCTTTCATGAAGTTGGTACTTCTCATTGAAGTTGTCAAATTTATTGGTATAAGTTTTCATAATATTCCTTCATTGTCTTTTTAAAATCTGTAGAATCCTTACTGATGAAACCTCTCTCATTCCCAATATTGGTAATTTGTACTTTCTCTTTTTTATTCCTGATCAATGTGATTTGAACTTCATCAGTTATATTTGATCAATTTCAAAGAACTAACATTTGCTTTCCTTGACTTTCTTTATTGTTTTCCTGTTTTCAATTTCATTGATTTCCATTCTACTCTTTATTACTTCTTATCTTCTCTGTATTTTGGTTTCTTTTGCTTTTCCTCCTCTAGTTTTGTAATGTGTAAACTGAGGTCACAAATTTAAAAAAAACTTTTTTTCTCTTATAGGTGTTTAGTGCTATGAGATTCTCTTATAGGTGCTTACTGCTACAAATTTCCCTCTAAGTAACAGTTTATCAGCATCCCACAAATTGTAATATGTTGCAGTTTCATTTTTATTTGGTTCAAAATACTTTTTCCCTTTTATCTCTTCTTTGACCCATGGGATATTAAGATATATAAATAGCAAAGAAGCATATTGTTACGAAGACTTAATGTTCAGAGCAGTTTTGTTTGTCACAGCAGAGAATTGGGAATGGCCTAAATGTGCACCAACAAGTAAATTGGTTTCTTAAAAAAACCAAAGCTGTGGCGTACTCATACAATGATATATTTCTCAACAGTAAGAAGGAATGACTATTGGTACACACAACAACATGAATGAACCTCAAAATTATGCTGCAGGAAAGATGAGAGCTCAGAATAGCATGCATGGTATGGCCCCACTAATATAAAATTCTGGAAAATGCAAACTACTTTGCGCTGGCACAAAGCAGATGACTTGGCTAGGGAATGAGAGGACAGGGAAGGGCAGGAGGGAAGGATTCCAAAAGGGCAAGAGGAAACTTCTAGAAGAAATGGGCTTGTTTATTATCTTGACTGTGATGATGACTTCACAGGTGCACACATATGTCAAAGCTTGTTGAATTTTACACATTAAATGCAAGTTGTTCACTGCATGTGAACAATACCTCAACACAGCTCGTAAAGAAGACTGCATTCCGGAAAGAAAACAGTGGCTCATCACTGCTCCGAGTACTGTGGCAGCGCTGGTGACCACTTACCTTGTCAGAGGCCGCCTTCTTCCCCACGTCAGGGACTTTGCAGTCTTTGACTCAGTTTCTGTGTCCTCTTGCTCCTCTCCTACCCTCTCTGTTTCACTGGTGTGTGTGTGTGTGTGTGTGTGTCTGTGTCTGTGTCTGTGTGTGTGTGGTATTAAAACTCTCTAAAAGAGATTTATGCAAATGATGCAGGAGTGCTGATTCATAGGGGCACATGTACCCCAATGTTTATAGCAGCACTTTCAACAATAGCCAAATTATGGAAAGAGCCCAAATGTCCATCAACAGATGAATGGATAGAGAATATGTGGTTTATATATACAATGGAATACTACTTGGCCATGAGAAGGAATGAAATCCTGCCATTTGCAACAGCATGGATGGAACTGGAGGGTATTATGCTAAGTGAAATAAGTCAGTTTGAGAAAGACAGATATCATATGTTTTCACTCATATGTGGAACTCGAGAAACTCAATAGAAGACTATGGGGGAAGAAAGAGAAAAAATAGTTCCAAACAGAGAAGGAGGCAAACCATAAGAGACTCTTAAATACAGAGAACAAACTGAAGGTTGATAGGGGGCCCAGGGTGGGGGAGAAGAAAATGGGTGATGGGCATTGAGGAGGACACCTGTTGTGTTGAGCACTGGGTGTTGTATACAAACAATGGATCATGGGAATCTACCCCCGAAGCCAAGAGCACACTGTATACACTGTATGTTAGTCAACTTGACAATAAATTACACTAATAAATAAATAAATAAATAAAAAAACTACAAAAACAAATAAAAAACTCCCTAAGAGAAGATCACAATCGATATTCATGATGGAGCCTGGCTACCACAGAGGTCATGAGATCTCTTTCATCTGGTGTTTATGGTGGCCCTTGTTAGATTGGTGTGTACAGAGTCTCATTCAATCTGTTGTAATCAGGATGCTGTGAAGGAAAGAAGGAGCCTAGGTGACAGGAAGTACCTTCGGCTCCTTCTCCAAGGAGAGGACAATGTGGACTAAGGGCTAAGGGGGTTATGCAGGCTCATTCCTCCTCCCTGGTACATGAAAGCCCATCTCTCTGTTTGCATGGGCCCCCGGAGCTCAGGCCACCCCTTTATGTACCGGGTCCCTGAAAATGGACTCAGCAGCTCTTTGCAGCCCTTCTCCATAGAGGCAGGAACTCCCAAGACGGGGAGCACTTTGGCCCTTGCTGCTGCAGGCAGAATCAGACACATTGCTGAGTTCTCTCCAAAGCACAAATGGTTCTCAGGCACAATCCATCACAAACAGAAAATGGTACCGTATTCTCCCTGCAGTCAACTTCTGGATTGCAGAAAAGGTTAAGAGTATAAGATATCGGCAGATCTTAAGTCTTACACAAATGTGCGAGGGCGAAGGGGATGGGGAGTCACCAATTGAAAACAGGGATGACGCTCTATTGTCTCCGAAGGTCGCAAGCCATAGGGAAAGGTCGCGCTCAGAAAGAGGCTATCCCTGGTAAAAGCTGGACCTCCTCGTCTCAGCTGTGTTCTCCAAGGTCCAGAAACAACATCACCCTGGTGTGGGAGTTTGTTTTCGTTCTCTGGGCTGCTGCTTCTGCCAAGAAACTCCTTGCTGCCTCTTTGTCCCGCTGGTTGTTCGACTTGTCGTTTCCACATGGAGAATCGAGAGCCCGTCGCTGAGCGGAGGGGAGATGTGGAGGCTGGAGTGTTTGTTATTATTATACTCACTCGTGTCCTTCTGAAATGTGGCGCACATGTGTGAGAGGACAGACGCCAGGGATGGGTGTTTCAGCCTAAGAAAATTCTCCACCACAAGGCAGCTGACCCACAGCTTCGTGGTAAACCCTATTGTCTTGCTTCTTTTAGCCCCTTTTCTCCTTTCTTTCTTTTTTTTTTCTTTGCATTTTTTAATGTTTATTTATTTTTGAGAGAGAGAGAGAGACTGGGGGAGGGGCAGAGAGAGAGGGAGACACAGAATCCAAAGCAGGCTCTAGGCTCCAAGCTATCAGCACAGAGCCTGACGCGGGGCTCAAACCCACGGACCACAAGACCATGACCTGAGCTGAAGTCGGTTGCTTAATCGACTGAGCCACTCAGGCGCCCCATCCCTGTCTCCTTTTTCAGTGTTTTTCAGTGACTCTTCCAGAACAGGTAATGTCGACACAGAATGGACATTACGATGTGAGGGGCAAAGATGAAGCTGGAAAATGGGAAGGAATGTAAATGAAATGATAATCTCATGGGCGACACCAGCCACGCACTGGGTTACGCCAAGCAGCTGTCCTAGTCTTCTGAGGCCAAATACCAAATGCCCCAGGCCAGGTGGCTCAGAAACAGCAGAAATTTCACTCTCTTAGTCCTGGAAGCTGAGGTCCAGGCTCTTGGTTGGGTGACGGCCCCTTTTCTCAGTTACAGACTTCTTGTATCCTCACATGGCAGAAGGGCAAGGGCGCTCTCTTGAGCCTGTTTTATTAGGACACGAATCTTATTGGTGAGGGTTCTGCCCTCATGACCTGGTCTCCTCCCAGAGGCTCCATCTTCCATCACCATCA
The DNA here is from genome assembly GCA_028646485.1 of Cryptoprocta ferox. Lineage (NCBI taxonomy): Eukaryota > Metazoa > Chordata > Mammalia > Carnivora > Eupleridae > Cryptoprocta > Cryptoprocta ferox. The sequence goes on from CM053575.1 coordinate 99,248,676, forward strand.
GCTCGGGCATGAGATCTTCAACATATGAATTTGGGGATAATATAAACATTCAGACCATAGTTGGAGCAGTGGCCGAGAGCTGGGGTGCTTCACTGCACACACACACACACACACACACACACGCACATACACACATGCACAGGGCAGGAATCAAAAGTGACAAAACATGCAAAACTACCTCGGGCACTGGCTCAGCCTTGCCACTGATCAGTTCTGAGCACGTCTCTGCAAACTCCAAGTTGCGTCCGCAAATGGGGATTGCCATGACACCTGCTCCACTCGTTTCCCAAGGATGCTGTAAGAATGACATTGCATAGAAAAAGCGTGTATGTGCCGGCAGTTCATGTGTGCCATCATATGTAATCCACCTGTGTAATTCTCTATATAATACCAACAATCTTGTACTGAAGAAGGAGTTTCCCTTATTCAGCCATTCAACAACAAGGTCCTGAGTACCTACTGTGTTCCAGACACTCCCCCTTTCTCCTTTACAATTGTCTCTTTAGTTTTCCAGATTCTGGGGTGATTTCCTATTTGGTTTTTTGTTTGTTTGTTTGTTTGTTTTAATTTTTTAATGTTTTTTTTTTTTTGAGAGAGAGAGAGACAGTGTGAGCAGGGGAGAGTCAGAGAGAGACACACACAGAATGTGAAGCAGGTTCCAGGCTCCGAGCTGTCAGCACAGAGCCCAACGTGGGGCTCGAACACACTAACCACGAGATCATGACCTGAGCCGAAGCCAGATGCTCAACTGACTGAGCCACCCAGGCGCCCCTGATTTCCTATTTGTAAATGAGGATTTTCTTGCTTCTATCTCTTCCATGTAACTTCTCTATATGAACTTCTATATAAAAGGGGATGTGTACGCATAAAACACACACACACAGAGAAAAATAGATCATGTCAATGTTACTGAGAAAGGCAAGTGCCAAGCAAGCCGAGATAAAAATGCAAATTTTGTCAAGAATAGCAATGACTTACTCAGAAAAATGCGAAGCTAAAGGATTTTAGGGAAAGAAACTGCAAATACTTATTCTTATCCAACTTTCATAATCTGTGCACTGAAAAGGAAAAATATAGTTTTGACCATGTCATCCCTGTTTTATCAGAGCTCCCAGCCATTGTAATCTACCGTCCCGCACCGTAGATTTCTTCCTGATCTTCCATATTCTGAAATACTTTACGTTTCAAGGATCTTGCTTCTCCAACTGTTTCATCGGTCTACTCAAGTCAGTTTTCCCTATCACGAGGCTGTCCGTTGTACGAAGTCAGTATCCAAGGTCAAGAAGACAAAAACAAGAGGCGAGTCCCAGCACTGCAGCTCAGAGTTTCTACTCTGCTTCAACCTGCACTTTACTTCATTTCAAGAGTTGAAACGCCTGTGGAGGCCTTGCTGAAAGGACTTCATGAGTAAACAGTAAACACTTTCCTTCAAAATTGGAGGATGATTTAAGCTCCATGTCCCCCCCCGCCCCCCCCCCATAATTTAGAGTTTGGATAAATAGAGAAATTAATTTTAATTCAAAACAAAATAGTCGCTGTCTAGCTTGACATATGCATCAGATGACTGACTCCAAGTAAAATCTTTGAAAAAGAAAAAGTACATGCTATAAAAAACTTTGGTTGCTCTTTTATGTTCCTCATTAAACTGTCTGGGGAACGGCTTCTCTCCTTTAAAGTGCCTGATAGCACCTCTTGTTTACATTTTCATTGCATCTGTTTCTTTGTAAATTAGAAAAATGATATAAGGATAAAATAACTTGAATAGAGTTTGCCAAGGCAGGTCCATAAAGCACATAGGGTCTGATTTGTCAGTCTGGTGACAGATGGCGTCAGTGGTCATAAGCCTGCTTTATGCCGACACAGAGTTGGAGCTACATCTTCTGCTCAGTCCTTCTCTTTGTGGCCAGGGGCCCAGGGATGTCCTGGTGTGTCTCCTGTATGCACACGCGGCGCCCTGACTGCAGCCCGGCCCGTCTCTGAGCAGCCATCCCAGACCCATTGCCACGCCATCTCCACCCCTGCTGGGAGGCCTCCAAACCACGTGGAGGAGCGGCTTCTCAGCCGTGTGTGACAGCCTGGAGAAGTGGATAGTTCCCCACCGCAGCTGAACCTTGCCTGGGCTTCAATGGAAAATTCATCAGCGCTGAGAGAGTGTTCTGCTTCTCTGCACCTGGGATGTTCTTTGAATTCCTGCAAGAGGCTCAGGACTCTGGGGCTGATGAAACATCCAACTGAGTGAGACCAAAGGAAGGGCTCCTGTTGGCAGCCCTGTCGCAAGACTGTGTGGGAAGACAGGGGGTCACTGCGGGACCCGGGATCCTCCTTGTCAACTCAGGCCCCTGCGCACCTCAGCACACCCAGCACTAATCCTGCTGATAATCACTGGTTTCTATTGTCCCACAGTATGGTGCTACTGTGTTTCCACTTCTCTGCAAAATGGGGCACAGAGTCATGCCCCCCTGAATGATATCTGCTTTTCCCCATTTTGGTAAAAGCCAGCGTTCTCCTCAGTTGTTTATAAAGCAATCATCACTGCATCCTCCTTTTTTAAATGTTTTTTAATGTTTATTTATTTTTGAGAGAGAGAGACAGAGTGTGAGTGGCGGGGATGGGGGGAGGAGCCGAGAGAGAGGGAGACAACAGAATCCGAAGCAGGATCCAGCCTCTGAGCTGTCAGCACAGAATCTGACACGGGGCTCGAACTCACGAACCACGACATCATGATGAGCCAACTGAGCCACCCAGGCATCCCCTGCATCCTGCTTTTATACAGCAGCAAGCCACAAGTAGAAGGGAAAGAAAGGGTGGTTATGGATATTTCACACTGGCTGAGCAGAAACAGTTGTTTGTTACAAGGATGAACTATGTGGGAGGAAGGAGAAGAAAAGGCAAGAATTATACAGCATTTTACAGAAGTCTGAATTCTTTGTTATGAGTTCAAATAAATAACCCTGAAAAAAATGGCTTGGTACTCTGACTCTTGGATATCTGGGTACTATGAATGATTTGAAGCTGACTTTTGGTGGATAACAAGTGAGTAGAGTTTTATAAAATGGGTAATTATATCACAGAGGTATTAAGAATTACTGGATTTTGGTCTCGAGCTTTAAACCTGTCACTTTAAAAATGGCAAAAGAAAGCTCATGCCAACATAGCTTATCCAGGCAACATCAGCATTGACTATTTCTTCTCTGCATCGAGTGTCTTTATCTTGAGCAGATCTTGCTCTGAATTAGATCATCCTGACACAACCTCCCATTATCTACCCAGGAACAAGAAGAAATAACAAAACTATTTTCTGTGACAGTGACTATGATTTGGTTTTTATAATGAGCCCAGAGAAATCTAACTCTGTTTTGTGCTCAGAGTTGTAAATCTTTTATAAAAGCTCAAAATGCCTAATTCTTGTTCTCAAGATTTAATTATAACGGAGCATTATTAAAATGCTCCATTTGGAACATGCTTTGAATCCTGTGATGTCTTTTAAATGCGTATCAGAAGTTATACTAACAAAGTAAGCATGGCTTACATCCTAGAGGACAACATTGCTCACAGCAACTATAATTGCAGGTAATTTGTGCCCACCTTCTGGCCCATGAGACCACACAAATTTCTGGACATTCCTCCAAATGCAAAGAATTGAGCCATGATTGTTTCCTATAACACATATGTTTTACGAGAAATCTTCACAACATTTTTCACTTGGACTTAGAGTCAACAGTATCATTTGTAAAACAACAGTAAAAATTTAAAAAAAAACCAAAAAATTACAAAAAAGAACAGTAAAATTGTTTTTAAAAAATCTTCAAAGCAGAGACTGTTAGTTGTCTTCCTAATACGTATTCCCTTCCTCCTTTGAATGAAAGCAGAGATCTACATCACTGGTGTGGCAATTTTCCCAAGTATAAAACTAAATTTCTAAGCATCTCTTAGAGACAGAAGTGGATGATAAGATATGGGTGGAAGTCATGGTGTGTGGTTTCTTGGAAAGGGGATTGACTTACATGGGAGGCAGAATCGGAGAGCTGTAGCTATTCAACCATCTTGTGAGCATCAGGTTGACCTGATGCTGAAGGCAGTAGAGCAGAAAGAAGGAGACTGGGTCCTCAATGGCCGTGGAGTCACCATACTTATTATCTTATTAGCCTACTTCTAGACTTCTCTTTTAAGAGGGAAAACACATCTCTGATCTATTTTAATTACTTTTACTGTGGATCTTTCTTACTAGCAGCCAAACTTAATCTTATCTCCCTATTCCCTTCCCAATTGTGTTCGGTAGACCAAATGTGATAGTAAACAAAATTATTAAAATTTAACTTAGATGATTCCACCTAAGGGGAAATAGAATCCTATAGTTCCTAAGCATGACCACTTCAGTGAAGAAGAATCTCTGGAGTACAAGAAAGACATAGAAAGAAATCATTTACGAGACTCGTTGTAAAAAGCAAATCATAGACATTGGCCTTCAGAAGGGGAGAGTTATATACACAGTGTGATCAAAACCCAGAAAAACAGGCAAGACACAGAGGCAAAGGAGGAATGTTTGTATGCATATATAATTAATTAAAAGAGGTAAATGAAATAAGAAAAATGATATGGGCAGCTATAAAGTATAGAAATCTTTAGCAATAAGGAAAAAAATTCTTCTAAGAACACATACAAATGGCCAACAGACACATGAAAAGACGCTCAACATCACTCATCATCAAGGAAATGCAAACCAAAACCACAATGATATCAACAATAGCCAAATTATGGAAAAAGCCCAAATGTCCATCAACTGGTGAATGGAAAAAGAAGATGTGGTGTGTGTGTGTGTGTGTGTGTGTGTGATGGAATACTACTTGGCAATCAAAAAGAATGAAATATTGCCATTTGCAACAGTGTGGATGGAACTAGAATGTATTATGCTAAGCAAAATAAGTAAGTCAGAAAAAGACAAATATCATATGATTTTATTCATATATAGAATTTAAGAAACAAAATAAATGAACAGAGAGGAAGGGAAGGAAACATAAAATAAGATAAAAACAGGGAGACAAATCATAAGAGACTCAATTACAGAGAACCAACTGAAGGTTGCTGGAGGAGAGATGGATGGGGGGATGGGCTAGATGGGTGATGGGCATTAAGGAGGGCACTCGCTTGGAAAAGCACTGGGTGTCATATGGAAGTGATGAATCACTGGGCTCTCCTCCTGAAACCAGAACTACACTATATGTGGACTAACTTGAATTTAAATTTAAAAAAACTACAATGAGGTATCACCTGATACCTGTCAGAATGACTAAAATAAAAAACTTAGGGAAAAAACAAGTGGTGAGGATGTGGAAAAAGGAACCCTCATACAAAGTCACGTGGGAAAGCAAATTGGTCCAAAACAGTATTAAAAGTATAGAACTACCCCACGGTCCAGCAATCCCACTACTGAGTATTTACCCAAATACAAAACACTAATTAGAAGGGATATATGCACCGCTATGTTGATTATAGCATCATTTACAATGGCCAAAGTATGGAAGCAGCCCAATCAATAGATGAATGGACAAGGAAGAAGTGAGTATATATATATATATATATATATATATACACACACACACACACACACACACACACACATATGTGTGTGTGTGTATATATATATATATATAATGGAATATTATTCAGCCATAAAAATAATTGAATCTTGCCATTGCAACAACATGGATGAATCTAGATAGTATTATGCTCAGCAAAGTAAGTCAGAGAAAGACAAATACCATATGATTTCACTCATATGTGGAATTTAAGAAACAAAACAAATGAACAAAGGAAAAAGAGAGAGAGAAATGAAGAAACAGACTCTTAACTATAGAGAACAAACTAGTAGTTACCAGAGAGGAGGTTGGTGGGGGGAATGGGTGAAATCGGGGGGAGGGAGATTAAGAGGACGCTTATCTTGATGAGAGCCCTGAGGAATACACGGAAGTGTTGAATCACTATATTGTACACCTGAAACTAATATCATGCTGTATATTAACTACACAGGAATTAAAAATTTTAAATTAAAAACTAAAAAAAGAAAAAACTTAAAAAGAAAAAGAAAAAAACAGTCTTCTGAAATGGGAATTTGAAACTTGTGGAATTATGGAGTAGTCTCTTGTTTAGCAGGGACATTTAAACGTATTGAAATGCATTACATTCTGGGTCCTGGAAGACCAGGCTCCTGGCTGGCTTCCAGGAACAAGGCTCAGACCACCCTGCGGAACTGGTCTGTAAGGCAGTTTCTGACCTTGCCCAGCCACCCCAGACCAGTCCACACTGCTTGACTGAAGGTCCTGCCACTGCTCCTCTTTCTGCACTGAAGCTGACCTCAGCTGCACCACTTGGTCCCTAACAAGTCCTGTTCCTCCCAATACTCTGCTCTCATATTTGTCATGCATCTTCCTGTAGAAATGCCTAGAAATTTGAGCGTTGACTGCTAGATTCAGAGGCAAGACTCATAACAAAAGATTTTCCCCAAATACACAGAAAGGCTTGTCAAAATATGATGGGGAGCTATGAATAGGACAAATGTGTGCCACACAACTGCTAAAGATGAAGAATTCCAGAAGTTCTGAATGTTAAAACTGGTTAAACAATTCAGATAACTGGTAAAAGTGCAGTTTCAGTCTGAAAGTAGGGTCACCCCTGAGACTGAGCTAAGAAAGTCATGGCGTCCATGGCGACCCAGAGATGCGTGCATTCTCCCAGTTAACAAATGGTTACTGCGTGCAAATTCATGCCAGGCCCTGTCATAGCCCTGGAGATTCAGCAGTGAAATGATGAAAACTGATAAAAGCCCTTGCCTCCATGAAGCTTGCATTTCACCGATAAAACAAATAGGACCTGAAAGGCCAGATACAGGAATCCACCAATGCATTCCTGTGATTTATCCAGGCTGAGCAAACTGGATTCCCTAATTCCTTTCCCAGCATCTCCCAAAGTTGGACTTACCGAATGATAAAACATGTTGCAAGAATGAAAGGGGCTTGGTGATCGAATAGTTCAGGAAATGACAAGGAGACAAGAGTAAACAGGTTTGTCAAAGGCAGCATTTCTCAGAGGTTTTAATATATTTAATATATTCCAACATATGCATTGGACATTTCCCAGAAGGGGATGGAATAAGTATGTATGCCATGTGTCCAAACTTATATGACCACAGTACCTTTACTTGTGACACAACTTACAGAACAAGAATACCCAGGAATATGTTAGAAAATGCTTCCTTACTCTGTAACAAAGTCGATTTTATCCTCTTAAAATAAATTCTGGAGGAAGTGGAGGATATCGCCCTTAAAACAGCACTGAAGCATTGGGTTTGGCTCCAAAAAGAAAACTCCTTGCTCCAGGTGAAAACAGGGGAGGATGAAGCAATGCATTTGAAAATACCATTTTAGGAGATCCTGGGAAGTTTTCACATAAGAGAATTAGCTTAAGGAGAAAAGTAGAAAAAGAACATCATGGTTAAGTTGAGAAGGAATCCAACAATAGAGAAATACATAAACCGTGGGTGATGAATCATCTTATATTTTATTAAGGGACACTATTCACAGAAAAAAAGTTAATTAAGGATTATATGCAAAAGAAACTTTTTCTCTCGTACTGGGTGAAAAGAATGTACAATCCATATGCTTTTGGAATTACCAACAGGGAGCACGGTATTGAAAGCAGTAATTTTATTCCTTTTCTTCACCAAACCTTTCATTACAACCATGAAAAAAAAATCAAATAGCTCTAATTTTAATATGACCTGTCCATATCTTTATGGGGTGCTAATGAATAGGGAAAAATCAGAATGCAGCTCACACACACAGAAGGATGGAAGAAACACAAGGATAGTGGGTAGAGAAACATAAGGATCTGCAGGGTAGAGAAAAAAGCTTTTAGATAATTGACAGGTCACAGGAACCCTTGAAGGGAATAATGAGACCCCTGAGCTCAGAAGGCACCCAACGTAGGGAAATATTTTTGAAAGATTATGCAAATCCTACACCTTTTCCCCAGAGGCCAAAGTCAGACAAAACGGATCAACATTTTGAACTCTGAGAGCTTTCCTCCATCTTTCAAGATCCTGACTTAGAATATCAAAGGTTGGGGAAAGTCATAATTCCATTTCTTCTGTGTCAGTAGACGATGAAGACCACATTAGTTTTGAAGGTCTGCTCAAAGTGGACACAGTATGCAAACCACTGGGGATGTGAAATTAGACAGTTTATTTTCTAAACTTGAGAGGTATTTTTACAGGGTCAGATAAAAAATAAGAAGGCTTGAAACACACAAACAAAATAATTTCTGGTTGAAAAATCTCCCCAGACCCCCGCTCTCAGCATTACTGGCTTTTATCAGATTCCATAGGTCTGAATAAGCATGTGAATGCTGAGACCATACTGACAAAACCAAAAACTACTGAGGAACAGATTCTATGGCCTCCAAATCACATTGGTTTTTGTGAGAGATATATTAAGGAAGTAACTGCCATAGTCTTGCCTCAGGAGTTGATAATCCTTTTGAAGAGATGAGATTATATATGGGAAGCAAACAAATTTGCAACAAATGAGGTCCCAAGCAGGAGAGGGGCCTGATCCTAGCCTAGAGCCATGAGAGAAAAGGGCCAACTTTACAAAAGGGAATAATCAATCTGACATATGCCTTTGGAATGTACTTCAGCGAAGCCAACGGGGACGGAGAGAAATGGAGCAGAAGTGGAGGGTCCTTCCAAAAGCCAAACCTAGAAAGAACCAAGGAGAGAGAGAAGGAGATTACTGAGAGGCAACCCAAAGCCCAGGAGAAAGAGGCATTTGTGGGCAGCCTGAGATTTTCCTCCAAGTGGGATGAACCATTCACCCACTCTGCTGTTTTACAGATTCTACTACACATCACAAAGCATTACAGTCACTTCATGTGTCTTTTCCCTGCTGGACAATAAATTCCTCCAGGTCAGGGACCAGGTCACATGTCAACTTTGAAGCATACACCCCAACAGTAGAGCAGGGTAGGCTCCTTATTGGTGGTCTTTTAACTGGCCACAGGGATGGGGGCAGCCACAGAGGGGCTGTCTAGCAGCCTGGAAATAAGGAGAACAGAGGGATCACAGAAGCAAAGAATCTGGCAGGTCTAGGAGTCAGGCCGGAGGTCTGGGTACATAAGCCTAAAATGCATAAGAGGGAAGGCTGAGAAGAAAAATCCTAAAAGCAACCCCGGGTTCCATTTCTTTCTCATTCCCCTTTATCCCCTAAAATTGATGTTTCTGGGCAATTGCCTCCTTTAAAAGATAAAAGAAATGGCTTAGAAATGCAGCCTTCATTGGACATCAGCCAGAGTTCTTCTAGCAAATATATTAAAGTCTTCTTCCAAATAGACTAGCAGAGGTATTTGGAATTGTTGAATAGATCACTAATTATTTTCAATTCTTGCCAAAATAGGAAAGGGAAAGAAAGTGATTCATTTGTTATTTGACCATAAAGTCTTGATCCAAACCACAGTTATGAGTTAGGGCTGGTGTAGCAAAGCCAAGTCCTGCTGGAGCGAGAGTCCTGGGGCTGCTCACCCAGGCATGCAGGTACCTTCCATATTCTGCACAGCGCAGAGTGTGGATTTTGCATCCGAGCGTTGCTATCTGGGATGTGCTGCATGGCAGATTCTCTGGCAGCATGGCCACAGCCTCAGGGGCTCTGCCTTTGTCCCTGCTGCCTTCTTATTTCATGAGCTGGTGGCTTTGCAGGGCAGAGCCTGTACAATTCTCCTCTTCCAGACCTAAGAAAGGCTACATTTCTCTTGTCAGTCATATAAAATGTAAACCAATGTCTTGTGTTGTTGTTTCTTTTCCAAAACCACACATTAGCTATTAGAGGTCTTCAGGAAGATAAAGAAATAGAGATTAGACATAGAGACAGAGATAGAGAATCGGAGTTTCCAAGAGGCAAAGACTTACTCAAGGGTAGAGCACACATTACAAGAAATGTAAATGGCAGATCCAATCACTGAATGCTTAGACTGTGAATTGGATGTAGTCACTGAATGAATCACATCCAGCTTCCTGTGCCTTTCTGAATCCCTGTGACCACATTCACCTACTTGTCTGTTTCTCCCACTGGACTGCAGCTACCCAAGGGCAGGGACGCAATCGTATCCACTGCCTCTGACCGTCTCAGTTTCTAGCAGACCCTCAAAAACTGTTGCTGGAAGAATGATGACAGGGTCCTCCCCTCAAGGAGTTTCTAAAATAGTATTGGAGATGGGGGTTGGGGCGATACCCAGTGTAATATCTATAATACAAGGTGAGAATCAGTCAGTTCTCACTATCTGCAGCAGGTGCATTCTATAAAGCCACTGTAGACACTGAATTAGCAAATACTGCACTATCTATGGCTCCTAGAGGAAAGAAGGATTAGGTTCAGGTCGCATTTTTATCAGTTGAAACACATTTGCATTATGTAGGTTTGTTTGTCAACTTTCTTGTAAAACAAACCAACAAGCCGGGTTCATCAGCATTGAAAACCTTTTCTTCCACATTACCTGTTTCCAGTATAATACTTAGCATGTATTTTCTCTCTCTCTCTTTTTTTAAATGTTTATTTATTTTTGAGAGAGAGAGAGAGAGAGAGAGAGAGTGAAAGCGGGTGAGGGGCAGAGAGGGAGAAAGAGAGAGAGAGAGAGAGAGAGAGAGAGAGAGAGTGAGAGAATCCCAAGCAGGCTCCATGCTGTCAGCCCAGACCCTAACACAGGGCTTGATCTCATAAACCATGAAATCATGACTTGAGCCAAAGTCAAGAGTTAGGCACTCAACCAACTGAGCCATCCAGGTGCCCCTCTTGGGGCCATTTTAAACAGAACATTTGCTAACAAAAAAACCACAAAAAGTGAAAAAAAATGCATGTCACTAAACAGACTGAGTAAAGGGCACTTATAGCATGAAAGCTGAAACGAGAAGGCAGAGTGTCACCCTGTTTGACCTCAGCTGGAAGGTGTGTGTCAAGTGATTTGAATTTTTCACCACGGTGCACATGTTTGAGAATCAACCGGAAAGAGCCATTAGTATTGGTTATAGGATTAGGAATAAAAGTGAGCAGGTTAATTCACAAATATGGACTCCAAAAAATGAGAACCTTCTGTACTGTGTGTCCAGAGGAGGGAAATTTCCCTCATAGATTATTTTGAGAATTAAATGAGCCAATACATATGACGAGCTCAGCAAAACGCCTGACATACAGTTAACAGTCAATAAATTCTTATTCTGACTGATAAAATGAGGTCCCACTTCAGAGAGGAGGTAACTTTTGAGCTGGCCCCTGAAAGGTAGAGAAGGTATGGACATACATAGAAAACCAGAGAGAACAACATAAACCAAGGCAAGGAGTCAGGACATTAAAGAATGTGTACAGGGACAAACAAACGGCCACATGTGGCTGAATCCTAAGCTGTATGAAGGAACTGGACAAGAAAGAATTTGAAAAAACAGGTTAGGACCAATCTATAGACTTCCTTAAGTTCCAGGCGGAAGAATCTGGATGTAATTCTACAGGCAGCGGAAGAGCCGTGATGTTCTTTGAGCAGGAAAATAGTGATGAGGGCTGAATTTCCAGAAGAATAAGCTGGCGATGGTGTATAAAATGTATAGTGGACGTGAGGGCAGCAACTCAGGAAAGCATTCAGAAAGTAAGAGCATCACTGATGGCGCTAATCATGTGGTAATTTTGTGATCTTAGAGAAATTTTATAGGAATAAAAAAGGAAGAAAGGAGGTGTTTCAAAGTGAAGTGTTTTCCTGAACTTCTTGATGAAAAAAATTACTTTAGAAAAAAATTACTAATGAGGTTCTCATTAGTAATGCAAATTCCTGGGACCCAACCCTTCTCTGTGGAATCAGAACTTCCAAGATGGTGGCCTGGGGCCAAAGTCTCCAATCGGTGGGAACTGAGAACAGTTGCTCTGCTCTAGGCATGGTCAAGAGCAACACCTCCCTTTCAACCCTAGATATGCTGTCCACAAGGACACACTTGGGACAGAGACTGAATACCCAGCTCCAGGCTTCATCCCTTGGGCTTGACTGGTTAAGTAAACCTCTCTACTTCCTAGAGAAAGAACCATACTACCTACCATGGAGCTCACCCCTCTGGGCTTCATAGTGAGGAATTGCAAATGGTTTCCCGAATAAGTCAGCGTCAGAGAGGAATTTTATTTAAAAAACAGGGACAACCAACTATATAAATTTGAAATGAGTTTTGTACATTCTCAACTCTAAGGACAAAGTCCTTAATTTGTAATTGTTTTTAAAATCCAATTTGTATTAATCCATGAATAGTATGAACTCCAGCTGCTAATTCTTTTTTTAAAATTTTTTAATGTTTATTTATTTTCAGGGAGAGAGACAGAGTGCAAGCAGAGCGGGGTTAGAGAGAGAAGGAGACATGGAATCCAAAGCAGGCTCCACGCTCCAAGCTGTCGGTACAGAGCCTGATGCGGGGCTCGAAGTCACGAACTGTGAGATCATGACCTGAGCTGAAGTTGGATGGTTAACCAACTGAGCCACCAAGGCACCCCTCCAGCTGCTAATTCAGGTAGGAATATAAAGTACTTTCTATGTTTACACTAAAGTAAACAGGTATGAAGAAAGTAAAAATCTGTTTGAAATTACTTTAGAGTAGGTCTCTACTCTAGAAATAGAAGGTCTATTTTATGATCCTTGACTTAACCAATTATATGGAATGCTGAAAGAACAAAGAGAAAGAACTAAAATTTTCTATTAGTAGATATCACATATGGTTAAGAAGACACTAGCATCCAATGTATTTTTAATAGATGCTATTAACACATTAGTTGAATAGATTACACTACATTGAAGACGGCTCTAGAAAATAAACTATGGAGGCAAAGCTACTTTGAGGACTAGATTAGAATTAATGTACGTTTTAAAAAAATTTCCCTGATATTATTTATGTACTATGTATTCCTCCCCCTCAAGAAATAAAAAATGTCAGAAGTCATATCATATTGGTACTTCAAAAATTTAAAGATAATCTAGTCTAACCTCATGTTGTAATGAAGGAAAAAGGGGACAGGACAAATTAAATGACCCATGATTATACAATTAGTTAATCGGTAGTAAGAATTTTAGTCTACTGCACCACCTTGCCTGTTAGCAAAAGGGAGGAAATCCTGATTACACTACACACAGTCCCATTTGTATCTAAAACTTTAAGGTAGATTGAGTTAAAAATAAATAGTGTCTTGTATTTATTAATAAAAACCATCACTATAATGAATGAATGAGAGACAACAATGAAAATTTGTGTTCAAAAACTTGGGAATATCATGAGCCTCTGATCAAAATTTTGTTTTCTGAGCAATATTGCAATCAAATATATTCTAAGTGCATGGTTATTCAGAGACTGCCAATCACAGATTCCTGGTACTCAGTTAAGCACACCTCAGGGGTCCACAAATCCAAATGGAGAACTCCATGCCTAAAGGATACTGGTACACTATCAATGCCCAGTATGGCCTGTGGTGTATGTGAAAGATTTGTGCACAGCCCGTAGGGAAGCTAGAGGTCTCACGCATCTCTGTGACAAAATCTTGCAAGTGACAGCATCTGGAGTGTCCCCTGAGCAAGGTACGAGTCCATCCTGTGGAGCTAGTGATAAACAGCACCCACATACACCCCCTCCCATATCTATTTGCAATCACTAAAACTAGAAGACTCATTTTTTTTCCATTCATTCATTCATTCATTCAGAGAGGGACAGAGACAGCATGAGTGGGGAAGGGGCGGAGAGAGAGGGAGAGAGAGAGAGAGAGAGAGAGAGAGAGAGAACCCCAAGCAGGCTCCACACTGTCAGCACAGAGGCCAACACAGGGCTCCATCCCACAAGCCATGAGATCATGACTTAAGCCAGAACCAAGAGTCGGACGTTTAACTGACTGAGCCACGCAGGCGCCCCAAGGAGCCTCATTTTAATAAAAGCTATACTGTGTCCAGTACTGGGTTCAGCTATTCACATCTCAGCTAATCATGATGGAACAGCGCAGTAGAGGAAGGAATCAAAAAGAAAATTTGCCAGGCAGAGAGGATCGGCAACGAGGCAGGTCACAAGGAGAGTCGTGGCAGAGGGTGGCTGATTCTTGAGCCCTTCTGAACCCAGCTGTCCCAGCAGCTTGTGTGGCCCTGGGGAGAAAGGTGCTCTTGGGGACGGGAAGACCCATCACACCACACTCCGCAGCACTCCAGGTCCGTGGGATCCACAAGAGCCCATCCGGCCCCCCAAGAAAGAACAACACAGAGGAGAGGCATTTTCCTGCCCCATGCCATTGGAGCTTGACGGCATTAGTGCTGGACTTTAATCCACACTCTCCCATGTAGTGCTGTGACTTTTGGCAAGTGTTTTAACATTCTCTGCCTCAGTATTCGGGCATTCACGTCAGTATAAGCCCATTCACACAAACCTACTCTTAAGAGTTGGGGCATTCAAGTAATATATGCAAAACCACCCCTCTCTGCTGTATGATAGATGTCTCCATCACTTTCTAATCATTTCTAAATCAGTTTAAGTTCATCCCTCCCACCCCTTTCTCTGCACCCACAATCCCACTGAGCCAGGCAGTCACCCCATGCTCAGCCACAGCAGACTGAACCACGAGCAGACACCTAACGCAAGCGATTCTCTTCCACGGTTCTGAAATTCAGAGTCAGGTCAGACTCCAACATGAACTGAAAGCAATATAAAGCTAGAGTCAGGACCTCTGTGTGTGCAAAGAAGAAAGAGCCATTTTGCAAAAATAGAGAAGAGTGATGTAGGCAGAGAGGGGGGCAGAGACGTGAGCAGGGGGAGGGAAGAAGAGGCCAGCTGCACTTCCTACCCTTGCTTCAGGGAGGTACTCCTGTATCTTCTCAGTGATGTTTGCACAGGCTTAAGCTTACCCACGTGGCATTCTGATTCTTGGTAGCTGTCTTCAGCTGTTCAGCCTGTGATAACAAGAATATTGTGGACTGAGTGACTTAAACAATAAACAGTGATTCTCACAGTTCTGGAGACTGGGAAGTCCAAGACCAAGGTGCTGTCAGATTCAGTGTCTAGTAAGGGCTCACTTCCTGGCTCATAGATCTCCGTCTGCTCACTGCGTCCTCACATGGAGCTGACGGACCTCTCTGCAGTCTCTTTTATAAGACCACTAATGCCTCTCAGGAGGGCCCCACCCCCTGATACCGTCACACTGGGGGTCAGGTGTCAACATACGAATTTTGGGAGGACCAGAAACATCATAGCATCAAACAATCCCAAGTAACACAACGGCTCCCCACAGATGTGTAGACAGGTTAGTACCTCTCCAAGTGTCATTCTTAAACAACGGGTGGCCACAGACAAGACCGGCAGCTACATCCCAGACGTCCCAACATCTCCACAGCTATTGCTATTGACACAGTATGAGGTGGGGAGTGCCAGATCACCTCATGGGGCAGTAGGTAGAAATCGTAATGTTCTCTAGGTCGAGCTGAAGAGCCTCTGGATGGTCTTGAGTGTGACTCTGTACATCATCAGACCAAATTATCCACCAAACTCCCGCATGAGTTTTGTATCTTAAAGCTATCTTTTAATCTGTTTTAAAGTGTACTGTATGGGGCACCTGCGTGGCTCAGTCAGTTAAGAATTTGACTCCTGATTTTGGCTCAGGTCATGATCCCAGGGTTGTGGGATTGAGCCCACGTTGGGGTGTGCGCTGAGTGTGGAGCCTGCTTAGGGTTCTCTCTCTCTCTCTCTCTCTCTCTCTCTTCTCCCTCTCTCTCTCCCCCTGTGCCCCTCAGCCCCACTTGTGTTCTCTCTCTCAAATTAAAAAAAATTAAAGTGTATTGTAAATAGCTATGACAAAAATTACCACATTTCAGAATTCTCATTTTTAATCTATATTTAGCTTTAAGCTAAAAAAATCTATAGATGAGAAAAAATATAAAAGGAACTGTGATGACACATTGTTCCTATTCTGGCTTGCTGGGGTGACATCAGGATGCTGTTACTGGAAATGAGAGGGTTTCTTCAAAGGCAAAATCCCAGTATGCCCTTTACCATCTGTGTGTGTGTGTGTGTGTGTGTGTGTGCGTGCATGTGTATGTGTACATGAGCGTGCATGTGTGCATATGCATGTGGATATGGGGAGCCATGCGTGCATGTGTGTGTGCACCTAGGGAAGCATGTGTGAATGTGTGTGTGCACATGAGCATATGTGTGTGCTGTGTGTACATAAGCATGTATATGTGCATGTGGGTGCATGAGCATGTGTGTCTGCATATATGTGTGTGTGTGTGTGTGTGTGTGTGTGTGAACGTGGTAAGGGAGCAGTCACAAATCCTCTCTGCTTCATAGGTTCTTTCTCTGCTCCAAATGCTTCCTCCTGGTTTCATTCCTGCCTCCTGGTCGAAGATGTTTAAGAGAATGGGCTCAAGGACAGAGTTCTGGGTTCTAATCCTGACACTATCACATAGGGCTGTGACTTTAGGCAATTGTTTCAACTTTTCTGTGCCTCGATTTTCTCATCTATGGAAAGGGGGTACCAATAGTACCCATTTCATAGTTTTGTAAAGATAAAATGAGTAGATATAAAACCCTTAGACCCATGCTTAGTTCTGGGGTGCCTGGGTGGCTCAGTCAGTTAAGTGGCCAACTTCAGCTCAGGTCATGATCTCGCAGTTTATGAGTTTGAGCCCCACGTCAGGCTCTGTGCTGACAGCTTGGAGCCTGGAGCCTGCTCGGGATTCTGTGTCTCCCTCTCTCTCTGCACCCTCCCCCACCTCAAAAAAAAAAAAAATTAAAAATTTTTAAAAAAAGAACCATGCTTAGTACTGAATAAACAAAAATTCAAAGCGTTATTATTATTAGTCATACCCCTTAGTTATCAGAAAACAGTTTCTTCTTTGCCTGAGTCTCAGATATACCCCTCGATTTCAGGTTAAAACTGTTCTGTTTATTGGTGAAATCCTGACTCATTAAGCCCAGAATTCAACATAAGATTTTCTGGTGTTAAGCTCTGCTGTAAGGATCTATTAGCCTCTAGGGGGTCATCATCTCAGAGCTGCTCTCACTCTTAAGATTGTATAACCTGGTCCCTGCCTCATGTAGATCCCAGAGCTGCAGATCATCTACATTTTTTTCTCAAGAGCTCTGTCTTCCCTGCTTCTGACCCCCCACAAGCTACTTTACATCTTCACCATCCTAGAGATTCCCCTCTTTCCTAGAAAAGACTCTATCTGCTTCTACAAGGAGTAAGTGAGCATGTTCAATGTTCATGACCAAGTTACACAATATGCTGTAGAATACCCCCCCTTTCGCTACCCTGGAGTACTCAGGGGGGCCCCACTCCGAATATGACCCCACCTGTCACCCTGGGTCACACTTCAATCCACGCAGTTTTTAGGAAAGTTTGAAGACACAGTATCCTGTGCAAGAAGAGACTTCAGGAAGCAGCAGCAGTTTTGGCACGACTGGAGCATAGCCTGTGTGGGAGGGATGGCAGGGAAGAGCCAGAGATGTGGAGAGGTCTTAGAGGGTCAGGGGCTTAACCTTTGTCTGATTGTCAGCAAGGAGGCATGGAGCAATGTTAAGCAGGACAGTCACCCTCAGATCTGCATTAGAGAAATAGAACTCTGACTGGAGCAGAGAAAAGGGGTAAAAACGAAAGTGGCCACGTATATGGAGGACACGTGAAAGGCAATTTTTGGAGTCACCATTGAGAAATGGCAAGAAGTGACTTCAAGGATGGGGAAGTGGGGCCAGTGTGAGAAGTTGGATTCACTCAACAGTATTTGAATTTTGAGGTTTTGATGGTGGTGAGAGGGAGGAGTAAGCCTAAGATGACCCTAAAGCTTCTGGCTTGAGCAACTAGACTAGAGCTGGCATGCCTTTTACTAAAGTAAGCAACACAGAAGAAAGAGAAATGACATGAAAACAAGTTCACTTTGGGACATGTCCATTGTAATGTTCATTTTAGATGCTCACAGACATCTAAGTGAGCAACATCTTCTAGGCACTTTTAAGTTTATGATATATCACGTCAAATATAATATACCAATAAAGGTATTGACATAAAGATGAAAGTTTGGAGTCCTAGGAGTATTACATTATCAAATAAAGTATATAGCATAAGTGAAGAAGACAGTCAAATATGGAACCCTAGGGAAGACCAGCATTTAAGGGATGCGCAAAAGAACGTGGATACTGGGAGGGATTCCAGAATGGTTGGGAGACAACCAGGAGAAAGTAGTAGCTCAAACGCTAAGAGATGAACAAGTTCAGGAAGGAAGTGGTCAGAAGTGTGAAATGCTACCAGTTAAGAAATACAAATAGAACAAGGACTTTAAAAAATGCCCATTAGATTTGGAAATTTCATGAGAAAATTGGAAACTCAGGTAGTGATTCTCAATATAGTGATCCTTTCTTGAAGTGGGGGGTGACTGGAGCATTTGGATTCTCAATCATTTGAGTTAATCCCAACATTCGTTTGTTACTGATGGCATTTGATAATTGGGGACTTTAGAATTTGTGTGTTTGTGTGTGTGTGTGTGTGTGTGTGTGTGTGTGTGTAGAGAATGTCACAAAGCCAAAGCCTCAACTTCATATCTACTGTGATGCCAGGCAAGTCTCAGCCCAGGAAGAGTCCAGTGAGCTTAGGTGGATTGGTGCTGACATCAGGTCCTCAGGGTCAAAAATTCTAATAATGAGGAATAATGGCTACCTCTTAAGGGAAAAAAAATGTGGGCAGTATACCAGATGGACAAGGAACTCACTCTGGAAGGAGAAAAATTGGAACACCACAGCAAGAAAATTATCCACTTTTAATATGAAACAGAGGTACTGTCTAAAAGTGAGAAGTGGAATGGAATACACCAAGAGCAAGTAAAATACAAGAGCTCAACAACCCAGGGGCTAGTAATGAATGAGTGTGCACGGCTCCAGGAACAATGCTCTAACAGCAATGGACAGGGGACTTATTCTTTACATCTTGATGGCAATAACTACATTTAGAACACCAAAATCAGTGAGAGTAAAAATCACACGAGAGGCGGTGTTAATCATGGGGACTAGAAAGTCAGTCATAATGGGGCGACACCATGAACTCAAAAATACTGCCAAAGATCTCTCATAAAACTGCTAGTCTCCCCTCATGGACTGAGAAATGAGAAACAAGTGACTTTTGTGGCGAGGACTGTGATTCAGATATACTATGAGCATAACGGTCTTCATTAACTCAGCATCGGGCTATTATCTGGGCAAATGTGTGTCGTCTGTATAAATATGTGCTCATCCATTCAGCAAACCTGAGCCATACGGGAAGTTGAACACTTAGGACAGACTGTAAGTTCCATGAGTCACGAAGGATATCTGTCCTCCCTGCCTTAGCATTCCAAGGGCAGTGCCCTATATACAGTCCCTGACGTCAAGGAGCTAAGATTTGATCAAAAGTAAAGTGCATGTGGATGCGAAGAGAGAGATAGAAGGAAGTGTAATTGGTGGCTCAGATTTTAATTTGAGAGAGAAAGAATTGGAAGATACATAAAAAGAGAGAGCATCATAAACACGTGCTGTACTGGCACATAGTAAGCACTCAGTAAATGATTGCTATTCCTGATATTAAATAGTGTGTTCCTGTTAATGATATTAAATAGTGTGTTCCTGTTAGGCAACTCTTCCAAAAAGAGGCTATCTTGGGGACATCCTAAAGCTTTCAGATAGACTCGTAACCAGCCACGAATCTGGCTTTGGGTACAGTTTCAACCTCCCTAGTAGAGCATAATGTAACCTCTGCAGACGAGCAGAGCGTTTTTAAGACAGATGGTTTAGATCAGTTATCTTATTATTCAAAAGTCTGCCCCTCAACAGGACTCCATAGAAGTTTAAACTGAAGATGAGTGGCCATTCTCAGCTAGAGTCATCCCCCATCTTGAAAAATACCTCGTCCCTTATGTTTTGGTTACACTTTCCTTTGATGGACAAACAGCACCAGCTGTTTCACCCTTGGAGTGCCTCAAGCCCTCCTGGGCAGGCTTTATATCCCGCTCTGCCTATGGAGACAAGGGGCTCTGCATTCAGCCCCTGAGGAGTAGAAAGGACCCACGTTTTCCCTCTGATCTTCGCCTAATTATTTTTGTAAACACAAATACAGCCCCTTAGGCTGCAGCTCTGTGGATCTATTCACTCAGCGAAAAGTAACACCCAGTATGTCGGCAGGAGTACAATTCTTAGAAGGAAAAAAATCAGACATTTTAACACACTGGTTGTTGAATACGCAAATGTTGTTGGATGAACAGAAGAAAGTTCACTGATAGCTGGAACTCTTCCTAAATTCATACTGACCAACATCTCAAAACGTGATTGTCAATTTCATTCGCTTTGCCTCCATATACAGGGTTTTGGGTTTTTTTAAGGTACAGTGATACTTGTTTTCCTTATTTAAAAATGTTATTTATTTTTGAGAGAGAGACAGAGGGCAAGCCGGGGAGGCGCAGAGAGAGAGCGGAACATAGAACCCAAAGCAGGCTCTAGGCTCTGAGCCGTCAGCACAGAGCCCGACACGGGGCTTGAACTCATGAACCGCGAGATCATGACCTGAGCCGAAGGTGGACGCTCAATCAACTGAGCCACCGAGGCGCCCCGATACTTTTATTTAAACTTCTGGCCTTGGTTTATGCAAGATCACGACCAGTTTGTAATCCAACAAGCAGGTGGTCATTGACTCCCTCCTCGTGAAGGACAGTGTGTTTGGAACATCATAATAAAGACAGATCTGATGTCACAAACAGCAAGACAAAGTTTCCTTCAAATGAAAGGCCAGTCGCTGCATTTCTCATTCTATCAAATGTGGTAGCCTCCATTTTGTAGTTGGATCATTATAATTTATTCATCCATTTGATATTTGAGATTGAAAGATTCAAGATTGAAAAATCTACTGTCCACTAGCCTTGAACCTGATAGGTAGACATGGTTCCTTTTATTCAGGCAGAAACTTGCGGGCTGCCTCCTTAGATGTCAGACAGCATGTCCCGACTGTGTTAGTGACATCCCTGGAGA
This sequence comes from Cryptoprocta ferox, assembly GCA_028646485.1. NCBI lineage: Eukaryota > Metazoa > Chordata > Mammalia > Carnivora > Eupleridae > Cryptoprocta > Cryptoprocta ferox. The sequence goes on from CM053575.1 coordinate 99,269,752, forward strand.
AAAGTTCATTTTTCTTGCCAGCAGTAATTCTACTGGGAATAGCTTCCTGCCGTAGGTAAAAATAGCTATTTTCATCAGTCATCCTGCTTCCTGTTCAGCTTCTTTATACATACAATTTCTAGAAATGGAAAGAATGTGGGGAAGCGGGGCTTTCAATATTATCAAATTCACAGGCTGCATCTGTATTGAAGTATGGCTTACGGTAGAAATTATAAGGAAATAAAAATGAGTAGGCACTTCTCAAATATCAAAAAGACTGCCAACTACAGACGCTTCCTCTGACTAATATTAGAAGATGGGCACCTTAACTGACTGATGGGGCTCTCATCTGACTCGGTTTCAGCTCAGGTCATGATCTCACGGCTTCGTGGGTTCGAGCCCCACATCGGGCTCTGCACTGGTGGTGTGGAGCCTGCTTGGGATTCTCTCTCTGTCTCTCTCTCTCTCTCTCTCTCTCGCTCTCTCGCTCTCTCGCTCTCTCGCTCTCTGCCCCTCCCCCACTTGCGCTGTCTCTGTCTCTCTCAAAATAAAGTACGTTGGGTTCTGATAGCTACTTTGCGATAGCTAATGAGAATAAAAACAAAAGTGAGAAGTCTAAGATGTGGTTACTCACGGTTATCCCACTCGCTCCACCAGGGAAAACACTTTTATACTGAGGATGTCTCTCCTTGATACATTCTGTAATGTTACCATGATGTCGATTTGTTAGATAACCTTTTAATTGAGGTGCGATTTACATAGAATGAAATGCATAAATCTTAAGTGTGCAGTTCAATGAGTTTTCTTGTTTTAATTGAAGTATAGCTGATATACATACAACATTATATTAGTTTCAGGTGTACAACATAGTGATTCAATATTTAAATACATTAGGAAATGCTCACCACCGTAAGTGTGGTTAACATCTGTCACTGTACAAAATTATTACAATATTATTAACTAAATTCCCTGTGCTGTACTTTACATCTCTGTGACTTATTTATTTTACACCTGGAAGTTATAACTTATTTATTTTATACCTGAAAGTTGTAACTCTTAATCCCCTTCCCCTATTTCTCCCATTCCCCACCCCTTAGCAACCACCAGTTTGTTTCCTATATCTACGAGTCTGTTTCTGTTTTGTTTTGTTTGTTCGTTTGTTTTTGTGTCTTAGATTCCACACGTTAAGTGAAATCATATGGTGTTTATCCTTCTCTTTCTGACTTATTTCACTTAGCATAATACCCTCTAGGTCCATCCTTGTCTCAAATGGCAAGATCTCATTCTTTTTTATGGTTGTTTTCCACAGGGGCTGTACCAGTTTACCTTCCCACCAACAGTCCCCACGAGGGATCCCTTTTCTCCGCATCCTCACCAACACTTATTATTTCTTGTCTTTTTGACACTGGCCATTCTGACAGGTATGAGGCAATGTCTCATTGTGGTTCTGATTTGCGTTTCCCTGATGATTAGGGTTGCCGAGCATCTTTTCATGTGTTGTTGGCATGTCAGTTGTGTTGTCGACATGTCATTGTCGAGATGGCAATTTTTAATGTCCTAGAGATTATCTAGATAAAGAACAAAGATAATAAAGGTGGTTCACACATTTAGAAAACACAGACTTCCTTTACTATCTAGTTCGCTTGTCAGCCTCTGGCTTAAAAAGAAAAAACAACAACTCAGGACCAAATGATCAAACTACTTTTGTATTTAACAAAAATATCACATTCTATCCCCAATTCATGATGCTAGGTATTAAAATCATGGAACTTCAGGGACGCCTGGGTGGCTCAGTTGGTTAAGCATCTGACTTCAGCTCAGGTCATGAACTCATGGTTCGTGGGTTCGGGCCCTGCCTCAGGCTCTGCGCTGACAGCTCAGAGCCTGGAGCCTGCTTCAGATTCTGTGTCTCCCTCTCTCTGCCCCTCCCACTGTCTCTCTGTCTTTCTCTCTCTCTCTCTCTCTCAAAAGTAAGTAAACATTTAAAAAATTTTAATGCAAAAAAATAAAATCATGGAACTTTAGAGCTGGAAAGAACCTCTTCAAGGCGGAAGGAGACTTAAGGTTTGAGAAGCGCTGTGTGATTCCAGTATGCAGACAAGTGTGAGAAACAATCTTCCAGATTCGTTCTCCTCACCTTTTCATGGGCAAATGAATCACTGGAGGACCTTGCTGAGGTGCACATACTGACTTAGTAGGTCTGGAGTGAGGCCGAAATTCTGCATTTCTAACAACTTCCCAGGTGAAGCTGATGTTGCTTTCCATGGTCACACTCTGGGCAGCCAGGTCTCAGAGATCTCCCAGCCCAGTCGCTATCAAACTGTGATCTGAGAACCCTGGGTCTCTGTAGAGAGTTCTGGGCAGGTTCTACAATCCCAGATTTACATCTGCTCACCTGAGCTTGTGTCCATCACCTGTTCTCCACCAGCACCTCTCCCAATTTAAATTGTCACTTAATGTCATTGTCATTGACTGACTTTATAATGTGTAAAATATTACAAATGTGAACTATTTTACATAACATTTTGTTTAACAAGAGCGTATACTGCTAAAAACACTTCTCCAGTTTCTTCCATCATACAGATAAGGAAACTGAGACCCAGAGGAGACAATTGACTCTATGGAAATCACATCACGCTTAGTTATAGGCCACCACAATTCCCTTTCATGGCACCCAGTGTCCTTGTATAATTCAAGAGAAACCAACCCATCTGAGGCCAAAGCAATGGGAATGCAGTCTGGGTCACATGTCTGCCTGTTTATATACCAGTGTTTGAGCTAAGAAAGCAAGGAGACTCAGGAATGCTGACATAGCCCCCGGGCAGGCCAGGTACAGTCTACCAGTTGGAGGTTGTGTTGAAATGGAAGGAAAACATAGGAATGCATGTATCCTTTCGAATTAGTGTTTTCATATCTTTTGGGTAAATACCCAGTAATGCGATTACTGTATCAATGGTAGTTCTACTTTTAATTTTTTAAGGAACCTTTGTACTGTTCTCCATAGTGGCTTCAATACTTTGCATTCCTATCCATAGTGCACATGGGTTCCTTTTTCTCCACATCCTCCCCAACACTTGTGCTCTTTCTCGTGTTTTTTATTTCAGCCATTCTGACATGTGTGAGATGATATTTCATTATGGTTTTGATTTGAATTTCCCAGATGATGAGTGATATTGAGCATCTTTTCATGTATCTGTTGGCCATCTGTAAGTATTCTTTGGAAAAAAATGTCTATTCAGGGGCACCTGCCTGGCTCAGTCAGTTGAGCATCTGACTCTTGATTTCATCTCAGGTTATGATCCCATGGTCATGGGATCAAGCCCCGCATCATCAGGTTCCATTCAGGATGTGGAGTCACCCTGTCTCATGCTCCCTTTTTTTTTTTTCTCTCTCTCTCTCCCCTACCTCCAAAATAAAAAGAAAGGAAGAGAGAGAAAGAGTGGAAGGAAGGAAGGAAGGAAGGACGGAAGAAGAAAGAAAGAAAGAAAGAAAGAAAGAAAGAAAGAAAGAAAGAAAGAAAGAAAAAGAAAGAAAGAAAGAAAGGAAATTTTCTATTCAGGTACTTTGCTTATTTTTTAATTTTTTAATTGGATTATTTGGGTGGGTTGGTATTAAGTTGTATGAGTTCTTTATATTTTTTGGATACTAACCCTTTATCAGATATGTAATTTGCAAATATCTTCTCCCATTCAGTAGGTTGCCTTTTAGTTTTGTCAATAGTTTCCCTTGCTGTGAAGAAACTTTCTATTCTGATATAGTCCCAATAGCTTATTTTTGCTTTTGTTTCCCTTTCTTCAGGAGTCATGCCTGGAAAAAATTGCTACAGCCAATGTCAGAGACATTACTGCCTATGCTTTCTTCTAGGCTTTTTATGTTCTTGGGTATAACATTTAGGCCCTTAATCCATTTTAAGTTTATGTATGTGTATGGTGTAAGAAAATGGTCCAATTTCATTCTTTTGCATGTCGATGTCCAATTTTCCCAACACCATTTATTGAAGAGACTATCTTTTCCCCCGTTGTATATTCTTGTTTCCTTTGTCAAAGATTAATTGACCATATAAGCATGGGTTTATTTCTGGTCTTTTTATTTCTGTTCCATTGATCTATGGATCTGTTTTTGTGCCAGTACCATACTGTTTTGATCAATACAGCTTTGTAATATAACTGGAAATCTAGAATTGTGTTACCTCAAGTTTTGTTTTCCTTTGTCAAGATTGCTTTGACTGTTCAGGGTCTTTTGTAGTTCCAAACAAGTTTTAGGATTGTGCTTGTTCTGTGAAAAATGCTGTTGGTATTTTTATAAGGATTGCATTAAATCTGTAGATTGTTTTGTGTACTATAGGCAAAAAATATAAAAACACTAATTGAAAAAGACATATGCGCTCCTATGTCTATAGTAGCATTATCAACAATAACCAAGATATGAAGGCAGGCCAAGTGTCCATCAATAGATGAATGGATAAAGAGGATGTGGTGTATATATATATATATATATATATATATAATATAATTATATATATGTAATGGAATATTATTCAGTAATAAAAAGGAATGAAAGCTTGCCATTTGCAGCAACATGGATGGAGGTAGAGAGCACAATGCTAAGCAAAATAAGTCAGTCAGACAAAGACAAATACCACGTGATTTCACTCATATATGGAATTTAAGAAACAAAGACACAAACAAAGGAAATACAGAGAGACAAACCAAGAAGCAGACTCTTGACTATAGAGAACATACTAGTGGCTGCCAGATGAGGGGGGGATGAGGGAAACAGGTGAAGGGGATTAAAAGCACACTTATCATGATGAGCACTGAGCAATGTACAGAATTGTTGAATCACCATATTGTATACCTGAAACTAGTTTAACATCTTTGTTAGCTGTATTAGAATTAAAATTAAAAACACAAAAAGGAAATAGAAGGAAAATCATTTTTAGAAGCTGCAAGAAAAAGAGGAGAAAAGAAATCATGATTTGAAGGGAAATTTTTGAGCTCTAGAGAAATAGAGATCAGAGAACCTATACGTAAAAAATGGAAAGAGAGTGAAAGAAAGATGGAGAGGGGCAGACAGGGAGAACCAAGAAGGTGATCTCAGAGATATCCTGGTCCTGAGGCAGGAGCTACTCATCAAGGGCCCTGTGTCCAGGAAGGAGTTTTTGGAAACAGACATCTTACTGCTCAGAGGACTGTAGAGACCACAGCTCTGATTTGGAATCATGGTAAACTTGGGGGCAAGGCCTTGATCATTTGGGGATTAAAACAGTGAAGACAATACTCCCGTTTTCAGCTGGCGAACATACTAAAGGTGAATCACATTTAAAACCATAGACAGTGTTAAGCATCTGATGGCTGCATTCACGCGTGCCAATTTGCCGTGATTATACTTCATACCTTTATATTCTTTGCTCCTGGGATCTTCAGAGAGTTAGTTTTTGCTTTCTACATGGCTGAGTGTGAGTGAGCTATAGCACGAAGACCCCCGGGGGCAGCACGCTGCTGGAGAAGTGAAATGCAAAGGCACAGGTCAAGGGAGTAGAATTGTAGAGCCCCCATTACTTTGGGTGATGGCAAAAAGAATCAGTTGGGGAACCCTCTATTCGGGAGCTCCTTAGAGATTTTGATTGTTCTTACAATGCTGAACACTTAACCTAATGAAAGACATCTTAAAGTCAAAGACTGTGGTATATATATATGCACTTATATAACATGTATATGTATATTATATACATATATGCATGACATATATATGTATTACATGTATGTAATATGTATTGCATATATATGTTATGTATGTATACACACACACATTTATATGTGTGTGCTTCTTTATTTATCTGTTGTGTCAGCCGGAAATGGATGGCACACTCAAATAGGGTAATTGAGGAGACTTTCATGAAGGGCCTATTCACAAAGATGATGGTGGAGTCCAGGGAAACCAGGATCGGTGGCGCACCTTGGAGCTAGCAACAGCAGAGGGCTGCCACTACCCCTCGACCTGACCGGGCAAGGAGAACCAACATTTACAGGAATTCCGTGAGACCTGTAGCTAAAGACGAGGGCTGCCCAGGGCAACAGCAGCCATGACCTGTGGTCCAGCCACTGCCTACCCACAGCCCAGCAAGGAGGGACCTGGGGGAATAAGTACTTTGACCATCTTTTCCTTCAACCTCAGTTTTCTGCCGTTGGCTGAACCTGACAAGATGCCAAAGGGCAAGGGAGCTTAGGGTTGGTTCAGTCCATGGAGGTCCACCTCTTGGGGCACAGAGTGAGGAGGTGAGTGAATCTGGAGCACAGAGAGACCGTGCCGTGATCTCTGGACATCTTGCAGTCACAGCGTGCTCTTCGCTCTTACGGCACATGACTTCCCCTCTCTGTTCCCATGCTGGAGGACCCTCTTGCCACCTCCTCTGTGTGTCAAAATCCTCTCAACTGTAAAGGCTCGGGCTACACAGGTGGTTTACACAGTAAACCTTCCATCTCAGGTACACTAGTGATGTCCACTCAAAGGAACAGTAAGCCCTTGGACATCAGGGGCCTTAACTATCTCTAGCAGAGAAAACAGCCTATTTCCAGTAGCCTGCTCAGCAGATGCCATCACATGATTCTCCCTGCCCAGGGCTTAGCTTCTGCACATGAACAGTTCACCGTGTAGTTGGGGAGAGAGGAAGCATGCCAGTGAGAACCTGGAGATGCCCGTTACATTTTTGTCCTGCCTGCCTGTCCCCGGTGCCCTGCCTCCCCTAGTCACATGATCCTTGGCCATCACGGTCTAAATCCAGCCCGCATAGGGACTTGTAGTCTATACAATGCATTAACATTTGTCAATTAGCTGCCACCATTTAAAATCCAGGGCATGCCGCATAATCTTGGTGTACGGGGTTTTTTTTTAGAAAATGGGAAAATTTGGCAACATTGCTTCCCATTCTCTTGTGATAAGAGGCAGCTGGAGCAGTGCAGTGACTGCTCCTTCAAAATGAGCACATGCTGTCCAGGCCATTCACTACACTCCCCATCTAGCCTGCCTTCCTCCCTGATAGGCGCTGACCTTTCCCCCGAACATCCCAGTTTGAGAGCCCTGCATTATGGGCATCGTTGCTACAACTCTCCCTCCCTGCTTCCTGCCTTCTGACCAGTCATCCCTCACTGATCCTGTGCCAAGTCCTTGAAGCCCTCGCCCTACTCTAAACAAGTTCATATCTTCCCTCAGCCCCATTTTACCAGATCTCTTCCATTCCCTTCTATTGTGGGTTGAAATGTGTTCCCCCAAAAGCTATGTTGTAGTCTGAACCCCCATATATGTGAATGTGACCTTATTTGGAAATAGGGTCTTTGCAAATACAATTCAACTAAGATGAGGTCATACTGGATCTGGGTGGCCCTTATAAGGAGAGAGAGATTTGAAGACACAGAGGACACGCAGAGAAGGTCATATGAAGTTGGAGGCAGAGACTGGAGTTATGGTGCCATGAGCCAGGGAATGCCAGGGATTGCCCACAACCACCAGAAGCTAACAGAAGCAAGGAAGATTCTTCTGGAACTTCCCAGATCATGGCCTTGCTGACACCTTCATTTCAGACTTCCCACCTCCAAAAGTTAGAGGGAATAAATTTCTGTTGTTTTAAGCCACTGTGTTCATAGTATAGTTGACCCTTAAACAACACGGGTTTGATCCACACGGATCCACATACACATGGATAATTTTCCATAACTACAGGACAGTACTATAAATGTATTTTGTCTTCTTTGTGATTTTCTTAGTAACATTTTCTTTACTCTGGCTTACTTTATGGTAGGAATACAGTATATAATACATTGTAATATAACAAAATATGTGTTAATCTACTGTTTGTGTTATCAGTAAGGATTCTGGTCAACCGGAGCTATTAGTAGTTAAGTTATTGGGGAGGACAAGAGTTGTATACAGATTTTCAGCTGAATGGGGGTCAACACCCATACCCCCCCCTAGGTTGTTCAGGGTCCACTGTATGTTTTGTGGCAGCTTTAAGAAACCAATACTCCTTCCCTTAACTGAAACTGGGATTTTTCTCTTGAGAGGCTCACAAGGATGATTCAAGGGTTGACAGTCTGTTGGTGCCAGAATACCAAGGGTACCAAGGGTAGATAAAGCGAAGCTATTTGTTTATCCTTGGTCTTGGACTTTGACCAGAGAAGGCAGCTAGAAGTTCGAGGGCACTGTGAGAAGACCAGGAATTAGGTTCTCTGCTCAGATACATTTTGGTGCAGAATTCAAGCTTGAAAGCAGGCCCTCATGGCAGATGTCTTCTCTGCTGTCTCCCCCAGCCTTTCTACAGTGCAGGCACATAGTAGGCATTTACTGAGCGTGTGTTGAATGAATGAGTGTTAGCAGTTAGAGCCTTCAAGAAGCGTGCTCTTTTGTCTCTGGCTAAGTGTCCAGGCCTCAAGTACTGACCGACTTGACCCAAAAGTGTGAGCTAGGTGCATGTTTACTTGAGTGGCAAATGTCATTTCTTTGAAACACTGTAAATGAAAAATCAGTTTCATGGTATAAATACAGAAAAATTAGAGGGTAGAATAGAAGATTAATTGGAGTAAGACCTACTGTTCTCCAATGATGGCTCTCTCAATTCTTATAGTAGTTTTTATTAAACCAAAAGTTTGAATAGTTAAATACACATATAATAAGTACTTAAATAGATGCTGTTAAAGAAATGTGTGGTCTCTGTCTGGGCAAACACAGCAGACACCCAAGACAAGACTTGGCCACATGGTGACAGGCAAAATGGGGGAGCGGGATGTGCCTTCCCATCATCTGCAGTGACATGGGACACTAGGCCAAATGAGTTCCAGCCTTAATTCCTTTGTCTACACTCATTTCTGACTCTTGGCAAACTGGAAATCACTAATTACCAAGAAATGATGAATACTATATTGATTTAGAAGTTTATGATTTGGGTATTTTTTTAAATGCCTACAGTTGCTTTGCTGTTACAAATTGGACACAACACAATAGAAGAAGACTTATTTTCTCAAAAGCACCAAATTTTGTTAAAATGTATAAAATTTGATTTTTTATAAACACTGAGTACTCCTAGTAACAAATATTCCCCAAATGTATCCCTTTAATTGTAGATAAATGTGCGTAAAATAAACACCATCTACTTTATGCAGTATACGAAGACAAACAATCCCTGAGTCACTCAGAACTGATGTTTGCATAGAATGTAATCCCAGTGGAAAGCCATGTTTAAATAATAAAAATATTTTCCTGTGAAGTTTTTGATAAAGGCTGAACTGAAAACAAAATAACTCATATTTATACAGCTAAAACAGAAATATTTTTTAAATCCTTTTTTGGGTAGCTCCTTAGTGAATTTTATCTCTAAATTCTGAATTCCTTTTGCGAATCCCACTCTAGAAACAGAGATTATCATGTGCTTCTGGCTCTAGGCTCTGGTCGCAGATGGTTGGGCCTTTTAGCAGGCAGGAGGCATAGGAAATGTTGGCTCTGACGAAGGCACTATGTTAAGTTCTCGGGGCCCACATGGGAGTAGGAGCAACAAGCCTCTTCACTCTTCCTGGGAGCTGTCAGACCATCAGGGGAGGACCATCCCACTACACAGGCTTCTACCCTCCTCTAGAAGAATGTCAGGGCCAATCTTATCATGCCTTATACCCATTATAACCCAAATCTCATCTCTGTCCTGTTCCCTCTGTGACTAATTTTGACCAAATCCTTCAGCTTCATCCTTGGACCTCCCAACCCTCCATCAGCAAACTCCTCTGTGCCTTCGATTTCTCTTGCTTTAAAATGAAAACTTGGCTGTGTCCTATGGAAACTCTCTGGCCCCCTGCCTTCCCACCCCTCCACAAGCAGCCCCCCATTCTTCCAGTAGGGCTCTTTGGGTCCCTAGGGTTCCTCCCAAACCACTGTTCCATGTTCTTGACTCTGAAGGTTCTTGACACCTTCTCCCGCTCCTCACTGCTGACGTCTCCTCAACTTGTAATCGCTTCCCTCATTTTTTGAAGAATTTGACTCCTAGCCATGGAAACCTTTGTCCCCCCAATTCATTATCATTCTCTGTCGTCTCATACGAGCTTTAACAAATACATGCAAATTATATGGTTCAGTGTAACTAACAAGTCAAGCAAATACAGACAAAACCCATCAGTTTCAATACTATCAGACTGGCAACGTTTTTGAAATAAGCCTGATCATACTGAGTGTGTTGAAGATGTGGCTATGTGAGAATTCTCACACATGGAAGAGACTGTACATTTGCACAGCCACAGGAGAGATAAATTTTGTAATAAAAGGCAGGTTGCAGAGAAACAAACTCAGAAATAGGGCTTCTGGATACATGTGCATGGAAGCAGACATTGCAAAGTTGATTTCATTATTGTTTATACCATTATGACAACTGAAATGCCATCAACAGATGGATAGAGGATTAACTGTGGCTTATAAATACACTGGAATAGTACGTAGCAATTAAAATACACCTACAGAACAATAAACACAAATTTGATAAAGGTTGTCTCTGGGATAACAAACAGTGTGATCAGGGCAGCATACAAATGGGTCTTCATCTATTTCTACTATATTTCATTTATTATATTAAAAAGGAGGAGAGAACATTAACCAGATTAAATTAGTCTGAGTAACGAGGAAGTTTTTCAAAAAAAAAAAAAAAATGTGCAGTCACTTCTGGTTTCAACAAGATTGGAAGCCTTAGATTACTTAAGAATTTCAAATAATCTCTCAGCAATATAAATGCTTCCCACATAGAAAAAAAGAAAGGTGTTTGGAAGTTATTCAGTTAATTGTATTGGTGTTAGGTATCTAAGCTTAAAGTTTGCATGAAGTAAATTCATGTGAGGAATCAATTATTCTTGGGTATTTAATATTGATCCCAATTACCAAATAACAGTCAACCCCCTCCCAACCACACCTTGTCCTATATGGAAACAATCTTATGCAAGTACAAATCTCCAAAACATTCAGGGAAAAAAAAAAAGTAATTTGTTTCTACACCTGGCCTTACTTAGGGAGAGCAATGCTTTATTTATTCAACATCATTGTGAAATGAAGTGTTTCAAATAATTTTATGCCTTTAAGTGCCAAGACTTTTTTTTATTAATAATTTTAACCACTTGGGTTGAAATCATTTTTGGAAAGCTGTTACACATGTGGGTGTTTTTCTCCTCTTTCTAAAGATAGTAGACAAAATATGCTTAAGGTTTTCATGTTGACCTGGGGTCAAGATCAGTTAGGCGCCTAATCTCATTTTGTCTTGTAATTCCGGAGGGCCCTTGCCCACCTTTGTCTCCGGGAAATATATATGGTAGCGGCTCCCTCCGTACTTTGAGATGCTGAACAATTGGTGAATGTTTCTTCAGAAAATTGCCCTCTTCCATATCCTTTTAAGCTGTTACTTCAGTCAGTCTCACTGAGCTTGAGTAAAATATCTATTTGTAAGCACAGATACATCAATACCCCTTTATCTCCACGACGCTTCCGACTGATCTTGTCCATATTTCATAATTATCTTCGCCAAAATCAATAGCAGTAATCTGTACCTAAGGACTGTTTATCCCAGCAGTCAATGACTGCAAGGCCGGGGGTGGGGGGGAGGGTGAACTGTCGTGTCTTTTTTAAGCTCATGTCTTCCTTTACTCTCAGGCTGGGCAGGTTGTGAGCCTCCAGCAACACCTTTCTTATTCCTCCTTTCTTTTTTTGTTTAAGGTGTTTTTTTTTTTTTTTTGACAGAGAGAGAACATGCATGTGAGTTGGAAGGGGCAGAGAGAGAGGGAGAGAAAGTTCCAAGCAGACTCCACGCCATGCAGAGCTTGGTCTCATGAATCGTGAGATCATGAACTGAGCCGAAATCGAGTCGGATGCTTCACCGACTGTGCCACCCAGGTGCCCCTCTTATTCCCCCTTTCTAATTTGCTGATTGTCATCCATCCAGGAGTAAGAAATTGGGTAACTTCTTCTAAAGTAAGAACAAATATACCATTACCAACAGGGTAGAGTCTTTCCTATGAGGCAAGTGTGTAAGTTTGGGTGTGTGCGTGTCTGTTTCTCATTCCTCTACAATGTCCCAGATAATCAAGCTGCTGAAATGGCTAGGCAGTGCTAACCATGGGGCCACTGTCTGCATGTCAGGCCAGTCCATTCCAGTGGCCCATCTGCACCACGATGGGATTTGCCTTTCTTTGGATTCCTTCCCTGAACAGACAAGATGGCATTTGACACTAGTTCTTTCTTATTCTTAATTTTTTTTTCAGATAAAATTCTGGCACTTAGGAAGTTTTCTTAAAGGCCTCTTGACAGACGGATAGCCCTCTTGACAGACGGATAGCAAAAGTGTCCATTGTAATTACCACTCCATGCTAGATTTTACAAGTTGCCTACTAGCATTTAATTCCACTTACATACAAAGTTTGACGTGGACATGCTGCTCTCCAAGCCAGGGGTCAGCAAACTACAGCCTGCAGGCCACATGCTGGCACTTTTATAAATAAAGTTTTATTAGAATTCAGGTCATTAGTTTCCATATTATCTATGACTGCTTGCGTGCTACAATGGCACAATTGAGTAGTTGAGACAGAGACCATCTGGCCCAGAAGGCCTGAAATAGCTATAGAAAAAGTTAACCTACCCCTGATCTAGGTTAACTAGTCACTCTCAGCTGAACAGGTTTATTTCTGCAAAGGGGTGCATTCCAACAGTCTTTCGTTTTTGAAACGCAAACATGGGAAAATGTAAAGTAATCACGTTACGGAGCAAATGCTTAATAGTTTCCAAGCGACTTTAATGTTGTTGGTCGATTCTTAATGCCTGACATTGTTCACACCAGACAAGGGCAGTTCTAGACAACCCTGGAGACCATATAAGCATCTCCCAAAAATACCCGCGATGGGACCCTGTAACCGAAGTACATCGGAGTCTGCACATTATAATTTCGTCTCAGATATTAAAATGAGATAAGAGATAGAAAATACCTTAAGGGGCACCTGGGTGGCTCAGCCAGTTAAGTGTCCCACTTTGGCTCAGGTCATGATCTCGCAGTTTATGGGTTCAAGCCCCGCATGGGGCTCTGTGCTGACAGCTCAGAGCCTGGAGCCTGCTTTGGATTCTGTGTCTCCCTCTCTCTCTGCCCCCCCCCCCACCTCTCTCTCTCTCTCTCTCTCTCAAAAATAAACGTTAAAAATTTTTTAAAAATGAAAAAGAAAATACCTTAAAAAAGAGTACTTGTGCTATGCAGAGTAAGCCATAATTGATGTGGTGTTATACCCACAGTTTGGAAAAATCGCAAGTCCTGAAGAATGGTTGGTAATTAATAGACTGCAATGTTTTTAAGGAAACCTAAAGTTTATAGCTTTAAGGAAAACAAAACAGAAATATTATTTGAAACTACTTACATTGTATTTGGGTTATATCTATAAAATATTAAGAATAGGAAATACAGTATAATTCCTTCCTAAATCTGGCAGCAGGGAGTAGAATCAATATTTATAACTTGTTTATACTTGATGATACATTTCAAGTATTTAATTGTTGGATATACTTACAGTGTTTGAGGACACATGCTTTGACCCACGCTAATGCAAATCCATGAAATAACTATTTAAATGCTATATTAGTTCTGGGGCGCCTGGTTCGGCTCAGGTCATGATCTCACCATTCGTGAGTTCGAGCCCCATGTTGGGCTCTGTGCTGACAGCTCAGAGCCTGGAGCCTGCTTCAGATTCTGTGTCTCCCTCTTTCTGCCCCTCGCCCACTCACCCTCTGTCTCTCTCTCAATATGTAAATAAACATTTTTAAAAATTAAAAAAAAAATGACTGAGCCATCCAGGCACCCTGACAATGTATTTCTAAATACAACATCCAAAGCAAAATCCATGAAAGAAGAAATTGATGATAAGCTGAAATTTAGTAAACTTAAAAAACTTTTGCTCTGCAAAAAAACACTCTTAAGAGAATGAAAAGACAAGCCACAGTTTGGGGCAGAGGAGAGATATCTTTGTAAAACACTATCCAACAAAGAACTTGTGTTCAAAATAGAAAAAAAAAATCTTAAAACTCAACAATAAGAAAACAAAGAATCCAAGTAAAAAATGGAAAAATATCTGAGCAGATACCTCACCAAAGATATATGGATAGCTAATACGCATATGAAAAGATGCTCCTCTGTCATTAGAAAACTGCAAATTAAAATGATAAGATATAACCATACATCCATTAAAATGGCTAAAATCCAAAAAACTGACAATACCAATTGCTGGCAAGGATGCAAAACAGTAACAATATTCACTCATTGTGGAGGAGAATGTAAAATTGTACAACCACATGGGAGGACAGCTTGGCAGTTTCTTAGAAAGCTAAATATTAGTTTTTTCATATACTCTTAGGTATTTACCCAACTTATTTGAGAAATTTATCTCTGCACAATGATCTGCGCACAAATGTTTTTATAGCAGCTTTATTTATAATCGCCAAAAACTGGAAGCAGCCGAAATGCCCTTCAATAGGCAAATGGATAAATAAATTCTGCAACATCCATACGATGGAATATTTCTCAATGATGAAAAGAAACAAGCTATCAAGACATGAAAAGACACCGATGAATCTTACATGAATATGGCTAAATGAAAGAAGCCAGTCTGAAAAGGCTACCTACTGCATGATTCTAATTATATATTAATTCTCACATCTCATTTGGGTAAACAGCATATTCTGCATCTTAATGCCTTAGTTGACACTTCTATGTTCACTTCCTGGCATAACTCTATATAAACACATATTCAGGGGCCAAGAAATATGTGTCCATTAGATAACTCTAAATATAAACCTACTACCTATATATATTACTTTAGCCAGATTACAGTTGATCCTTGAATAATCCGGGTTTGAACTACACGTATCCACTTATATGCAGATTTTTTACGGTATGCCATTGTAAATCGATTTTCTCTTCCTTAGGATTTTCTTAACATTTTCCCCCTAGCTTCACTTACTGTAAGAATACCATATATAGTACATATAAGAAAATATGTGTTAATCAACTGTTTATGTTATTGGTAAGGCTTCTGGTCAACAGTAGATGGTCAGTGGTTACATTTGGGGGGAGTCAGAAGTTATACCAAACTGACGTATTTAATTGAGAGATCAGCCTCCTGTGTCTCCTGAGCAGACACAGAACTTAAAACTCCGGTGAGATGCATCATTCTCACCCACAAGCTAGCAAACCAGCTCAGCCTGTCCTAAAGTATGTAACAATGGGGCCACGCCCACAGGTTCCTTGGGCCAAAGGGAGATCTCAAGAGTTCTGAACAGTTCCTCCTTGGTGGGGAATGAAGTTTCCCCTTTACAGCCACTTCTCTCACAAGGGGGCTCAAATTCCTCACCTTCTGTTCACAGGCTCGAAAGGATCTGGGACTGTAGGACAACAGGTTGTGCACAAGTAGTGGATAGGTAAGTGGGTGACAAGGACCGACCACTTGCTCCATCCCTACTGCTTGCCAAGCCTGAGTTTCTTCCCTTCCCCACTTCAAACACTCCAGTCTCCCCCTCCACGCCACCTGCTCTTCTCTGTCCCCTCCTTCAGGCTTACCTCGCCTTTGGGGATGGAAACCCTAGCTAAATATAAGCATGCATCCCAGTCTCCTCTTCCTGAGTTAGGCCAGCGGCTCCTTTAAGTCTTTGTTTCTGCTTCTGTGTGGGCTGGGAACGAGCAAACAGCCCCCAGGGCAGCAGCGAGAGAGCAGAGGGAGAAAGATATACTGAACATAGGTCAGAAAACACCGATTTAATACGATGAGATCTAGCCCTTCCACAAGTACTTTCCAACCAGTATCCTTTCCTCTTTGCAAAAACTGCTATCCTTATTCACCCCCATGTTGTGTTCTTTAATACCAAAATGGTTTAAAAACAAAAAAGTCACACAGTTTAAAAATGTTTAGGCAGACAGACAGCAGAGCTTAATAGACAGAGCAAAGGTCTTGGCTGAAGAAGAGAATTTAACAAGTTAGACTAAGTTGAGGTCATGGTCAGGGGCAATAAGAAGGGGAATCTTAGTCAAGAAGAAGTGAGGTCACAATTGATGGCCAATAGCCAGGCAAAAAAGTACTTATAGGCTGAGAGAAGGCACGCCTAGTGTCCACGCCAACATGGCGACCCACACCAGGTAGATACATTTTTCCTGACTTGGTGGTGGAGGGTGGGGAGTGGTTACTAAAGCTCTGTTACTAAAGTCATCCATTCGTCCTGAGAGAATGAATTGAAGCTCCCAGAGAATGAGTATTTGGACTGAATCCGTCCAAACGGATGTATTCTAGAATAGCTTCAGAGATGTTCTGATAATGTAAGCCTGCACTGAGGAATATTTAGTCGACAGCGTTTTAGAATCCTTGGTGGCCTTTGAGCCTACTCGAAGAAGGCTAGCAAGAGAAGTTGAGGCCAATAATCCTTTTTTTTACTGCAATATAGTTGACACATATTCAATAATCCTTAATCTTAACCCTCGACTCTCACCTCAGAGTGTGTGGAAATCTATTAAGACCTAACACCAAGTGGCCTTTTACAATTTGCTTTGATTAAGATATTGGTGTTAGGAAACATTTGTGTCTTCTACCAGGAACTTTTTAACTTCTTGCTAATAAAGCCATCTCCAATTAATACCATAAATATTTCTTTTGGAGATGCCCATATCTCTTTTGGGACAAATCATTTTTAAAAGGCTTGTAATTAGTATATTGCTCTGTCTCAATATACTATTGAGTATATTACTATACTCAATAATGTAATTAGTATATTGCATTCCTTAGTGACATGCCAGGCAGATTTCAAAACTTTTCTGGTTATTTTTCTATTATTAAAACTCATTCCAACTGAAACTCTAATCTCAAACTTGATTTGGATATCACAACCTGAGACCCCAGGAGTTGAGAGGGGACAAGGGCATGGGACACTCTGAGCTGCCTTCCCCTCCCCTTCAGGGTCTGTCCTTTCCAGGATGCCGGTGGGAGAGATGCAGAGAGAGGGTGACTCTTATTTAACTGGCCTCTGTGGTTCCTTTCCCCCAAGGCTACTCTTCTTCTCAGGGTGGCATCAACTAGCTGGGGACAACCCCCCACAGGGTTGGCATTCAAACACCTGCTCTTCAAAGAGCCATGTGGGAGCTCTTGCTTCTCTGACTCTGGAGACAAGACTGGCTCCACCTCTTCCACTCCTTTCCTTCCTCCCTCACCCCCACCGCCCACAGCTTGCACCTGCAGAGGAGGGCTGAGAAATGCCATGGCATCATGCACCCCTCTCAGGGCAGCTCTCTTAAGGGATGCAAGCCCAGCTGCCTTCCAGAGTTTGCTCCAGGCCCATGGGAGACACATGTGTCTTCGCCATGGCCATGCCTCTGGGCCCCACCGTCTTCCAGTCCTCTTCCTTGTCGGGATGAGATCAGACAGGACCTGCCAGGGCACATCAGCAAGTCACCCACTTGGAGACCAGGATGCCCAACTCCCCTTCTCCAACTTCTACAGGTAATTTCCTTGGAGCCTCCCCGTCGCTGGGCTTGAGGAGAGGAGTGATGTGTATTCCATTCCTCCCTCACCCAGGGCCAGAGAGGAGATGGCTTCTCAGCACAAATACTGCACAGCTGTGGCTTGTATTCTCCCCTCCTCCTTCTTCACGCCTGTTTTCTTATACAGATGTGGGGGTGCGGGAGGCGGGTGGGGGCAGGTGGCTGGTGGAGAGGGACTATTCATCACTTCCTAGTAAGCCTGGAGGAGCTGGCTTCCTGGGCCCTCCACACATTGGTGGCTCTCCCCATAATGGTAGGTAGTTCCTGCCTGATGTGTTCAGCTGTGGGCCCAGCTCCCATTTGTGGGGTTTCAGCAGGAAGATCACTCAACAGCCTTCAGCAGGCTTCAACAGAAAGGTGCACAAGCTTCGAAAAAAATAAGAGGCGGGGGTGCCTGGGGGGCTCAGTCGGTTGAGCATCCAACTTCAGCTCAGGTCATGATCTCGCAGTTCATGAGTTCAAACCTCATGTCGGGCTCTGTGCTGACAGCTCAGAGCCTGGAGCCTGCTTCAGATCCTGTGTCTCCCCCTCTCTCTGCCCTTCCCCCATTCATTCTCTCTCTCTCTCTCTCTCTCTCTCTCTCTCTCTCTCTCAATAAATAAATAAACATTTAAAAATTTTTAAAAAGACACAATATTTTTACCACAAAATCTGAGGCACAAATCTGTTTGTCAGGGATGAGGGGCACAGCACGTCTTTCTCGCGTAGGCACAGAAATCCTCTCCTGTCCAAAAAAAATCGTCTCCCTTGCAAGCCAGTCAGGAAGGAAGGACTGTTTGTCCAGCTGAAGAAGCCAAACAGCTGCTTGGTGACAGAGAACAGACCCTCCGTGGCTCCGCTGGTACCTCAGGGGGCTCCTGCTCAGTCTCCCCTCGTCCTCCAGTCCCCACATGACCCCAAAATTGAATCAATAAGCAGCTAATTGGAAGACAAATCTGAAGAACATAAAACGCAGACAATTATGATAAATCTAAGGAGGGTTATTATCAGTTGAGTACAAGATATTCCCTCTGTGATTATCAGAGACTTCTGCGGAGGTGTGACAGCCCGATGTCGAGAAGAGAGGGCTGTTCTCTCCCTGCAGTCACTCAATGGACTGAGGAGGACTTTGCAGTCCCTACTGAGAGTGCAGGGTCCTACTCACAGGCTGCTGGGAGATATGCTCTCCAGGAACAATGCCCCAGCAGGTACAGAATATACTGTCCAGCATCTACCAAAAAAGCCACAGAATAAATGTCTTAAACCAAACTGACATCAAAAGTCTTATACCTAGCAGAGGACCCAGAAATGTAAAGAAGAAAATACCAAGTGAGGTGCATGATGGTCACAGAGGGAGGAAGTGCCCAGAGCAGGCTGACAGGGGTAGGGGGGTCAACCCTGAGTTGGGGCACTGGCATATGGTCTGGAGTCTCTGCCTCCAAGGGTATGGACAACTAGAAGTTCAAGCCCAGAGGAACAGGCTGACTGTCTTCTACAAGCTCTGTGGTCATAGGTAGTGTTCCCCCAGTCCTGGAAGCAAGGGGCATACCAAAGTTCCCTCTGGGAGAAAAGACTAGAAAAGATACTCTCTCACCAAGGCCAGCAAGATGGCAGACTGAACCTACCAAAAACGAAACCTTGCTTGGTTTGATCTAGTAACTAATCTGGACAATGTTAATACATAAAAGCTACACTACTACAATGTGCAGGTCACTTTCTTTATCCCCATTTTATCTGTGAGGAGACTGAGGCAAGGAGAAGTTATGTGACTTGCCAATGTTTACATAGTTTATTAGTGGAGGCAGGTTTAAATCTGATCCAATAAATCTAGAGCCCATGCTTAAACAGTTGGCTTTGCTATCTCTCATGAGCAAGAGAAGAGGTCCCACCCCAGGACCACCCAAAGAATGGGCCTCCTGTATGTCCTATTTCCTACTCCAATTAGCTGCAAAGGGCAGGTGGAACGAGTCAGGGGGAAACACAGAGAAGTGGGGGAAATGGCCTCCTTCTTCACAGGCAGTCATGGAAAGAATATTTAGGTTGACTTCCAGGATTTTCAGGAAGAAAAGAGTAACATTCCTTCTAATACATTGCAGTCCCGCCTCCCCCCAAAACAACCCTTGTCCTAAAACCCAGCTGTCAGAGCCAGCCCTTCGGTGAGCAACTGATAGGGTTGAGGCACCACCTAGTGGTTTAAACTGAAAATACCCCCTAAGGATGTCCCTGGAGAATCCGAGGCAAGGAGGGAACTGTGATCTGTCCAAGGCTGGAAAGGGGAACTGAAAGGAAAAACTACCCACGCTCAAAGCCTTTCTGTTTTCCCTGTAGCCTATAGCCACACATCATTAAAAGATGTATTTTTTATGCTGGTCTGTTTAAGCGTTTACCCAGCTTATCAGGAACAAAGCATGAACTAGAATCCAGGAGACCTGAACCCCAGATGCCAGGAGACCTGAACCCCATAGACTGGAAAGCTGTGTCTCCTAAGATCTCTCCCCAGGACTGCACATCACCCTGGAGATCTATGGGCCTTACTCAGCCTCCGGGGGAAACTCCATAGAGAAGTTAGTGACAATGAAGGAGCAGGGAGAGAAAGGAAATATGGGCAAGAGAAGGCTCTGTCTTGTCAAAGAACAGTTTCCACAGAGCTTATGCAAAACCCTCGGAGAAACAGAAGGAAGGGCAATAGAATGCCCTGTTTCAGGGTGTACCCCTCTTTCCTTGCTCTTTCAGGAGGTGTCAGTGGGTGTCCATCCCTTGTGTCTTTCTTGGCACATGTTAGTGGGCAGCCCAAGGAGGCCAGACCAAGCAAGAGCAAGGCTGCCCACACGTTTCTGCAGGAGAGAAGCTGGCAAGTCAGGTCAGCAACTCCAGAAGAAGTCTAGTGTCATCAGCATGTGACATTGGGGAGTTACAGGAAAGAGGGGCAGCTAGGAGGTACAGTCTGAGAGAACAAGATGTAAATACAGCTTCTAGAATGCTGAGCAAAGCTCGTGCTTTGGCATCTGATACAGACGAGGCTGTTAACTGGTCAAAAACAATTCGGAATGTTAGGGCCCAGCCCCAGGAAACCAGCCTGCTGACCGGGCTCCCTCCTCTCTACCTCTAGAAACCTGAGGGAGATGAGAAAGTCCAAGCAATCAAAGGATCAGACAGAAGAGGTCTGCACAGACAAAAGTAGATTCTGGAAGCGGCCAAATGTAGTGGCAATCAATGCCAGGTTCAGTGGTGGTCCATCTACAGAGACTGGTCCCAAGTCAGTTTAGGTTAGCATTGTGCTCAGGGTCAAAGCCCCCGACTCTGCCGGAACGAAGGCTCTGGTACATTTTCTCAGAATGAGACTCCACCTGTTCTTTTCAGCCCCTAGACTTGACTATGTCTGCAGGCACCCCAGCCCCAGCAAGTCCCCCGTACTCAGGCCAACGCAGAGGACAGCATTTCCCCTCTTTGAGCCTCAAGACCTCTTGCCCTTCAGCATATCTGAACTGGCATCACAGTCCACCCTTCACCTTCCTGTTAGTCTCTCTGCGCAAGTTCCTGAAGCTCCAGGCTCCACTGACTGAGTTCTCTCTTGTCTATTTTGGCTCACCTTGATTTTCCTTTCTCAGTGTGAATTCCATCCTCGAGTGAAGTGTGGCTTCCTCACCTGTTGTTCTAAGCTGAGCTCAGGATACGAAAAATTTCAGGAGATGAAGAAGATAACAAAATGTTCCCAGTGGAGAGAATAGTGTGAGACAAAGCTGGAAGGTCATGAAATGTGGGGAAAACCTAGGAAGCAGTGAGCATACGAGTTTAAGGTACGAGCCAAACAAGATTCTGAGGGGCAGGCCAGGGCCCCACTGTAGAGGACCAGATGAGAACCTGTCCCTGCACTTGGTGGCCTCTAGGGTATCCTGTAGGATTTCAAGTTGGGGAGTGAATGATCCTAGCTCTGAGGTTGGTTGAGATAGGTGGAGTGAGGGGGGAGGGTGGGGATAGAGAAACTCCTAGAAAACCAGCACAACAGCTAGGGAGGAGAAAATGCAGGCTGGAACAAGTTAAAGGTCCAGAGAAGGTGCCGGAAGGGAGCCCACAATGGAGGCAGGACTGACAAGATTTAGCAACCGTTTGAATGCACAGTGGCAGGGACACACAAAGTCATGGCGTGTCTTACAATCAATGGGGCCTCAGCTTCAGGGGGAGACGACACTTTGTCCAAATAAATGCAAAGACCTTCTCATCACTGCAGACCAGGCTGCACCTGACGGGAATCTGTCTGTCGTGGCGGTTCAGCGCGTCCTCCCAGCTCCTCCTAGACGTGTGCTCAGGCCAAGCTTCGGGCAGAGCTCCTGCCAGGAAGCAAGAACCCCGGAGCGGGCTCGCCTACCTTCGCAGGGGTCGGAATGGGCAGGCACGCATCACAGTCCACCCTTCACCTTCACCTTCAGCACAAACACCAGCTCGCTCAGCTTTGTCCCCAGTCTGTAGGAGCCCCTCTCTAAGGGATTCTGGAAATAGGCTCAGGGAATGGACTGGTTTCCTCAAGTGTAGGGCTCAGAGTCCAGGAGCTCTCTTCGGCCCTGTGTACGGCTCAGCAGATAAATCCACCCACCTCCCCCTGCGCCCGAGAGATACTTTGAGCACTTCCGTGCTTCCCGAAGAGTCCCGAGGAGGTCACAGAATAGTGTAGCCTGAGAAAATTGCTGCCTCCCGAAGGCTTCTTAGGCCATCTCATTGACCCTCTCCTGGGGCTATGGGTCAGCCTCCCCCAGAAGCATGTCCTGCTGCCAAAGAACCCCTTGGGGTGGGGCCTCCAGGCCCCTCATGGCTGTAACTCCATCGCGCCTCCAGCAAAACACTAGGATGGATTTAATGATTTTCCTCTCACCTCGCAGGTCCAGGACTGCGTTTTCTCTCATGCACATTGAGGAACGCAAGCTGCCTGGTCAGTGCCCCCTCCAGTGGAAACAATCTACCATCCGCATTTTCCTCTCCAACTGGGATTCCGTATGCCCAATGCCAGAGTATTTGCAAAACCGTTATTTTTCAGAGTCAAGGGAAAGCTATGGCCATGACACTGGCCACATGTAGAAGGACTGAAGGTCCACCCTCCCCCATTACAAATCCCAGACAGGTGTCTCTAAATGACAGTTCAGCTGGCTTAGAGTGGCTGTCTCTGGTACCTTGCCTGCCCCTCTCCGTACCTCAAGTCCACTTCAAGCCATGTTTACCCTTACTTGGCAAACTATGATGGCCAAGCCCCTCCTATGAGCTCAGTCTCCAGCAGGATTACTATGACCTCCTCCTCAATGAAGCAGAACTCAGAAACCTGCCTTCGTGCCACAGGGGCAGGCATAGCCACCAAGAGCCCCACCAATCTCCACACCTATCCAAGTATAGGGAGAAAAGAAACTTCTGTCTGCATGTGAGAACCCCACTGGGTATGTGCTCGTTCATCCCTGAAAGAAAGACATGTTTCTCCTTCCTCTACTCTCAACACCTGTAACACCAAATGTGTAGGTTTTGACATACCAAGCAATTCTCCAGTTCTCATCAGATGCCAATGGGGCATCCTACAATTCAACTCAATGTTAACACTAACTACCCAGAGTCAGTGCAGACCCCACAGGCTAAGGGCTCAGTCTCATAACACTGCCCCCCACTCCAGATGCCAATTCCGAGCCACAGGAGCCAGGAGTGGCCTGCTGTCATGACGGAGAGGGAGCCAGCTAGAGCAGCATGCAGAGTGGCCTTCCCTGGTGTGTGCTGTGACCCCATGTTCCCCCCACCCAGCCTCTCTCCATCTGAGTCTGAATGTGATGGAATTGCTGGGGGCAACACAAGGGGCCCACACTCCAACTCTTGAGTTTCAGCAGGACCCGAAGCCAGACTGACAGGAGGTCCCATGAGCCCTCCCTTAGATTCAGTAAATTTGCTAGAACAGTTCACAGAACCCAGGAGAATGGTTTACTCACTATTCCTGATTTATTATAAAAGATGCAGTTAAATGGAGCAGTTGGGTAAGCCGAGGAGTGTGAAGCTTCCATTCATGCCCTCTCTGAGGGTGCCACCTTCCAGTGCCTGGACGTGTTCACCAACCCCTCAGCTTTCTGGACCATGTAGCTTAGGGATTTTCATAGAGACTTCATCATACAGGCAAGATGGATTATTTACTCAGTCTCCAGCCCCTCTCCCCTTCCCAGAGGATTGAGCGTGAGGCTGAAAATTCCACTAATCATGGCTTGGTCTTTCTGGAGACCAGCCCCCATCCTGAGGTTACCCAGGAGCCCACCAAGAGTCACTTCGTTAGAGCAGAAGATGCTCCTATCACCCAGGAAATTCCAAGGGATTTAGGATCTCTAAGCCGGGAGCCAGAGTCAAAGACCAAATACTAGAAAAAACAAAAGGCTCCCAGCATCCCTGTCATTCAGGAAATTACAAAGGTTTTAGGAGATCTGTGTCAAGAACCAAGGGCAAAGACCAAATATATATTTCTTATTATGTCACAATGCCCATTCTTTTCTCCATTTGAGAGGCGTTTGAAGCCTCCCCCCCACCCCCGTTCTGCTCCCACATCCTATAATAAGGGTGTCCCTGGGCCCCTATGCGCTGTACCAATAGAGCCCAACCACTGAGCAGCCTTAACTGCTCCCTGTAACCAACACTTGAAGACAAGCCTGGGAAATAGGAAAGCCCTGGAACAAAGGCAGGGTGGGGAAAACAGGGTGCCTTGGTCCCTGCTTTGGCACGCCTGCTCTGGGGTCCCTCACCCCTGCCCTCCACGCCCTCACCCCCCATAACTACCTTAGAGCAAATGTATCAGTGAAGCCCCTGCCAAGTTGTCAGGAGCTACCCAACCCACCAGCAGGTGCCCAGTTCCCAGGATGAATAAAAAAGCTGATACAGAAACATTGTGGTTGGAATATCTGAGGGGTGTTCCCGATACAAGATAAAGGAGACAAATACTAATCATGCCTGAGCTAGGTGGATTTGTGTTTATTCTACCAAAACATGCCCTTGTTTTACCCTCCTCCTTAAAGGGCTGCCCCAGACCATCACCAGACCTGACTTTGACCCAACGTCCTGCCTGACTGTGTCCGTGCCACGTTTCTGAACCCACCAGCAACTGAAGCAAACACAGACAAAACTTATCGCCAACCCACACCCTGCCGGCAACAGCCATCCACTCCAATCTGCAAAGATTTGTTTCCTTGGGATAAGAAAGCAATCTTTCTGGGATCTTTTTATTTAATTTTTACTTAGCTTTTATTTAATTTTATGGGAACAGTTCTGGAGTTCTATGCAAATACAGCAAGCATACAGAAGGGTATCTCATTTCTATTTTATTTTTTTAGGTTTATTTATTTTGAGCAAGACAGAGACAGTGCAAGTGGGGGAGAGGCAGAGAGACAGGGAGACAGAGAATCCCAAGCAGGCTCTGTACCATCAGCACAGAACCCGATGCAGGGCTCGAACTCACGAAGCTGTGAGATCATGACCTGAGCCAGAACCGAGAGTTGGAGGCTTAACTGACTGAGCCACCCAGACGCCCCTAAAGGATATTTTAAAGCACCAGCGAGTATCTGTTGCAAATCAATGCATTTCAGCTTTTCCAATGATGTCTAATATCTGAAAAGCTTCTGCAGGACTCTGGACATTTCTACATTAACCTTCCTCTATAAAATCATTATGTCTTTGAGTTTTGGATACAGGACCAGCCTACATGGAAACGGTTTACACCCTCTTCAGTGGTGTGTTCAGCTCATGGAAAGAGAAAGGCTGTACTCGTGGCAACATTACTTTACGGTGCAAAATAGTGAAACCCCCTCTGATATTGCTGCTTGTACCCAGAAACTGC
>CM053575.1:99295615-99317421 GCA_028646485.1 Cryptoprocta ferox
GTTTCTGGTGGCTTCTATGGCAGGACTTAGCATGGCCAGCACTCACTGGTGACCTACTACATGCACAGCACCACCAAACACAGTGAAGTGCTGTGGGAATATCGAGAAGAGAAAGACAGCCTGGTCGGGGATGAGGGACGGATATGCAAACCACTGACCTACATGGAAAGCAGCATGAAATCAGTGGCATTGGAGAGATTCAAGCGAGAAGCACCATGAAATGGGCCATTAAATTCATCTCGGTGAAGACAGCATGGGTGCTGAATCTTGAACGACTTGTAGACCTTTCATCACACGAAGTGAGCACAGTGTGCTTCAATGTGAGAGGACACTGTAAACAAAGGTAAAGAGATGTGAAAGTCAGTGACTTATTTGAAAACCCCCGAGTTATCCATTATAGCTAGAGCGGGGGGGGGGGGTGGGCATTAATGTTTATCCATTAATAAACAACTTCCGTGTTTATTAAGAATCCCATGAAGGCAGGGAGCACATCTCAAATGCAGATTGTCCAGCACGATCCCCAGATACTCCAGTTCAGCAAGTGCAGGGCAGACTGCGTTTTCTAAGCTTTGCAGGTGACTCTGAGGCAGGTGGTCCAGGACCACACGGTGCACTGGGATAGAACTTGTGTGGAGGGAAGAAGTGGTAGACGTGATGGGAGGCAGGACGGGCCCAGATCATAGGGCACCTCGAATGCTGTGCTAAGAAGGCTGGGCTCTATCCGCAGTGCGTGTCACATCTGTGTTTTTAGATGATTCCACTGTGCCTGAAAGGTTTGAAATCCTCCAGTGCAATGTTGAGAAGAATCAACGTGCTTGGGACTTTACTGCAGAAATAATAAAGTTCACTTAGTAATGTTTAGTTTCTTTTAATACAGAGCTGTTTGGTTAGAGGCGTGAGAAAGCAGGAATTGGGAACTGGAAAAAGAATACAAGTCACAGGGGCTGCAGGATCCGTGTGAC
Source organism: Cryptoprocta ferox (assembly GCA_028646485.1). Classification (NCBI taxonomy): domain Eukaryota; kingdom Metazoa; phylum Chordata; class Mammalia; order Carnivora; family Eupleridae; genus Cryptoprocta; species Cryptoprocta ferox. The sequence goes on from CM053575.1 coordinate 99,296,578, forward strand.
TATGGCACTTCCTCTTCTCATTCGCTTAATGGAGTAAAAGGTTCTGGAAATGGGGAAATTGGGACAAATTGTGTCTTTCCAGTTTTCTTTTAGAAATGTAGAGGCCATAAGAGGTATCTTCTCTCTGTAAGAGAAGCACAGACACAAAGTTTTCAAATGTGTGCCTTAGAACACTCTAGAAACTCATTTATGCTACAGATGTTCTTCCAGCAGATCAGGTCTCAAATCATGTGGTCTCAGAATCAGAATTATGAATAACTGAGGAACCTAATGAGCTTTTTGAAAATATGACTTATACGCGCGTTTCTTTATTATCTTGGAGATAAAAACTAAGAATTCAAAAAATATATTTACTATTCACTTCAAATAACAATAATGGACCATTACGTATTGATATAAATAATCCTTTAATTAAAGATAACTGTGTTTTCCAAACCCCCCAAAAACTGATGGAAGAAAGCGGGGCTTTTCAGGATTTTGCAAATCTCTCCTGAGTGTTTGGCTTCACGGAAACCAGCTGGGCTCATGTCTATCCTTCCGTTCATATATCACATTTTCATATGTCATGTATGTAACCCCCTGGAAAACTCTTCTGTACATTCATCAGAGAATGAGAGAGTAAAAGGCAAAAAAAAAAAAAAAACAACAACTTATAAGTTTGATTATGAAATTGGTATAGACTTTGCAGACCTCCCGAGTCAGTGTCCAGGACCTCTGGGGATTTCCAGAAGATACCTTAGGAGCCACTGTTCTCCCGATCTCACAGATCTGAAATGCGGTGAGGGCATGTGAGATGGAGCCAGGTTAAAGGACCCGTAGATGATACCTGTTTCAAGTCCTGAAATTCCAGGATTGGTCTTATGCCAACCCAGACTGACTCAGAGGGTGTCCAGGAGCTAACTCTGCTCGGGACTGGGAGACAGAACCAAAATTATATGAAGAAGCAGTTGTGGGTCCTTGACGATGAGTAAGGGAAATGTCAGAAAGTCCCTCAGATCTGTGGGGTTTTTATTATTTTGCTTTAGAGGAGTTTATGACACTGAATATGCAACAAAAAAAATTTTTTAAAAAAATAGTAAGTTTGTTTTAAAAGATAGCTATCTGGGGGCACCTGGGTAGCTCAGTCCATTTAGCCGCCGACTCTTGATTTCAGCTCATCATGATCTCATAGTTCATGGGATCCAGCACCCTGTCGGGCTCTGTGCTGACAGCGTAGAGCCTGTTTGGGATTCTCTCTCTCCCTCTGGCTCTGCCCCTCCCCCACTCACGTGTGTGCTCTCTCTCTCAAAATAAATAAACTGTAATAAATAAACAAATAAATAAAATATAGCTATCTGGGCCCTATTTCAAAGATTCTGAATTAGAATTGGATGGGGCTTGGGCACAGGTATTTTTACCAGCTCCACTGCTAATTCTGAGGTACTAGCAGGTTTAGGAACCTCTGCTTTAGATCATATATTTATGTTATATTATGGACACATATAATAAGCTATCCAATTGGATTAAAATGTATTTGTTTTGTGTTCATTTTGATTTTGTTTCTTCCTAAAATTCTACCTATAGATGCCTAAAAATTATCTACTCATAATATATACCCATGAGTACATATAGGCATAGAACCTATATTTCTGATTGGGACATAGCAGCTTTTCCATGAGCACTATTTTTTAAAACGCAGCTCCAAATTAAAGAAATAAAAAGTGCTGCCGCTATTCAGAAAACAAATAATGGATTCTTTGCTTCCACAATAAACTTTTCACAGAGCTTTTTCCTAATGGAAATTCATTGTTACTAAATAAAAATCTTGAGGAAGAAAAAAATACCTTATATATAATCTACATTGGGGATGCAAATTGTAGAGAAACAGACACCAAAGGATTTGCATTTAATCAAATCTAAAGCAAGTCACTTCAGAGGCATCACTACCAGGTACAGAAGCCTTTCCCATCGGGACCAGGCTGACCTTTCCTGAGACCAGGATCCCTTATCAAGGAGAACACATTCACCAGATATCCTACATTGCTGTTAAGAAGAAGATTCACCAGAACCATCCAGAATGGAAAATGGTGAGTCACTGTCAATTATTAAAATTAAAAAAAAAACTTTAATAATCCTAATGTTTATTTTTGCCATCACGAAGTCATAGTGTGGAGCAAAGGACAAGAAGAAATAGCCCTAAATTCTGGCTGGAACATATAAAAATATAAAAACGCAGACTAGAGACCAACAATTTAGAACTCTCGGTAACATTTTCATAATTTTTTCACATTCAATTACTAATTGTTAGGTTTACTTTTGCTGCCTAGAGCTCAGGTAGGCATCTATTTTGAAGATCAGCTCTACTGAACATCATTTTTATAAAACGAAGACTTAGGTATCACAGCACCCTTTTCCAGTAGAGCGAAATGTTGTGTTAAATGGAACAACTTTCGGTAAGCTCTCAAATTTAAGGAAAGTGCAGGAGAGGAATCCAGATTTATAGAGAACTCGAAATATCTTTTACTCATGCGTCTTGTTTCAGGTGCTGAGTCTAAGACTGGAGGACTGTCCACATATGTGTAATAGGGAAGAGCCCAAGCTGTTGTTTCATGCATTTAAACTGTATACAGATCTTTCCCAGTCTGTTCACACCAAGGATACAAATGTTAGTGGCAATGCGGAGTAGAACCCACCCATTCAGGAACAAATCTGAGATTAAAAAATTAGAATTTTCAGTGTTCATAAATAATGACAGAATATTTCAAAAAAGCCTTGTAAAGTACCTTGAAAGAAAAATTGGTATTTTTTTGTAAATGCCTCAGCGGCATTTACATCAGACTCTTCAAAGTCTGACCTCAAAAACTAAGCTGATAGAGCCATCACACACGAGCATCCGTGTGCTGGGCACGGAGTGGGCTATTGACACAGGTGTTAAGTTTTGGATGCAGCTGGGAGGCTTTAGCTGGGGAAGGGCCATCATGGGGAGGGGTCTGTGGGCGAACCAAACTTCTACAAAACCCTGACATGCTAATTCGGCCTCACTTAAAATTTTTAGTCTTTCTTTCCAGTTGAAGCTTTCATAAATAGTATATTTTATTTTCTGCTTAGCAACCCATATTTGAACATTTCATTATTAATTGCCAAACTCGCCTTTCCTTGTATTCTTTCAGAGGTTTCCCATAATCACATTGACATGACACTGACTCCACAGATCTAAAGTGGAACCACAAACGCCAAGCCCCTAGACGGTGTAGAACTAGCACATTTTATTCCTACATGGGCGCCTCCCTCCCTTCGGTGAGGGGGCTCTGATCTTCAGCAAGGCTGGCTGAGCTGGGCTAGGGAGGTGGTGAGGGGCCCCTGAGCCAGCGGGTGGACCAGCACACCTTACGGCCACTGGCCTGTCTGGGACCTCATTCTTGCCACTTCGTTGACAGGCCAAGAAATGGAACAAGCATGGACGTTGCCCATCAATAGCCCATCATTCAGGATCTTTATTCTAATCCGTCTTGAGTGAGCATGTGTGAGCCCATCATCTATTATCTTAATTTTTCCATCGCCAAATGATGGAACACAAAATATGAATTGCTCTTTCCTAAAGTTACAGGATGGTTTTCTGTTTTATTCTTTTTTGTTGTTGTTTGTTTCAAACAATCTCTATTCCCCTACTCTAGATGACAAGCCCCTGCTTAGAGAAAGCAGTGTATTCCAGACAGGTGTTACCAAAATAGTAAAATGAGTAAAATAGTAAAATAATATGGTGTTTACTTCAACTAAACACCATAAATGTATTTGATATTTAAGAACGAAAAGCTGTTTGAGAATCACCTACATTTTAAATAGTCACCTTCGGGATATATGTGGTTGTTTTAATGAAGAAAATGTTTAATTTTCAAAAGCAATTTTAAAGCGACAGCACCATCAAGTGTACTGTGGGCCAAATTCTTTACCAAAATAGACTGCAGTAAGGAGAGGCCATGACTCAGGCAATTTGCTGCATGTACATAATCACAATATGGCAAAACAAAACAAAATTTTTTTCCAAATTCTAAAGGATAAGTTGATTCTTGGTAATAAATTTGTTTGTGCTTTCTCCTCTCTCCGGAAACACGGGTCTTTGTTCTCTCAACAACTGATCTGAATGCAAGTTTGTATCTAGGGTATTTGAATAAAAACTCTCAAGCATCTCCTGGTTTATGCAGGTGTGGATTCTTTAAATAGACAACGCACAGGGAGAGAATGTTTGGGAAAAGGACTGATAGCATGTTTGACTCCTGTAAAAAGGGAGGGCAGGAAAGGTTAGAAAACTTTCCAGAATCCTCAAAACATGAAGAAAAGTCCAGGTGACAGTTTAAAGAAATTGTACCAGGTTCCATTGCTTAATTAAACCTTATCTGAGGGGCGCCTGGGAGGTTCAGTCTGTTGAGCATCCGATTTCAGCTCAGATCACGATCTCGCGGTTCGTGAGTTCGAGCCCCGACAGCCAGCTCAGAGCCTGGAGCCTGCTTCCGATTCTGTGTCTCCCTCTCTCTCTGCCCCTCCCCTGCTCAAGTTTAAAAAAAAAACCCAAAAAACTTACTTGAGGTCACTTTTTGTGATGTGTCAAGTGTAAGTATTGGCTTTTTTGTAGCACTGCTTCAGAGCAGGGCTCAGCCCCCGTGTCCCGTCCCCGTACCACGCGGGCCCTTGTGAAGCCCCAGTGACAGGGTTTCATCCTTCCGCTCATGAAAATGCTGTCTCCCACATTCTGAAAATCTTTACCTTTCCAAACCTTATGGCCTTCTGTGCCTTCATTTTGCTCTAAAGTATTTAATTTACCCCACAGGTATTTATTGATCATGTACTAGGTGCCAGATTCTTTTTTGTTTTTCACATTTATTCACCTTTGAGAGACAGAGAGAGACGGAGCATGAGCAGGGGAGGGATAGAGAGAGAGAGGGAGACAGAATCTGAAGCAGGCCCCAAGCTCTGAGCCGTCTGCACAGAGCCCAACGCAGGGCTCGAACCCACGAACTGTGTGATCATGAACAGAGCCAAAGTCAGACCCTTAACCAACTGAGCCACCCAGACGCCCCATCCAGATTCTTGATGCCACTGGTTATTCCTTTCTCTACACTCCATCTTTTTTCACTTCCTTGATGCTAACACTCTGATGCATTACATACCTTCATTTCTCCTTTTTTAAAATTGTTTTAATGTTTATTTATTTTTTGAGAGAGAGAAACAGAGTGTGAGCAGGGCAGGGGCAGAGAGAGAGGGAGACACAGAATCCGAAGCAGCTCCAGGCTCTGAGCTGTCAGCACAGAGCCCGACACAGGGCTCGAACTCACGGAACTGTGAGATCATGACCTGAGCCGAAGTTGGACGCTTAACCGACTGAGCCACCCCGGCGCCGCAACACGTGTCTTCGTTTCTGACCTCTCCTCCCTGCTCCCACCTTCCCCGTCCCCTGCGGACCCCCGGGCATCAGAACTGTAGGGCTTCTTTGGCTCAGTGCTTGGATGCCTCGTCATCTGTTGCCACAAGGTCTTCCTTTGAACACTTTATTTTTGTAGTTGTAATTCCCATAGTTTTAAAGGTGTGTCTTAGAAGTGCTGGTCAGAGCCATCGTCTTATCTATGGGTATTTTAGTTTGATTATACCAGCACAACCTCAAAGTCAACGTGTTCAAAACTGAACTCATTTCCCCTTTGAAACTGACTCTCTTCTCTGCCTTCCTGATTTCTCTTCTTCATCCCGGTGGTCTTTTTCTTTTACTGTGTGTATGCATGTGTGTACGTCCGTGTATGTGCATGTGTGTGTGTTTTCCTTTGAAAGTTCTCTTAAATCTGTCTTTTCCTTGTCACTTCCACAGTCTCTGGTTAGCCTCTATTTTACCTTTTCCCATCCTCTGTGATTCCTTGCCCTCAACCCATCCTAGGCTCTATCTTCAGATTAATCTTCCAAAACGGTCTTCCAAATCTTCTCCCAAAATGCTCAAGTCACAAGACTCTCCTGTTCGGAAGGCTTAGTGGTTTCCGTCACCTACATCATAAAGTATAATTTTTCACGCTCTGGTTTTCAACACCTTCAACGTGTCCGTTAATCTCACCACCACCCCCCGCCCCGCTCCGAAAAACAGGATGCTTTCAACAAATAATTAAGAAAGTTTACCGTGTGCTAGACACCATCCAGGCATTGGCACGTGAGATGTTTCAGTGAGTAAAAAACAAGCAAATATCGCCACCTTCATGGAGCTTACTCTTCCAGCAAAGAGCAGACAGCAGCAACCAATAAACCTGATAAATAAGGAAATTACATAGGTCATTGTAAAGTGACAAACGGGGTGACAAATGGTAAAATGGGGTGAGGCAGACTAGGGATGTTTTATGGGAAAGATGCAACTTTAAATATGTTCTCATTGAAAAGATGACATTTGAGCCAAGACGTGAAGGGGACATGGGCGTGTAGCCATGCTGATAACTGGGGGAAGAATAATCCAGGGAGCACGGACAGGCAGTGCAAAGGTCCTGAGGCAGAAGTGGTGTGCTTGGTGCATTTCAGAGACTGATGGGAGTACAGTGAGCAAGGAGAGAGTATCAGGAGGTGAGATCAGAGGTATCGTGCAACAAGGTCACATGAGGCCATTCTAAAGACTTTGGCTTTTGCTCTGACCGACATGGGGAGCCATTTCAGTATGATTTTGAGAAGAGAAGTGACACCGTTGTGCTTTCTTTTTTCAAGATCACTTGGGCTACTAGGTTGAGAATAGACTGGGACACTGGGGGTGAAGGGTGCTGAAGGCTCCCGCCATGATCTACATGACAGATGGCAGGGCAATAGTGGTGAAGGTGGGGAAAAGTCCATGCCAGCATGAGTTCCTCAAGGACAGTGTAAAATACACGAGGAAGGGCGCCCAGGCGGGTGCCTATAGCTTTGGGACTGAGTAACCAGCACATGGAGTTGCCATCAGCTGAGACCAGGGAGGTCTCCAGACAAAGCAAATGTGGAGGAGGGGATGGAGTTCAGGTTTGGGCATGTGGAGTTTCCGACGTCCACCGGACGTCCGTGTGAAGATGGATATCCAAGTCTAAAGTCCGGGCCGGACGGGTCTGGGCTAAAGCATATCCGGTGGAAATTCATCGACACGGAGATGGCATTAACTCCCATTATGCCGGTTCCTTACCCTTTCTACACCTGCCTCGTTCCTTCCTGCCTCTGTGTTCACTCATGCCGTGCCTGATGCCTACAAGGCCTTTCTCCCTGCCCCTAACCCATCTGCATGCAAGTCCCACCTGAACCGTGTCCCTTCCCACAAAATTGTCACTGACCACCCAGAGTGTGCTCTTCCCTCCCCTACTCTTTCACACGCGAATATCTCATCTCCCTCGCAAAAATGAGATCTCTTTGAGGACATCTGCTATATGTTCTAAACTTCTTTTGCATCCCCTGTGGCGTTTGGCCCGTACTTCGCCCTAAGTCGTGCCAACTGGTGTGTAAGACCGACTGTTTATGACAAAACTTCAGAAGTTTTGATCTGCTTATTTGCCATCTCATGAACTTTCTCCCTCTATGAATTACCATGTGGTTATTTGTTGAACTTATTTAAAATAGGTGTATTCCTTCTAGGCTTTTTGGCAAACACATAAAGCACAAATTGATGAATCAGATTGAAATCACCAATTGAAAAGCCCTTCGGGGAAGAGCAAAGCCAAGACTGTCTGCGGACCCACAGAGGATCCAGGCTGGACCCCTTCAGCCCCACGCCCCCCTCATTCTCAGACCTACGTCCACTCCCACTGTTAATCACCAGATGTTCCCACTTTCTCTCAGCCAGGCAAACACGAATACCTACGGTTGCCCCCCGCCCCACCAGGAACACTATAAAGTCCTTACTGTTATGTATACCTGTGATTCTCAAACTTCAGAAAACATCAAAATCACCTGGAGGGCTTATTAAAACATGAATTGCTGAGCCCCAGCCCTAAAGTTTCTGAGTGAGTACATCTGGAGGAAGGGTGTGAGAATCTGCACATCTAGCAAGTTCCTAGACCAGTGCTGGCCCTGCTGGTTCGGGGGTCACACCTTGAGGATCACTGGGGCGCATTCTCACTTTGCCCCCTGCCTTGTTCTGACTGTTAGTGCCTGAGTCACTGCCCTACTCCAGGCTGCTCCCCTGTGCACTGAGTTGTCTCAGCCGACGACCACACACCTGGCCGCCACCCCTCTCTGGCCTTTCATTATCCCAGTCTCAGGGGTTGAGAGCCAACTCATGCCCATGCCCCCAGTTTCTTGCTTCCTCTTCAGCCTCCATCCATCATTTTCTCCCTTTATCCTAAATCATTAGTTCCTTCCTCTGACCTACTCAAATATCCTCAAATCTCTGCCTCGCGCAAGTATAGGGACATAAAAATACAAGCAAACCCTCCTTGACCCTGTACTTTTCTCCAGTTTTCGTCCAACTCCTCCTTCCCTTTCTCATTCAGGCTTCAAGAAGAAATCTCCATCGCCGTCTGGGCCTTTGACACTATTATCTGGCTTCTAGCTACTCTACCAGAGTTTCTCTTCTAAGGTTGACACGACGCCCTGAATTGAAAGCAGTGGCTGCCCTGCTGTCCTATCTTCCTGGACCATTCTGCTGCCTTTCCTACTTTGTCCTTCTTTCCTGAAGTCTCTTCCCCTGAATTCTGTGATGGCTTGTTCCCCTGGCTCTTCCTGGTTCCTCTCCAACTATGTCCCCCTTCATTATATTCTTCTTCATTCCTCTCTTCCTCCTCTGACCACACTTCAAATGCGGATGCTCCCCAGGCTTCTGTCCGGAACCATTTAGCCCAGAGCTCCCCAACCAGTATGTCAGGAATGGGGATTATAGAAGTTTCCAAGATATCGATCCTCTTGGGCCATGGGAGCAGCCTGGTCTGCTTATGTGGCATGTAGGACACATGGTATTGTTTCTGTGTGTGCTGTCATGTCACACTACCTTTCAAACACTCCCCACCCCCCCACACACACCAGCAATTACATCCTCTTTCCTGATTTCTTTACCAGCTACGTCATGATGGCTCCAAAGCTTATGTACCCAGACCAATCCCATGGGGAAAACTCGAGACTCACCCTTGAATCTTCCCTCTTCTTTCTCTCCCACACCGAACTAATTTTCCAAAGTCTGCTCCTTGCCCTCCTATCTACCACTACTCAGGCCTCATTATCTCTTGCCTGAATTCTTCTAGAACCTCCTGACTGATCTCCCTGTGGCTTTGTGATTCTTAAATCCACCCTCCACACAGCTGCCAGAAAAGCCTATCTAAAATGCAAATCTAACCATACTGCTCCCTTGCTTAAAAGCCTCCATTGACTCATTGCCAACAGGATGAAGTCCAAACTCCTTTGCCCACCAGAAACTTCATGGCTGAGGGTATTTCTTTCCTCTCCCGGCCTCCCTCTCTCCCTCACACACCTTGCTCTGTTCCTGCCTCCAGGACTTTGCCCCTGTGGTCTTCAGTGTCTGGAATGTTCTTGACCACTTCCCCATCACCACGCAGGATCCCTCCACCTTGTGCTGTGTCCCTCCCCATTCTCATAAGGAATGGACACATCTGTGTTTTTCTGAATACCCTAGGCGTAATTCTGCTGTTGCCCTTAGCATATTTGCATTAAAATTATTTTTTGAGCTTCTGTCTCCTCCCACTAGATAGCAAATTCTTTTGCATCCCTAGCTCTGATGGGGTGCCTGACACATAGGAAACACTTCAATGCATCGTTGATGAGGAAATGTAGCCTTAGACTTTTCCAAAAGTGAAGGTATCACATACATTCTAGAATCAGCATTTAGATTCCTTTGGAACAAATGAGAAGTCATCAAGATTTAAATTGGAGGCTGATTTCAAAGACATACTTGAAGCCTCTTTAATTAAAAGATAGAGACCAAAATTAGGACTGTCAAAATTACACCGAAAAGACCATTCAAATAACTTTATTTTGCTGAAATCAGATCTGTGTGGTGGCCTCAAATAGTACATTGCCTTGGAACCTAGATTTCTTTCCTCTTAATTTTGTACGGGCATTTTGTATAAAACTTGATACTTCGGCGTATTTTCATATGCCTGTCTTATAAAATGCTGCAGAGATTTTACAGACAAGGAAAACGGGCCTGACAGGTTGTGCTTGTCCCAGTTCAGTGACCAGAGTAACCTGTGATCAGGTGGGCACTGCCTGTTGGGCCCGCCTCCATCTGACGGGTCACTCTGCTTCAGGTTTGGGTTGTGCTTTTTTCCTTTCTTCCTTCCTTTTATTCTCCTTTCTTCCTTCCTTTCATTCTCCTTGTAATGAGATTTGACTTCTAAGTCAAATACATCCTAGACCATCTACACATTTAACCGGATTAGAGACTGGTTTTGGTGATATGCATACACATGTACACGGGGGTACATCCTGCCTTGAGCTGATGCTGGAATCTGCACCAGGTGAAATTGCTAATATGCCAGCAACAGCTTGTTAAAACGAATTGAAACTATCCATCCTACAATAGAACAATGATTTCAGAGTTACAAAATATCTTCTAATTCCTGCAGTGTAACCACCGTGTATTGCTTGAATATTCTCGAATTGCCGAAACAAAAGGTTCGCTTATCATGGCTTGACCATCCTGGCTAACAAGGAACTCACTATCCCTAGAAACAATGTTGCCAATTTCAGAGCCTTGGGGAGACATTTTTCTCTAGAGTATATTACGGTCTCTCTGTAATTCCTTCCTGGTAAAAAACAGCCAGTTTTTCCAGTTGTTGGAGCTACAATCTGACCCATGTCTGGATCCCAGCTCTTAACTGCTCATTAGCAACTATGAGACCTTGGCAAATAACTGAGCTCCAGACTTCAGGTTCTTCATTTTTAAAATGGCTCAAGTGAAATAATGCAGGTAAATTACTGAGCACTATAATCTGTTCAGTAGGTGCATGTAGTAAGTGCTCAATAAATATTTTTAAATGAATGAATGACTCTTCCCTTATCCTTGACCTAGTTTCAAAGCAGCAACTCCCCGGGTCGGAAGACAGTATTTTCAAAAATAAAAACTGCTTAATTTAGTGCAGTAAACAAGAACAGATGACTTTCTTCTCAGGAACCCAACCTGAAAACAGTCCAGGTGACCTGCTCACCCACATCAGGTAGAAATACGAAATGGCAAGAATACTGTCACTCCGTAAACTGAATCATGCAAATCTAACTTTTGCATCAGGTAGTAAGTTGTGTCTGATTCCTATCTTGTGATGAAAGCAAAAATTGTAAGCCTTCCTGGAATAAATCTTGACAAGTCAGAGTACAAAAAAGAGGACACTTTGAAGAGCTGTTGTGTAGAAGATGGAATGGTGGGGGGCTTTTTCTCCTTGCGCGGAGCTTGGATGAGTTTCTTTCAAGGAAAGAAGACTAAATGACCTCTAATGAGGCCACTGCAAATTCAAGAAGTCTATCATTCCAGTGAACAAATAGCGTCACAATTGTCAGCCCTTGAATGCATCCCTGGGGAGGTTAACCTATTACTCCATCCACAGTTGATCATTACTATTCCATTTGCTTAAGTCCCAGGAGACTACACCAAACGCGTGTATCAAGGCGTGAGAGTGAAGCACACGGTCAAGGACCTACTGGCGGAAAAACGATCCAGGCAGACAAGTAACTCAAGATTTAATGTAAGTCTCAATTTAATTCATTCTGAAGTCTTTGGGGGCCTAAGTCCTCTTTTAAAGATAGTATCTCCCCTCTCCCTTATCCTGATATCACCTCTCCCCTCTTAAGTCTCATATTCTCAATGGCAAAGCCCTCATTTACATGGAATACATTGTATAATTACTGCTATTAATACTGTTGGGTCGTCTGGGGCGCTCAGCCGGTTAAGTGTCCCACTTCGGCTCAGGTCATGATCTCACGGTTCGTGGGTTCGGGCCCCGCGTCGGGCTCTGTGCTGACAGCTCAGAGCCTGGAGCCTGCTTCAGATTCTGTGTCTCCCTCTCTCTCTGCCACTGCCCTGCTCCTGCTCTGTCTCGCTCTGTCTCTCACAAATAAATAACTATTAAAAAATATATTGGGGTACAAGCGTCAATCTACGAGCAAGCACTGGGAGAGCTATGTGAACTTATTGGCTGGCTGTCTGAGCTCGTGGCAAAGAATGGATGATATGTCCTGAGTTTTCACTTCTCCCAGTCATGAATTAACAAAGGCTCAGCTGGTGGGGATAATGGTAATCTTCATCGACGTGTTATTCTAAATCTGATAGGGACAACCTAGAAAAATCCTCCCTGTAGCATGCAAAATCAGATGGAAATACCCGAGTTGGAGATGTCTTAAGTCCAAAACCTCTCTATCTGCCATCCGTGTCTTCATAAATAACTCCACCCTGTGCTTAAAATGTTTAAGTAGTTGCACCCAGATCTCCAAAAATGCTTCTAGAGTGGAAATAGCAGTTAGCTAGCAAGATGGGTTTGCAATCACTCAGTCGATTGGTAAAATGTAACAACATGAATGTCAGGCATCTGTCGTGCATTGCTGGGTGCAGGACATAAAAGCAAATGTGGTAACCACATACAGCACCCAGCACGGGGACTGGTACACGTGGGCACCTGTTCTTCCCGCGTGGCTGCTCAGGATACGGGCACTGCGTCCAACACTGCTCCACGATCAAACTTCTGGGACATGTTTCAAATGAACCAACTCCAGGTTCTATTTCCTCCCATCTGAGAACTCTCACTGCACATCTTCTGTCTTCGTTTATTTTAAACCACCTCCTCTCTTCTAGTGCAACAAATGGAGCTTAGCTGATAAAAAGAAAGTCGAAATAATTAGCTTCTTGTCTATTCCTAGTACAGTGCTTCTCAGTGGCTGCTCAGAGTCATCTGGGGTGTGTGTTACAAATATCCAGGCCAATTTCGTCTCAGGAAAGGAACAGAGGTGGGGGGGGGGGGAGAATTCAGAGTCTATTCTAAATAAACCACAGCTAGCTTCGCGGAAGCAATGTGGATTGCGTGGCCACAGCTATAGCCAGAATTGTGAAATCTAATAGATGCTCTAGGCATTGGGAAGACACGAATCACAATGATATTAAAGACACAGTCAAGGAACAGATACTGTATCTGCCCAGTGTGAGCGAGGCTATAACTCACTCCTTGGCATCATCATCAATACATACATACAAAGATAAGGCACTATCCCCGACAGAATTACAGAAAAAGACAAGAAAGCGTAGTATTTCCAAATGGTGTATATAAATACATTCTTCTTTTTAAAATGACTTAACAACTTTTGCTCAAGATCTGTGATTGTCAAATAGTATGTTTTCTTTAATTTTTGATGCTTTTACTCTTGCAGAGATATAACCATATAAACATCATTCATAATAAACAATATTGTTTGGTTTTATTTTAAAATGCAGATTCCTGATCCCGTCCCATGTATACTAATGCAGAGATTTTGAACGGGAGCCAAGGATTGGTCTTTTTCAACCTGCCCATTGGCCGATTTCTTTGCACATCAGAGTTTGAGAACTTTACCATAGAGCAAAGAGCTGGGGTTCACTCACACAGCCAAGGTGCTTATCTCTACCCAGATTACAATTTGTTGAGCTATTGCTGTTGGCCCTGTGACACTGAAAGTGTTACAGTGAAAGTGACACAAGAAACACATAATACATGGTCTATGTCATTAAATACCAAATAAGCTGGTAGAGAAGAAAATTTGTGTATCCATTTTAAAAATATAAGACCAGGGGAGCCTGGGTGGCTCAATCTATTAAGCATCTGACTCCTGATTTTGGCTCAGGTCACGATGTCTTGGTTCATGAGTTTGAGCCCCGTCATGCTCCGTGCTAACAGCATGGAGCCTGCTTGGGATTCTCTCACTCCTCTTTCTCTGCCCCTTCCCATTCTCACGTGCTCTCTCTCAAAATAAATAGTCATTTAAATATATATATATATATATATATGTATGTATGTATACATAAGACCATATAATCAAGCACCAGACTAAAGACAAAAGACTAGGCATCATAGCCACGTGCTAGGAAGACTACAATATGGTTTACAGGGCACCTCCTCATGTGTCGTCCCATTGGATAGACACACCAACTCTGTGAGACTGATATTCACACGGTTTCCCATTGTTCAGATGGAAACAGTGAGGAGGAGAAGAGACGACAGGAAGTGATTGCTCTCAGCCTTCACAGTTAGCAAGTGGCAGGTCTGATGGCTCCCAATCCAACGTTTAAAGGGACAGATCACTGGGAACTGGGGTGAAACAGTCCCTGACTCATGCGGTCTTGGTGCAGTTAGACTATGATAACAAATACCACAGCCTGGGTGGCTTATCAACAGCAAGCTTTTATCTCTCAGAGCTCTGGAGGCTGGGAGTCCAAGTTCTCGGTGCCAGCGTGGCTAGGTTCCGGTGAGGACCCTCTTCTGGGTTGCAGACTGCTGACTTCTGATTGTGCCCTCACGCGGAGGAAGGGGGAAGGAGCTCTCTGGGGGCTCTTTTATAAGGGCCCTGATCCCATTCGTGAGGGCCACACCCTCATGACCTACTCACCTCCCACTTGTTAATACCATCACACCGGGCATTAGGATTTCAACATACGGGTTTTGGAAGGACACGATCATTCAGACCATAGCACAGGCAGACAAGGAAAATCAAAATAATGAGAAAAATATCACAGAGAAAGAACTTCTAGGACAAGAAAGGTGCAAACCCGCCCTAACTCTGGTAGTTACTCTCAGGCACCAAGTGCATAGGCCGCATGACCTTAGCCTTGTCTACGGGTTCACATATATTTTTACCTGGGTCTCAACGCTAGTGTCTTATTCTCATCCTCCACTCCGATGACATGTTAAGTTTGAGTGATTAAATGCATATATTCCTCAACTATGGTTCTTTGGGCTTAAGCTACCTCCATGAATTGATTTTACTGTCCGCCTGTTAACCACTATTCTAGAATATCTGTGTCTCTCAAGAAGATACCGTATTCCTTGGAGGGCCTATTTCTGTCCCCATTGCAAATGCTAACCCGACCAGCAGGAATCATGGAGAATCAAGTTGCTCGTGGGCACTTGGGGTTCTAATTGCATGGATGGTCCTGAAACCTACCTTCTCTTTTTCATGCCAGTGCACTCGGCAACTATGGGTTGAATATCTTGAATAAGTTCGGATAGGGAAGCCATCCTAACAAGGCCATATTCAAACTTGGCTACTGACAACATGGGTAATAACCAATCAGAGGCTAACTTGAGGAGGTTGGAGACCCTACCATGCAGTTTTACCATACAGAGTGTGCTAGGCCAAAAAAATGGACACCACTTCCCCGTCCCCCATGATCTCACATCAAAACCTTGGAACTTGTGAATGTTACCTTAGACTGCAAAATATATGATTAAGTTAAGCATCTTAAGAGGAGGCACTCACTCAAGATTATCCAAGTAGATTTTGCCTTGCATCACCCTGAATACAATCCCATGCACCCTCCTAAGAGAGGGTTTGAGAGAGACACACACACGGAGGAGAAGACACACAAAAGAGCAAGAGGCGGTGGGTCAGGAGGCAGAGGCTGGAGTCATGCAGCCACAAGCCAAGGAAAGTGGGCGCCACCAAAAGCTGGAAGAGGCAAAGAGCGGGTTCTTCCCTAGAGTCCTACCAGGAGCACAGCCCTAGCAACACGTTGATTTGGGCTTCTGGCCTCCAGAACTGATAGACATTTCCATCTTTTTAAGCCACTCAGGTGGTGGTGATTTGTTACCGCAGACCTAGGAAGCTAATGCACGTATATGATGAAAGCTACTTCTCTCTGGATAAGTATCCTTTAGGAAGTATCCATCAGATGCCCAAATTAGTGCTCTTTTCTTCATTACAACACTTTGGTAAGTTTACACAGGCTGTGTTAGTCCATCGTTACCGCAGTTTCCTTCAAGAACATCTGGTTTTGATACCGTGAAATGTTTTAATGTTTCTCACATCTTTGCAGTAGGAATCAAAGAGAAAGAAATCCCTTTCACCAAAGAGATTTTCACCAAAGATGGGACTTAAAACCATTTCAATACATCTTAGCCATGATCCTGTGGTTTCACACTATTACTGTGGACATCTGTTTTTAAATAATGGTTTTTCTCTTTCTTTCTCAAAATTTTCTGGGTTATCCTTTACTACACTCCTACATTTTCTAGCAGAATATTTAAACTGTGAGCCATTCACCCACATCTAGTACCAAAATATAGATATAATGAGACTTTTGATGTAGGTTTTTCTTGCATGTTTTTTCAATTACACTATTTCACTTGAGTTTCATAAAAGCAAATCATTGAAAAATTTTAATAACATCACAAAATTCAGTTAACTCTCAGTTACTTATAACACAGGAAAAAAAGGATTTAACAAAAAGATGCAGTGAGGCTCATAGCCACAATTTTTCATTTTGCTTTGAAATCCAATGAACAATTTGCCAGCTCATATTGAGCTTTCTAATCAAGTTTTTCTTAAGCTGTCATAAAGATTCATTTAAAATCATTGAGTACATAACAGCTGGCATGAGGGGAAAAATTTAACTTACCAACGTAGGAAGCAGAGATCAGTTGTCAGTAAAATTTGCGCAGCAGAATGGGGACTTACAAGGCAGTTTGGAAGAGATTATGAACAGCCTGGGATCAGGGTCTGCTGTTCAGTCTATTTTATTGATTTATGGACACGTTATTAGCTCTCTTGCTCATTCATCAAAAAATGCTATAGTGAGGACCAATAAGGAAATAGATATGAAGGTTATTTTAAATTAATATTCTACATAAACATGAGGGAAAAATACATGAAGATTTCTGAGTTGGAGATGTATCCCAAGGAGATATATCCCAAGTGGGAAATGGATTGGATTATACCAAGCTTTGAATTCTATGTATTCTGCATATACAGACCAAAAGGTAACTGTTTCCACTTGTCATGATTCTTTTACGTCAACCTTGAATGTTTGCTTTCCACATCATAACCACTTATAATTGTTTTTGTTTTCTTTTCCATGCCAAGAACACATAGGATAAGGCCATATTGTCAGCTGGGTGTCTTGGTTAACAATATGTCCTAATTATTTCTGGAAGGAAAACATTGTAAACACAGGAAGAAGTCTGACAAAGTACATATCAGTGAAAAACTTGGAGTAACAGAAGGTAAATGGGTGCCGTATAGTGCATTTATGGCATAGAGTAATTGGAACCGTTGGATCTTTATGGACAGATGATGAACCCCTATCTGTGAGACAGATGTGTATTGCCTAGCTCCATCCATCATAACCGTCTGCCTTTCTATCAAGACTGGTAGTTAGAGGTTTGTTTAGTTACATATCCAGCTG
Source organism: Cryptoprocta ferox (assembly GCA_028646485.1). Classification (NCBI taxonomy): domain Eukaryota; kingdom Metazoa; phylum Chordata; class Mammalia; order Carnivora; family Eupleridae; genus Cryptoprocta; species Cryptoprocta ferox. Next base: position 99,313,898 of record CM053575.1, read on the forward strand.
CTGTTTTGCGGTACCAATCACAGCACACTTCAGTTACCACCGAGTGTAAACATAGGGATGTCCATATCTGTGATTTGCATTTGGATTTCTTGCAAAGCGTTAAAAAATATATATATGCATTTGGCAGCTGTTTATTATAGCATCTCAAGATCTCTTTGATTTCTCTGAAGCTTTGGAAAACACATCCAAGACATCTCTTCTACATCAAAACAGGAAAGTTCCTTCCTCAGTCTATTTCAACCCCACCTTCCGGCTCTCAGTGGTCACGGGCAATTCCTTTCTTCTCTCTGGGCCTCAGTGTCCTTGTGAACACAAGTGGAGGGTTAGATTCTTCTCATTTCAGTATGCAATTTGACTTGTTAACTTTTCCTGACCTCAGCACGTGTCCCACCCCCCGGCAACCCTCTCCCCAACTTCCAAGGCCAAGCTGAACCTCTCTTTGTTCTGAGAAAGATACATCTCCTTTCCTCTAGTTCAAGTAGAGCTTTTCAGGTTGAGTTTGCAAGGGATTGGGGAACAGAAAAGTCACGTAAAGCACAAGACCAGTTATGCGCAGTGCAAATGTTCTGACACTAACTTTAATATCTAGTCAAAGGTCAGTATGGGTGAGACAGTTGAGGTGACTTCAAAGCCCGGATCTCCTCTGTCACCTCAGTTCTCTCTGGGGTAGATAAGAATTCTTAATAATAAAAGTTATTATTTACTGCTAGACTTATAAATATTTTTATTTATATACTTTAAAATATATGTCATTAGGGCACCGGGTGGCTCAGTCGGTTAAGTATCCAACTTCGGCTCAGGTCATGGTCTCATGTCTGTGAGTTCGAGCCCCTGTATTGGACTCGGCAGACAGCCCAGAGCCTGGAGCCTGCTTCAGATTCTATGTCTCCCTCTCTTTCTTCCCAACTTGTGCTCTGTCTCTGTCTTTCAAAAGTGAATAAACATTTGAAAATTTAAAAAAATAAAATAAAATATATGTCATTTATCAACAAGAAGCCAAGTAGCCTTGAGAGAGTGGCACTCACATCTGTTTTTCAGATGAGAAAAATAAATATCAGGTAGAAGGTGGTGGAGCTTAGATTTGACCCAGGTTTGTTGGATCGCTTCCTATTGCCTTCTTAATTTGCATCTCTGGTCCAAGGAAGGACTAGCTTTAGAATAATCACTTTGCCTCAGGGCTTCTGCTTCAGATTCTATACATGATGTTGGGTCTTGGTCATGACCTTTGCTCCCTCTCAACCTGCCCATCCCTGCAGTGATTCTGTAGATGGTTTAGACACGCCACACCCAGCCTGAACCAGAATTAGCCCTCTCCTTTCCTATGACACCCAGACATCCTAGAAAGAACTAGACACAAAAAGTTATTCATTTCCTTCTGGAACCTGTATCTCTCTCTGTCCTAGAACTTGGTTCCAGAATATAGTTCCTCGCTGTCATTCCCCATGACACCTGGCTCACCATGGCACCTGGCCCTCTCTATAAAAAGAGGAAAACATTTCTAGAACCAGAGTCATAGCATACCACTCTGACCTGCAGAACCGTTTGCTGCACTCCTACAGATCCCTAGGTGCTTCCTCACCCAACCCATTTCTCCCTGACCTTTTCTTCTTCCCTATAGCTTACTCTCCTGCTATGACTTTTAATGAAGTGCAGTTTCTTTTTTAAATATTATCTAGCTGCCTGAGAAGCTGGTATCCCCTGGCTTACTCCTGGGAATGGATGTAGAATGTCACTTCTCCCACTTGAGAAGGCAGAGACCATATTGGCTCCCTTTTGAGGGCTGAAAGAGATCCATGAACCCAGGGCATTGCTTACCAGCTCAGTTGGCCTGCTGTCTCTGGTGATCCACCTTTTAGATGCTCTCCCAGTTTCCAAGCACTCTCCCATAGTTTTACACACTAAAGACGCGTATACTCCATACTAAATACTCGTATTCCTAACAAATATAGTACCCACTAAGGAAAGGGGAGGGTAATTTCCTTATGCTCTTAACTTGTTATGAACGTATGGGAAAAGATGAAGAGAGGGGACCACCAATGGTCTCATTTCCTAGACACTAAGCCAATTTTAAGTATTCCATGCTAAAGACAAATGGAAGCCTTTACTGATATCAAAATCTAATTTTAATCAAGATATACCTCTCCAAACCTACTGAAACTCGGACAATTTATATCTTGTGCTACTTCTCTTTGGTATTCTAATGGTAGTGCTACAACCATGAAGAAGCTAAAAGAAGAAAGAAGCAGATGTCAATAAGACTATGAACTGATATCATCCGTGCTTTAAATTTAGGGAGTTGGCCACACCCTCCTTCTTCAAGGAAGAAACCACAGTCATTGCAGCCCTGTCTTATCAAATCTAAGAACAGAGCACGTGTATGTTAAATTGAATCCATGGTTAGAAGAAGGGTAAGATTTGGACAGTGGTCCCAAGCTCTGAAGACATACAACTGCAAGAAATACCCAGGCTCTCTTCCCTGCTTTCTTAAAATTTACTATAAAAATTATTTTGGGGGCACTTGGGTGGCTCAATCAGTTAAGCATCCAACTTTGGCTCAAGTCATGATCTCACAGTTTTGTGAATTCAAGCCCCGCATCAGACTCTGTACTAATTAATGCAGAGCCTGCCTGGGATATTCATTGTCTCTCTCCCTCTCTCCCTCTCTCTCACTCTCTCTCTCTCCCCCCCACCCCCGCCCAAATCCTTCCCATGCCCTCTCTCTCAAAAGAAATAAATAAACTCTCCTAATTATCTCAACTCTCCTAATTATCTCAACTCTCATCCTACCATGTGATTTGACTTCAGTAAGATGTTCCCAGTTGCCTGGGCACAGAAAATGGCCATCGGATGAACCGATGTGTGTCTCCCTGCTTTGCTAGTGTTTTATTTTTCTTATTTTTTAGAAGTACCTGTTCTCTTTGTGGCGATTACTAAATCTCTTAGGAAAACTATAGTTTTTCTTTAATAAATACATGTCACTTGCCCCTCATACTTTTTTCTGAATCGCCAGCAGACAGATCCATTTATTTGTAATGTTTCCGAGGCAATCAGGGTCCACCCTGGGAGTGTCTCCTGCATACCTTTTGCTCCCTCTTATAGCTCAGTGCTTTGCATATTGCTTGTTAACCTTGCCAACCAACCCCCTTCATGAACCCAGAAAGAATTTAAAAAGAAGAAAAAAAAAACATTTTCTGAGCAGGCAATGCCTCCTAAACTCAAAATGCCAAATGTTTGAATACAAGCGGTACATATTATGTCCTTGGCATTCATCTGAATGAATGCTTTATCTATGCCTTTCAAAATAGCCCATTGTCTGACTTTAATTAGCCCACTACTCTGCCTTGTTTATGGAACTGAACCGCATTTCCAGGGCTCTCCATGTTCCCCACCCAACCACCTGCTCCTTCACAATTGCAGACATTTTTTTTAAATAATAATAATAATAAAGGCGGACCTTTTGCAAGCCACTTATTTTTTCAGCTGTTCTATTGGTTCTGTAGTTTTGGGTTTTTTTTTTTTTTTTT
>CM053575.1:99317521-99341006 GCA_028646485.1 Cryptoprocta ferox
GACCGTGTTCACTTTCCCAAGGACATAAAATAGTTCATACGCCAGAAATGTAAGACACTTGGAATCACAGGTTTGTTTCTTTTTTTAATTTTGAGATTTTACCATAAAGATACATCCTAAATTCTCTTTATGAACTTTTTTTAAAAATTTTTATTTATTTTTGAGACAGACAGAGACAGAGCTTGAGGCGGGGAGGGGCAGAGAGAAAGGGAGACACAGAATTGGAAGCAGGCACCGGGCTCTGAGCGGTCAGTACAGAGCCCGATGTGGGGCTCGAACCCACAAACCGTGAGATCATGACCTGAGCCGAAGGCACATGCTTAACCGACTGAGCCACGCAGGCACCCCTGAACTTTTATTAACTAGCTGTTTTAATTACAAAACAATGCATGGTAAAATTTCAAACAGAATAAAGGGTATAAAGTAAATAATAGAAGTCTGCCTCTCCTGCTCACCCATCCCCTTGTTCTATTTCCCCAGGGTCACCACAGTGAGGTTCATGTACAGTCTTCCAGGATTTTTCTGTGACACGTTATTAGAAAGAAATTAAGTTGCTATAGCAACAAGTCCATGAACATCAAAATCGATGTTCAATATTTACAAGCACTATTATAAAAATGTATAAATTCATGTTCTCCTAGTGCATTCCCTTCCCCCAAGAAAGAATCTCAACAACATTTTTAGTCTTTCTTGTACCTGTATACTTTTGAAGGCCTTAAGCAAATCATTTAACCCTTTTATGTTCTCCATTTTATATCGATTACATAGTACCTACTTTGCCAGAGGCTGGTGATAATGAAAACAAACTGCAAAACCCAGATGAGCCATTTCTTTGTGAGATAAATCCTCCTCCATCATCTAGGCTTTGTAGACACGTGGCAAGCGTTTTTAAGGATATATCTGTCAATATTCCTTCCTCGCAAATTCTTATTGGCTTCAGGATTGGACCTATACAACATACTATTAAATCATTTAGGAATGCAGGGGTTTTTTCTTGGCCAGAGTACAGTATGAGGGAGAAAGGCCAGCCCTCTCTTTATACACGGGCATCAGGGGGGAAGTTGGTGATAAAGAAGAAAAGAGAGAAAGAGCCCTGGGAATTGGTACAACTGGGACAGGTGGCCAGCAGCCCTCAAAGCTCACACGGTGAGGATCAACCCTTGGCAGGCTCTAAAACAAAGCCAAATAGAGTTTGATATAAAAAATCACCTGCTGGCCTGCCACTCCGCCCCTAAGGAGAGCCCATCAGATCCTCATCGCTGGATCTCTGTTCAGTTACAATAGCCCGTGCGCTCACCCATCGTCCATTTCTGACCCATCATTTTCAGCACTAGATTAAATTTCTAGAATACCGCTACCACTATGTCTACGTAGCTAAGGAACTTCTAAACGACCATTGCCTGCTGCCGGACCCTTTATAACTTGGCTCCCACACCCTCCACCAGCTTCTCTTCAGCCTTCTCTCTGCACACTTCCTGCGCACATTTCTATGTCGGTGACATGCCAGCCTCACATTCAAGCCTTTGCTTTTGTCCTCACGTACAATGCCCCTTACCCTCTCTGCTCACTGATTTCCCTTCATCCTTAAATACTGGACTCAGATACCTCCCACAATATAGTCTGTTCAGTCACCTTCCCCCAACACAGCAACTCACCTCCACCTCCACCCCATGCTCACCCCCACCCCTTACTTGCACTAAATCAAATTACATCCCTAACTAGCTTTGCAACTTTGGACAAGTCCTTTATAGTGTCCATTTATTTTCCAATCTATAGTCTAGAGATAATAACTTACAACAATCTATTTCATTAGTGAGGATTTAATGATAACGTGCATACATCATTTAGCACAGCACAGAAGACATAAAGCACAAAAATATGAGTCACTAATAAAAATGATGAAACACACACCCATATATGTAAAGCGCCTGCTACAGCATCTGGCATGAAGTAAGTATTCATGAAATGCTAGTCCTCCGAACCCCATTCATACAGTTGTGCAACTGTCTTCCCTATAAAACTGTTTGCTGCCTAAGAACAGAACCCATGCTCTATCCCTCTTTTATTTCTGGAAATTACACAATCCTGATGCATAGTAGGCACGTGAAACATTTTTACTAAATCAATTAAATATGTAGAGCATGGACCTGGCACTTGGAAACTAGGTGCATGGACCCCAATATCTCCCAGAATATAATGGGCTCAGTCACTTTTCCCCAAGGCAGCAACTCACCTCCACTCTGCCTCCACATTATATAATCTAGCCTGGATTGGAATCCATGAGTTACTTTTTCCTGGGTACGTCTGCATCAGCTACTTGTTGCTACATGAGAATCCACCCTAACCTTAGGAGGTGAGGAGAATTATGTATTATTTCTCACAATTCTGTGAGTCGGCTGGATGTTCTCCAGGGCTCAGTCATGCCATTGCACTTACTGGAGGGTCGCCATGCTGGAAGTCCAAGATGGCCTCCCTCACATGTCTGGCAGTTGGTACTGGCCATCGTTGGCAGGAGCATTGGAATTTGCATCCACAGTCACTCATCCTCCAGGAACTGAGACTGACTTCCTTAGGAGGAGATTGTAAGGCAGTATTTCAAGCAGGCGAAGGTGAAACTGCAAGTGATCTTGGTGCCTAGACTTTGAAGTGCACACAACATCACCTCTGCTACATTCTGTTAGAGAAAGTTACAAAACCATCCTAGACCCAAGGGGTTGAGGGACAGACTCCACTTCTTGATGGGAGGAGCTGCAAAGAAACCGTGACCATATTTAATCTACCACAAACAGACTTGTCTCCCTAAATGGATCCCAATCCAAGCCTCCAAGTGGCATTTTGTCTAGTGGCTGCAATACACAGCGCTGTGACTTGTACATCAGAGGTGCCCAGGAAATATCCGTTTTGACGGAATGGGCACGCACAGAGAACTTGCTTGTTAGGTCATTAAGAGCTTGATAGAGCAGAAATACAGGAGGCAGACACCTTGGGTTTAAATCTAGTTCTGTAATTTACTAGATGGGGGGTCTTGGGCATACCATTTACCTTCTCTGATGCTCTGTTTCCTTGTTTGGAAAACTGAGGTGATAGTATTTAGTTTATAGTAAGATAACCTTATGGAAAGCACCTGGCTCATGGTAGATGCTTCTAACTGTAGTTCTTATTCATTGTGGAGTATTTTTCTTATTTATAGTTAAATTACCATGTAACTCGGATAAGTGACCCAGGAATCAAAACCTGTTTTAAACTACAAAACTAGTAAAATTTATTAGAACAAGTTGAGTATAGTTTATTCACAGGATAAGATTTCACACCAATCAGAGTGCCCCTAATTCTACTCCATGTTTAACATTAAGTAAGGCATCTGATTCTCTATGCCCATTTTCTTCTGGAAGAAGACGATATTCCAGCCTAACATGGAGACCCATTTAAAGACTAACTGCGTTACATCCAGCATTAACTTTACACTCATTTCAAAGCTGGAGGAAAATCGTATGACTCACAATGGGTCTAAATTCAGGTATTAAAACAAGGTTTTAGAATGTACAGTATTGTATCTTCGACCCCTCTCTCGACCATCGGTTATAGAGAGAGTGCTATGGATTTTTTAAAAGTGAGCCCAGCTGGGTGCCTGGGTGCCCAGGTGGCACCTGGGTGGCTCAGTCGGTTAAGCATGTGACTTCGGCTCAGGTCATGATCTCATGGTTCGTGAGTTCGAGCCCCGCGTCAGGCTCTGTGCTGACAGCTGGGAGCCTGGAGCCTGCTTCTGTGTCTCCCTCTCTCTCTGCCCCTCCCCCACTCGCACAGACATGTGTCTCTCTCTCTCTCTCTCTCAAAAATAAATTAAAATTTAAAAGGAAGCCCACGTATTCATGAGCAGCTTATGATTATTATTATTTAAGCATCATAGCAATTATCTTAAGATTAAAGAGACACTTTCTAAACTACGTCATTGGAATTTAGAAATAAATTATAAAGCAGTGTGAAAAATCTTATGCCAGTCGGAGACCTTTTCCTTATACATTTCAGTATATTTCTTCAACCAGGTTAGCACTAAAATTATTATGGGGTCATAAAAATGACGATAAATGTACTCAAGGTGAAACTCCTAATCTTATCACTTTACTACCTGGGTGACCCATTAGTTCAAATTAACTCATTTTCATGGAGGGGCTTTTGGGGCAGCTGGAGGCTGCTGTGTTAGCTACAGGAAGTTGCAGACTGGCAAATTTCATTCAAATGAAAACCTCTGAATTTGGCTACCTGGCATTGTAACGTCCTGTTGTTTGCTGTATGCAAAATAAAAATTATATACCATCTCTCCTGGTCAAAAGTTATGGGCCCTTCAATATTAATTTCAATATTATTTCCAGAGAATTCATATGATAAGAGGCAACCGTATGAACATACTATCTTGAACGAGGAAGAAAGGAATGTGAGCGTTCCCTTCACAGGTGCAATGACAGCGAGGGCACAAGCTAAAGACGCGTAATGTAGTCTGTTCCTCCTCATCCTGTGAAGTCTGAGAAAGAGACGGGCCAGGAAGCGCCAGCCCAGAAATCTGTCCAGGGAGATCCTTCCCAGTCCCTACACAGGGACTTTAGAACTCAGTTCTATGTTCTGTGAGGCAAGCTGACATGGTACATTATCGTTTTCTTTTAGATTTACCCCCCTAAATATTTCCCAGGCCACCCAGAGAGGGCAGCGTTCAATATAGCTATAAAATAATTAATCTGATGGAAATGTTTTCTGTCATGATTATAGTGGTGGGTCACAGGAGTCTGTCAAAATTTATCAAACTGTATGTTTAAAATTTGAGAATTTTATCATATGTAAATTGCACCTCAGTAAAGCTGACTCCCCAAAATAGTTTATCTATTGAAGGACTAAGGATATATATATATATATATATATATATATATATATATATATGTAGGTGTCAGACAGTAAAGTGCCAATCTTCTTTGTGAGCTTTGATATAATTACATGCTCTCTCTGGATGTCCCTAAGTCTCTCCTATATACTAAGAAAGAAAGAAAGAAAGAAAGAAAGAAAGAAAGAGAAAGAAAGAAAGGGAGGGAGAGAGGGAAGAAGGAAGGAAAGAAGAAAGAAAAGAAAAAGGAAAAATTAACTACGTATGAAATTTTTCTATTTTTATTTTTGAGATATTAAAATGCTTGGAAGGCAGCATGGTGTATTAGTTAATAAATAGGGTCTGAAATTCCAAAGGTCCTTACTTGAGCCCACTCACCACCATCACCACCAGTTCCACCTACTTGGGAACTTGGGTTATTTCTCTGCTTGTCAGTTCCCTCATCATTGAGATGAGAATCATTGCCTATCTTTAGGGATTATGGTGATAATTAAATGAGATACTACATATAACACATCTGGGCATGTGCTTAACAGTTTGTCTAAGAAATGACAAGTATGGGTTTATTAATTACTTCTATTATAATTTAAATCTCTGTGAGAGAATTTGAAAATTAGGATAAAGTAAAATATTTTGTGCCATGTAAAAATAGAAAGGTATCTACATCTAATGTCAATATTTAGGTATTCAACTGTTTGGGTCAGACTAGATGGTCTGGGGGTGGGGAGATCTCACCCACAACAAAACTAGGTCCTGTGTAAAACACATTTTAATAAGTGTTTGTTGACTTGGCAGGAAGTAAGGGAAATCTCCAAGGCTGGAGGAAGTGGAGGAAGGAGTGTTGGGGAGGCTGGGAGATGAGAAATTAAGACATTGAATGATGAGAAGGTGATCACACCAAAAAGGCAACTTCCCCTGAGAACAGGTGTCCAAATTAGCTTTATGCATGACAACTGGTCCTTGAAGAGTTGCCAAGGCTGGGGAGCTGAACTTGGGACTCCAAGATTAACCTGGGGAACCTGGAAGGGAGCTAGCTCCCCAGTGACAGAAACATAAATCTTCTGGAGGAAAACAGTCTCAAAATAGAACCCCAGATTTTCACATATGAAGGTTAACCAGATATGAGTTTCAATCAAAGATCACCAAATGCATAAGGAAGCAAACCATTATGAGTGAGAGTCAGCATAAACAATAAACAATAAACTCAAATGCCTAAACCTTTTAGGTATTAGAATTACCAAATACAAAATATGCAGTCACTTAATAACTAGCAAACACTCAACTAGAGACTATCAAAAATCACCAAGCAGATTTTTAAAAATTCATATGGAATTTATGGAAATGAAAAAATACGTATTCATTGACAATGTTTAAAATGCAATGTATGAGGGGGCACCTGGGTGGCTCAGTTGGTTGAGCGTCCAACTCTTGGTTTTGGCTCAGGTCATGATCTCTCAGCTTTGTGGGTTTGAGCCCCACTCGGGCTCTGCACTGACAGTATGGAGCCTGCTTGGGGTTCTCTCTCTCTCCCTCTCTGTGTCCCTCCCCCACTCGCACTGTCTCTGTATCTCTCAAAATAAATGAACTTTAAAAATAAATAAATATAAATAAATACATAAAAATAAAATTCAACACATGAGTAAAACAACAAATTAACTACAGTTGAAGAAAGAATTAGTGAACTGGATATATTTCTGAAGAAGTCTATAGCAATTTATACCGAGATATAGAACAGAAAATCACGGATATAGAGAGTATAATGGGAGGTTTGTGGTATAGGGGATGAAGTTAAAAGGTTTAACAAACATCTTAACAGAGCCCCAGAAGGAGAGAATGGGGATGATATAGACAAGGCAATATTTTAAAGAGAGGAGGGTTGAAAGTTTTCCAGAGTTACAATGGGGCCAATTTGAACAAATTTGAAGACAAAAGAAGTATATTAAAAAGCAGAGACTTTAAAAATTGGCAGAATACCTAAGTAGATTTTTTTCCAAAGAAGACATCCAGATGGCCAATAGACACGTGAAAAGATGCTTAACATCACTCATCATCAGGGAAATGCAAATCAAAACCACAATGAGATATCACCTCACACCTGTCAGAATGGCTACAATGAAAAACACAAAAAACGGTTGTTGGGGGGATGTGGAGAAAAAAAGGAACCCTAGTGCACCGTTGGTGGAAACGCAAGCTGGGACAGCCACTGTGGAAGACAGTATGGAGGTTCCTCAAAAAATTAAAAATAGGAACTACCATATGATCCAGTAATTCCATAACTGGGAATTTGCCCAAAGAAAACAAAAACACTAATTCAAAGAGATGTATGTACCCTAATGTTTATTGCACATTATTTACAATAGCCAACTTCTGGAAGCAGCCCAAGTGTCCTTCAGTAGATGAGTGCTTAAATATGTGGTATAAGGGTGCCTGGGTGGCTTCAGCTCAGGTCACCATCTCACGGTTTGTGAGTTTGAGCCCCGCATCAGGCTCCGTGCTGACAGCTTGGAGCCTGGAGCCTGGAGCCTGCTTCAGATTCTGTGTCTCCTTCTCTCTTTTTGCCCCTCCCCCTTCTCTCTCTCTCTCTCTCTCTCAAAAATAATTAACCATTAAAAATTTTTTTAAAGATTGGTATATATATAATATATAATTTTTAATTTATATGTATTATATATATATAATATATATAAATTTTAATTTATATATAATATATATATTTTTAATTTATATATATAAATTATATAATTTATAAAATATATAAAAATTTTTAAAGATTAGTATATATATATACAAGGGAATATTGCTCAGCCGTAAAAGAGAATAGAATTTTGCCATTTGCAACAACATGGATGGAGCTGGGAGTACAATGCTAAGTGAGTAAACACAGACTCTTAGATACAGAGAACAAACTGGTGGTTGCCATTGCAGGGAGGGGATGGGTGAAATAGGTGAAGGGGACTAAGAGGTGCAAACTTCCAATTATAAAATAAATGTAACAATAGAGGGTGCCTACCTTACCATGGGTAAGCACTGAGTAATGTGTAGAATTGACAGATCCCTAGAGTTGTACACCTGGAACTAATGTTTACAATGTAATGAATACAGTGAACATTGTATTCAACTCTAGTTCCATCAAGTTTCTTCTAAAAAGCAGAAAGGAAAGAAAACTTGCCTAAAGAGTAACTATAAGGTCGACAGCAATTGTGGAAGCTGAAAGACAGCGGGTGACATCTTTGAAGTGCTGACAGAGCCAGAACTATCACGGAGCAGTTGTGAACCTAGCAATATTATCTTTTAAGTACAAGAGAAAAAGAAAGGATATTTTCGGATAAATAAAAACTGAAATATTTTACCACCAACATCACCTACAGGCAAGGAATTTTCTGACAGATTACTTTTCTTTTTAGAGAGAAAGAGCGAGCGAGCGAGTGTGGGGGAGGGGCAGAGAGAGAGGGAGAGAGAATCTCAAACAGGCTCTACCCAGGTGCCCCTGAAGGATTACTTCAGAAAGAGGAAAATGAATCCTAAAAAAATAGTCTGGAGGAAGAGTAAGCAAAGAAAATAGTGAACACATAAGGAAATCGAATACAGATTTACTTAGTAAAATGATGATGGGGCGCTTGGGTGGCTCAGTTGGTTAAGCACCTGACTCTTGATTTCAGCTCAGGTCCTGATCTCACAGTCAGGGAGTGGAGCCCCGAGTAGGGCTCTGCAGTGACATCTTGGAGCCTGCTTAGGATTCTCTCTCTCTCTCTCTCTCTCTCTCTCTCTCTCTCTGTCCCTCCCCTGCTCACATTCTCTATCTCTCTCTTGCTCTTTCTCCAAATAAATAAACTTTTTTAAAAACATGATGATAATTATGATGTCTAATTTGGGAAGATGCAATATAAGGAAACAAGGTAAAATGCCAGAAAACAGCATACCCACATAAATTAGAGAGGCCTAGTGAGAGCTAATGTTCTGAAGACCTTGTCCGTGGGAGTTTTCAGGGATTGTTCGTAGTCTTTGTTAAATACAAATTTTACGGGTAACTGTAAACAATGAAAACACAGTTGTAATTCCCACAGCAGGTAGAAGGTAAAACTGTGTAGGAGAAATGAACACAAGAGGCTTCTTTTCATCAGATCATAAATAAAATCGACGAGACTCGTAACTGGGAAACCTCTGTAGGGACTTCGGGCGTTAAGTGTGGGTTGGGGGAGGGCAGAGCGCTGCAATTCTGCAGGAAAGGGGGGGGGGCTGCTGAGCAGAAGGAGAGGCGTGGGGAGATCCCAGGGACTGCCTGGTGGCACCGGAGAACGACAGGAAAGCTTTCCCAGCAGAGATGTCAAAAGCTTCGTCAGCTAGACTGAGGCTTATCCACGCCCTGGGGAAGAGGCTACAGGCAGAGCCATGTGAGGACAGAATAGGGTGCTGCCACAGTGGCCATCAGGTGGGGACTATGTCGGTGTCTCACAGAAGCCTTCTGCCTGGCCCAGCCTTGGCCAGAGCGGTTTAAGGCAAGGAGAGAAGGTGGGAGCAGAGGAACGGGATGTCCGGCCCCGGCCAGCATTCAGGACCCCCAGAAGGAGGCGGACGCAGAAGCCGGAGGGCATAGGCCTTGGCGCACGCCTTCGAGGAAGCACCCAGCCAGAGAGCTGGGACTTGCAGGGAACCTCAGTGTAAGACGGGCCCCGGCAACGTGGGAAAATGTGCCAAACACAAGTGCTTCTGGGCTAAATCACTGCTTCCCTTCCTTCCCATATAAGATGTGGGCACCCCTGCCCCTGCCTGCCCATGGCTCCCTTCTGCCACTTCAAAGTGTTCACTTATTAAACAGGAAGACACTTAAATCAGAACATGTTTAGAGGAACTTGCCAGAGATTTGAAGCGGCATTAAAAGGCATGCGAGTAATAAGCACTATGTAACTAGCACTCATTTCCTGCTCACCCTATGCCAGGAACTATTCCAAGTGCTTGGCACGTATGATACAATTTAATCTTCATGTACCCAAGATGACACCACTAATAAGAGGCAGAGCTGGGATTCAAACACATGCACTCTGGGTCCGGAGCCTTCTTCACTCGAATAACTTATACTTCTTCTACATGGTTGGAGCATAGATTTGCTTGGATGAGATTGAACTCCAGTCTGGTGCAATGAACTGAATGCTTGTGTCTGCTCAGAATTCCTATGTCGAAGCCCTAACCCCTCATGTGATGGTGTTTGGAAATGGGGCCTTTGGGAGCTAATTAGGCTGTGAGGGTGGAGCCCTTGCGATTGGGATTAGTGCCCTCACAGAAGAGACACCTGAGAGAGATGAGCTCTTTCCACCACATGAAGACACAGTGAGAAGCAGGCCATGTGCAAACCAACCAGGAAGAGGGTTCCCCCCCCACCCCAAGAACCTGACCACGTGGGCACCCTCCCAGCCTCCAAAACTGGGAGAAACATTTGCTGGATAAGCCACCCCAGCCCGTGGTGTCTGACACAGCAGCCCAAACTGAAGAAGACATTTGGGAAATGATGGTTTGTCCTCACATATTTGAAGGGCCATATATGGAAGAAGGGTTAAGCTTATTGTATGTGGACCAAAAGGATGAGAAATAAGAAAATGATTCTTTTCTGCCTGCTTTGGGAGAGTCGGAAGTGCCCAGAGAAGAAATGGCCTTTCTGAGAGGGTGTTGGGTTCCCCATCACCCAGTGATTCGTTAATGATACCCAGGACCTTGGCATTGGGTGGGGGGCTTATAGGAGGCTCTTCATAAAATCTCTTCCAACTTTTGAGGGTCTCTAGCACTGTGAGTGTCAGGGTCAAGAGCTCAGATCCAAAGAACTAGATGTTGAGGACTCTTAACTTTGACAACAGCTATTTTTTCCCTACATAACGTGGTTGCTGGGCCTCGTGGAGCCAGAATTCGCAATTGTATATTTTAAGACTCTGCACCCCTGGATACCCTTCCTTCAGAGGTCAGCTTGGGTATCACCTGCCCCAGGATGTGTTCCCCACCCCGTCCCTAATACCAGCCTTGGTGCCCCCCTCACTCCATCTTTCCCCGACCATGCCACTTCTCACACTCCACTGAACTGTCTGTTTCTTGGTCACTCTCTCTGTTAGCTTCCCAGGGCTGCAGTAACATTAACTACAAATGGAGTGGCTTAAAATGCCCAAAATGTACCGTCTCACAGTTCTGAGACTAGAAGTCCAAAATCAAGGTATCGGCAGGGCCAGACTCCCTCTGAAGGATCTAGGGAAGCACACCTCCCTGCCTCTTTCAGTTCCTAGTGGCTGCTGGCCCACAGTCCCCCGGGGTCCTTAGCCTGACATTGCATTGCTCAAACTTCTACCTCTGTCTTCACGTGGGCTTCTTCCCTCTGTGTCTGAGTCTCTGTGTTTCTCTCTCCTCTTTTCATTAGGACACCAGTCATGTTGGATTTAGGGCCCGCCCTAATTCAGTATGACCTCATCTTAATTCAACTAGTTATATCTTCAAAGAGCCTATTTCCAAATAAGGTCACATTCACAGATACTGGGGTTAGGACTTCCATACATCTTTTGAGGGGACATAATTCCACAGACATCATCCCCCAACCTCCCATGATCACTAGACCGTGGGCTCTTTGAGCACTGTATCTTTATTCCATACATTTTTGTTGTGTCTACTATGAACCACATTCTGTTTGGGGCACGGAGCACAAGCCATAGTCAAGGTCAAGTGAAGGCAGACTGTAGAACAGTGACCACTCAGTGCTGAAGCCAAATGCCAAGCATATGCATGTATGTATATAAAGCACATGGTATATATTCGATTTTACCACAAACAGTAAAAAAAATGAAGTACAAATTATTCCATTTCATCTAGCCTGTGCTTTTTGGCATGTTTACCAGAATCTAACTTTGGTTTCTCTCTGTCCCTCATAAAACTTTGTTCTCTGATACCTGAATTCTTTTTTTTTTAAATTTTTTTGTAATGTTTATTCACTTTTTAGAGAGACAAAGACAGAGCACAACCAGGGGAGGAGCAGAGAAAGAGGGAGACACAGAATCTAAAGCAGGCTCCAGGCTCTGAGCTGTCAGCATAGAGCTTGACACACGACCTGAGTTGAAGTCAGAATCTTAACCGACTGAGCCACCCAGCCACCCCTCTGATACTTGAATTCTTAACCTAGGTTGCCCTCCCAGTTTAGTCCCCAACTAATGTTTCTTAATATCAGAATATAAAGCTTATAAAATGTATCCCTAATCTTTTTTTTTTTTAATTTGAACTTGGAACTAAAGAAAACACTTGCACTCTCTTTGCCTTCCAGAGCGGAGTCACCAACTCCCAGTCTCCATTTGCCCAGATGCCAGGTGAGTACTTAAGTTCAACGAGCAGTTAATGAATTCCCTTTTGAGTTCAAGTCAGGCATTGAGAATTCCATTCTTTTAGAACTGGCTTATAGCGCCTTCAAAATCTTACTTTTGCAAACAGGTTATTTTTAAAATATAAACTTAGCAAAGACAGACCTAATTCAGTCATTCCTGAGTTCAGAATTCATTCTGTCTTGCAGGCGGCCTTTCCATCCCTCGCCCAGCAGAAGCTTCGTGAGCAAAAGCAATAGCAGTTAGGCCCTCGATACAATTTTAAAACGTGTAAAATTCTGGTACCATGATCTGATAGCTTATGCACCTGCTTTGAAACAGAAAGAGAGAGACGGGGGGGAGCAGATGGAGGAACTACCATTTATTGGATGCTCTCTATATGTCAACCCCTTTGTTAACCATTTGGTATTCATTTCAATACATGTGTCTCCTTCAGTGCTCCTGCAGGGATGGAAAGGGCTATTCCGATTTAGTAAAGGTGTTGGCGACTCCCATACACATGTGTGCACGCGGGCACACACAGACACACCCTCCTTTCAGAGCCCAAACTCAGAAGTGGCAAAGACTTTCTCAAAAATTTTAGGAAGCTTTGCAGCTGGATCAGGAAAGGAATAAGAGCAATAGGACATCCCACATATCTGAATGTGTGTTGTGTTTCCCAAACATATTTATCATCCCTGGAATCTGGCTACATCTGCTCCCTCCTATAGAAGGAAATTTTTGCAGCTTCTCTTACTTTCTAGAATTATTCCTCCTTTTTTTAGGGAGAAAAATATATGCTTAAGAAAGCACAAGGGTTTTTTGTTTTTTTTTTCTGCATGGTTGTTTTTATTTGGAAATTGGGAGTATAGACATGAAGTTCTAAGCTCCTAGAAGACTTGTTTACATACTCTTCATTCTCCCCTCAGCTTTAATCACTTCCGCGGATACAAATTCATGGCATGAAACAGAATTTTCTTTATTGATATTAATTTTCACTTGCACAGATTTTTTTTTCCTGTGCAACTATGCTTATGATGAAACCCCTGACTGCAGCTTTCAAATTCATGAGCAGATTAGAAGTCTGGGGCTATAGCATTTCAGATGACAGTAGAAGAGTAGAATTTGCTGTAAGTTTCTACAGGGAATTTTGATTTCCTCCGAATGAATGAATAAATTTACATATAATTGTTTAACACAGTATTATGCTCCTGGATTTACAGCAAAGTAGAAGACATGAGCCCTGCCCCCGTGGAGACGGCAGGTGGATTAGAAAGAGGGTTGTAACTCTGCCGAGTGAGTAGTGAGCATAATGTAAACTGCCGCAGCGCGTGTCAAGGGCCAAAGTGCCGTGTAGGTGGAGTAACGGACGACTGTGTCATGATAACACAGGGGAAAGGTCTTCTCTCTTGGTGGAGAAGCAGAGTGGGCGGGGACTGCATGGGCGGGGACACAGTGGGCGGGGAGGAGAAGCAGAGTGGGCGGGGACACAGTGGGCGGGGACACAGTGGGCGGGGAGGAGAAGCAGAGAGGGCGGGGACACAGTGGGCGGGGAGGAGAAGCAGAGTGGGCGGGGACACAGTGGGCGGGGACACAGTGGGCGGGGACACAGTGGGCGGGGACACAGTGGGCGGGGAGGAGAAGCAGAGAGGGCGGGGACAGAGCGCCCACTCCAGTTAGGGGCAGATAAGAAAGACACGCGCCTGCCTCTCTTCCCAGTTCAGCCCTTTTGTGACCTCAGGGTGTAGAGCTTACCTAATTAGACCACATCCACCACCAGCTGGAATAATGAAACCATCAGTGGTACAAAGCTTGAGTCTTACCTCTTTGAACATGTGTTTCCTGCTGCAACGGAGCCACTGGGTCTGAAAGTCTTTAGCAAACACCTCTCTTCCCTTATGGGACAATTTCACTGGCCCTGCCCTCAGTGAGACTCTTGGCAGCTTCACCTTCTTCCCCTGGTTTCGCCAAGGGAAACTTACTGTGGGAGGTATTCCCTTTTCAAACTCGCCCAGGGCCCAGGTGAGCTGAGTCAGGGACTCGGCATGGACACAAGAGGGCAGCAAATAACACCAGACTCGTCAAAGCCAGAAAACATTTTTTTTGCAGTCCTCTTTCTGACTTGGGGGCATAGAAGCTCTATCATCCCAAAGCAAGCAAGCCATTTCTTGATGCCTGCTAGGTATGAGACATCTGATAAAAGGTCAGTCCACAAAGAAGTCGAAGCAGCGGACAACCTGCCTCTGATTCGGGGTGGGGTTATCCTATCACCTTATCTGGAAATACTGCATCTCAGATAACACGCCCAGGAGCAGCCTGTTGTTAACAGTCCTGTGTATATGGGGTCAGAGCTCAGAAGCTGTAAAAAAGACACTTCATTTGATATAATGTAAACGTCAAAGGATTCCTTTCCTTGTCTCCTTAAGCCCGAAGTTTTCCTAGCACAGTAACTGGAACACAGAAGGTGCACAGTAAATGCACTTGGGCTGAGTGAATGAGAAGTTACGGCACTGTCTCGAACTCCTCTCCAAAGGCCAAATGAATTTTAAACATATTAGTTATTTGGGCTGGACCAGTTAAAAGAGGCAATGCAGCAACATTTAATGCTTTTCAAACAGATGAACATATCGGAGCGGGGGGTGGGGGAAGAGAAGAAAGGGAAACAAACCGTGAGAGACTCTTGACAATAGAGAACAAACTGAAGGTTGATGGAGGGAGGTGGGTGGGAGATGGGCTAGATGGGTGATGGGCATTAAGGAGGGCACTTGTGGGGCACCCTGGTGGCTTAACTGATTAAGTGTCTGACTCTTGATTTCGGCTCAGGTCAGGATCTCAAGGTTTGTGAGATTGAGCCCCACAATGGGCTCTGTGCTGACAGCAAAGAGCCTGCTTGGGATTCTCTCTCTCCCTTTTTCTCTGTCCCTTCGCAGCTCACACTCCCTCTCTCCCTCTCTTAAAATAAATAAACTTAAAAAAAAAAAAAAGGAAGGCACTTGTGATGAGCACTGGGTGTTGTATGTAAGTGATGAATCACTGAATTCTACTCCTGAAACCAATATTGCAGGATATGTTAACTAGCTACGATTTAAATAAAAATTTGAATAAAAAAAAAAGACCGTTTCCCACCTGGAGGGTCTCAGCTGCAACAGATATGCCTGGTCTTCCCAGGAGAGATTTTTGCCAGTTTGTTTTTCCTTTGGCAACAGGTTCACCGGTAATGTCAGGTTACTATGGTGTCAGAAGATCTTTCCTCTCTGACTCAGACTTCCACAACTCGAAACAATTTGCAAACGACGTCTGCACCTCGAGCCCCTCGAAGGCCTTTCCCTGTGAGTCCCCGGCAGGGCAGAGCCACCCGGCCCTCCTGGATTCCTACTTCCCGGAGCCCTATGCAGACCACCGGCCCCCGCCGGGCCTGACCCCCAGCACCGGCTCTCTGTTCAGCGCCTCGCCCCTGCCTCCGCTCCTGCCGCCACCCTTCCCCGGGGACCCCACGCACTTAGTGCTTGTGAGTATGCAGGGAGTAAGGTGAGGCCTGGGCTCGCACGGCATCTGGCCAGTCGTTGTGGTTGGCAACCAGATGGAAGTCAGATCTGGCTTGCCCTGCACACCCCTGAGGCTGCTTTCCCAGGACACACTCTGAGGGGGCCCTCCTCAAAATCCATGCACACCCGCACACCGTGACTGCTACAGGGTCTATCTATCTAGGGTCTTGGGAGGGGACGACTATAAGGCAGGTTTATATCCATTTTGTTAGGACTCAACTGATTTTGCCAGACACTCCCCCATGGAAGAAAGAGCACTGAAGTGACTTCTCCCACGTGACTAGGCTCTAATCCACCAGGGCAGGCCATCAAAGTGTCTCCTTCCCTCCCAGTCCCCCTGCCCCTTTCCCACAGTATTTCTACCCTATAGAATCATGTTTTCCCTCAATCCTAACAAAGAGGTGAGTTTATAAAGATCTGAAGAATATCAACACCGATCTTATAGAAAACTGTAAAGCCTTCAACTACAAAGGAATCCATCTCTAAAGATGGGATTTTAGACACAAGGGGGCAGGAATTAACATTATGGAGGTACCTCCTCCAGCCAGGAACTCCTGTGTGCCTCTGTTCCTTTCATACTTGCAACAACTCAGGATATAATTCTTAAGGCCCCATTGTACAGATGAACAAAGTGAGGTACTCAGTGTGAGGAAGGTAGTAAGTGGCATAGCCATGAGCTGAACCTGACTGTTTCCAGCTCCAAGCCTCTGGGAGTCCTACCTCTTGGCTCACTGAGGGCAAAAGTCCAGCATGTGGTTTAGAGACCTACTCCTCCCGGGAGCAGCCAGAACTGACGTCCCCACTGTGAAAAGGGCGTTCTAGGACCCCGGGTATGGTGAAGCTCAAAAAGAATGCAAGACACAGTACATTGTAATTGGTAAAATGCTGTATAAATGTTCACTTTATTCTCTCATTTCACTCATTTAGTGGTGTTTTCTGGGAAAGGAGTTGTCATAAATGTAGAGAATCTCATTCTTGAGTAAGAAAGGAAATAAAACTCTCTTCGCTGCTGTCAGACACCAGAGGGAACAGGTGCCTGGTAAGGAAGCCTGAACAGCAGAGAGGGGACACCAAGGCCCCTCTTGAAGCCATGGTCTGACCGCAGCCAGTGTTGGTGAGGAAATCTGTCCCTGTCAGAGTATCATCCAATGACTAACCCCAGTGACTTTTCCGTTCTCCTCAGAGGGACTCATGGGAGCAAACGGTGCCCGATGGTCTCGGCCAGGCAGACCCCGTGCCCGCCGACTCGCTGCAGCCTTTGCCGCCGGGCCCCGGATGCATCTCCCAGCTGGAGTCTGGGACCAGCGCTCAGCACAGGAGCTCCAGCTGGGGGGCCCCCCTAGCGGGCCCTCAGTCCTACTCCCTGCACGCGCTGGAGGATCTGTACCACGTGCCAGGGTACCCCACCCCATCGCCCTATCCCTTCACCCCTTTCATGACCATGTCCAACGACCTACCACACAAGGTGGTGTCCTTCGCCCCGGAGGAGGGGGCAGACACCCCCGCCCTTCAGGACCCTTCTTCATGGACCAAAGAAGATGAGAGCGTGGCGTGGGAGTCCTATGAGTGCCGCAGAGCTTACTGAAGGGAGCCCCGGAGGACTTCTGGGTCTTTCTCTGAGGTGGGGTCTGTATTTCAAGGACTGTTTGCAGTGCGGTAGCTCATTCATTCAGAACAGGCCATGATGCTGCCCTTTGTTAACGGACCGTGGGATTCATTTGTAATCCTCCCTACCACAGCCCCATGAAATACAACGTACATTGATTTGGGACATCAGGGACCGAATTCTAGTGAGACACCTGCGAGTGATGTCTTTTTGGAACTTCAGTAACGCACTACATTCTGAATTTCTGTTACCTTTGAACCATCGTATTTGGCGCTCATAGTTTTCTTAAGTTACATTAAAAAGTTTATGCAGATCGTAAAATACACTGATTTTCCTGTGCAGTTTTTCGCGGTGATGAGCTATGTGTGTCCTATCGTAAGAGAGAAAGGATGGGATATAATGTAGATTAGGGCATGTGAAACAAAACTCATTTTGCATCATGTGATTTCTGAAGAGTAAAATGTTATGTATGTGTCTCTCCTTAGTGACTTGAAAAGGACCAGTAACAAATACAGCGCCATATATAAATGCTTTATTGTGGTTAAAATTGGATGAGGTCAGGAGGCTATGGCTTCATAAATACCTAGCTTTGACTCTGCCCTAAAGTCTGGGATGTCAAAAAGTGAGTCTAATCCAAAAAACAAAAAACAAAACAAAAAAGATCCCAAAACTTTCTTTGATCCATAGTAGCCTTAATTAAGCTACATATTGTTTCTCTGATGAAAAAACGTCTAGTTATTAGAGTGGATTGGTGGAATGGGTGTTCCGTGATCAAGTAAGAATAAATAAAGAAAATGCTGAGAGCAGGACTAGGCTGTTGGCAAGGAAAAACAGACCACAGAATACCAAGAAGCAAAGAGGCTTTGGAGGATGATTGTCATGTGTGAACCAGTAGCATTCCACACATCCCCCATTTGAAGGAAGACCTGGTTGGCAGCTCACTGGTCAGAACTGTATAGCTCTTATTGTGGACAAATGAAGAAACTGACGTCTGAAGCCTCCATCTGTCTCATGTAATTGACTTACATGAGAAAGTGGATTCCTTGGCCAGTAGAGTTCACACAGCCCCTCACAAAAGCCTTGCATGCCCTCTGACTTTGCAAAGCAGGAGTCGAGGCCCCCAGGTCACACCCACACTCCTTCTACTACTTTCTGCCACCTTCTTTTCTTTATTCCCTTAGCACATTTTCCTCTTGACCCAATGCCTTTTCCTTCCATCTCCTGGGGACCCATTGCTCTCATTTTCCACCTGGTTGCCTAAAGTCACTTAATAGAGTTTCCATCACTTCCTCCATTATGGTGTCCCATGCTCTACCGTATCTAGGTAGGAGTCCAGAAAAACCAAATAAGGGCATTAATTCACACTTAGAAGTGACTAATTGATACTCTTCCTCCATGCCCTTCAAGGGTATTTTCCAGCTAAGCAAGCACACTCCCAATTTATGGAGTGCCCGCAGAAATGCTTGGATCGGGAGCCTTCCTTTGCCTCACATCCCTCAGCTCCCTCCTGGGAGAGCAGCCTGCAGGAGCAGATCAGGAAGGAGCTCTGGTGGGTCCCCAGTCGCTGGGCTGCCCTCTCCCAGATCCCCTGCCCTAGATGTCCCCTCTCACCACCCCTTGTCACAGCCCAATCTTCACTTCCCTCAACATTAGCTCTTCAGTGTGGTGGGGCAACTTCCACTATGCACAAGAGAGCTGCTCTTTCCTCTTTTGTTAATGTTTATTTATTTATTTTGAGAGAGTGTGTGTGTACTTGCAAGCAAGGGAAGCGATAGAAGAGAGAGAGAGAGAGAGCACATGCAAGCTAGTGAGCAGGGGAGGGGCAGAAAGAGAGGTAGAGAGAGAATCCCAAGCAGGCTCTGCAACAGTGCAGAGCCTGACGCGGGGCTTGATCCCATGAACCGTGAGATCGTAACCTGAGCCAAAACCAAGAGTCAGACTCTCAATTGACTGAGCCACCCAGGTGCCCAGAGAGCTGCTCTTTCTTAAGTCCAGTGAGATTTGAGACCTCAGTCCTGGTCCTGGGATCTTTAGCAGAGCCCTCCATCATCCAGGCCCCTGCATCAGAAAGAAGAGATCTGGCCTCTCTATAAATTTAGGGGTCTTCACAAGGTCTCAAAAGCCATTTTTCTAAATTGGTTGTGTAAATTTCATAATAATTAGAGTCAACTGTTGCTTACCATTGTCACTAAGAAGTACACAATAGTAGTTGTGTAAACCAAAACTATGTGTGCACATCACTTTAGCTTTTGTCTGATTGTGAACGCCGAATGGTAGATGTGATCCTTCCCCATAGTTTCATCTTCTCTTGTGTTATGATCATCTCCTCACAACCTAAGGGTGCGCTGGCTCTCAGCTAAGTAGAACGCCACCACCAGACATCACATGGGGGAAAACACAGAAAGCGCAGTGCCCTCTCCATTCTCCTTGAAGCATCATGGCGTTTGACAAAATTAATTTACCAAAAAGGAGACCTACACAGGCCCATACTGCGCTGAAGGATCCATTTTAGCTACCCCTGTAAGGGGGACGGGGCTGTGGGGAGTGGTGCTAGTAATTCCCAGTGGTAGAGGATTTTTAGGAATTCTATTTCGCTTGACAGAGTGTTTCTATATTATTACATGTATTTCAATGTGGTTCTGCTTTATTCTGGGAATTTGAGATACTTGGTTAAAAAGTGAAGCCATGCTACAACATTATGACATGGAAATTAATCCTATTTCCCTATTCCCAAGTACCTCTGTTTCCTGCTGCACGCCAGGGACTTACTGCACCTTCTCATAATAATGCACAAGGCCAGTGTCAGAAAAAAATGCACATCATCCTCTTCCTCTCCTTCCTTAGGTCTGCTATCCTCAGACTCATAACTTTCCTGGGGAAAGCAGGGAAAATTAGAGAACTCAGGTTCAAAACACTATCTCTTTTAGGTCCTTTAAGGCTTAACAGAGGCAGAGATGGTGATGGCAAGTTCAAGTTACCGAAGACAGCTGGCTAGATAATAATGTCAAGAAGAAGCGGAAAGCAAATTTTGCCCTGCAGAAACTGCAATACCCACAATCCTCCCCAAACCACTGGACACAGACATTCCAGTATGTAGTCAGTGTTTGTGTTCCTCCCACACGTTATACAAACCCCAGAATGAAAGAAAACCACGCCTTTACCTAGTTTCTTTCATTTTTTTTAATGTTTGTTTATTTTTGAGAGAGACACACACAGTGGGAGTGGGGGAGGGGCAGAGAGAGAGGGAGACACAGAGTCTGAAGCTGGTTCCAGGCTCCGAGCTGTCAGCACAGAGCCCGATGCAGGGGCTCGAACTCACGAGCCGCGAGATCATGACCTGATCCAAAGTCAGACACTTAACTGAGCCACCCAGGTGCCCCTACCTGGTTTATTTAATAAGTGCTTTTAAATGAGCATTATGACTTGTGACAGCTCACTTAATAATAGAATATGATGGTACTGTTGTGGTAGAGGAGGAAATACTCCAGTTCTCTGAAGTATTAGAGCTCTTTACAAGAAATTCCACAAAGGAAAAAGAATTCCTAATCCCAATAATAAAATATACATTTACATGCATATAGATGTACCCACACATATATACATATATGTGTGTGTATGTGTGTGTGTATAACTAGTATCTCTGTGATCCATTTTTTCTTTTTTAAAAAATATTTATTTATTTTTGAGAGAGAGAGAGAGAGAGAGAGAGTGTGTGTGTGTGTGTGTGCATAAGCAGGGGAGGGGCAGAAAGAGAGAGAGAGAATCCCAAGCAGGTTCTGTGCTGTCAGCACTGAGCCCAACATGGGGCTGGATCCCACAAACCGTGAGATCATGACCTGAGCCAAAATCAAGAGACGCTTAACCAACTGAGCCCTCCAGGTGCCCTTGATCCATTTTTAAATATGTAAATCTAAATAGTACATTCACAAGAAATAAAACATCAGTAGCACTTAAAAAACTGAAATAACTATAGATTGATCGAAGGTCTAAGTCACATTACGTTATAGTGATTCTAGCAACCACACACCAAAATCATACTTTGTTTAGGTTCCATCATTACGTTCTGTCTCAAGTATCCTTCCTCGTCAAAACATCAGACCGTGCCTTTACAGATCCTATTCACTAACGACTGACTCTAGAGAGCTTAAATGCACAATCATTCATTCACACTAACGAGTGATTCTCTGACTCAACTCATCACGTAGAGGACTCACAAGTGGCCCAGCAATGCGTCTGGCTTAGTGCCCAGCATGTTGTAGCTGCTCAGTAAAACCTTGGTTAGACTGAACTACAATAATACCACAAAAATGAATAACTGTTTAGATCCTGACACTATGGGTGGCAATTCTCTGAGACTGATGTATTAGAAAACACTACCATGTTTCTTATCTAACATTAGCCATAATCTGCAAATGTTGATGTGAGTAGTGGATACTGGGCATTAGTGATAATATATTTGAGATGATGGACTTTGTATTTTTAAATATCTCTAAGAAGGAATACTACTGAACTTTGATGTAGCACACAAAAAACGTTCATATATTCATTTAGTATCAACGTACTATACACAGTTTATGTTGCTAAGAAATCTTATAAACAAAAGTTATTCAATATTGGGTGTTTTCTCTGGTGTCATTAAAACAAACATGATAAATAGATAAGGAACAGAATCCTTAAAGATCAGGCTAAGTAAATAGTAATAAAATCTTCTATAATTATCCATAAATGATAACACGGTGTTATCTTTGATCCTTGATACAAAAGTGCCTTCTTATACTCCAATAAATAAGATGTGTGGATTTGCAATATGTAATATCATTATCAGAACATTTATAAGCTGAAAAGGGAGGACAGTATAAAATCTTTACAAGTTCCGAAAGGAAGAAAACGTAGAGAAAAAAAAATATCTAAGAATTAGCTCTTTTGCATTAGGAAAACTGATAAATGTCCCTACTGACCTTCTTCCTAATGAAATACCTGGAGTGGAATGATCCAAAAGTTTAATGCTTAGTAAATTAATTTAGTCATAAATGAAAGATCACTCAACTGTTTTATTTCTTAACCTTGGTAATATATTCATTGGCTTTTATCACAGTAATCTTTATATGTTTTTGTATGGCATAATAAAAATGTTTTAAGTAAAAGGTGAACTTTTCAAGCGGTGTCTGATAATATTTTCCTTATTTAAATGATAAATTAGCAAATCCTCTTCCCTACAGAAGCCTCTTCAGGAAAAGTTAAAAGTTTGGATATGTTTTATGGCAGGAGACTGAATTATCACAAATCATTAAACAACCTCCGTCTCTAAGTCTTCCTGGTCGTTTTCATACGGACCAAACACTCACTCTGGACCCAGGAAGTACTCGTGTCTGCCATGTTTTTTGGAACTTGATATTTCCCCCAAGGTTTGGTAACAGTGTCCCAAAGTCAAAATGACAAAAGAACTTTGCATTAATGAAGAGAATTTTAGAGCTGTAGTCAAATTTGGAGGGAATAAATTCCTCCTTCCTTATACTGAAAGTGTTTCCATATTCATGAAATCTCCTACTTTGGGGGTAAAATGTAATGCTCTCCAGTGTCATTTGCATACAAAAGCCTGCCAAAGAAATTCAGTTCAATATTCCATTTAAACTTTCAAAATAAATGTATTCTATTCCCATTATTCTGGGTGCTCAGTGTCTCTAAGAAAGTCTCTGACAAACGAAAGGCTTTCTCAGCTCAATGGCTCAGAGATCTAAAAAACTAGAGAAACTATGGATAATAAGCCTCAAAAAGAAATGGCTTGGGGCAGGGGCGCCTGGGTGGCTCAGTAGTTTAAGCATCCGACTTCGGCTCAAGTCATGATCTTGGTATCGTGTATATTTATAATCAGTATATGCTGTTGGAAGAATGAATCAGTGACCGAACCAAACAAACAGTGAGAGGACGGAAGTGAGAGCACAGGTATTCCATTTTATTTACAAGGCAGTTGATGGCAGAAACCAGGACTTGGTGCTCCTGGTGCTGGAAATCACACCTGGTACATAGTGGGTGCTCAACTAACACCTAATTGGATTTTGGCTCAATCAATGATCATTGTGCTTAAAGCAGGCCAATAGTGGAGCTCCCTTGTCAAGTCTGGGTTCCCATTGCCTTAACCCAGGAC
>CM053575.1:99341506-99360511 GCA_028646485.1 Cryptoprocta ferox
CAATTCAAGAAACGGAGGAAAGCAGTGACAGGAAGCAAGACAAAGAAAAGGACACTTGGGAAAAAAGTAAATAGAAAGTCCAAAAGACAAAGAGGACAATTTTAAAAAGCAAACAAAAAAGTAAGTGGAAAACAAGAAAAGGAGGAAGACAAAAAAGGAAAGAAGTAATGGACGAAACTCTGAGGACAAGAGACCACCGTCCCTAATTCCCCAGTTTTGTTCTCAATTGTGTTACAAGGAGCGGTGCCCAGACCACCGCTGGGGGGAGAGCAAATGGGGTCTCTGAACCGACCGTGTCCTTCCTCATGAGTCTCGTCCTCCAGCCTGACGCCCATCAGGGACACTCAGGACACAGACGCAGAGGCCTCTGTCGAAAGAGGCTCCAGGAGCTGAGAGATTCCAGCTGGGCTTGAGACGGACACACCGCATGCTGCCCTCCACCGCCAGGTCACATCTCAGGTGCTCCCAGCCCCGATCCCCTGCCGAGCAGCTCCTACCTGTCACAGACTCTAGTGTCTTGTCACCCTAAGGGACCCCCATTCTCCCCTCTGCATATATGTTCTACCCTGCACTGGACACATTCCAGGGAACTCAGATTATTTTTCGGGTGGCCTATGGGGGCTCAACTCTACTTTTATGCATTTCACAGAACTCAGGGAACAGAGGCCCATAACCACCGCCCAGCCTGGCCTCATGGGAACGTCTTGGCTTATTTGCAAAGGGAACCCCATCCTGCTTCTCTGTCATCTGGTGCTGCCCCCTTCCCTCAGAGGCTGGAAGAGGGTCTGGCCCGGCACTCCCTCCCTCCCTGGACCACTCCTGTCTTCTCAAGCTTCCAAATCACACGGAAGAGTCACAGCAAGCGCTTGGAGAACACAACGCAACGCAAGCACAGTTCTGTCATTTGTGAGGGGCTTCGGCCTGGACCGACCCGCCCGCATCCCGAGCGCAGGCCTCACCCGCCTCTAACCCGAAGTGTGAAGGCCTGAACACAAATCCGTGTCCTGTCAGCTAAAACGAGCAGGACCCAAGCTTATCCATCTCGTTTCTCAACACAAACTCCTGCAGCAAACAGGAGGGCAGGGGTGGCTCAAGACAGAGAAAGAGGAGACAAGCGGGAACTTCACAGTGAAGAAATGCCAGCCTCAGAGGACACCTCGAGGGTGAGGCCCCACAGGCATCCCCAGCTCCTTGTGGAGAAGCAAAGGGGCTTAAGGGGCAGGCATTCTGTCTTGAAACCCCAGTGTCCGCGGCCCACACAGAGAGCCGGAGGGAAGTCAGGGCAGGCAGCAGGTGGCCAGGCTGGCCGGAAGGACATGAGGCACAGAGAGCTGAGGCCTCTGCCCGCCCTCCGGCCTGCAACCTGGAGCCCACGTGACTCCTTCCCATGCTGAACCTACTGTCTGCCATGTTCACTCCCCAAAACCTGAGATTTTCCCTTAAAACGGAAACTGGGGACATGGGGATCAGTCTGGCCGGCCAGCCTGGCTCAGGTGGTCATGAAGGGCAGCCTAAGTCACTCAGGGAGCCTGGAGCTGCCTTTGAGGCAGAAATACAGAGCATCTTGGAGGACTCCTGCTCTGTCTGTGGAAAGGTGGGCAAAAATGCTTAAAATACAGTAAAAGCAAGGCCCGGGACCCAAAGGGGTCTCACTCCCTGTTTCTCTGGACTGTCTGTGGGGTGCCTGTGTGCAGGATTTCTGCAGAAGATAGTCCATTTTGTTAAGCCTTTGAATATTCAAATTGAAAGTATCGCGCAATCATTGATTGTCAAATCATGGGTTTCTAGAGGTTTTAAATACTTGGCATGAGGGGGAAAAAACTCAAACCTATACCCGAAGGTATAAAACATTGATTCTGTTTGTCTCCTGCTCCAGGAACCTGGGTGCAGCTGGATGCTTTGGGAAACTTTAAAAATGTTGCATCTCTGTTTCTCTCCTTGCACAGGAGCCTCCTAGGCGCTGAGTTCCTGCAGCCGCAGCACCCAGGCACCGGCCCAGCTTCTGCTGACCACGATGTCGGGTAACTCGGCCTCTTCTCCTGGGGTAGGGTCACGCGAGCCAGGGGTGTTTCGATCCGGGTGTATTTCCACAGCTTTTCCTGCATAGGACAGAGAGGCACGAAGTCAGGGCGTGCAAGTATGAGCCCGGGATCCCGAGATGGCGCGGGCCACGCCGTGACCGCTCCCGCTCGGCGCCTGCTCCCGAGGGCAGAGAGGCCCAGAGGCCGTGTTGGCCGCTGTGGACGTCCGCGTACCCCCCCCCCCCGATCCCCCACCCGCCCTTCCACTTTGCCTCGGCTGTGCCCCTGGGACTTGGCGGCGCGGACTCTGCGTGCCCAGGAGCGGCGGCGGGGGGAGCTAGAGGCTCGCGGTGAGCCCGGGACGCGGGCAGGGCGCGCGGGGCTGGACGGAGGCCGCCCCCCGCTGCGGCCCCCGAGCTGCACCCGCTTCCCAGGGGGCTGCGAGCCGCGCGGGGCCGGCGGGTGCGGGAGACCGGGCCGCGCACAGGGCGCGGCGCCCGCGCCTCGCGGGCCAGGCGCCGGATCCCCTGGGTCTGGGCGGCGAACAGCGCAGCCTGCTTTCCTGGGGGGACCCCTAGCTCCCGGGGCGCGGCGGGGGGCTCCCTGCGGTCCGGCTGCGGTCTCCGCAGTGACCAGGCGCGGCGCTGGAGGCACTGTCGCCAGGCGCCCGGGCAGCTCGAGCGGCCGCCGCGATCCCCGAGCCCCGGGGCCCAGCCCCTCCCCGCGCGGCTGCCCCGGCGCTCGCTCCGGGGTCGAGGTCAGGGCCCGGAGTCGCGGGCGCTCCCGCGGCCACCCCGGATCACGAAAGCCCGCCGGCTCGGCCCGGCCCCGCGTGGTCCCACCTACTCACTGCGACTCCGCGGGGCCGACCCGGGACGCCCCGGCTCCCTCCCCGCCGGCCCCGAGCGCGGCCCCTTCCGCGGGGCTGGACTCCCGGCGGGCCGCGCCACCCCCCGGGAGCCCGGCTCTGCGCGGCCGGGAAACGCCTGCACCCGAAAGGGAGGGGGTGGGGAGCGACGGGAGGAAGGGAGAGCCGGAGCGGGGCCGAAGGAGGGAGGAGGAAAGGATGGAGAGCGGCAAAGGCGGAG
Organism: Cryptoprocta ferox; assembly: GCA_028646485.1. Taxonomy (NCBI): domain Eukaryota; kingdom Metazoa; phylum Chordata; class Mammalia; order Carnivora; family Eupleridae; genus Cryptoprocta; species Cryptoprocta ferox. Next base: position 99,344,616 of record CM053575.1, read on the forward strand.
AAAGGGGGCGAGGGAGCCCAGGCCGAAGAAGAAGGGGCGGGGGGTAGTGCTTCGGGCCTGGGCCCTTTTACTGAGGTCGGTGGAGCAGCCCGAGGACCGCGTTCTCCACCCCCACCTGCCTGCCGCTATTCCCGGGGCTGGCTGCCAGACCCAGGGCACGCAGGGGTCGGGCCTCCCCAGAAGCCGCGCTTGGCCTGATGGAGAAGATGGGGACTCGGAGCTTCCGCACAGCCTCGCGGTGGAGTGGGCTCGGTCCGCTGCTCCGGATCGGAGCCGGCGCCCCTGCCCTGGCCGCCGGCCCCTCCCGGGCCCGCAATACCCTCTCCCTCTCCCCAGAGCCCGAGGCTCCCCGCTTTTAGCCAAGGTGATGAGCGTCCCTAGACGGCTGTCCGCATTCCTGAGCAGAAACACCTGTGTGCTATTGGCCTAGAGACGCGGCCCAGCCTGGCGTGGGTGGCCCCACAGGTTCCCGTAGGTTCCGTTCCCACTCGGCCCCGAAACCTGCCCAGCTCCTCCTCATCCTCTCAGGTCGGACACTTTTGGGGTCCCCTCCCACCTGTCTTGCAGCATTCCCTTTGCATTCTTGGAACCTAGAAACCTGGTCTCCGGTGTCATAGTCTATAAGAGGACCCTCCACACCCCCGTCTGACACCCAAACCTCACATTTGACCGCTGACTCTGTCGCCTTTCCCCAGAAAAACCGAAGGTGTATCAAGGTGTCCGGGTGAAAATAACGGTGAAGGAGTTGCTGCAGCAGAGAAGGGCGCACCAGGCAGCCTCCGGGGGAACCGTAAGCATCACCCCTCACCTACGCCCGCCTTGGGTTCGGCCTCACTTAACCCTGTGTCTGGCAAGATGTGGGAGGCCACGCTAAGCTCAGCCACCATCCCCAGGCCTGGCCTTCCAAAGCTGCCTTTATAACTTCTGTGCCCAGCTCCGTCCCAGCTCAGCTCAGGAAGCCTCAGCACACAGCTGGGGCATGTGGCAGGGGGCTCCGGATTTGGGGGAGCCTATCCCTCACTGATCACAGTTGAATGTAAAGGGCTTGTTGACCTGGTGTAGGGACAGGAGCAGCCAGCAGGGAAGTAGGTGGTTATTCGGATAGGTAGGCGGTGTATGTGCTCTGGCACATGCAGAGAAAATCTCTCCCAGAAACTCATTTCATTTTAGAGAGCCCTTCAAGGAGAGAATCTCTGTGCACACGCCCCCAGCTTCTCATTCTTATGAAACCCAGCTTCTGAGGTCATTTATGTGTAAATCACCAGGCACAGAAAGTTCCCAGCACCAACGGGCCATGTATCTGCAGAAGAGACAGCTTGGTATATAGAAGCACCTCGTTAATATGCAGTAAAGCCTGAAGAGTTCCAGGTTATCATGAGGTGATATGAGGCAGGCATAAGGTACTTTATATACTTTCCGAAGCAGATAGTATTGCCAGGAGTGCTCAGGGCAGCAGCAGAACCAAGTAAATTGCACGGGGTTATCCTCCAACATAGGGCCATTCATTGCTGAAAGCCCTTGGTCATACAATCGCTTGTGCGGTGCTTTGGCTGTGGATGTGGGATGTGACAGATGGGCGCACATTGCCAGTGTTAGGATTGGTCCCGTCTCCAGCTCTTCGGCGTCCTCCTCCCGATGCTTTTCGAGCCTGGTGCTCTTTGTCGTGCAATGTACGACTTCCTGAAATGGCCCTGTGCGGGAAGAGGTAAATGATACAGGAGTGATGAGCATGTGTTCTAGAACCAGTGGGCTGGATTCAGATCTCAGCTCCTCCATGGTAGGAACGTATCCTTGAGCAGATCTTTAAGCTGGAGATAACAGGATTTTATGAGGGCTAAATGAGTTATAAAGCAAAAAATAAAGCACTTACAAGAGTCCTTTTCATTTAGCAAGTGCTCAATAAACGTTAACTGTCATTATTATTATTTGCAAAAAGCAACGAAAATAAAATTACAACCAAGAATTGAAAGCTATCCAGTAATGTCCATTCACTCCCTTTGCTCAGACTTTAGAGTTCAAGTGTGGGCTTGCTGTGCTACAGCCTGCCCAGCAAAATTTACATTTACTGGAGAAGTTAGTACCGCCATGTACAGGATTTTAGCTAACACAACAAAGATTCCTTCTATTCGCAGAGGGTTTTTATGGTGGTTTAAAAAAAAAAGCACTTTTGCACACTCATTATTTCATTTAGTTCTTATAACAACCAGGCGGGGTAAATAATCGGGATCTGCATGCCTCTGCCACAGCTAACATCCAAGTCTTACAGTTACTACGGGCGGAGCTGAAAACAGGACCAATGTCTTCTTACTCTCCGTATAAAAAACAAAAAAACCTTCCCACCTATTGGCTCCCTAACTTCATCGCTCTGCATGTCCAGCTGTGCTGAGCACGGTCTTGGTATGGTAGCCTCAGCTCTCGATTCCTTCAGATCAGAGACGGTTATAAAATTAATAAAAGCAGGAACAAGGGAACTGGGAAATGCTTCTGGTGCAAAAGAAAAAGAAAATCATCAGGGTGTTCACCACAAAATATAATCTTTCATTAAGGGGTTTTGGGACATGGTAGAATTCTGCTTCCATGCTCCTGGAGAAGCTCCACTTGGGCGTGGTGCTTTTATTGCTGCTGGCCTCTTACAGGCGGGTTTGGCTGCTATTCGCTGATCGCGGGAATGAAAGCAAGGGTAAAACATTTCACTTGTGTATCTGACCAGTATCAGTTTCCTGGAGCTGTTTGATTTGTCTAAGTTTTTCTGAATCACCACCACCACCCCTGAGAAATAATAAAGCAGTACTTCTGGGGCACTGCCTTGCAGGTACATGCATAGCAAAGCCCCCTCTCCTTTGCTTCCTGGAAGATTACACCGGCCCAGGCCCTCGCAGGCACGGAGAAGTAGCACACTGGTGATTTAATTATAAGAGCCAGATGTGAAAGCCCTCGCTGGGAAGCAGCAGAAGGATCTGGGATTCTCGGAAAGCTGGGAAGGTGCACGCAATAGGAAGGATGGCAGGTGTCAGGGGACAGTGTATGCCTGTTTCTGGGTGTGGACCCTTTAGTTTAGCAGAGATGATCTCCAATTTGTTCAGTGGTCAAAGGAAGCCTCTGAGAAGCTTTGGGCCAAGGACAGAGTTAATTTTATCAAATATGCAAAGCAGGGAGAAATGTATCTTAATTTGTTATGAAGTCAGAGTAGTATCCACAATTCGACATTTTAACAAGGCAATTGTGAATGGAAGTTATAGATTGAGGCAAATGTCAGGTCACAAACAGGGTGCCAGGAGAAATGTGTGCATGCCAGATTAAAAAAAAAAACAACTTATTTCAGCCAGATCAGGTTACAAACAACCCTAAACACACACACACACACGCACGCACACACACACACACACACACACACATTTCTTTCACCTTTAGGAGAAAGGGAAACTTGAGTTAGTATTTATCAAAGATATAATTTACCATTTTTCAACCATTAACTTTTTTTTTTAAACAGCCTTGATGTGTTTTCATAAATCGTAGATTGTGGCTTTTTGTGCCGTTTGAAATTGAAAAGAACGGTGCCTGTCTTTGTATTCCTGGAGCAAAGTAGAAAGGGAACCCATGACTAGAAAGATAACATCGAGTAGGAGATTGTAAACATACCTGAGGGAGATAATGTGTTCCCATTCCCGGGGAGGAAAGGGGTTAAGGAGAGCTCTACAATGAAGCAGATTTTTTAAAACCCACTCCTTCCAAGTTCTTCAGCTCAAGCTGCAGTCAAATATTTGCATAAAGAGCTGGTGAAGGAGTCCAGCTTCCTGGTTCATGACATTATAGCATGGATCGTTTTCAAAATTAACACCACCTCCTGTTTCAGCAGTGGCCGAGTGTGCAGTCTCTGGGTGGCATGGTGCATGGGAGTAAGTATAACCTGTAATCTGAGACAGAGGTGTGGTGAGCTCGCCTTCCCAGCGCAGAATCACAGAGCAGTGCTGGTCGCTTTAAACTTTAAAGCCACCATCTGAAGCCTTAAAAAAAAAAAAAAAAAAAAAGGAAAAGAAAATCCTAAATTACTCAATACAATGATCCCTTCAAAAGGAATAATCTCATAAACTTCAAGTATTTAGATGTAGTTGTGAAAAAAGCCATCCTTATAGAAAATAGTACAAAACATACAAAGAGTTTAAATACTTACTGACCATGACCTAGAGGGGAGATAGGCTTCAGCTCAGTGACTACAGATTTAAGAAAATGTTTTCTATTTTACTATTTCATAGCTAGTAAACACATGGGAATATTTTTAGCTAACTCAGGATGAGCAAAGTTAGGAATTATGTCCTTTTTGGAAAATAAACTCCTAAGGCTAAGCAGCCAGAGTATATGAAAATTTTGAAGAAAATGATTGATGAAGTCATAGATAGTTGGGACTAAATAAGTTTAGCTCTTATTCATTTTAAATTAAATAGTTTAACAGAAAGCCTCCTTGCCGAGTATTCTCAAACTAACTCCATTTCTCTGTAATGTAAAATCACTTACACTCTTTTTTTTAAATTAATAACCTTTAAATTTTAAGTGGGAGAATCTGATAGTTTAAAAAATACAAGCAAACATAAAAACTGAGTCTAAATAAAATATAACAGTGGTCATATGTAACGACAGCCAAGTCTTTTAGAAGACAAAATCTGGCTTACCTTAGAGGAGAAGGCAACGAGGCTCCTGTGACAGGGTCTTAGCTCTCCCCTCACAGCACTGTGATCTCACTCTGCTCTGCGGTCACGTTCTTGCTTTGGCAGGTGTCCGGAGGCAGCAGCGTCCGCCTTTCAGACCCGGTCCCAGCATCTTCTGCAGGTCAGTACAGCCAGGATTGCCGTTCACTCAAAACCTCTTCCAAACGTCCATCTCGAAAGTCTTCCCAGTGCTTGATTCGGGGGTTAAGCTAGGCACCACCATTTAATTGGAATCCAACCAATCAGAAGGTGAAAAAGGTATCATGCCTCCAGATGCAAGCCCAGCAAGGGAACAAGGGCACAGTGTTGTCCTCATTTCTGAAATGAAAATGCTTCCCGCTCTATCCCAAGAGTTGCTTCTCCACCTTTATTCTGGCTCCTTCGATCCCCAAGTAACTAAACTTGACTAGCAGATCAGGATTGTTTTCAGAAACTTGTCATCCTTTTCAGTGTACTGTTAAACAGAATGCAGGACCCCTTCAGGTTCCAGAGTAATGCCTTTGCTGTTGCTCCTTTGATTTCTAGCCGATAGGGGCTTCTCTTCCCTTGTTTTCTCTCTTCCAGAGAGCAGTTCCGACAATTGCAAGTTTTCTCAGCCCAGGACAAATAGGCATTACCTATGCCATCCAACAGCTAGCTCACCGCTGAAGGTGCCACTTTAGCTTAACCTTTAGACTTAACCTTGAGACTTCAAAAAATCCAGTGTTCTGTTGTCCTCTGGTGAACACACTCTTGTTTGAGCATCGAAAGATAGCAATCAGAACTCAAGCCTATTCATAATAAAGCGGAAGAGGAGCCCCGTTCTCAGAATTATTCTTTGGTAGCTGACAGCTTATTTTAATTCTGTTATCACATTAACATGTTTACTAAGAAAACATTTTTGCTTTTCGTAATTCATAACAAGTACTACTAATTCACTTTACATTCTGAGTATCCATTTGTATTATTTGCATGGGTATTTGTATCACTCCTCAAAATTTAAGTTACTGAGTACGTGTGAAAGTTTAGGAAGGCAGCAACCCTAAATCAAGAGAATTGTTTGCCATGGCATCCAAAGTTTTCTTAAAGCCTCATGCAATTCTGTGTGAGAAGTGAGGTTTACTTGAACTGCAAATGGCAGGTTGATGCCTTATAGTCCAAGAAACTAGAGCCTTGAGCCATTATTTGACTGTGACAGTTGGACACAGGTTGGGTTGTCATTCTTTTATTTTGTGCCCTGGCCATATTTACAGCCTCTTTCCACATAATTAACCAGATTTATTCCACTGGGACTTGAATTCACTATGGCAACTTAAAAAATCTGCCTGCCTGTTTACTTTTCTAGGACTTCTTTAGCCTCCCTGCTCCCCACCAGACACGATAAATATTCAGAATATAGGAGAGAATTCCATTCGAAGTTGTAAGGGCAATTTTTAAACCACCACAACAAAAATCTGTCTTTTTTTCCTTCTCTTCTAGGGCTGTATTTTGAGCCTGAACCAGTTTCTTCCACGCCCAGTTATTTTCAACCCCAAGAATTTTCCAGTTGTGTTTCTTGTGAAGAAAACACAAGTTGCCTCGACCAGATCTTTGATTCCTACCTTCAGACAGAGGCACACCTGGACCCTTCGCTCAATTCCACGCAAAGTACTCCACACTATTTCCCTGACAGCTTCCAAGCGGCCCCTTTCTGCGTTAGCCAGAGCCTGGTAATTTATCTCGGTTCTTTACAAAACCTGACTGTTGCTTACTCTGGGGTGGGAATGCTTTGTAAGAGAGTTTGCATCATCTCGTGAGAAACCACACAAACACTATCAACAAGGAAATCATCCAGGAAACAAGCAGAGAACCAGTTAAAACTCAGTGGGGGTCAAAATAGCCACACATTGTAGGGGCAAACCTTCGGATACACACAGAATCAATGATTTCCCAAGTCGGCTCTGCCCAAGTAAGTGGTGCGTGGCAATAAAAAGAGGTTTCCTGACAATGTTCATTTAATGTTTTAAAACTGTAGTTAAGACGTCAATTAATTGGAAATCACTGATGTAGACAGCGGTCCTTGGATTTTTGATTTTGAGTTCTTGAAAATGGAATTAAGGCTGCGTCTACACAGTACAAAACTGGCATTCATTCTGATAATGGGTTTTTCATTTTTGACACTGAATTGGCTCTCCTAAGTGCCTGTTTTGGTCTGGTATAGGCATAAGAACTCACGTGGGTCTGAGATGGCTAGTGAAAAAGAAGCCCTGATGCTTCAAAGAATTTGGATTAGTCTATTCTTCGTGAACCTCAAATGTTGGAAAATATGGTACCATTCATAATGGTTTCCATTAGTAAATACCAATTGTTTGAGATGTCTTTTAGATACTCATATTTTTTTAAAACCATAAAAAGTAAGGTGTTTTATTTTTAATGCAAATACTTTTTTTATTTTAGTTTGTCAAAAGTCTGTGTAGGTAGCAGACTAAATTTTCAGGGTCTAGGAAACTAACTCCACGGAATATGCACACAGGACCCCAGTCATCCAATTCCCTTCTGGCTTCCACAGAAGGTTTTCTCTGTAGTAACCGTAGACCTGCTTATGAGAAAGCAGAAGGTATTTTTCTCCTCTGGGGACAAGACTTTAGTAACTATGAGTCACGTCTTGGAGTCTCCCAGACACTGGCTCAAGGTATCTTTCTCCTCTGGGGACAAGACTTTAGTGACTATGAGTCACTTCTTAGTCTCCCAGACACTGGCTCGTTGAAGATCTCACTTCTACCTGTGCATGCTCACTTGGCTGTCCACAGTCAAGGGTGTGGAGGAACATCCCAGGTGCCACCTGCAGCTTATATTGGGGCACACAACACGATTTGACGTGCAGGTGACTTGACGCACAATGGGATTTTGTGGTTTGAGAACAAAGCATCCTCTAAAGTATGCTTAATAACAAAGGAGATCGGTGAAGCAAGGCAATTTATTGTTGGGGAAGAAATAGGCAAACACAGAATAAGGTGTTGTGAACTCACGCCGTCTGCAAATTAAATTACTTCTGCAGACTTGGGTTGGGTTGGGTGTTTTGTTGTGTTGTATTTTTCCCCCTAATGTTCTTACTCTGAGTTAATAAATCCACTCCATTCAGCTCTTTTAATCCCATCTAAACTATCAAGCTCTTTGTTCCTTGGTTTTCTCTAGACCCCAGCATCGCCTTCCGATTCCTCCACTCTCTCCGGTTCCTTCGACTACAGTTACTCACCGGCTCAGCTACCGTCATATGCTCCGGAGAATTACAGTTCTCCCCCTTCTCTGGACACCAGGAACTGTGGCTACCCCTCGGAAGACTACTCCTATCCCCACGTGCCCCCATACGCCCCCTACGACTGCTTCTCCTCGGCCGGCACCTCTGTCTGCTACTGTGCGTCGTGTGAGGCGGAACACTTGGACACCATCAGGGCGTCGGAGTACTTTTCCTATCCCAGCTCAGACTACGTGAACTTTGCCCCCTCCGCAGCGGCCACCAGTGATTTCTATAAGAGGGGGACAAACTGTGACATCTGCTATAGTTAATGGCAGTTATAGAAATTCGGAACATGGCATGCCTATCCCTGTATTTCGGCCGCCCCAAATGACAACTCGAGACATACAACCTGTTGACAAAATGTCACAAGCCCAGTTTGCATGTCACCATTTTCTATTTTCCGATGCTCACTGAGGCATTAATATGAAGTCCCAGACCTGGTCACTGTGTCACTCCTACTCTGTATTTGTACAGTTAACATTTTTGTAGGGAATGTTCAGCGGTGTTACTTTTCTATGTAATGAACAAATTCTAATTTTTTTACTAATAAATTTTGTATTATTAAACATTGGCTTATTTTTTTTAATTTTCCAATAGTAGTTTCCAGTTGGTTTGAATAATAACAAATAATTCTGGTAGATCACCAACTAGTCTTCAATAGTTTGATCTCACTTATTCATGAATTTAAAATTATTTTATTTTATTTTATTTTATTTTAAAGTTCATTTATTTATTTTGAGAGAGAGACAGTGCGAGCAGGGGAGAGGCAGAGAGAGGGGGAGACAGAGAGAATCCCAAGCAGGCTCCATGCTGCCAGGGTAGAGCCCCTGGCAGGGCTCAAACTTATGAAACAACAAGATTAGGACCTGAGCCAAAACCAAGAGTCAGACTCCTAACCAACTGAGCCACCCAGGCACCCCTGAAATTATTTTAATGTGGCTAGATGCCTTGGTTCCCATAAGGATGGAGGGGAGACACAGCTGTGGTGGTTGAAAAGGAGAGGCAGCCTCACCTCTAAATGAGGATATTGTCTTAGAGCAACATCAGAGAAAGACATTTATGAATCATTAGCTCTGCCTATCTAACATTAGTCAATGAAATGTTAACATCGCCAAAAGGCACATCTTACCTACAGCAATATTGACCTGTAGATAATTCTTCATTCCCAAAGTGTTGTTTTGTAAACTTTCTGGGCAACTACTTGATCTTTTTTCTCCTGAGGGCCGCCATGCTGTTGATGTACCACAGAGCTTGGAATTCATCCTTGTCTTATTTTTCCAAATTTCTGCATTAAGTCCTTCAGTATGCATTGTGCCTTTTGTTTCTACAGATTGGTTGATGGGATTGGCCATATTGTTTACCGCTGAATTTCAGAGTTGACTTCCTCTGATTAATCTACCTGAACAAGCCCAACCATCCTTCTGGGTGAAGAGCAGTTACTTAAGCTACCTATGCTAGACTATACTGTTCAATCCTGTTCGCTGAGGGCATTAAATCACAGGACTTAATTCCTGCAACGAAGCATGGAGGGGCGTTTTCCATGCCCCAAGTTTCTGCACAATGGCACCAATATTGGTACCATTGGCACTGGCCACGGTTACCATTTTCCAAGCCCTTCCTGTGTGCCAGAATTGCCTAAGGGTTTCCTCACACACCATCGCACTTAATCTTCACAACAATACTGATAGCAGAATGAACAGTCTGAGATTCAGAGAAGTCATGTCACCTACCCAATGTCATCCAGCCAGTAAGTGCCCGGGCTTGGGTCTGAAGAACACCAAAGCTGTGCTTTTTATGCACTCTCTGATGGTGAAGAGTTTGAGCCGTCATTTGTGAAAGATTGCTGTGAAATCATCCCCCGTTAAACTCAACTTCCTCATACAAACACAGATGTGTCCCCACACAGCTAGTCAGAGCTCTCTAGAAGGGCTGACTGTCCACAGATAGGAGGAGAAGCGTAAGAGCTGCCGGAGGCCCCCCTCTGGGGACTGAGGGGAAGAAGCAGACAAAGCCCCACCTCAGTGGGCCTTTTTCTATCAGGAGGCAGATAGGCTTTCAAAATGACGTGCCTAATTGTCACCTCCCTGGGCACTCAACTAAGGCTTGGGCAAACACAGCAAGTGGCAACCTGCCCTGTGGGAGCATTGTACCAGGGAAATAGAACAATCGCTGCCTTTCTGAGATGCCAATAAAACTAAATTTTTAATAGTTTCAAATTGAATTGGCACTGGCCTGTTGTCAAGAAACATCTGCTCCAACAGAGTAAAGCCCTTGCATATGATCCACCCCACTTCACCCCTGCTGTCCCCAAGGGACAAAGAGCAGAGAACCCAAAGATGGCCAGTGGTTGGCACCAAAACATCCTCTTCCTGATGTCATTCTCTCTCTCTCTTTTTTTTATTCTTCGCCTCTATCCTCTGCCTTCTGAGTCAGTTGTCTTGCTAACAGAGAGCGTTTGCCTGCTCTCTTGCTTCTTACTCTTTCTTCATATGTCCCTTCATGTTTGCCTAAATCTAGTCTAGAAAAAGGTTACAAATAAAGAATGTGAAACATGGGCTAACAGAGCTGCTATGCATCACAATGAATAACCCTCCCCCCTAAACTGGCTTTGAAGATCCTTCCAGAAGTTTGGGTCAACAGGTCGCCTGGCATGTGAGGAAGCGGGTGAACAGCCGGTCTGTTAAGCATGACCGCTACACAGAACAGCTCGGGAGCCCTGCAGCAGCAGGTGAAACATCTGCCCGCAGCACGGGGACACCCGGAGTGCCTCTCCTCTGCCGGTGCCTGGGAAGCTGCATAAAGTCCAGAAGCCTATGTCTCAGTGTGAGCATGAGTGAGTCCATCTATGGTAGCACCCAGGCATCTGCATGTTTTAAATGGACCTAATAGACGGTCCTCTGTCTACACTTGAAAACGCTCACATATTCAATGTCCAAATTGACCCCTTCTAGGACCTAGCGGCACAATAATCGTTCATAGGGACTAAGCCCTTCCTCTGACCCAGTGCTGTGGGCATTCATCTCATTTAATCCTCAAACAACAACACAAGACAGATCCTATCATTGTCCTTGTTTTCATCAGCAAGGAAGTGCAGCTTGGAGAGGTGGGGTAACCTGTCCAAGGTCACACAAGCTGTCATCAGGATGAGTTCTCCAACCCAGGGGGTCTGAACGTCCAATGCCCTGCGCATACTTTCCATGCATTCTACCTGGAGGAAACATCTATCTAGAACTGGATCTCCTGCGTGCACAGCTGTACCCCTCTCCTCACACCTCAGGGCATTTCATAAGATTATCGATGGGAGGGTAACTGAATGAATAATGTTGTTATTCAGAGCCATTCAATTAATCAAACAAAATATTAATTAAGCACTTACTGTGTGCACAGCTGATTGCGTGCCTTCAAAATGCAGTCCACAGGTAAGAGGATATGTGATTTCAAAAACTTAAAACTGGGAGAAGGTCAGTGAGGGTAGGCATGGACCAATTTTCAAAGTCTTGGGAAATTTAAATTTGGGGTCAACCCTCAGAGCCTGAGACAAAGTGGTAACCATTTGCAAATGATTGCCTCGACCGATGGCCCAGCGTGGTGACACCCTGGCAGCTGGCCTGAGCTACACGTGGATGTCGGGGGGGGGGGGGGACATATAGACAAGGGGGAATGGTGAGGAGGGAGCGAAGGGGGTGCTACCTTTTGATAGCAAATGGTTTTAAAAATCATTATTCAGTCCAGAATCAAAGCCAATGAAAGTAGCGAACAATATGGATTAAAATAAATCTGGACTTACCATCATTTCCAAATCCTCAAACCCTAAGTAACCCCCGCATAACGCCGGTCTGTAATTCACTCTTATACTGCCTCCCCTCCCCGCACAGATGAAAGTACGGAGACAGCCTGCCTAAGGGAGATTTGGTCTGTGGGGGATCTCCAGGTCTTGGAGCTGGATTGTAGCTCTGGTCTTCAGAGCCACGTGGGTCTGTGCCTTAAAAGGTAGCCTACGTGGCCCCATTTCTTAGGTTCCAATAGGTCTCTGGGCAAGATGTAGGAGGTGGAAGGATGAAAAACTCTGAGAGGGTACAGCTCTGCATTATAATGCATTGAGGGCAGGAATCAGCATCCACTTAGAAAATAGTTTTTCTTGCTTAAATTAAATGGATAGAGAACACGCTGTTGGTCCTTGGGAAATGTGGGAAAGTGTGTGTGTGTGTGTGTGTGTGTGTGTGTGTGTGTGTGAGAAAGAGAGAGAGAGAGAGAGAGAGAGAGAGACAGAAAGCACCATTCGTCACCATCTGGATAATCAGGAGGAAAGAGGAGACATCTACCCTTCACCTGCTGCGGCTGGATCTGGGGCACCCCAGCTCCCTCCCCGCTCCTAAGCCACCACCTCCCTCCCCTACTGTGCATTTCTTGGTTGGACAAGCCAGATTTCAGGAGCACTGTTATGGTCACTCAAGTCCTAGTATTGCCCTGATGAGGGGAAGCGGTCAATCCTAGGGAGAGACCAATTTGTGGGTAGGTGATGGTCACCCTAAAGGGGGATTAAGGTAAGAATTTCACTGTGATTGTGCAAAGAAGGAGGCATTCTCTGAGAGGAGGACCCATCAGAGGACAGAGGATCGAGATTAAAAATTGGGGAGCATCCGGGGCTTCTGGGTGGTTCAATCGGTTAAGCGGCTGACTTCGGCTAAGGTCATGATCTCACAGTTCGTGAGTTTGGGCTCTCTGCTGACAGGTGGGAGCCTGATCCTGCTTTGGATTCTGTGTCTGCCTCTCTCTCTGCCTGTCCCTACTCGCACTTTGTCTCTTTCTCTCTCAAAACTAAATAAACATTAAAAAAAAAAGAACTGAGGAGCATCCTTAAGTGGGCTTCCTGTGAGAGGTCCAGTTTGGGGGAGCTTTTCTTTCAGACTGTGGGAGCACAGTCACATTGAGCATTGTGTTTAAATATGCCCCCTGCCACATTATAATTCCTATTGGTAACCCCAGCTGTTCAAAACATCTGGTTCCCCATAGAGCTTTGGGTAGAAGTACAGAGGATAATGCGAAGGCACTTTAAAGGGAAGCATTCGCCCCTCTCTGCCCAGACCTGGGCAGTTCTGGTGGCACCTGCTACAGGATCTTGTGGTCCAGGGCAAACTGGAAGTGGTCTGCAGCCTGGGGGCAGTTGGAATCCCGGGAAGGGATCAGTTGAGTAGCAGCTGCTCCAAGCTATGGCCAGGGGACAGCAATGCTTGAAAGTGAAGCAGGCAAGAGCTCGGGTCCATCAAATAAGGGGTAACTTTAGGACAACTTTTTTTTAAAAAAGTGTTTACATTGCAGTTAGTACATTTTTAAAAAATTACCCCCACAAGCTGAACATTTAAATAGTTTCGAGAGGGGTTGAGATTAATTTGGCTGATAATATTTTAGGGCTGGAAAGGGACGCGATCACCTAGTTCAGTAGTTCTCAACCCCGGCTGCAGTTACCCTCACCTGACGAGGCTGTAAAAAACGCTGACGTCCAAACCCCACACCAATGAATCACAGTCTCCTTGGGCGTTAGGATTTTTTTTAACTCCTAATTTTGAAATTATAGTTAACAAAATAACGCATACCCTCTATCCGGAGGTAACTAGACTATGGATTTTACTCAATCTTCACTATTTCCTACAGGCATGCATTTATGTGTTGTGGGTGTGCGGAGGTTTCTATGAATACGCCTTAGTATTTTTTTAAACTCCCTCAGAAGATCCTAATACACAGCCAGGGTTGAACAGTGTGGTTTTGTCCAATCAACTCGCTTTCCACAGGAGAGGAAATTGAGTCCAGAGTAGCAAAGTGCCCCCCCCGCAAGGACACCACTATCTTTCAGTAGGGAAGGCAGTGGATTTTCTTAGTCCAACAATCTTTTTGCATATACGCTTGTTAAGGGTCAACATCGTGCTACTGAAAAAGAGCTGATGAGGGTTGGAGCAAGAGTAAAGGGGTGTGCCGTATTTTTGAGGTCACTTTGCGGGACAAACACAAAATACCACTTTTGGTAGCTCTTCCAACGTCATGGGGTTGTTGAAAGACATTGTTTTAAAATTCATTAAAAGCATGGGTCTTGGGGCGCCTGGGTGGCTCAGTCGGTTAAGGGGCCGACTTCAGCTCAGGTCATGATCTCACAGTTCATGGGTTCGAGCCCCGGGTCAGGCTCTGTGCTGACAGCCTGCTTGGGATTCTGTGTCTCCCTCTCTGAAACCTCCCTCGCTCACACTCTGTGTCTCTCTCTATCAAAAATAAATAAACATTAAAAAAAAAAAAAAAAAAGCATGGGTCTTGGCCAATAGTGAACATCCCCCGCCCCGTTCATTGTTATTATCAGCGAATTCTGACCCCGGGCCATCACAGGTCTGACATCACATGGAAATTCTCATATTCTCTGACTTTCTCTGTGTGTGGTTCCTTCCGCTTTCTTCCTGCTGCAAAGGGACTGCCAGCGGTTGGGAACACACTGTCAGACTTGAAATGACCTCCTGCCATGCTCTCCCTGGGGGACATTCTTCTTACTTCACCTGAGGCATTGAGCCAGGCAAGGTGGGAGAGCTCACTTTCAGACATCTTCATTTTACGTGCTCTTTGGCCTTGAGTAAAGCCACGGAACTGTTTCCTCCTTCTCCAGCAGCCTGCTCCCACCGGGGCCTGGACTGCTCCTGTGACAAGCGAGCACAGCACACACAGTGGGGGACAAGGAAGACAGCCCAAGCCCCTCGCGGCCTGAGCGCCTCCCTTGTCTCAGTAAATCTCCCTGCACACCACCCTCCACCCTGAAACAGACAAACACAGCCAGGACCCCAGCGACACTTTCACTGCAGTCCCCGCCCAGGACAGCCGCGGGGGGCACCGAGGGTCTCGGGAGACAGACGAGGGTGACAGATGTGACCCCTGGAGCTCCTGAGCCGGGCTCTCCTGCTCCGAGCACCCTCGGGACAGCTTCTCGGTCCCAGCAGCAGCCCCTCCGAGCAGGACCATCCGGGGGCAGCCGGGCCGGGGTCTGGGCCAGCAGAGGGGCACGTGCGCCACCGGGGACTCTCCGCGTGGCCTTGGCCGGGCTCCCTTCCCAGGGTCCCGTGCGCCCCCGGCAGCCAGGCTCTGTGAATTAGGAGCCCAGCTTTCCTCCCTGCACCCAGCGGCCCGAGGGAGGAGCAAAGCCACGCTGGGCTTGGCCGCCCTCTTCCGAGGCTCGAGGCTCGTTTTCTCCCCTGCGGAGGACGCGAGGGCGCATTTCCGGTCTGGTCAGCCGCGCGGAGCCTGGGCCTCGGTGTTCCCGCCCCCGCCCCCACGGCAGGGACAGGTGCGTGCATCTCTGCAGGTCCCCTTCCAGCTGCCCGCAGGCGGGGAGTCGAGGTCCCGCGTCCCAGACATTGACCTCATAGTCTCCACACAGAGCAGGACAGCCCAGACTTTAGAGCCCTCGGGCCAGGAGGACCTGGGTTTGATTCCTGGGTTCCCCACTTACTTGTTCGCTCTGTAATGTTGGACAAGGACTCTAACCTCTCTGGGCTGCCGTTTAAGTGACCAAAGCACAGCAATCGTTGGGGTAAAACCTACTCATTCGGAAAACCTCTTGGAAATTGGTTTTAGTCCTGGGGAGGACTTGTGGGATGCTACTCTTCTGGATCGGAGGAGGTCATCTCAGGAAATCAAGGTCACATGGCATAGCCAGACCCTCCAAGACCTTTCCAAATCCTCCAAGACTCTGAGACAAGGGCCACCCTGTCTCGGGGGGAATGGGGATTCTGACAGCATCATCAAGGGCGCAGGTGTCTGAGAACGGTCATACTTCAGTCCTTCGGGAAAGACTTCTGTGCCTATCTGGGTTTTACGTTTTCTCTGCACTTCAGGAGAAAATCGTGTTTCTGCTGACATCAGCTAGATGGAGCTCCCCGGTTGTTTTGTGTCTGCAAGACCACCTG
>CM053575.1:99360611-99504803 GCA_028646485.1 Cryptoprocta ferox
CAATTCAAACATAATCTGTCTAATCCTATAGCCTCTCTAAACGTCGACGCTGTGGTTTTCCTTTCAGAGGTAGTGGAACACAGGGGCTAAGAACATGGGCACCAACCAGCGTCATCTCTGACCTGAATCCCGAGATATGGAGGCTTCACTAAATGACTTAATCTTTCCTAAGCCTCAGTTTTCTCCTTTGTAAAATGGGCATAAAAATAATACTTGCTCTCCTCCCATAGTCTGAGGACTCCACGAGGATGTACGTGAAACAGCCAGCTGGGTGCCTGGCTCATAGCAAGGGCACCATTGGCATTCGCTGTTTAACCTTAAGGCTTCAGTGTAACTCTTCTGTGGAAGTTTCTTGAGCCCCCCACCCCCGCCCCATGCATCTCTGCCTTGTGGGTGCAGTCTTTACTAACAAAAACCCAAGATTTTGCCCTTTAAGTGTGGATAACGATATACGTTTGTGTGGATAATGTCCTATGGATAGAGCTCCACAAATTCATTTTTTACTTTGTGTTATTTTTTGAGACAGGCTGAGTCAGAAACTTGAGGCTCGGACTTTTTTAGTTTTAGTTTTTTCTTAGCCACTAAGAATTCTTGCTTCCATCAGGGGAATAAAGAAGTGCAGAAAAGGGGCGCTCTAGGCTTGCTTGTTTGCTTCCGGAAAAGGGTCTGTGCCGTGGAAAGAAGGGTCTGTGGAAGGAACACTGGGCTATGGGAGACAGGACAAGCCATCCAGGGCTTCAGCTTCTGAAGCCGCCTGAGTGGCAGAGAGAGAGCCATGGCCAGAGAAGGAGGCCAGGAAGGCTTGGGGGGAGAGCAGTGCCCCTGTCTTGCTCCCTGCAGCACACGCACTGGCCAGGACAGACACAGCCTCACTGAGAACCAGGCTGACAAATAGTTCTGGAAAGTCTCTGCGTGTGCCAGGTGGGGTGCAAGTTCAGGACATGGTCCCCAGCTTCCGGAGCCCACAAGTTTGTGAAGGAGTAGGGACCAGAATCAATGTCTAGGAAGAAAGGAAGGGGGAAAGTTGGGGACAGGAAGATAGAAAAAAGGAAAATCGAGGAGGCAGAGGAAGTTAAAGGAAGGAAGGGGGAGAGAGAAAGGGAAAGAGGATGAGGGAAGAAGGGAGGGAAAGAAGATAAAAAGTAGGGACTTTTCCAAGAACGTGTCACAGATGCTGATTAAACAGAAGGAACGAATGCGAGGCTGTGAGGCACCCACCGTGGGATGCACCCCGACTCCTCCAGGAGCCACAGAAGCCCCCCTCCTCCTCATGGACCCCTGAACCACGGGTGGGGGAGGGGAACCACTCACACGCAAAGGAAATTGAAGGGTTTTGGCAGCTTGTTGGGTTACCTTTACTTTTTTCTTTTCTTTCCCCCCTTTATTCTTGAATTTTAATGAGCATGTGAATCGCCTGAGGAGAAATCTCTTTAAAATGATTATTGATTAAATAAGTTTGGGGGGGCGACTGAGCCTCTGCATTTGTTTATTTTTTTTTTTACCTGAGGTCTAATTGATGTATATACAACTCAGTGATTGGTGATTCGATATTTGTTCACCTCGCAAAATGATCACGGCAGGTAAGTCTCATTAGCATCCACAGCACACATAGTTACTGGCGTGAGAACTTTTAAGCACTGCTCTCTGGCCATCTTAGTTCGCCCGGCTAGGGCTTCGGAGCTCCAGGCTGGTCAGCCAAGTATTTGAGAAAGAAGTCGATTTCAGGCTCAAATGATCAAAATCAAAACCCCAAGCCAAGGAAGGATATTCTTCAGAGGCTCTCCCTAAAGCAGACCCACCCTCCCAAAAAATGTCTCCATAAAAACACCGTGCAATCCATCGAGAGCTTTTTTGGCAATAACCGTCCAGGGAATTTTTACAACCCTCTGAAATAGTCACTCTACCCGGTCTGCTCCATGGCAGCAGACCAATGGTGCCTCATATAATTAGCCAACGTCTCATAAAATGTCAGAGTTTTGGCCCGAGATTGTTCTCAGAGATACGCTATGCAAATACCCAGCTGGTATCACCAGAGAGCAGGAATTTAGTTTGGAAAAACACGGTGATTAGGACACCAAAGCATGGGCTCTGGGTCTCCACTGGCCCAGAACTTCTTCAAGAGGGTCCCCGGGGTCCTGGCTGAGAGGTTTGCAACACAGGAGGCTCAGTCCCGGTGTGACACTTCGTTCTCACTCTGGCCATCTTAGAAGTGACCTTGGGCGCGTCCCTTAAGCGGTCTACTCTTGTTTGTTCATCATCATCGTCATTGCACTAATGCCAGCCTGACAGGACTCTTGTAAATGCCAAGGGGATGGGAGGGGTAAAGGGACACAGGCCTCCCGGCATGAGAAAGGGTCAGAGGGGGGAAAGGAATTTGTCACGCGGTGGCAAGCGGCAGTTAAATCCAGGGTGTCAGACACGCACCGTGTTCTCTCTGCACTAAGGCCTGGGTCTGACGGGCAAGGAGCACACGCCTGCATCTGCATGTCACAGTTGCTACACGTCCCGACCGGGCGGTGCTGTTTGAACTACACCCTACTCGAACCCTGTCTTAGCCCACCTGTGACCTTTTAGGGGCAAAGCTGTGTCACAACCATGCAGCCTTTCTGAGCAATCCGGCGAGACACAGGCTTTCCACCTGTTCAAACTGAGCACAGATTCCCTCTGGCAGCTTAGGATCCGAAGCTGGGGCTCCCCCGAGTGTGAACAGGCAAGCCAGGCCCAAGCCCCCCGACACACTCGTGCACTCTCCCCTGGACACCTCTCTCGGAGCACTGGTCTAGAGTTCGGAGCTCTCACTCTTCCAGAAGCAGCTCATACCACTGAAAAGAATGAGTATTAATTTTACGGAGCACCTAGCAAGGGAGGGCAGGCTCTTTATAATATTTGATATTCAAAATGAAACTGAAGGTTAATATCTGTTGCCATTCCCATTTTGTGGTCAGGAAAAGAAGGCCTAGAGAGCTGAGGTGGCCTGCCCAAGGGCTTAGAGCCGAGAAAGATGGGCAGGATTCAAATCTAGCCCCTCTTACACCGCAGCCAGGCTCGTCCCTGGATGCCCTAAGCCTGGTTGCTGCTACTGAGTGAGCACCCGGCCCTCCTGCCCAGCCCCCACCCCTGCACCCAGGCCAAAGTCTCAAAACTGCAAACCCTGAAGGATGGGCAGCAGGGCAAACGCCCACACAGCTCGAAGCGGATCTATCCCGACAGAGGCGGTCCAGGTGGCCACTTGGCCGGGGAAGGCACCCAGCCTGATAAGGAGGCAAATGCCGGGCACCTTGTGTGTCCAAAACGCGTGTCAAGTTTCACCACCGGGCTGCGGCGGGGCAAACGCCGTATGTGGTCTCTACCTGCCAGGACTGGTTGGCACAGATGTCCACAGCCTGCCAGCCACGACAGGCCCTGCGGTGTGTCCCCAGGGGGCCTCCTTGCGCCCCAGGGCTTCCCAGTTAGGCACAGTTCCACGGCCGAGAGGGCAGCACACCAAGGCTCTGCCTCTCTGAACCCCACACCCCTCCTCCAAGGTCAGCTCAAGCCTGTCCTCCACTGTACAGACACCAGTTCCACCCAGCCACTTCGGGCTGTATGGCCTTGGACAGGGCGTTCCATGCCTCTGAGCCTCAGTGCCCTTTTGCGAATAAAATGGGAGTATAATTGCCCACCTCCCAGGGCTCTGGAAAGAATGGAGGGCTCTGTCCAGTGCTGTGAAGGCTGCAGAGCACATTGTAAGTGCTCCGGAAATGCCAGCGACCTCCTCACTTCTAGGGGCTTCCTTCCCTGAATTTCAGTTCCATCACCACCTGCCTCATTCAACCTACCATCTTGTCGCGCACTGGCTTGGGCCTGTCATCCTGTCCCAGTCATGTGTGAGTCCTCTCTGTCCCAGATCTTAGAGCCAAAATGCAAGGCCAGCCTTTCTCTTATCTACCCACAGAGCACTTAGCACAGTTTGGGACCACACTAGGACCCACCAGATGCTGGTGCGTTGGGGCTCCTAAGTTTGTTGGTAACATATTCAACAAAGAATTCATTCTGTGAGAGTTTTTAAGGATCGTGTGCTGTGCGATGTACATAATTCTGTATTTCATCCTGAAGCAGGTGCTGTTCTCATCTCCATTCTATAGGTAACCAAGGGACCTGTGGGTTCAGCCATCAAATGAAGGTCCATGGTCACAGGACAGGAAGTAGGAAAAGTTGGGATGTGAATCCACATCCGTCCAACTCTAAAGCTCATGCTTTTAACCATTATCTTAATTCCCATTGCTTAGTCACACTCTATTCTGTTGAACCAGAGTATCCTACACAAAAAAAAAGCCCACAAGGAATTAAAGGGGGGAAAAAAGGAAAAATAGACAAAGAAGGACCAAAACAAATTCTGGGGGGAGCCCCAGAGCTGCCTGGCATCTTCCTCTCTGATCGAGGATTGACCCAACTATCACTTGCACAATAGCCCCAACCCACTCGTGCTATACTCACACACAGAAAACGATGTGTCATATGCAAAAACAGAGGGAAAAATTCCTTCTTCTTAGGATTTTCTCCTTAGATGTTTTTTCTCTTTAACACCACAGCCTAAAAGGACCACAGGATGGAAGAGAGACCCCAACGATTTCTGCAAGAAAAAAAATAATCCTGCTTTTTAGTGATCAGCTTTATGGCAGGAACTACCAAGAAAGTACTGGCTTTTGAGTGCTAATTCCACCTGTCTGTTACACCTCAAATTAAAACCATTTGCATATTGGCTAGAGGGCTTTGAAATTCAGAAATTCGTATGCTATAACTTGAAAACCAAAATAAATCAATCAGAGCCAGCCGGGACATGTTCCCAGGAGATATAACTGAAATGTACAAGAATTCATCCACGCCAGCAATTTGGGGTGTTTTCCCTGTAGGGGGACTGTCACCGCCATCTGGGTCTCAGCCAAGACTGGCCTCCCTTCTCAAGACTGTTGGGTGGGGACCCTGGCCTGGCTTCGTCAGTCACTCTGTGCGCAGGCTCCATGCAGGGGGCCAGCCCAGGGTGATCTGGACACTCCTCCATGCTTGAAGTCTCAAGGAAGACAGCAGATTGTCAGGGAAGGTAGCCTCAGGACCAATGTCTTAGTCAGACAAGGAGTGATTCCAAGGACAGACAAGAAGAAAGAGCCAAGACCTTTGACATATGTGAGCACCTTTAACTGAATCAACCAGCAGCTCAGAGATCTGTAATATTACTCCCATTTTACAGATGAAGAAACTGAGGCTTGGAGAGGGAAAGTGACTTGACCAGTGTCACAAAGTTAGTAAATGGAGTCAGGATTTGAAGCCAGGCCTGCTGGCCCCACACTTGCCTCATTGCACTTGGTCACTTACCCCACAGGGGCCAGTGTGAGCAGCCTGCAGACAGGGGCAGGAGTGCCATCTGTACATACCACAGCTGGACAGCTCAGCTGTTTCATCCTAGGTCTCAAGTAAGATGGACCGATAACAGGGGCAAAAGGTCAGGTGTGGTGGCCTCGGGGATCGTCTGGCTGGTTCCTTGTCCTCCCAGTGGTGCCTGGTGTCTGGCAGCAGAGACAGGGGCTGGGTGCATGCCAAGGCCACAGTCCAAGACAGCCTCATAAAGGCCCCTGAAGCCGCCCGGCTGCCTGCAGGGCCCTGGGCTTTACAGGTCAGCCCCAAGCCCTGTTATCTCTCCCCAGGCTCCTGCCCTATTGAGGGCTTGGCCCCAGTCTGGCTTGGACACACACAGAAGAATGCAGGTGGCCAGCCCAGCACCTCCGCAGCCACATGTGCTCCACTGGCTAACAATCCATTCCCGGCTGCAGAGAGAGAGATCTGAGTCAAACAGTGCTAGCAACCAGGCTACCTGCGAGTGCGTGCCTCAGTTGTCATAACAGAAGAGAGCAAAGAGAACAGAGTTCGCAAGCGTCCAGTGTCTCCTCTTTGCCAGTCACCGTGCACATTACGTGTCTTCTTTTAACCTCGCAGGAATTCAACAAGGGACAGACACAGCAATAGCCTCATTCCACAAAGGCCACGGACTATATAGCAGCCAGGGGCATAGGCCCTGAAGAAGGGACTGCCGGGGTCAAATTTTGGCTTCTCTTCTCATTGCCGTTTGCCTTTGGCCAAGTTCCTTCACCAATCTGTGCCTCAGTGTCCGTTCTCATCACTTCTTCCCTGGCCTCCAGCCTGCTGGCCCACTCTGCAGGTGTTGGATTTGCCAGCCTCCTTAATCGGATGAGCCAATTCCTTAAAAGAAGCCGCCGGCCCCACCTCCCTCTGGAATGTATGACCCCCTTTGCTTCTTCTCAAGCCAAGGATGGCCCCCACTGGTGTGCCATCTACCAGGCCCGAGAGGAGGCCACTCCCCAGAGAGCTGGCCCAGCCCTGGCACATGAGGTCATTTATGACTGTCACGGTTATATTTAAGTAGGTTGTCACGAAGTCCTTTACCTCCCTGGCTTCCAGCCCAACCCCAGGGTGGTACCTGGTGGGGGCATCAGGGCTGGGGGTGGAGGGACCTCTCACCCTGAAAGCCCGTGGGCTGTTTCTGCGGTCTGGTTTATCAGTCCTTTACCCTTCTCGACAAAACTTCCTGAGCCACAGAGACACTAGGTCACTTTCCCAAGGCTACACTGCTAGTGGATTTCAACCCAGACTTGCCTCCAGGGACCACCACCTACTTCTACTTATTGTGGCATTAAATTAGGTAATTACCCAATGACACATGTAAAGTGAGTAATAAGCACAACATCTGGGGGCGCCTGGGTGGCTCAGGCGGTGAAGCAGCGAACTCTTGATTTCCACTCAGGTCGTGACCTCAGTTGTGAGCGTGATCTCATGCTGACAGCGGGGAGCCTGCTTGGGACTCTCTCTCTCCATCTCGCTCTGCCCCTCCCATCCTCTCTGTCTCTCTGTCTGTCTGTCTCTCTCTCTCAGTAAACAAACAAACATTTTAAAAAATAACCACAACGTCTGGTACATTTTAGGTGTTCCATAGTCATTAGCCTTTTTTATAGACATGATTGTCATCCAGTTTTTACAAAGGATTGAGACTTAAAGCAGTTTCGTGATTTTCTCAAAGTTACTCATAGCGAGTGAAGGTCAGAGCCAAGATGACTGTGCCATGCAGATAGGAAAATAAAACCCACCGCATGAAAGCATTACTACTGTCCTGGCATTGCCTTGGTGGTCTAGACTCCTGCACATTGCCCTACAAAATGTGAGAGAAGTTAGGGTGAAACAGTTGAGATATTTCAAAGGCAAAGAGCTGACATTTCAAAAGCACAAGAGCATTTCTTATGAATTTGTCATTTTCATAAGAAGTGTTGAATGTCCATGCTGTATGGCCTTCCACCTCTCCTAGGCTGGCTGGTCAAAGTCAAGGTCATGGCTTGTGGCTTACAGCCCTGCTCTGAACTTGGCTGGCCGTTAATACCCTGTCATCCAGTCCTCTGCTTCCGGGGGATGGCGCCTGGGTCCAGTCGGGTGTGAGTTGCTATCCTTAAAGATTTCCCAGAAAGACAGCTCTGAGCCTCCCCTCCTCATTGCCTTCCTGCGTAGCTAAAGATCATTGGCATCCATGCTTCATATATCCATATGCTGTGAGCTTCTCACATATCATCTCAATTTGTCCTCACAACGGCCCTCTTGAGTTAGTGAGATTGTTGGCTCCATTTTGCAGATGCAAACACCGAGGCTCAGAGTGGTTGTCACCTACCAGTTATCAGGCTGCGAAGCCAGAGCTCATATCGCTCCCTGCCTGCTGCCTGTGTGGACGCCCTATTGCCACTCAACCCCTTTTTCTCTTGCACTGTCCTCCCTGGAGAGATGGTATTTTACCCCAACACGTGCATAACAGCTGTTAAAAAGTTACTTATCGGTGCAGCCACTCTGGAGAATCATTTGTCAGATTCTACTAAAATTTGTCATTTGCATACTCTGTCACACTGAAGTTCCACTTCCTCTGCTCTTGAGAAATGCTCACAAGAGCATACGAGGAGCCATGTTCAAGGAGTTTGGTTAAAACATCATGATGATGGAAATTTGATAACTTAAACATTCACCAACTGGGGAACAACAAACAAACAACACAAGAACCAGACAACCATGGTTTACGTACCCACAATAGGGAATTCCAGGCAGTGGCAGACAGGAATGAATGGATCTGCTCTATGTACGTGAAAAGAGCGTCAAGACATATTGTGAAGTGAAAGAATCTCGAAAACGATGCTTGTACGCGCCATTCCGTGTCCTAATGGATAACAAATGATGCTGATGCTTTCTATGCGTATACTTACATGAATATGAGATAGGAAAAGCTCTGAATTAGCCAAACTGAGAATAATTACCACCAGACTGGGGAAAGGTGACGCAAAAATAGGGGATGTCGATTGAACGGGATTGCAGCCGTTTCTGAGCCGTTTTAATTTTTTCACAAGAAAATTGTATTCGTGTGGCTGCTCGTGTGATTACAGCAAATAGCTGTGTGACCTAAGTTTACTTAACCTCTCTGTGTCTCTTTAGTGTTTTCTATAAAATGAAGTTGATGCGAGCACTTAGCTCAGAAGGTGGAGGGAGGAATGAAGTGAGGTCATGGATAAAGCGCTCCACTCGGCACCTGAAGCATCGGTGATCAGTAATACTGGCCACTCGTATGGGCCTGAAGGCCTGTGCGGGATTGTGACTCCTGCCCTGTAGCTGGCAGAGTTCTGCTGGCGCTTACTACATACCTCATCACAGCTGCAGGATTTCTACCAGGGAAGTATCCAGAGCTCATGCCGCACCCCCGGCATACAGAAAGAGCAGGGCAAGCGAGAGCCAACAGGGGAGCTGGATGGAGAACGTCCGTGACAGCTCAACGTCCGTGACAGCTCTTGTCTACTGAGAGCAGAGGATGTTTATGGAAGCAGGTCCCGAGACCCAGGGCTCATCTGATGTCCTTTCCCCAACATGGCTGAGCCCCTTAGCTCTGAGGGCAGAAGCTCGCCTGCAGGGAGATCACATCCCTAGAAGAAGGCATTTGGAAATAGGAAGGGGCAAATATAAGAACTGAAAGAGAGCATTTCTTCTTTCCTATAAGGCCGCCGCTCAGTTGACTGTGCCGAGCGATGGCTGAACAGGGAAGGTGGACAGAGCAGGCCAGGACAATAATGGGGGGGGGGGGCGCTGGGAAGGTCCAATTAGGAGGATGCGGGGTGGGGGGAGGGGTGGAGGGGCTTTCTACTGCTGTGTCTATGGCAGCCCAGCACAGACCCGGAACCACAGCGTGGCCGTGAAGGGTGTAGGAGTCCGGGAAAGGAGGGCTGCTCTACAGCACGGCATACCCATCTGATTCCAGTACCTGGCTTCGGGGGAAAATAACTGTAATCTTGCCCTTAAAGCGAGGGAGGGTCTAATACTTGCCTTGGCCCTTAGCCAGAGTCTACAAGCACACGTCCCGAGCATTGCCTTTACAGAGCCGAATCCTGTGTATCCTGATTAAATATTGGTACTAGCTCTACCTGCCTTATCTTGATCTGGTGGAAACCTGGTCCCCGGGGAGCTGCACAGGGTGGGATTTACCCGCCGAGCTCCCCGCCAAGGAGCTTTTCTTGAGCCATCCCTGCAGAGAAACTGCTCTAAGATACGTAAAATCCAAAGCCGTGTTTTAAATCCTTACATTAGCAACATCAGTTGTGTGACTGTTAAACCCTAAATAAAAGTCTCCTTCGGCCATCTGGGTTGGGGAGGTGAATAGCAGGCATGTCACCTGCGTGACTTAATAAGTCACTCATTAACCGTCTCCTGGCAGGTTACTGTGGGGGTGGTGTGAAGGACCGGGGCTCAGATCCCTGTATCCTGTGCTTGAGGCTGCTGACCGTCCAGCGCCCCCCCCCCACCCGGGGGCCAGGGGCCTGCTGGGTCTGAGGGAGTCTAAGAACGCCAGACCTAAAAGAAAGGACTAGCCTGAAGTGAAATTTTCAGGGGGAAGATGTTACCCTCGGTCCGAGTTGCCCAGTCGCTCGGGGCTCTCAGACTACTCTGTGCCGTCCAGGACCCGGGCCTCTTTGCTGTGTCTTCCCTGGGAACCTGCCAGGCCCCTGCTTAGGACCTCTGTCTTCCCTGCTACACACCCTGCTAAAGGGGCAAGATTAGAATACGATTATCTCCCGGGTGATGAGGAGGGGTGACCCCATGCCCAAGGTCTCTGTTGACAGAGGTCATCAGGGTTTCCCTCCCCAGGAAGGCTTCAGATGGCAAAGCTCACTACAGAAGGAGGGTGGGCTCTTGTGACTCCCCCAGGCAGGGGCCCTGCTCTGCAGGCATGAGTCAGAGCTTTCTCTCTCCCCCTCCCCCCTCCCTCTACCAACCTCTGGCAGAGAAGTGAATCTGATCAGAAGCACAAATGCTCAAGACTGAGTCTGCAGTTTGCACAGCATCCTAAGACCCTTCTGGTAAGAGCTCTGATTGGCTGCCCCCCCACACTCCCTCCACCCCTCCCCAGGCAGAAGATCCCCTAAGAGTGGAGTTCCAGAGCTCAGTGACAGAGAGGAGCCACACCATGTGGACATGGTCTTCTCTTCAGCGGAGAATGTTTTGGTGTTGGATCCTATAGGCCACAGAGAGGGATCTCTGAGACACTGGGTTTTCTCTCTCATTCTTCCTCGGGGCCACTTGTCACTCAAAACACCAGGCCCTAGGATAAGTGCTTTGTACATATTGTATTAGCTCATCTAATCTTTTAGATTCCTTTGAGAACCCATTTTATAGATGGAGAAACTAGGGCAGAGAGGCACCAACCAACGTGCTCTTGGTCCCATGGCGACTAAGTGATGGAATCAGGATTTGAAACTACATCCATCTGACCTCATAGACCAGCTCTCAGCCAGCCAGGGACTCCAGGGCAAGACCGCTGAGGTTACTGTAGTATATGAAATGAGTTAATATCCATGAAGTGCTTAGAGCAGAGCCTAGAACATAGTAACACTATGCCGTGTTTATTAATTCATAACAAGCCTTGTGGGACCACAGGAGAAGATGACGCTGAACATCGGTGGGGCCAGGATGGAGCCCGCAAATGGAGCAGTGGCCTGGGGCTAGGCTGAAGAGCCTCCCAATCTCTGCCCCTTTTGAACTCCTGACTGTCCCCCTAAGCCCATGTGGTGAGGAGGGAGTGGGAGCCATCAGCACAGTTCTCGGCTCTGCCTGTACTTGACTGTCCCTGAGGCTGGAACGAGCAAGAGTGGTCTGCAAGGGCTCCCAGGAATGCTCCAGTCAGCCCCCTGCGCGCCTGGGACGTTAACACAGCTGGGGTTCGTTTGCATTGGGATCTCAGGCACTGCAACATCCAGGAGATAAGTCTGCATTATGCAAATTCCTTGTGCCAGGATTCTCCAGAAATTACCAAGCCACGGGGGAATTGCCTAACCACTTAACCCTTTCCATCCAGCTCCAGATTGAAAACAGACGCCGCTGATCAATGCAAAGTTACCCAGGACTTGACGACTTGATAAGCAGAGGGTGACCGCTCAGGACGGGTGTGAACCAGTGGGTTTGCCCTTACAGCTGGTGTGAAGCCCAAACTCTGCCTTCCCATAACTCTTGAAGGGGAATGTGTCTCCTCCAGGGGATCCTTGGGGCTCCCTAAAGGTGGGAGGATTCCTCTAATGGGCTCCAGGAGCGTGGAGTCATTTCCTCTAACTGATAAGGGAGCAGGGGTTCTCAGAGAAGGTGGTATTTGAACTGGGTATTGGGATGACTCAACAGGAGAGAAAAGGCATGTCAGGGACACCGAAGCAGAAAGGTTTTCAATTTATATTAAGGACAGCAAGCGATTGAAGTGGACTAGGTAGCGAACAAAGGCAAAGTGCATTTTGTGTTAGAGAATTCAGTGTAACAAAGCTAGGGATATTTACTAAAATCACAAGTTCGTGATTCACCACTTGAACAAAAGACAAAGAACAAACAAACAAACAATTGCCCAAACTCCCTAGACAGATTTCCTACTGGCAGACACGTGGGCATTGGAGGTTTCAAAGCAAAAGGTGAGGTCGGCACAAATACAAACTCGTAATTGGTATTTGCATAGCTGAGCTCCCGGGTCCAGCTGGAGCAGACAAGCCCCCGTAGACCAACAGCTTGGCCACCTGGGGCTTAGACTGCCAAGTGAGAAGCAAGGAAAGGGTCCTTCAGAGAAGGTCAGTTTACCCTTGTGAGTGGCAGCTTGAGGCATCAGCTTTTCTTATGGCCTCCATAAGAAGGAGTCATGGAATCTTAGGGCAGATGGCCAACAAGAGAGCATCTGATCCATCCCTCTATCTCCAGGCCAAATTGTACTACCTATAACAACAACAACAAAAAAAACAGAGACAGAAAGATGATGCTCATCCAGTGCGTCTTGTGACAGTGATATTCCCAGCCCAGCCTGTCCTCTGATGCTCAGAGATCTTAATTATTCCATTCACCCTATGGTGACAATGTTTCACTGCCTTTATTTCATTTTTTTAAATTTTTTAACATTTATTTATTTTTGAGAGACAGAGTATGAGCGGGAGCGGGGCGGAGAGAGGGAGACACAGAATCAGAAGCAGGCTCCAGGCTTTGAGCTGTCAGCACAGAGCCTGATGCAGGGCTGGAACTCATGAACCACGAGATCATGATCTGAGCCGAAGTTGGATGCTTAACCGACTGAGCCACCCAGGTGCCCCTCACTGCCTTTATAGCCAAAAGTTGTTTCTTTAGCATCAACCTGGAGCCCTGGAGATGAACTACGAGCGTCCATGTCTTTAGATGATAGAAAATGGACCACCTTCTCCACATATGTTTCCTACATTTGCCCTCACTCATCACTTGACAGAAAGCAGGACTCACTAAGCACTGTGCTCTTGGAAAAGTCACTTAATCCTTGTGGACTCTGTTTCATTTCTGTTAAATGCAGAAAACAGCATCATTTTCTCTTAAGATTGCTGAGGAGATCAAAGGAGAACATGGAAGCTAAATCTGTCCATAAATAATGCCATTTAAATATAAAATAGTATTATTTCTACACACAAAAGAACACCAATACCACTGAGCAAACAGTAAGTACAATGAGGCTGAAGTGGCTATATAAACATCAAATAAAGTAGACTTCAAAACAAATGATATGACCAGAGACAAAGACGGCTATTTCATAATGATAAAAGAATCTATTTATAAAGAAGCCATGACAACATAAATGTGTATGTACCTAACAACAGAAATTCAAAATACATGAATCAAAAGTCAGCAGGACTAAATAGAGAAGTAAATAAACTCACAATCATAGAGATTTTACACCCATCTTTCAGCAACTGACAGAATAACTAGACAAAAATAAATCAGTAATACCTAGAAGACTTAACACTATCAACCATCATAATTGAATTAACACATATGGAATACTATATCCAACAATACAGATTTGATTTTTTTTTTCAAGGGAACGTGGTATATTCGCCAAGGAAGACCAAACGTTGGTCCACAAACACAAGTCTCAATACATTTTAAGATTGCATTCTTACAGAACATATTCCCTCACAATAGGGGCACCTGGATGGTTCAGTTGGTTAGGCATCTGACTCTTGATTTCAGCTTAGGTCATGATCTCACAGTTCATGGAATCAGGCCCCACACCAGGCTCTGCACTGACAGTGCAGGGCCTGCTTGGGATTCTCTCTCTCCTTCTCTCTCTGCCCCTCCCCTGCTCATGTTCTTTCTGTCTCTCTCAAAATAAATAAATAGACATTAAAGAAAATAGAATATATTCTCCCACAATGGAGTTAAATCGCAAACCAGGACTGCTATGATATCTAGAGAATTCCAAAGCATTTGAAAAATAAACAAAACATACCCACATACCCATAGGTCAAAGAAGAAATCATAAGGAAACTTAAAAATATCCCTAAATGAATTGTAATGAAAATACAATACATGAAAATTTGCAGAGCACAGCTCATGTAACGTTAAGGGGAAATTTATAGATTTAAATATATATTTAAAAAGGTATTAAAAGAAAATTCAGTGACCTTAGGATATATCTTTAAAATATAGATCAAATATAATTCTCAACCAGGAGTGATTTTGTTCCTTGGAGGATACTTGGAAATGTCTAGAGACATTTTTGGTGTTACAACTGGGTGAAGGAGAGCTATTAGCATCTAATGGATAGAGGGCAGGTTTGGCCCTAACTATCCCACAAAGCATCAAACAGCCTCCCACAACAAAGAATTATCCAGTCAAAAATGTCAGTAGTGCCTGGATTGAGAAACCTGAATTAAATATGGCATTGAAAACAGCCCCACAAAGAAAGCTGTAGGCCCAGATAATTTCATTGGTAAATTGTATCAAACATTTCAGGAAACAATGAACACCAATCTTACACAAACTATTATAGAATATGGAAAGAAAACACTTCCCAATTCATGTTAGGAGGCTAGCCTAACCTGAGATCAAAACCTGATAAAGACAGGACATATATAAAAGATGACAAAGTTTTACCAAAAAAACTACATTGTGGCCTAGTGAGATTTATTCCAAGAATACAAGGTTAATTTAAATTTCAAAGAAACCTATTGATGTAATTCACCATATTGACAGGAAGAAGAAAAACTGCATGATTATCTCAATGGATCAAAAAAAGTCATATGACAAATTCAGCATCATTGTGACTTTTTTAACTCAGCAAATTAGAAATAAAAGGTATTTCCTCAATCTTATAAAAGGCATCCATTAAAAACCTACAATTAACATTATATATTATACCATTATTGAATGGTTTCTCTCTAAGATCAGGAATAAGGAAAGTATGTTACCTCTCACCACTTCTATTCAACATTTCCTAGAGGTCCTAACCAATGTGACAAAACAAGAAAAAGAAAAAATACGAACAGACTGGAAAGAAAGAACTCTGTTCGGACATGAATGTTTATATATAAAATCCTAAGAAACCTATCAAAAATAGCTACTATAACCAATAAATAAGTTTAGCAAGACTGTGGGATACAAGGTCAATTCACAAATATTAATTGTATTTATATATTCTAGCAGCAATTAGAGAATGAAAATTTTAAATATAATTTCTTTTACGATAACATAAAAATATGAAATACGTAGGAATAAATTTTGAAAACATGTCTAGGATTTGTGCATTAAAAACTACAAAACCTTACCAAGAAAAATTTTTAAGGAACTAGCTATATGGAGAGATATACCATGTGCATGTGTTGGAATATGCAATGTTTTAAGATGTGAATTATCTGCAAATTGAGCTACAAATTTAATAAAATCCAATCATAATCTCACCAGGCTTTTGGTGGGGGGAGGTAGGAATTGACAAGCTGATTCTAAAATTCACATGGAAGTGAAAAGGACCTAATATATTCAAAGCAATCTTGAAAAAAAGGAGAACAAAGTTGGAGAACTTACATATTTGATTTCAAGATTCACTACAAAGCTACATTAATTAAGACAGTAAAGTACTAGCATAAGAATAGATAAATGTATCAATGGATCAGAAAAGAAAAGTCCGGAAATAGAATTATATTTATGTACTCATTTAATTTCAGCAGAAACATCAGACAAATCTGATGGAGAAAGGCAAGGCTTTTCAACAAAGACTCCTCTTTCATACCCCACCAAAAAATGGATCTTAGATTTCAACATAAAACATAAAACAACCAAGCTTCTAGAAAAAATAGAATAATATTTTCACAACTTGGTGGGGCGGGTAGGCAACAAAAATTTCTCAGATAAGACACAGAAATAAATACCCATAAAAGAAAATACTGCATCAAATTAAGATTGTATTCTCACCAAAAGATACTATGGGAAAAATGAATATGCAAGATGCAGCCTGGGGGAAATATTCACAAAAGATACATCAGGCAAAGGAATTATATTCAGAATACATAATGATCCTGTAACTCAATAAAAAAAAAAGAAGACAAATTACCTTATTAAAAAATGGGTAAAAGATTTGAACAGACATTTCACAAAGGAAGATAAATGAACAATAAATATGTGTAGGACAGTGTCCAACACCATTAGTCATCAAAGAAATGCAAAGTGAGATACACCAAACATTGGCAAGTACGTGGGATAAAATGGCACAACCGCTTTGGAAAATGATCTGGCAGCTTTTTTACGAAACTAAACATATATGTACTGTACGATACAGTAATTTCATTCTTGGGTATTTACCTGAGATAAATAAAAACACATGTGGACCCACACAGACATAGGTAAAGTAAACCAACTTGGACAAGAGTGTTTTTAGCAACTGCATTCATAATGGCGCAAAACTGGCAACGGCCTGGCTGTCAATCAACAGGAAAATGGATAAATCAACTGTGATGTGTTCTGGCCACGGAATACTACTCAGCAGTTCAAAGAAACAAACTATACATTCAACAATGTGGATTAACAGGAAGAGCATTATACTGAGTGACAGGAGAGTTACACACGGGAGTGTATACTGTATGATCCGATTCATGTTAATTCTCCAACAGGCAACAGTGACCTATGATGAAAAATAATTGGTGGTTGCCTCCAAGAAGCTGGCAGTGGAGACTGCCTAGGTAAGAACACGAGGGGACTTGGCGGTGATGGTAGTGTTTTGTATCTTGATAGAAATTTGAGTTACGCAGGTGTACTCATTGAATTCATACGTTTTGTTTTATGTCAATTTGACCTCCCAATAAAAAATAAGAGCCCTAATCTCAGTTTTAACATATGCATCCCAAAGTATTTAGTGGTGAGGCTACTGATGTCCACAACTTAGAGAGACATCTAAATACAAAGTAGATTAATGGAGAAAAAGATGGATTTGATCAGTTTATAATAAACTAGAGAGAAATGTTCATTGTACCATATGGACGTTCGCTGTACAGTTTTTTAAATTTTTGTGCATGTTTGAAAATATTCATGATGAAATGATGGCAGGGGAAAAAAGTAACCCTGGTGGGAAATATCAGAACTCTCCCTGGGAGCCTCAGGGCAAAGGTATTTTTCCTGTTTCTTTCCAGCCCACCTGTGCCATGAACGGGTTTTTTCACACGCAGGTGTCTGATAAACCCACATCATTACATTGAACTTTCCCAGAAGAATATGCAGTGTTTTCAGTAAGTCTGTGTGCACGTTCTAATTTTAATAATAGTGGTTACCAGTATGATAAGGTTTATGATAAGTACGTTATTTAAGTATACAAAAGCTACTCTTATTTCAGACTTAAAGCTAGTGACACACAACTGCTATAAACAGTAGTTTATATAATAAATAAAACTATAACTATAGTTATATAATAGAAGCTGTGA
The DNA here is from genome assembly GCA_028646485.1 of Cryptoprocta ferox. Taxonomy (NCBI): domain Eukaryota; kingdom Metazoa; phylum Chordata; class Mammalia; order Carnivora; family Eupleridae; genus Cryptoprocta; species Cryptoprocta ferox. Next base: position 99,377,909 of record CM053575.1, read on the forward strand.
CGGGGAACACAGCAGCACCCGCATGGCGTCTGAACACGTCCGGGTGAGTTGGTGCTGAGTCACTGTGAGCTGGCAAGTCTGCTCAAAAGCCCCTTCAGCCTCATCTCCTCTCTCCCTCCTCGTCTTCAAGTTCATAGACCAGAGTCACTGTTCCCCAGCGGTCATTAGGGCCGAACACCACAACTCCAAAACATCTTTATCCTGACTTACTTCCTCAGGCAGAAAGACAGAATTCAGGTCTGCAAAAGCATTTAGGCATTTTTAATGCATCTTTACCCCAAAGCCCTTGCACTCTTTGTTGGCTTATGCAGAAAGGATTATGCTTTTTCTGTTTAGTAAGATAATGTGTAAATTTCTGTTTAAAAGGAGAAAGCGGATCTGTAAGTCCAAGATATTTGGGAAAACAAAAGAGGATCCCCTTCAGAATAAAGAGAAATACCTGTTTCGAATTCTCTCATAAAAACTTCATACCGACCATATCTTTCCTTCCTCTGAAAGGCATTTTTTTGAGAGAGAGAGAGAGACAGAGAATGAGCAAGGGAGAGGCAGAGAGAGAGGGAGACAGAATCTCAAGCAGGCTCCAGGCTCTGACCTGTCAGTACATAGCCTGACTCGGGGCTCGAACTCACCAGCTGTGAGATCATGACTTGAGCCGAAGTGTCAGACGCTTAACCAACCTACTGAGGCACCCAGGTGCCCCAGAAAGGCATTTTATATCAAATCTACAGAATAGGGTATTATCATGAATAATTTGCCAGAACTGAATTGTGTGTTGAAAGTGATTAAGGTGTTTAATCCGTTTAATTTCAGCCCCTTAGATATTCTGATTTATGTTAATGATGTCAGGAACCAAAAAAGAAAGGCAAGGAATTCTTGATTTGGGAAGTGTGACAGCACCTTGGCTGAACATGGTAGTTGCTCACTATGATACTGTGATTTTTGAGAAATAGAAATTTGGTCTTCACTCTGTTTCTGGCACACTGCTCCTAAAACCCTTGGAATTCCCTAAGTGACCAGAGAGAGAAAGGTGTTTTGTTAATGAAGCAGTTTAGGAAAGCCCCTGCGTAACCTGAGGGGGGTGGGGGGCTGGTGGCCTGAGGAACCAGCCTGTCCTCTGAGGCTAGATCCTCCTGAGATGGAAGAGGGGCTCGAGGTTGAATGAACTGATCGCCAGCATTTAGTCGATCAGTGACTATGTAATGAGCCTCCATAAAAGCCCAAAAGGGTGGGGTCCAAAAAGCTTCTGGGTTGGTGAACACTTGGAGATTTAGAGAGAAGGGGTGCATGGGAGAGAGCAAGGAAGCACCGGTCCCTTTCCCCCATCCTTGGCCCTGTGCACCCCTTCTCACTGGCTGTTAAGTAAAATAGTTCTCTGACATCTGTGAGCCACTCTAGCAAATTAATGGAAACTGAGGAGGAGGTCATTGAAACCTCAAGGCTATAACCAGTGCGCCAGAAGCATAGGCAACAATCTGGACTTAGGATCAGCATCTGAAGTGGTGGAGTGCAGGCTCGTGGGACTGAGCTGTCACCTGTGGGATCCAAGCTATCTCCAGGTAGATGGTGTCAGACATGAGTAACAGCATTGGACTCACTAAAGCGCCTGTTGACTGGGTGAATAAAAGTTGCACAATGAATATAGAGCTATCATCATCATGTGCCTCAATATGGAAAGCGCTCAAGCGTAAGTGTGCGTAGAGGGCCTTGGAGCCCAATCTACTAATTCTCCAAATTCCTCACCCTCAGAAATGGGCAAATGATACTCCCCTTGGCAGAGGAAAACAACCTGGGCACACAGGTGGCATGGCAGACTCAGAATCTCAACGGCAACTTTGAAAATCAAAACACCTGAGAAACAGCGTCTGCACATAGCCGTGTTGCTGCCTCTGGGGAGACACCCGTTGGCTCTGGGTCCATTGAAGGACAAAGTTTCACAGAGACCACGACAGTACGAAAAGGTAAGAATTCTGGCTACAAATTGTGCAATCCATTAAATATACTTAGTTTTGTAAATCTACACCCATTCATTTTTCTACCTCTCCTGTGTATGTACTGCAGGTCCAAATGATATGACCTCATTTAGTAGCAAAACAGGAGGGTTTGGATATTGGCACATAGATAATAATGCACTGTGAGTGCACATATGACTTTGAGGGGGGCACCACTAACCATCAAGATTCTAGATCTCAAGGTCACAGAGCAACCAGCCGGCTGACCTAAAGCAGTGCTCTTCTCTCTGCACATCCATTCTGGATTCAGTGCTGACCAGGTGATTCTCCCAATATGTAGACCCCTGAGTTTTTGCAATCTGAGGCAGTCCACGTGGGGACAGTCCATCCAACCATGTATCTTCATCCATATCTTCATCTGTGCCCATCTCTACACACAGGGTAGACGGTAATACTTGCTGGATGAATTGAGGTGAACATGTGAACTTGGATAAGTTACTTAACCTCTTTAAGGGTTTCTTGTCCCTATAAACAAGAATTAGGGGCGCCTGGGTGGCTCAGTCGGTTAAGCATCTGACTTCGGCTCAGGCTCATGATCTCACGGTTCGTGGGTTCGAGCCCCGCGTCGGGCTCTGTGCTGACAGCTGGCTCAGAGCCTGGAGCCTGTCTTCGGATTCTGTGTCTCCCTCTCTCTCTCTGACCCTCCTCTGCTCATGCTATCTCTCTCTCTCTCTCTCAAAAATAAATAAAAACATTAAAAAAAAGAATTAAAATGGTACATTCCTTAGTTGCTTTTGTGAGGATTAAATGAGATAGTGGCAACACCTTTGTTAGTAAATGTGAGAGACATAAAACACCTGGGTTTATACTTGCCACTCTACTTATTTCACAACGTCATAACCTTCCGTTTGCTCCACTAACCTGAGTTGCTGGTAATAAGGGCGATGCCTGACTTTTTAAATCCCCGGACAAGTAGCCCAGGGCCCAGCGCATACATGTTATTTATTGCATGTGGCATATGAAGCAAGGGCCTCCAGTCTCGTTTATCAGAAGTTAGTTACAACCTCTCTGGAGCCCTCCTGAGTCACTGCAGACATGAACATCTTGCTTCAGAGAAATAGGTAGAATTTTCAGACAGCAAATAAGGACATTAGTCGTAGCTTAGTTTTACCCTGTCATTGGGATACGCAGATTTTTCAGCCCTGCGTGGTTCATTCATTCTTTGCAGTTTGGTTCGGCTTGAATGTCATCAAGCACTGGCCAGGGAGGACGCTGAGGTGACCTAGCAAAGGCCTCCATGAGGGAGTCCACCATGACTTCTGTTTCCATTATCTTTTCAGCGGGCCCAACCTCCTCCATATTTGAATACATTCATCCATGACTGGGGGCCCCTGGGGGGCTCAGTCGGTTAAGCGTCTGACTTTGGCTCAGGTCATGATCTCACAGCTTGTGAGTTGAAGCCCTGCATCGGGCTCCGTGCTGACAGCTCAGAGCCTGGAGCCTGCTTCCGAGTCTGTGTCTCCCTCTCTCTCTGCCCCTCCTCCACTCAGGCTCTGTCTCTCTTTCTCTCGAAAAGAAATAAACATTAAAAAAATAATAATAAAAATAAAAGTACACAAGTGAGACAAGGGGAGAAGGCTCCAAACATTCTGCTCTTTATGTTTCATTCTTGCATTTGCTTGTGGGTCTACACACATTAAAAGAAAGTCTCTTACTGTCAGATACTAGACATTTAAAATGGCTTTGGCTGCTCTCAACTGAGTCTATCCACTTTAGAGGCCTGCTCTAGTGATTTCTAAAAACTTTGGGCTTTCCCTGTCTAACGAAGAGCTTATGCAATAAGCCTGATTTGGTAGTGACATAACTCTGACGAACTAGAACAGCATTAATTCTACGTGTCATACACAAGTTGCATCTGAGATCGGTTTTTCAGGATTCAGACACAAGAGTAATCCCAAGACCACTAGAGGGGAAAGGGGAGATGAGCCGTGGTCCTCATTGTCTGCATGTTGGAATCACCTGGAGAGCTTGAAAAACTCGTGATGACTGGTTCCCAATTTGAGCAGTTCTGTTTCAGCTGATTTAAGTCAAGAGCTGACACAAGGATTTTTAAAACCCTTCCAGTGAATTCTAATGTGCAGTCTAGGCTGAGAAATGCTGTTAGAGTTTCTCATGTCATTGAATTGGGTGAAAGAAGCTTGTACTTTGACCTGATGAAAAATGCACTTCCTTTTAGGATTTTCCCAGATGAGTTGACATTGCCGTGTTAATACAGGTGTCACTTGAGGCTCAGGTTGAATAAAGAAAACCTTTGGTGAGGACTTGCTTTTAATTTTAAGGGAGCGTGTAATGACCATGCATCCCCTGCTACTCCCACGGGTTCTCTCCGATGAGAAGCATCATTCCAATGTTCCCAGACTAGTACTGGCTTAGAACAGTAGTGCCAAGGTTCTTCAGGCCAGAGCCAGCTTTCCTCGTGGGGTCCCCATGGGGGCTTTTAGTGACAACTCCAGCAAGCAAGAATCTTTAATCCAAGCTCCAAAGTGGGGTGTGCATATCCTAGGTATCACAAGAGACGATCCATTGGGATATAGAAAGAAACTACTAATTTATGAGAAAAAAGAAATTAAATCTACTTGTATTAAATATGTGGACTAGGGGGACCAAAGGTCCTGGTTTGTCCTGGACAAAGATTTCCTAGAACTCTTGATTTTCAATGCTCAATCATGAGTGAACTGTTGTCCCAGCATGGACTAATGCTGGTGCCCAAACTATGTGACACATGGGCCTGAGATGTCCCCAGAGAGACAAGAAAGTCCTGTATGGGAGAAAGGTTGATGGTGTGCCTTGGCTCAGTTCATTCACTTCCATCAAATTGCAACATAGCGAGTGTTACAGGATGATCATCAGTGTGACTAACTTTATGGACACAGCACCTTTCAGTGATAAAAGCTTTATAATGGGATGAGACTCTTGCACCCCAAAGAGAACCACTGATTATCTCATAGCATAAGACTCCAGAGAACTGTCAAACTGAACAACGAATTACATATATTTTAAAAATATAATCATACTAAACTTGCTATTCTTTTTTGGTTGATAAGTTGACTGTCCAAAATATGTTACCTGTAGATTATTTTTAAATGTTTTATTTATTTTTGAGAGAGTGCAAGCAGGGGTGGGGCAGAGAGAGAGGGAGACAGAGGATCCAAAGTAGGCTCCTGGCTGACATGGGGCTTGAACTCACAAACCAGGAGGTCATGACCTGAGCCGAAGCCAGATGCTCAACCAACTGAACCACCCAGGTGCCCCAGATGCTTTTTAAATAACAAACACAATTTACATTCAATCAGCCCATCAAAACAAAGATGACATTTCAATGATGCTTTTAGAATTTCATACAATGGGGAAAATTTTTAGAAAGTGGAAGTTTAGTAGATGTTCAGGAATATATCCATCGTCCTGTGCTTTCGCTGCCAACCATTATGATTTAGGTGAGTGTCACCTATGAAAACTGTCTTCATACCTTTTTTTTAAGTAGAAGCAGAATGTTTTAGCTTGTTTAAGAATTTTCCAGATAAAGGGTCGCCTGGGTGGCTCAGTCGGTTAAGCGTCTGGCTTCGGCTCAGGTCATGATCTCACAGTTTGTGGGTTTGAGCCCCGCGTCAGGCTCTGTGCTGACAGCTCAGAGCCTGGAGCCTGCTTTGGAATCTGTGTCTTCCTCTCTCTCTGCCCCTATCCCACTTGTGCTCTCTCGCTCACTCTCTCTCGCTCACTCTCAAAAATAAGTAAACATTAAAAAAATTTAAAAAAAGAATTTTCCAGATAAAGATTTTGAGTGGTTTTAACTCAGTATGTTGAAAATATAAAAAGGCAGCACCCTCAGTAAGATTGTAAGACTAACTGATGTCAGCTAGGATAGAAATTTACTAGCCAGATTTACAAATGAAGCCTTTGCAAAACTGATGGAAGCAGTTATGAAATGATTTTTTAATTCATTTAGCACAGCCAATGATTTACTATTTTTATTTGGATCTCGGTAGCTTTGTATGGTATCTTTTTCAGCTATGACATCCATTCACACAAAGTACTTAAATCAACTTAACTTAGACCCAGATCTTCAACTTGGAGTATCACAAATATTTTATTTTATTTCATTTTATTTTATTTTATTTTATTTTATTTCAATTTTATTTTAAATTAATTTTAAGTTTACTTATTTATTTTGAGAGAGAGAGCACAAGCAGGGGAAGGGGCAGAGAGAGAGAGAGAACGAATCCCAAGCAGGCTCTGCACTGTTGGTGCAGAGCCTGATGCGGGGCTTGAACCCAGTAACTGCAGGATCATGACCTGAGCTGAAGTCGGATGCTTAACCACCTGAGCCACTAGGTGCCTCTGGAGTATCACAAAGATTTTAAAAATCAATTTAGATATATTCAATAATATTTCTCCTTATTTACTTCATCTTTTAAGTTTCTATTTTTGCGACTGTTTTATTTTTTTTTAATTTTTTTTATTTAATGTTTTTCATTTATTTTTGAGAGACAGAGAGAGACAGTGCGAGCAGGGGAGGGTCAGAGAGAGAGGGAGGGATTCACAGAATCCGAAGCAGGCTCCAGGCTCTGAGCTGTCAGCACAGAGCCCGACGCGGGGCTCGAACCCATAAACCGTGAGATCATGACCTGAGCCGAAGTCAGACGCTCAACCGACTGAGCCACCCAGGTGCCCCTTTTGTGATTGTTTTATAATGGATATTATATCCATAGAGTAGTTCAGGGATACAATTTATAAAGAACTAAATATACGTGTATAGGAACGGACACTCACACTGAAAAGCGATCACTGCGCTAGAAAACTACTTCAAAGCAGAAATCTGTAATAACTCTTGATGCCTGCCTAGCCCAGAGCTGCCACTCAATAACATATATTCAGTGAATGAATGAACCGCTTCGTCAAGGTTGTCATGTATTGTAGGACTGCTGAGTAATAACCATTGTATGTCTATATCTCATTTTATTTATCCTTTAAGGACATTTTCCTACATGAAATAAGCCAGTCATGGAGGGACAAATACCGCACAATTCCACTTCTCTGAGTTTTTCTCTAAAAGAGTTAAACTCACAGAGGCAAAGAATAGAATGGTGGCTGCCAGGGGCTGGGCAGAAGGGTAAAAGGGAGTTGCTAATCAGTGGGTATTACATTTCAGTTATGCAAGATGAGTAAGTTCTAGAGATAACAATACTGTGTGCCATACTTAGAAGTATGTTGAGTGTTCTTAACAAAATTAATCTAATTTTTTAAACATTATGTATATTTATTTTGAGAGAGACACAGAGAGCAAGGGAGGGGTAGAGCCACAGAGAGCGCAGAGAGAAAGAATCCCAAGCAGGCTCTGGCTGCCAGCACAGAGCCCAACAGGGGCTCGAATTCAAGAACTGTGAGATCACAGTGAGATCATGACCTGAGCCAAAATCAAGAGTCAGGTGCTTAACCGACTGAGCCACCCAGGCACCCCTAAAAATTTTTAATTAAAAATAATTTAGACCCTTTCCACAGAACCCATAGCTGTACCTATAACAAATAAGAACACCAGCTTATGGAAGTTCCTACCCAAGCTTTAAGGGGAAAAAAAACATCTAAGAAGCATCTTGCGTCTCTGAGTCTAAGAAGGGAGACTTCACTGTAATCAACTCTGTCGTCCAATCCGTATTCTGTCAACAGAACACAGTGGAAGTTACTACACAAAGTAAGTTACTACAAAATAAGTTATCTGTGATTTCTGATATCAAGAAATTCGTATTTAGAACACGTCTCCAAATTCCACTTGGAGATGCGTGCAGACGAAGGATCAGAGAATTGGAACCTCACGGCCGTGTTATTATTTCGTAGGTGCTCAACTTCTTTGTCTTACCACTTACTCATCGTCTCCTCTCTGCCTCATTTCACGCTGGAAATGGACAGCTTCACGGATCAGAATCCGACAGAGCACCGACCTAGACCAAGGTAAGAGACACGTGTTCCACATTCAGGCAGATGGCATCACAGAAGCTGGTGAGAGAGGTCTTTTAAAAGATCTTCCCCTGCCGTTGAGTGTTGGTAGAACTAGAGGGGGGAAAAAACCCTCAAGTACCTTTCCTTTCGGGTCTTTATCCTCAATTATGATCTACACAGAGAATAAGAAAAAAGACAACAGTGGTGATCATGTATAGCAAACGAAATAGCTGGAGATACTATTGTCCCCCCAAATCTGGAAAGAAGGCATATGGCAAAACAAAGTGGACTATTAAAAAAAAATCAGTTACCCCAGGAGAGGTTAACAGTGAAAGCAGTGAACTCAGAAGGTCTTAGAACTCAGAAAATCACCGGGAAAAGGAGACCTTCCAAACCGTTCCTCACTCCGAGGGCTGGTGTTCCAGAGGACTGGCGGGCTTCTTGAATGTCCCTCTCATGTGATGTCTGGCCCTGGGAGCCCGCTTCCGGTGGGCACAGCGCTCTCGCATCACCTGCCCCTGGGTTGTGACACATGGCAACACCAGGGGTTGAACTTACCTCTGGACACCCAGCATCACGAGAATTCACTCATGTAACATGAATAACAACCAGGAAGAGCAGTAGGGCTAAACATTTTCCTTCATCATCTCAGATCCCCACTCTCCTGGACGCCAAGCCTACTGGCCTCACACGTTGCGTCCTGGGGAGCAGCAGGCGGGTGGGGCCGGTGCCATCTTCCCCGATGTAGATTGAGTTGCAAAGTCAACAAGACTAGTGTAAGCTCCTGCCCACACTCCCACTGCCCGATGCAGAACTGCAGGCGAAGGGAGATTAATCTGATAAGAAATAAAACACTTCAGCACAGAAGTCTGAGCAAATCTTTATTAAAATGTTTCCATTTTAGCAGGGAAACCCAGGAAGAAACGAGAGACACCATTACAACCAAGACCTTTTTACCTCAAGATAAGGAGGGAAAAAAAGACACTGTTTAAATCTTAGCAAATACTTACAGCATTTTTTTCCCTTGGTAGTTTTTGCCAACTTAACTCCCTTATAGAGATTACTTCTACATCCTCTCAAGCCCTCAAATAGTAAGCTGAAAAATCTTGCATAGTGTTTTCTTATAGGAAACCAGGGCGTTTGATCCAACAGGCCTGAGACCCCCACCTCTGCTTTGCCTACTCACTACCAACAAAGGTGTAAATTTGGCATCTAAAATCTTACGCTTTTAAATCTAAATATTAAGTCTGAATAAAAATAATTCGGGATATTCCTATTGGGATTTTAGGCAGATGCTGAGAAATTTGGGTCAAAATAAACCCAAAGCAGAGAAAAAATATCCAATAAAAGGCAACTTTCTAGAGTTTTTATTTAAAAGGAGAAAGAAAATGTGTCCAAGAAGCCATCGTTTCTGAAAAAAGCGTATTACTTCTTCATGGATTCCACCAGCTAATGTGTCTGACTAATGCTGACAAGGGTCAGCCAGCAGATGTGCCCGTCCTGACAGCCCGTCATGAGCTGCACACCTCCAACAACAGCTCTGCTCCAGCCCCTGCCGGTTTGGAGGCCCCCCAGCCAGAAAATAAACATTGAAATAAAACCCAGTGGTACTTCTGGCTGATTCTAGAGGCCCCCAGGATGATGCTTGGGAAGGAGGTCGTGGCCCCACATAATGGTGGCTCATGCAGTTCTGTAGGACACAGAAGAACCACGTGTGGCACTTAGTGAGGACCCAGCCACCAGTGGGCTTCAGTGGGTCTTGGCTCCCACACAGCAAACACCACGGTGGGTCCGCGCTGGGAAGAAGCACCCAGACGTATTAATCCTCCTGATGAGAAGAGCTTGGCTTTCCTTGCAAGTATCCTCAAGGAGAAAAGCAAAACCACCAACCAAAGCAATTATTTCTCTTAAGTTTATTCTCCTTCTTTAATAACCCAGTAATCTGAAGCTCAGTGGTTCCTTAGTCCTCCTTCTCCCAACCCAACCTTCTCCTCCCCTCTCCCCACCCAACACACACACACACACACACACACACACACACACACTACGTTCCCCTCCCTCCTCTGTCCCTCAGCCCACCCACTCTGCCATTCCTTTTCCTCCCCTGGACCCCCCCACCCCCACCACCACCTCACTGAGCCCCAGGCCTTGGGACTCTGCTGCCTAGGCTGTAAATCTGGCAGCACGGAGCACAGCGAACAAAGGGGCAACTGTGAGAACTGACAGCTCAAGGACATGGGCAGTGGGTCTGCAAGGCCCCCCCATACACCTCATAATGATAGAGGGCAGGGCGGCCCTGGCCCCAAGACAGCTCAGCTGGGTCGCTGCTCCAATGAATGAAATGAGGCAGAAAGAAAAGCACCTGGGACATAGGTTTGCAACACTGGCATCAATATTACCACAAAAATCTCTATAATTCCTTCTCAAATAGGAACAGAAATGGGAAAAGAAATAAGAAAGGAGGGAAGGAGAAAGGAAGGAAGGAAGGAAGGAAGGAGGGGGGAGGTAGGAAGGGAGGAGGAAGGAAAGGAGGAGGGGGAAGGGAGAAAAGGAGGGAAGCAGGCAGGAAGGGAAGGGGAAGGAAAGGAGGAGGGGGGAGGGAGGAAGGGACAGAGGGAGGGAGGGAAGAAGAAGGAAGGAGGGGAGGGAGGAAGGGAAGCCAACAATGCTAGTTTAGGGTGGAAAGTGTAGCTGTGAAATAGCTACTCCAAACAGGTGTGACTCTGAGGCTCAATCCCAGGCTCAATTTAAAATCCCAGGCTCGGGGAATAGGATTCTCAGGTGGGCGCACGCCCTAAAAGCCTTCCACGGAGAGCGTGTGGTTGAGCGCATAGGCATCGCCATCCTCTTCCTCCAAAAGCAGCTTGTCGATGGTCAGGGAATTGATGGCTCTCCTGGGGTCTTCCATGTCCTGAAGGACCGGCTCGGGGATGGAGATGGGAAGCTGGACGAACTGGGGCCCCGGCAGGGCTGGGGCCGGAGGCTGGTACTGCAGGGTGGAGGTGGGCAGTGTGGACAGGGGCTGCGGCCATGGGAAGTAGGTGAGGGGCGCCTGGTGCTCCGGGCCCTCCAGCTGGGGCCCGACGGCGGGTGCAGCCGCGCCTCTCGTCTGTGATGGGGAAGACACAGGACCCAGGGTTAGCAGCCCCCGGGGGGTCCGCTCTTCCTGGCTCATCCTCCCCCTGGTGGGGATCTGTGTCCCCCGCAATCGGGCCCTTTCCTGCTGTCTCGGCCCAGGGGCTCCAACTCCTCCCCCCCCCCCCCCCCGCTCGGCATCTCCAGCTGGGTCCCTGACCCTGTCCCTCCCTAACTACAAGTCCTGGCTCACACCGCCTCCCAAAAGCCTCCATTTTCACCACTTCTGTCGAGTCCGTTACAAACAGGACTGACCTCCCAGGGCTGAGCCGATTACAGACGCTTTTCCAGATTTTATTGAATATGAATTCCATCCTGATGTCAGAGAAATTAAATTGTGGAGGGGGGGATGTATATCTTAAAAACCGGTGAGAATACAGCATGTTAAACAACGAGGCTGGCCCCTGGCTACCAGCTGTTTCGCAAGGTGACACCCAGGCGATCCTGCTCTGCATGGCAGCTCTCGCATCCTGAGGTCCGTCCACATAGTGCCACTCATGGCCCACCTACGCCGGGGAAGCCCGGGCCCGCCCCATCCTCATCCTCCTCTGTCTCTGAGCTGGGCCCCTGTGGCTGTCCCAGGACCGTCCTCACAGGTGCCATACTAACAACACCCCTCGCCTGTGCAACAACCACACTACCAGCCTGAGGTGGGGTCTGCCAGAGAGTCAGGGCCTAGATTCCTACTCTCTTCCACAGCTGAGGAAGCAGGGGCGGGGCGGGAGGAGGAGGAAGGTCTCTGCATGAAATGGCTCGAGAGAGGAGAGAAGTGTCCCCCTCCCGCCCCTAGTTCCGCCCTCCTATCTCTGATTGCCGCTGCGCTTAGAGAGTAAACCATTAGAGTCATCTAGGGAAGAGATTATCTCAGTGTCCTGGGTATCAGGCCACAAAGCCCATTTAGGTACAGGAGGGCTGGGCGGGGCCTGGGAATCTGCATATCCCATCAGCTCCTCGGCGACGCCAGTGTGGCTGGTCCAGGGACCGGAGTTTGAGTAGCAACGCTTTAGGGCATTTTTCTATAAGAATGATAGAGCTGGCAAGGGTCTCAGAGGCCTTTCCAGCCTCCCAGCAAAGCCTGACTATTTCGGGCATTTCCAAAATCCAAATGGAAGTCCTGCTTTGTGGAGTCATAAGCCTGTGTAGGTCACCGGCAACTGCAGGTTTCGTGGCTCGGGGATAGAATTCCATCGAATCCCGTGCTTTAACAGGTCTTATCTCCTGCTAATCAGGGGCGCTGACTGGGAGCTCTCACCAGCTTTGATGCGTTCATTTACAAAGCGGCAAAACAAACAAATTATTTCTTAATAAATATGGTTTGTTTGATACACAGAACCTTTCAAGGTAGGAGGTGGGGATAAGGCTAAATAATGAAAGAAATCCTTGGGATTGGAATGACTGGGAACCATTAGGTCCACTGCTTCCCGCCCCCTCCAAAGGCCCCCAATATGGAAATGAGTTACTTGGGAAAGGTATTGAATTCACTCCCTCTCTAGCCACCATCATCCATGCCCCACAATCGTAACCAGGTGGGGTTACGGGAGGAGGGCTTCTGTGAGCCCTTGCCTGGATGGTGATGAAAGGGCAGGTGCAACAGCTTGACGCTGAGCCCTTGAGGGAAACGGTGGGGAGGCGGGGAACCAAAGCAAGCTCCACCATCAAGGTGGGCTTCGCAGCTACTCCTGAGGCCCCAGCTCCGCACCCCCAGAGCGTTCCCTGAGCCGAGGCTGGATACAGCTATGCGCATAGACTTTTTCTCCTCCGAACGCTTAGGGGATTCCCATTCCTTTGCTCAAACAGATACTGTTCACGTAAAACCACTTCTCTTCCTCTCTTCATGGCTGGGGGAGCAGGCCCTTCCTTTCCCATCGGGCGCTCGAGGGCAGCCCTTGGCTAATGCCGCTGGCCGGCTTTGAGACAATCCTAATAACGTAACATTTACTGAGTGTTTTCTGTATGCCAGGAACTATGCTAAGTCCTCCCTGGGCATCCCTCCCAATTGAGCCTGACATCAGCCCTCTTGTTAATATACCCATTTCACAGGTGAGGACACCAGGGCTCAGAGAAATTAAATCACTCAGTCCAGGGTCACCTAGGTAGTAAGTGAAGGGACAAGGATTCAAACCCAAGCAATCTGATGCTAGAGGCAGGACTCAACAAATCACCCTTCAGGTGGGTCTGACTTCACCAAGAGTAGTTTTCTGAAAAGTTGTGTCACCTGTTGGCAAATGCCACTGTTAAATGACCAATCAGCCTCTAAGCGGAATAGAAAGAAAGCACTGCCTGTAGCATAAGGCCCCGAGCAGACCTCACCCGATACCCCCGTTCACTGAAAACCGAAACTTCCGACCAAGACCTTCTGCTCTGGGACCAGCAGGGGGACATTCGGGGCAGAGAGGCCAGAGAACACCCCAGCCCCAAGCAGCACAAGGTATGACAAGGGAAGCCACACCCCTTCTTTGTGGAAGGTATTTCAGGTCAATGGGAAGAAAGCAGGCCTCCCTGCCGGACAGGACGGGCTTGATGGCTCAGTTATCCCCAGAATCAGGGTCGGGAAGTCAGCCCCGGTTCCAAAGGGTGCCCTTGGCGCACCAGTGCCTTTGCGTGACATACCGTGACGTTAGTGATGAGCGGCTGGGAGGCATAGGTCAGCACGGAGGAGGGCCCCACCACCGTGTAGCTCGGGCACATGGGCTGCACGTACATGTCAGCCGAGTAGGGGCAGCTGACAGCTTCGTGGGACACGTACTCCGTGTAGGGCGTCCACGGGGCCAGGGGCTGGAGGGTGGCCGGGGCTGGCTGGGAGAGCCAGCCGGCACACAGGGCCCCCTCCTCCGTCACTGTGGAAGTGGAGACCTCCATGTCAAGGCAGGAAGGACCTGTGGGAAGAAGGAAATTACAGAGCTGCAGGTGTGGCCCAGAGAGGCGGGGATGGGGGGGTGCGGGAGGGGACCGGGGCTGTGGGGGGCGCTTACCCACTGTGGTGTAGGTAGCCAGGGGCTGATGGGGCAGCACCACCTAGAGGGAGGAGAGACTAGGATCAGCGTTCGGCTCTCTCCAACTGGCCCTCTGCAGAAAACCTGCCCGGAGGGCCCCGGGGCAGGAAAGTATACGGGGGAGTCTTCCTTCTTCGAGCGAAACTTCCACGCCAGATCCCAGCCATCGCCCCTACACTTTTGGGGGATTCGTGTTTCCATTTAGCAAGAAGCCTGTGCACTTAGGGACCTGGCATCGTCGTCTTCCCAAGGGGAGCACCCAGCTCACGCCAGGACGGGTGAGTCGTCTGCTCCCTCGGGCCCCCGGCACTGGCTTTGTTCAATGGGCCAAGCCAGCCCGCCCGTAGCCCCAACCCCACTTGGTCTACCCAGGGACCACTGACCACCCCTAGGCCACAGCCGTGTGGCCTCGATGAGCTTCCCATAGAGCCACGGCCCCTTTGGACACCCCACCGAACACGCATGCTCTCGCACACACACACACGGGCCACAGCGGCCCCCTCACCGCCGTCGGTGTGACCGCCGCCCCGCTGCTGGCATGACCACGTTTCCTCCGGAGCAGTTCCTTCACTGGCTCCTTCACACGGACGCCCTGGTACGGCCGGGGTGGGGCCGGAGCTTGTTCTGGCGCCGAGGCTGCGAAAAGCAAGGTCGCTGATGCTCATCAGCCTCTCAGACGAGCCCCCACCCCAGTGTGTCTGCTCCTCTCCTCAAGGGTCTGCTGGCTCACCTCAGCTGGGCCCGAACAAGGAGGACCCACGAGACTTCTGGACAGTCTCCTCCGGTGTTGACTGCCACTGCTCCTGCCCCAAACCTTCCATAGCTCCCCCCTGCCTGACCAATTAAGCCCTGCAAACTTAATGTACAATTGAAAGTCCTGGACTGCGTCAGCTCAACCCATTTTCCAACCACTTTGCACAAAAGGGCTACATCAAGCCTGACTCTGGCCGGAAGGCCTACTCGGACTTCTCTTCCGGCTCCTTACTTGTCTCCTGTCCTCATCTCTCCTTGAGATTTCCCGTGGTCAGGGTTCACGCTCACACTTCTCGGCCTCCTGATTCGTCCTGGCTCAAGACTAGTGCAACGCTCCTGGCAGCAGTGGCCGCCCACGGAAGTGGCTTCATCCTCCAGCCTCTTAGACCTGCTTAGTGCTCATCATAGGGGGCAGCAGAGGACGGCATACGAGCAGGGACTCTGAGTCGGATGGTACAGGCCTTGAAATCTGCCCCTGGCACCTTCTAGCTGTGTGATCCTGGGCAAGCTACTAAACCTCTCTGTGCAGTTTCTTATCAAAGGAATGTCATAAGGAGTCGCTGACCTAGTCAATGAGAAGCACAGTATATGCTTAGTATAAAATCAGGTACAGAGCGAGCATTTAATAAATTTACAATCTGCTATAGGATAATTGGTAATCCTTTGGTGTAAATTTCTTATGGCCCTACCTAGATGATAAACTTGTCAAGATGAGATATTATGCCTTATTTCCCTGTATCTTCCCAAGGAGCCTGTCCGCAGCAAGCTCAGTAAGGGCTTTGTTGGTTAACTGGTTGGATGATTATTTGGAATGTGCTCCCATTCACCTTCCCTTCGCCTCTCCCAGACCTTTAGAATGGGCCGCAGTGAATGGTTCCTGGGTTCTCCGGGGCCCCCAGGACAGAGGACCAATGCCCAGTGGTCATCCACCTACTTGGAGCGGGGGAGTGTCCAGCCTTGCTGCAGAGAGAAGGCTCCCGGTGCCCTTTGTCGTCAAAGCTGGGAAACCAAAGGGCTGAGCTGGAGCCAGGCACTTCCTGGCCAAGGAGAGTGGGCCAGAAGCAGTCATGGCTGGGCGCTGACCCTCTGCCCTCTGAGACAGCCCACAGCCCAGCGCCCTGGGCCTCTGGAGGGCAGGCCTGGGTCAGCCAAGAATAGTGAGTAGCCCTGGCCCTGGGGACTCACACACAGAGCCCATTATCATCCCTGATAAGGGCCCCAGGGCTCTGAATCAAAAGCCTGGAAGCCTAGGTATCTATTAAACCCGGAACCATAATGCTACCTGGCTGAACTTTGCTCGGTAAATACCCAGCTGATAAGAACCCATGCCTGACCTGGCACCAGACCTCCATCCATGCTCCAGGCACACATGCAGTTGGTCTTGAAGCCCAGCAGGCAGAGAGAGGCAGCAGGGGGAGGGAAAGGGGTGTCCAAGAGCCCCAAGGACACATAATGCAGAGAACCCCAGACATAGACGCATCCACGGGGCTTCCTAGCCTGGCCAGGTAGCAGGATTGAGCAGGGAGTGGTGCACAGTGCAGATACCCAGGCCCTGCTCCCAGGTAGTTCTGATCCTGGGGGGTTGATGTGGGCCTGGGAATCTATATTTTAAAAGTCTTCCGGGTGATTCTGAAGCTCGGCTGGGGTTAGCATCACTGATACCCCATCCCTGATCGAATACAAGAGTCTCCCTCTAACATCCGAATAGGAGATTAATTATCCTCTTTATAATTCCACCCCACACCATCATAACTAGGAGTCTCAACTGATATTCATTCATTCTTTCAACTCCCCCTGGGCACTAGGAATACAGCACCGAGCAAGATAGCTGTGGCCCCTGCCCACATGCATCTTCCATCTGGTGGGAGAGACAAGCAATGAAACAGTTACAACTGACATAAAATCAGGCTGAAACTGGAGTGTGGAGCAGAGAGATCCAGCCCCGTACCAGTGCCCTGGGACTACCTGGGCACCGTCACCTTCGTAAAAGCAGCATTAACAATGGACTTGAGAGCCAAAAATAACTGTATTCAATTCTGGGCTGTCGCTTATTGGTGGACAGGTCTCACATGATTTACTTAACACCCCTGGGCCTCAATAATCCATGTCTCACATAGTGGTTGTGAGGATTCACCGCAATAACACACCAGAGGTTTCCAAAGCCACGGCCGGCTATGGTAGATGTTACTTTCCTTCCTCTCCCTCCACCCATTTCCACCCTCCTCTGGGGAGCTTCAAGGCCAGGAAACTCTTCCTCTTGCTTGACAGGTCACGTGGTAACAAGTGCCATTTTCCCTGGCATTGCCTTCTAATGAAACTTGCCATTCATAATCCATCGACAGCCTTCTCACCTCTACAATGAGAATCATAATGGCACATACCTGGTAGGGATGAGAATTCCATGTAAATGCTTGAAAGAGAGCTTGTGCTGAGCAAGCGTTAAGTAAATGTGAGCTAATATTATCATTAGTATTAGTAGTAATATCCCTTCCCAGCATCCAAAGGCAGAAACCAGGTCCGTGTAGAGTCTGAATGAACATCCCATTCTTCCAGCTATTTCTTAATGACGTGTTCTGAATCCTTCTAACCCTCCTTCTGGGCGCCTCCCCCCTCCACGGCTTCCATGTACCACTTCCCCTCGTGATCACTGATGCCCAGCGTTGGCCACAGACCCCAGGTGGGGCCCAACATGGCAGCAAACAGGGGCGCCTGCCCTCCCACACTCTGCTCACTCATTCTCAGTCACCCACAGTGCCTTTATTCACACCCATATCAGGCTACACTTGTCTGCAGCTGGGTTTCCAGCTATTCTTAGGCATAGGGTACAGTCTGAGGCATTATGCACTTGGAAGAAACTCAGGGGACAGGGTTATTTGGGGGGTCTAAGCACTGTGGTCACACTCTTAATTCAGTGGAGGGACAAGAAAGGCTCGATCCCACACGCACACATCTCAGTGCAGACCAAAGACAGGTATATGGCTAACCCCCTCTGATTTGCATGTGCACTTGTGGGGAAGGGCCCAGAGGACACCCCACCTGCTCCCTCCCAGGAAGTAGACACGTCGAACACTTGGCTGCAAAGGGGACAGCTGGGCATTTCCAGGATCTTTTCGAGGGACGGCTTCCTGCCTCCTGTTCTTTTTGAATCAATGAACAAAGAGGGCTTGGGGGAGGTGCTGTGAGCTGAGGGCATCACCCTCTGATGTCTTGACTTCCTTAGAAGCCACAGTGTCAACAGGTGTGCCCTGGCACAACGACCATATGGAGAGCAGTTTCTAAGTCCCCACCTCTTCCTCGTGCAAAACTCCCAGAGCTCTCAGGGACCTCCTGCCTTCCCACCTACCAGCCCGCAAACAGCTGCCAAGGAATCCCGGAACTGACTGCAAGCGCGCATGCGCGAGGGTGCTTTGGCTGGTGTCTTTGTAAAGTGACCGTGAAACACAAGAATCAGAAGCCTCAGGACAATTCCCAAAGGACCCCAGTAGCCAAGCGTATTTGCAAAGCCAAAACTTGCAGTTAGTGCTTTTCACGCCAACCTTTGTAAAGCAACAATAAACGTTTCTAATTCTATTGGAAGCACGGTACCCCCTACCGCCACCAGCCTGAGAACCAGCGGACAGATACACGTTTGGAAGAGGAAAAGAAGTTTGCCTGAAATCATGAGTACTTTGCCTTGGGGCGTCTGGATCCCCGAACCTGAGCTACTTTAAAACATCTAAACTACAATACTGAAAAGAACATTTTTGAGATTCTTAAAATAACTTCTTAATAATAAGAGACAAAGAAAACAAAGCAGAAGATGAATAAGATGATACCCAGTCCAGTTTCCCAGAGTAGAGTTGACCAGAAATTTTAGTAGCCCCCTGACCAAATTGCAGCTTCAGGTAGCATGTCCCGAAAGCCTGAAGCCTCCTCACCATTTATCCTGCGGGTTGAAGGCCCGTTAAGTCTCCTGGGAGCATCCAAGTGTCTGCCACTGAGAAAAATCTTCCCACCTAAACATGAGTCTCTTGGCCTTCGCTACGAATCTCCTTTCTCAGGGTGAGACGTTCAGCCGTGTTACCTTCCCACCACCAGAAGTCAGTCACCAATGGAGTTTGCGGGGGGAAAAAAAAAGAGGAAAAAAAAAAGCCAACAAAACTCATTTACAGAAAAACCTATAACTTTGGCCCCAGTGAGGGCTTCCCTTTTCCAAAACGAGCGACAAAAAAAATCTGAAGGTATAAAAAGTCAGCAGAAGACATTTCAGTTCCCCCTGCCACACACCCGGACACGCTCCACGTCACAAAAATAAGAGTCCTGCAGCTGTTGTTCCGCTGGAGGGCACAGACCATGACAGGTTGAGCCAACTGGTCACTCCAGGCAGTGGTCTGGCTGCATGTGGCGCCGTGCGTGTTCACACCGAGCTTAGGGAGCATGTGGATGTCACTCATTTAAATAAACACGGCCCTCCAGTTCTCTGAAGAAGGGATAATAAATATCACCAAGGACATATGCAAAATTGTCAGCACTTGTGTATTTAATCACCCCATGTAAACCACATTCATGCCACAGTGAGGAAGCTAAGGAGATAGGTCCCTCCTAATGGCTCCTGGTGGAGCCAACACCCAGGTATTTGTCACTAACTTCTCCTCCAGTCAGCTTTCAGAGAGCCTTCTTGAGACAGGTGCTACCTAGAACAGTGTCCAGGATCCTCTTGAAAGAAGACTGTTCTCCTAGCCACTGTCCTGTTACAGATTTCCTGCGAGCCACCAGGGCCAGGCAGTAAGTTGAACCCCAGATAAGACTGCTGCTATAAGGGCTAGTTGGGATCCAGGGTAAGCCTACATTTCTACCATCAGAGAACCAGAAGAGGAACCCATCTCACTCATGTCGACCATCCAGCTCACTGAGTGCTTTCCATTTACAACTGACTGCTTCAACCTCAAGCCTACAGCCGCACAAGGCCATTTTGAAAGACAAAACCTTCCCAGCCCAGAAGGATACATGACACACTCTTGATCACTCCAAGTAACCTCAGTAAATATTATTCTCTTTTGCTGTTGAAACTTCAGTATTTTTTTTTTTTTTAAAAATCCACTAAGGAGAAATACAAATAATTTTCTCTTTACTTGTAGCAAAACCAAAAACAAATAAGTGAACAATAGGAATTCAAGCCTAGGGCTAACAAACCTGTCCTAGCTTCTAACTGAAAACAAAGTCATAAAAGTTGCTGACACTTTTCACTTTAATGTAAAGAAGTTTGTTTGTGTTCTCGGCTGAAGGTAGTTGAGGGCGCCTGGGAAAGTTTAGCTCATGTCGGCTAAAGGATTATCCACATCCTTAATTGAAACACTAATGCGAATGTTCCTCTTCTGGTGAAGATCTGAGTCAAAGTTTTCAAATTTGTTCTTTCCATTCATGGACAATGGCTGATTTTTTTCCAAACAGGAAGAAAGAACTTGGGCTTTGGCCAAAGATTGGACTTGACACGCTACAGAAAACTTTCCCGCCCAATTTACACTAGATTGCTGTTTACTTTTTTTTTTTTTAATGGATGCCAACAGAGGGATTCCATACACATGTAAATGTGGGCTTTCCACTCACTGATGTTTGAACTGAAAGGGCTCTGCAGCTAGGAGGTATCACCATGTCACTCATACATTCTAGCAATCCGGATAACATGCAGAGAGAGGTGGAAAAAGATAGATGGACAAAAAAAATGCCTTTAAAGGTGTTTAGAAGATATGAGAAAGTAGAACCTCAACCAAATTACAATCTGATGTTGCTTGTAAGACTGCTGAGGCAACCAAAAAGAAGTAAGTCATGGCATCTGGCTGTGTAGGCTGGGATTTCTCCATCAGGAGAGCTCCAAGATGGCAGCTGATCTCGGGCAGGCTCTCTGGTCTGATCAGAGAAGGGAAGGGAAAAGTAGTGACATTTCCTCTCTCTCTCTCTCTGTCCCCATTCTAAGAGGCATACTCTCATTAGCCCCACAGAGACAGGTCACTGGGAAAGGATGAAAGAGGGCCATTGACCTGGGTGGGCCAAAAGGACCTAGAGCTAACAACCTGAGAAAGAGCCAGGGGAGGCTCCTAAAGTCCATCTGGGGTGACCAAAGAGGCTTATTCAGTCTTAGAAACCACAGAGCCCCTGACCAAGGAGGTCTAGGAACTGAGTGATCCCTGTTGGAGGGAAGCCCCAGCCAGCCTGGAATGAATACCCAGGGTGATCATACTCCTCTCAGGTTATGTTAGGCTTAAGCAGAGGCCAGTTTTCCTGCAGTCCACTGCATTCCACTCTCATCCACCAAGTTCCTGCATGAGGTGTTCCCATTCCACAGCCTCAGGATTACCTGGATTGTCCCAAAGTTCTGGAGGTCCCATTCCATGAACTTGGGTGAGGTCAGCCAAAAGGCTGCTAGTGCCAGAGCCTTCAGACTCTCTTCATGGGCACTTCTGCTGACACATCCTTCCCCTGGGGACTCTCAGTGCCCTCCACACCATGTGTCCATCCTCCCTCCAAACCTCCACCAGAACAAGTAGAATACGCAAGGCTCTTGGATTTCTCTCTATTCCCAGAGACAGTGTCTGTGTTCTGTCTCTTCTTTGTGGAGACTCAGGCATGTTGAATGCATGCATGCCAAAGGTCCCTGTATTTCCTGGTTGTGAACTTAGCCCCCAGGAACTCAGAAATCACCATGCTCACTTTTGCACACAATGTTCTGTGGCTCACACAGCCTTGACACAAATGATTGCATGTGTGGCCTCACCACAACTTCTGAAATAGGCAGGGAAGGTCTCCCTCTCACCCTCCTTTCCACTAATAAGGAACACAATGCCCATAGATGTTAACTGGCTTGCCCAAGTCCACACTTGTAAATAGCTGTGTCATCAGCTAAACCCAGGACCTCTGATTCCAAGCACAGTCCACTTCTGCCTCATCCTGCCTGTCCTCTGCCTGGGCAAGTCCATTTATTTCTCTGGATGACCCTGGAGGTCAGTCACCAAATGTCTCCTGCAAAGTTCTGACCCTCATTCCTCTTGTTGGAGTCTGAGATTGGACCACCCTGATCCAGTCTCCTTTGACTGCCAATTTCCCCAAGAAATAGTGTTTCCCATTTGAGAGAGGAAAAATAAGTCCATGAGAAGGTTACCAGCAGTGCACTCACATGAGTGACGAGAACTGAGAGGCCCAAACAATTCCCCGCAAGGTTTTATTTTTGGTATTTTCGACTGAAATGACAGTGGATAGGTCCACCTGAGAAACCAGCTGCATCTGCCTGTCTTTTACAGAAACTGGGGTCACCAGAGCAGAAAGTACTCCCATCTGAGATACACTGGGTCGCAGAACAGAGGACAAGACTAGGAGAGTTCTGATAGAGCATGCCCTGAACAAATGCTCACTAAGCAGAGTAAACCAGGTCCCAAACATCATGGAGATCACTGTCTAGTCTAGTGGGGTATAGACATTAATTAAATAAATGCATAAGCTAGAATTACAAACTGTGACAGAGCTGCAAGTGCCTCACAGTTAAAGTGTTTTGGCTTGTTTGGCTGGTTTCCACCTCCACTTGATTCTTACTTGGACTTACTTGAGCAGCAAATGGGGGTCCCCGGTCTATAGGGGCTATATAAAGGCGACAGTGCAAGAGACATGATTGCTCTGCCTCCGAGGCAGAAAGACTACTGGTCTGGGGTTGGGCTCAGCCCACACCGTGAATGTAAGTCTTGCCCAAGACACACAAAGAAGTTCCAGGTGTTCAGGGTTCGCCACCAGCCTAGGGGCCCTGGGTGACCTCCAAATATGTTAGACCAGGTGCTTCTGTCCTATCTTGGCTGATTAGCCTGCTAAAGGAAGACCAGTCCTAGGAACTCAGATTCTGAGACAGAAATCGTCTGGCTCCAGAGGCTCTATATCTCAAATCTAACTTCCTGAGGTTCATATTTGCAGGAGCTTTTGAGTCAGTTACAACTGCTCTCTGTGAAGTAAGAATCCACTTCCATCTAAGGGTGGACTTATTTCAATGGGGAGGGGAAGATGCATCTAATGGAAACCTAAAATCCTTGGCCTTGAAAAGTGGCATGCTTGGCATGCTGCTGGTTGGGACTCAAGCAGACCTAGTTTGGAAAGCCTACTACATAGCTTATCACTGTGTGACCCTTGGCAAATCACTTAACATGTATGTGCTTCAGTTTCCCTATATACTAAATGAGACTAATGATATCCATCTCATGGGATCATCATGAGGACTGTATTAAATTAACACAATTAAGCACCTAGAACATTATAGGTGTTCAACAAATGACTATTTCTCCTATGACCTCAGTCCATCACGCATCAGAGAAGTAGCTAGCCCTTGTGCAGTGATTCTAACTTGCCCTTGTCTTGCTATGTCCTGATACTGAATGTCTCTATCCTCAACACACCCAGAGCTTCTGTTGCCAGGAAGGCCTGTCTCAACCTGCCTTCATTGTGGTCCTGGAAGTCATCCCTCAGGTATCTGGACGTGGTCTCCAAGCAGCAGGAGAGCTATATTTAGGAGACAGGGGGCCAATGATGCTGCAGAGAGACTGGTCGAAGACCTCAATTGCAAACAGAAATGAGCCTAGACAGGAGACACCAAAATCCTAGCATTGGTCTCTTTTAAAGGTACCATGAGCTGAGCAGAAGAATGTCTTTATGTCTTTCTTCAGAAGCCAGCAGAGGAGTAGGTTTGTGGCGGATTTAAGTTTTTAAAGAACAATGTCAGGAAGGAGCACCTGGGAGATTTTCGAGAGGCAGGCAGAGTAAAATGGCATGCCCTTGTCCTGACCTCAGATATAGCCCCTCAAGGAATTTCTGTGTATCCCCCAATGGACAGAGACAGAGCCATGACTGAGACCAGGGTCATGGTACTTCTCCAAAGGGCTAGAAATCTAGGAGCATAGATCCCATATGGGTTGGAAACATGGCAGTGTACACGGGAAGGCTCTTTGGTGGTCAGGGAGGGAAGTTTTATGACCTATTAGAGCAAGACAGACTTCCGGTTGACGTACTAGGGGCATTGCCTTAGCTTTATCAAGAGAAGTAAGAAGCAGAATGGGGAAAGAGAGAGTCTACACTGAGAGCACAAGACCATAACAGGGGATGAGCCAACCCAAAGTGTCTTTGGTGGCCACCAAAGTGCTACCTTTGCAAGGTAGCACCAAAGTGAAGAGATTGAGCAGAGGAGACAGATACAGCTTTCCTTACTAGATTAAGACTGAAGGCTGAACCTAGAATTGACAGTCTGATCAAGAACAGGAAACACCTATGGTCAGGCAGCTGGAGGAGAAGAAACCCAATTGTTATTCCTTGATTTAAATATTATCTAGTCTGAGATTTTCCAGACCAAAGAGATACTTGTTAAAGAAATCAAATTTTCCCAAGACCACTTCCCTGGAAGAACGACTCTTCAGACTCAACACCAGCTGTACATTTGGGGTCAGGTCCAAGTGCTCCAGCCCCAAGGCTTGTGGTGGCCTGGGGCACAGTCCATGTGAGTGAAATTAGACCTTATAATTGATTCATGATGTGAGGTATAACTGCCAGTCATGATGAGTTTTTTTGCCAGGTCTCTGGTTTACTCACCAGTGGCCTCATGGCATGGGGGGTTGTTAGAATAGCAAGCCTGGGAGAGGGGTCAGCAGGCCAATCTTTGAGGAACATATGCCCTTCTTTGTTCACAAGATACCCACATAGGCTGAAAATATGACCTTCACAGCTTCCAAGCTTAATGGAGACCAATACAACATGTTTCACAGTGACTCACTTTGCTTTAGGAGCGTAGTGTTTGCCGTGGAAGTATTCAACCCAATGACTTGTGACCAGCTATGAGGAATCTTGCTCAATGACTGGATGATTGGTGCAGGTCATGGTTGTCAAGCTATGGTCTAAAGAACCTTAGGATACAGTGAAGGCACCTGGAGTTGCCAACACAGGGAAGGAAGCAGGAGGGTCAGAGGGTGAGTAAGCAATCAGAGCTTCAATATCTCCCAAATGGCTCCATTTTTATGTTTGTATTGGAGTTCTGCAGTAAGTTTGGTTTGAATAAAGAGGTTCCCCCCAAAAAAGATTGTAAACACCAGCCTACGCATCCTTGGATTTTCTTCCTAATGCTCATTCGTTATGTCCTAATACGCTTCTTCATCTCCCAAGATCTAAACAAGAAGTCTGACTATCATGTATTCTTGGGGATCTGTATCCAATGCCACATGCTTCAGGACACCTTCCCTGATTCCATCTCCCCCACCCCCGCTGCTGAAGATAATTTATTTCATCGCTTGATTTCCCTACTAGGAATAATTGGGTGGATGTATGCATGCAACAGATGACAAATGGATGATTGATTTTCCTTCCATGCCTTTCCTGAATTGGTGTTGCTTTCCTCCTGGATTCAAACTCGCTCCTACTTTCAACTCTCTTTTCTCTCTTTTTTTCTTTCTTTTCTATCTCCCCAGCATTTTTCAGTCCTGAAAATTTATTTTTATTTTTTTTAATTTTTTAATGTTTTATTTATTTTTGAGAGAGAGAGAGAGAGAAAGAGAGAGTGTGTGAGCAGAGGAGGGTCAGAGAGAGAGAGGGAGGCACAGAATCAGAAGACAGGCTCCAGGCTCTGAGCAAGAGTTCAGCACAGAGCTCGAACCCACAAACCATGAGATCATGACCTGAGCTGAAGTCGGACACTTAACCGACTGAGCCACCCAGGCGCCCCTATCAGTCCTGAATATTTATAACAATCTTTGTACACTTCCTATCTTTCCATTAAATTTATGAGTCTTTCTAGAGGATTAAAAAGTAATGCAGCGTTTCTCACGTGTGGTCAGACCCTTTTTGGTCCCAACACCTGGTCTGAGAATATCTCTGGTTTATAACTCTTTGACTGCCTGCTCTTCCCAGAAAGTGATACTGATGAAACCATTACTAAGAAAGGTAGCACACTGGTGTTTCAGTTTTCAGTATCATTTGTGCTATTTCTTGCAAAATTCAAGGGTCATTCTCCTGACAGCTAGATTACCAGCACCTCAGTCCAATTTTCTGAATTAAAAAACAAACAAACACAATTTATCAGTCAGTATGAGCCTGCTGCCTGATGAGGCATGATTGAAAATTGGGGCCCAGGTTCCAAGTTTGGTCACAGAATGGCCAGCTTCACCATCAGCATTAGTCCTGATCACTTACCCCACCAGACGTTATAAGACTGGAAATGTGTTGCCCTGCTATTTCACAAGAAATGCAGAACTCGGAGGCCACACAAATTACCATCTATAATTAGCTTCATAAGCTTTATTCTCAGATGTAGAGCAAGAGAGAGCGGGAAATTAAGAATAGTAACTAATATTTATTATTGAGCATTGACTTAATGCAAAGCACAGTAGTAAACACGTACCGCAGCGCTGTGAGGAAGAAACTGCCGTCCCATTATATACTTAAGGAAATGGCACCAAAGTGAGGCAAAAGGGCATGTAAGGACCGTGCAACCAGTGAGGCATAAATCTAGGACTCAAACTCAGATCTGCCTGCTCTAGAGGCTAAGCTTTAAACCACTAACGGCATAGAAAGAACAGACGTCACTCTCTAACTCCAAATAAACCCCTACTCTCTAGATGTTGCTTTCCACCCCACACCACACACGTGCACACATGTGTGAACGGACAGCTTGACTCTTCCGAAGTCTAGATAGTTCAAACTGAAGGAAGTGCCAAGGAGGCAGAAGCCTTGGGTCCCAGCTCAGGCTGCCACCCAGCCGTCTTTATTAGTGTTGCCCAGAAAACAGACAGGCTGCATTTTGGCAGGAGGGGGAGATTCTAGGTCACTCTCTCTCCCCTTTGAGCCCTCGCATTGCAGCTGAAATGTCTGCAAAGAGCCCGGTGCAGGAGGTAAAGAAGCAAAGACCTTATTTCTTTCAGTTAAGTTAGATGAAACACATGCATCGGAATGAGTGTGTGAAGTATGACCATCAATCTGCCAGCGGCTGCACGTCATTTTCGCCATTGCTTGTCCATTCCCTTTATCTGACGTGGCAGGCCTGTGCCTTTACCAAGATCACCCTTCTGAGCCCCGTGAGTGAGCCAAGCCCACGGCAGGGACATGGACAGCTTTATAAGACAATATTCAGCGTGAGTTACTAACCTAATCTTTAAGCTCAGATTTTCTCATCTCTGAAATGGAGCTTGAGACAGAACCTACCTCCTGGAGTTTCTATGAGGATTAAATGAGATAATACATCCAAAGTGTGGCAAAGACTGGTAGTTGCCACACCCAACATCAGCCCTCTCCTTTCTGACTGAACAACCCCTACATGACAGGGGGGTAGGGGGGTTTCGGTGTGCCTGGCTAAACAATGACACTGTTCTCCCTTGCAGGTAGGAGTGACTGGTAGATGTCAGCAGTAGTTGTGGAGGGGGGGGAGCAATGACAGAAAGGCATGATCCTTTTGAATCTCATTTTTCTTCTTCTTCCTTGTCCAAAACACAGAGGTGGTGGCTGGAGCTAAAAACCACAAAGCAACTTAAAGGACAAAAGCCACATGCCAAGGACAGCAGGCCAGAAAGACGGAAGTAGCCTAAGATTGGTTTGGGACTGCAGAGTCTGCACACAGCCCTGTATACAAGAGAGCTTGTACAGCTGGCTTATTTAAATCCACGTTGTTTCGTCTCCTCACTAGCAACCAAATGTAATCAATGTGATGCAACGGAACATGTGATACAGTGCAAGGTGCCAAGTAAGTACTCCATGCCCCATAGTGATATGTTCCCCTATGGAAAGGATGAAACAAATTCTGCCCACAGCACTGTAATGTCCGAAGGAATATTAAAAGCTGTCCCCTGTAACCTCCAAGTCAGTAGTTCTCACCTTCACTGCACATGAGAATGGCTTGGGAAGGTTTGAAAATCTAATGCCCAGGGCAATTCAATGAGCACCCTTGGGTTGGGACCTGGACCTTAGGATTTCTTAAATCTCCCAGGGCTTTCCAGGGCACAGGCAAGGTTGAAAAGCACTGCTCTGTGCAGATGGGAGAATGCCTTCTCCTAAATTAAAGACTTGTGTTTGAAAACATGTATTTATTTTGTATAAGCATTCATGAAAGCTCAGAAATTACAGCTAGAAAAAGAGCTTGAAGTCAAGTTCAGTCTTCCTGCTCTTAGCCAGGATAAGGCAACTCCTATTTTTATAGCTGGAACACTTGAGAAATAGGGTGCTAGGTGGCTTGCCTATAGCCCCACATCTAATTACCTGTAGATTGGAAAGTAAACTCCATGTCTCCTGTCTGCAAGAGCAGTGTTTTGTCCATGGGGCACCTGGGTGGCTCAGTTGGTTAAGTGTCCAACTTGAACTCAGGTCATGATCTCCCAACTCGTGAATTTGAGCCCCGCGTTGGGCT
The DNA here is from genome assembly GCA_028646485.1 of Cryptoprocta ferox. NCBI lineage: Eukaryota > Metazoa > Chordata > Mammalia > Carnivora > Eupleridae > Cryptoprocta > Cryptoprocta ferox. The sequence continues at coordinate 99,406,114 of CM053575.1, forward strand.
CTGTGCTGATGGCTCGAGGCCTGGAGCCTGCTTCAGATTCTGTGTCTCCCTCTCTCTCTGATCCTCCCCTGCTCACACTCTGTCTCTCTCTCACACACACAAAAATAAATAAAAACGTTAAAAAAATGGACGGACAAAGCATTGCTTTGTCCATAGCATCACACAACCGGGACAAGAAGATTCCAGAGAAGACCCCTCTATCCCAGGCAAGCCCACTCTCCTCAAGCATTTGTTCTACAAAAATGATTAAGCTAGAATGTTGCCAAGTATTTCATAAATGTGAAACTTATGTTAATAACCTTGATTAATTACCCAACTTTGGCTTGGTTGGCTCAAAGTTAGAAATTGGTGGACTTCTTCATTGGTAGGCAAATAAACTTCTTTAGAAAGAAGTCAGAGGGAGGAAAAAACCTAATATCTTTATTTTGTAAAGGAAAGGTTTAAAAGCAGAAATTTATAGAACTTCTAAGCTGATTAAATGTCCAGGTATTTAGCTAATAAGGGTAGTCAACCTTGGTTCTTTTTTTTTCCTCACAACAGGACAGATTTGCAGACATGAACTGGAAGAGAGATTTCCAAACCTCTGACTTGCGAACTTTCTGGGTATACAGAAAAACAAAGTTGGCATTTTTCTTTAGTAAATACAGGGAGAAGGAATGAAAGTGTCCACCCTGAAAATTATTGCTTTCTTACCAATTAATCTGTGTGCTTGGTAGATGTTTGTCACTTACTTTACTTCCTTCTGTGCATGTGACTTTGTGTCTGTCTTTTAGACCCGACTTGTCCTTATCAACAAAAACCACTGAATCAATAACATAAATTTGGTAAGAAGTAGAGGTGCTTACTAAGTGGGCAAAGGTTGTAACACACAATAGAAATGTTAGAGGTACTCCACAGACCTAAATTACTTCTTTTTTCAAGTTTGACTGAGTTCCTGCAAGAGATAGAGTTCCAAATATTAGATAGTTACTGTAGGTTTTCCTTGTTTTACTGAAATTTCACTTCCCTTTAAAAATTGGCTATTTGGGGTTGCCCGAGTGGCTCAGTCAGTTGAACATCCAACTTCGGCTCAGGTCATGATCTCAGGGCTTGTGAGTTTGAGCCCTGTGTCAGGCTCTGTGCTGACAGCTCTGAGCCTGGAGCCTGCTTTGGGCTCTCGGTCTCCCTCTCTCTCTCCGTTCCTCCCATACTTGTGCTCTGTCTCTTTCCCTCTCTCAAAAATAAATAAATATTTAAAAAAAAATTAGTTACAGGGGTGCCTAGGTGGCTCAGTCGGTTAAGCACCTGACTTCAGGTCAGGTTACGATCTCATGGTTTGTGGGTTTGAGCCCCCCACATCAGGCTCTGTGCTGACAGCTCAGAGCCTGAAGTCTGCTTCGGATTCTGTGTCTCCTTCTCTCTCTGCCCCTCCCCTGCTCACACTCTGTTTCTCTGTCTCTCAAAAATAAATAAATGTTAAAAAACTTTTTTAATTGGCTATTTAGTGGAACCCTGGAGTAAAATCCAGAGTTGTACGTTCATGAGAATTTAGAGGTCCTAATTATCTATTTGTGAACCTCTGCTCTGTTGAAGTTGTTGGAAAGCAAAGGCACATTCATGCCATATAGTTTAACTATAACTATTTCCTGTTCGCAAGGTGCCTCCCTGGGCACCACAGCAAAGAAACACCCAAGCCATGTCTATGGGGCATCAAGACAACTCGCCAGTTCAAAGAAAATCCAGGCAGCCTGCCTTTCATTATCATGTAAATCTTCCCTTACACAAAGAACAACAATAAAAAGCAGTTATGTGACTCATTCATTTTGTAACAAATGGTGTTGAGTTTATTATACACGGTTCTGTAGCTTTTAAGGAAGAAGTCAATCAAATCAAATTTCAGCATTATGCAAATCATTTAATCAATTGACTGCCAATTTTATCTTCTACTGGTGCTGGCATTGTGTGACCCCAGGAGGCAGAGAAACCTAAGGAAATAAGTATCTAGGGTATGAACCAAATCATTTTAGTTTAGAGGTCGGCAAACTATTTTCTGTAAAGGACCAGATAGTAAATACTTTAGGCTTTGTAGATCCTATAGTGTCTAGGGTACCTCCTCAATTCTTCCGTTGTAACAAAAGCAGCCCAACAATATGTGAATAGATATGGCTATGTTCTGATAAAATTTCATTTGCAAAAACAGGTGGTGGGACCTATTTGGCACTCAAGCTATGGTTTGCGGACCCCTGATTTAGACCCGTGGAAAATTGTTTGAAAGATGCCATCACTCAAGAATATTTTGATGATGCCTTTTTAACTATTCTAACTGAAGTGTGGAAAAGGAGAGACAGGAAGGAATTTACCATAACGCTGATCCCTCCAGATGGGCACACGGGAGATGCCGGAAGACAGCAAGTGCTCTCTCACCACTCTCAGGAGACATGATAACACTACCTACATTCCCTACTTTAGCCTCCCATTGTAAGGCAGGCATTAAAATTCCCATTTTCCAGATTTGTAAGAATCTGAGAAGGTTGAATAATTAAGGTGCTGAGCCAACTTTCAAACCCAGATCTGCCTCGCCCCATCACTTCCGCTGTTTCTACTGCACTATGACCAGTTGGCCTTAACAAGGACCTCTCTCTGGAGTGGATGTGAATTCACATCCACTCAGAGCCTGTAGGAAGAAGTGCAGAGCCCAGAAGGAGAAGCTGCAGGAGGCGTGACTGCTTTATCTAATCGGCCAGTCAAGCAAAGCTCAAATCCATGGATGGGGCTCGAAGATTTTCACTTCTGTGTGCCAACAGCTCTGAGCTGATCTGAACCAGAGTCTGTGTTCACGTTTCGTTCACAAATAGGGATCGTGGGCCAGGTAGGGAGGAGACAACATTTACAGAGTGGATGTTTTCTTAACCCTTTCCAGAACCCCATAGCACAGTCATTTCAGATCATGACCCGAGGGTGTTTTCTGAAAAAAGAAAGTGCCTTTTCAGCACTCTTCATGTCTGATTTCAAACTCTGCCCTTCCATCAGGTGATTCTAAGTGGGCTGACAGTGCTGCCCTGTTTTTACTGGTTTCCCCACAGAGTCTAGTCACTTAGGTCCCCTGAGTGTCCTGGATGAGGGTTTTACTTGGATCCAGGGTAGGGGGTCCAGTGCCCAGGGCCTTCCTTAATTTCCTTTAAGGTGCCAAAGGACAACTAAAAAGAATTTGGATTGTATGCATCCTAACATGTAGAACCATTCACCCCAGTCATTCCACTGACGAGTTTACAATACGGTCTCCCTAAGGATGCGGTTTTGCTGGATCTGACTGACATCCAGGGTGTCAGCAAGAAACATGCCTTCAGTATCCCCTTAAAAACAAAAAAACAAAAACAAAAAACAAAAACAAACAAACAAACAAAACAAAATTTAAAAAACCAGTGCCAATCTCTCAAGAGGAATTAAAGAAGGAAAAGCGCAGTGCATATCCAAGAGGGGGGAATATGGTGGCTCATGAACGCAGGAAAGCAACCCATATCTCAGACACTGAAGCAAAACCAGAGCGATCAACAATATGGTGGCATGTCAGCTTACCAAGGTAAGGGTAGCTCTGAGGAATAGATAGTATTTTTACCCCATTTTACATATGAGAAACCTACAAATTAAAAAAAAAAAGGAAAATGACTTACTCTGAATAGGTAGGAACCAAGGCATCAGTCCCCCAAGGGTTCGTATAAAATCCACCAATTCCGCTCTAAGCATGAGGGCGTACGGACACTCAGAGCTTCCAGTAAAGACAGTAATACCCACCCTCGGCCACATATTCCTCCCGTGGGGCCAGCTGCTATTACCTCTGCAGGTCAGGGTCTTGCTTCATGTAACTGTGCACACCACCCATATTAGCATATCTCTAATTATCTTGGAAGGATTCCATAGCTCTCCAGCCCAAATTCAAGTTCATCTCTTTCTATCAAAACAAAAAAACTGCATCTTGCCAGTATCAGACAACAACGAGGCCTCACAATCTGAGAAATTTTGGAATCACTCCTCCGAATTATCCATGAACAAGTTCAATTCCAGAGAATTTACACAAGTAATAAAGGAAACAGTGAGTTGGTGGTAAAGGACTATAAGTTACGTTTTAGTCGATGAAGGTATATTTTCAGAACTTTAAGGCCTCCAAGAGAATATCTTTCTGTAAAATAAAGACTCCCCAATTTATCTTCTTCTGTAAATCTAGATTCTCTTCTATGAAGTTTGAAGTAGGATGTACATAAATTTGTTAAAAGGCATTTTTAAGAAATGAGCACCTTTGAAAAGACAGAGTGATTTTTTTTTTTGGTAATATTGCTCTCTGGAAGTAGCACAGAACTGAGCCCCAGTAAGGTTCAAGTCTCACGAGGCTGTTGAGTTGACTTTGTTATTTCAAGAAAGGAATGTCATAGATAATCTCTGTATGATTTCAATTATTAATAACAGGAGTCTCTGTTTAATCCCACAAATGGAAAGTAAAGTTCACAGTTGTTTCATCCCACCCCAAGGATAAACATTAAGGTTAAAGATAAACCCGCTGCCCGCTTGCACTGGGACACACGGGCCTCGCCACCGAGCGCGGAGAAGAGTGACAATAGGCAGGACAGCGGAGCGAGTGGAGGCACGCCTGACCCAAGCCAAGTTTCCACATCGTCCCAGGGCAGCACGCAAACAAATCACGCCTTCGACAGAAACCCAAGTCACTCAGACAGCAATCGGCCGGAGAACTTGAACCCCGGGCCCCAGAGCACCCATCGATGAAAAATAAAGCCGATCATGTGAAGGACCCCATGGCTTTCCCCTCTCGGCCCCAAACCCGTGTCACAGTTGGCTTTTCTGTTGTGTGAATCATGAACTGCCCTTTCGGCACCACGGTGATTCATGCCTCGCCACGGAGACACGATGAGCTGTCCCACCTTGGAACCCGAGTTCGTTCCCCTCCAGCCTGGAAAATCAGCATCACCTCTGACAGGTCGCTTTCTCCACGGGGCTCGCTCGCCCACCTCGCCCCTGTGCTCCCCTGGATGGGGACCCAGATCCCCCGATGCCGCCATCGCCACCACATCCTCCCCTGTCCCCGGGTGGGCTCCCCGGCGAACCCCCGGCCCCTGCCCATGCCTACACGGCTCTGACAGGCACGGTCAAAGCACTTACGTTTCTGCCAGAGCATGGCCTGTGACAGGATGTTGCCTTTTCTCTTTGAAGCAGACAGTTTGGCTGCTTTAATGTGAGACCTGGGTGTGCTCTCCTCCAGTGTAGCCACCGCCTGCTCAGAGGCTGTTTCCTCAGCTTTTTAAAGGCGCGAGTCCCCGCACACAGCGTCATCACATCCTCCCACCTCAGGTCCCCCGGCGCTCTTTCTGTAGCAGGGCTGCCTGTCACCCCACTGTGTGCTCCCTTGGAGGCCCACCGGCCACAGACTCGCAGAGCCAGCCAGCTGGATCTGAACAACAGCACAGCACAGAAGGCCGCGTCCTGATGACCGGAGTCATCAGAGTGTGGTGTGATGTGTGGTGAGTGTGAAAATGTCTGTGCGCGCGAACTCGTGAGCCAGTGTGTCAACCCTGGACCTCTCCACATCCGTGAGGAGCCTCAAAGACCCCTGGAAAACTCTGGGTTTTCTACGGTACCCATTCGGGCTTCTACACCACAGGCATGTGTAGCAGGACTCAGTCCGCCATGGGCCCAGCTCAACGGGAAATGCAATTCCCAGGGGCCACTGGTTCTCAACACAGGAGGAAACACCTGTAGTCTCTTCAAGCCTCACTAAACAACCTCCTCATTCTTTTAATACTGCTTTTCTGTTTATTCCATTTTGAAACACAACAGCCCCTCCCTTGCCCCCCAGCCATGACCAAAATGGCGAGGCTTAATCATGCTTAAATATGGGAGACACTGGTTCCAGTGGTCCATATGCCCGTGGAGAGAAAGGCCAGTTCACTCAGGGAGGAGAGGAGAGGACCCCCATGCTGTTTAACCAAAGTAAAAGGGGACATGCAGGTACAGTATGAGCAGGGCCTCTTTCCTAGTACCCACCCACCTGTTAGCATGAAGCTTCTCAAAGGAAAAGTCACAAGGCCCACCACCTGATAGCGTACGAGTCTCAGGCCGCGGACTCCCTCCCAGTTTGGAAGCCTTCTGCCACTCTGTATCTGAATCCATATGCTCAGGCCCCAGTGACCCGTCATTTGGGATTAAGACCTTCTGACGAAGGTCCCCTAGGGCAGGTCTGGGGCCTGGCCCCCTACACTGCCTCAGAGCCATCCGACACCACAACTCTGTCGACTGGAAACAGAGGCACAGCCATCCGGTCTGGCTCAGGCATGGGAGAGGTGGGTTCCCAGGGAGGCTATGCCACTCTCTGGTCGTGTCCTCTTCGCCAAGTCACATAACGCTGAGGCTCAGGTTCCTTGTTTAAAAAATGAAGAAGCAGTTCTCTGAATGTCTCCCAGGGTTCTTAGGAGGATATGTGACCTCACTTGTCCGGTCTCACATTGTTCTGAGTTTTGTCCTATTTCTTCAAGTTCCACGAAATTAAAAACTCTTTCTTATGTATCTTGGTCTCTCCTCGTAGCCCTAGCAGGATGATTTCCCTGAAGAAATCATAATAACGACTACTTACGAGGCCCCAGCTCTGTGGTAAGCCTTAACTACAGTATCTAATCGAGTTACCACAACTCTGAGGAAACTTCTATCTATATTGCTCAGAGAAACAAATGCTCAGGACATTTAATTTGCCCAGAGTCACAGGGATATTAGGCGATAGGCTGGCTGTCAGACTCAAGTTCATTTTACTAAAGCCAGAGCTTTAAATAATCACACTGGCAGATATTCATTAAGTTGAAATCAGTGAAAGCCAAATGTCAGCCATGTTTAAAATCTAGAACAGGTTGATGGAAGCCCCGGGGATAATTGCTCTTTCCTCTGGAAAGAAGGGAGGGAGAACACAAATCCAGAAATGCTCTGACAAGTCAGATCTTATAGAGTAGCAGATAAAAAAGGATGTCAGTAGGTTAGCCCACTATCATACCCAGCTATAAGCCCAGTACTATCGTGCCCAGCTATAAGCCCAGTACTATCATGCCCAGCTATAAGCCCAGTACCCTCCGATAGCCTTGAAGCTCAGGAACCAGATTCCAGATCAGTGCTTCCAGCAAAGACTCTAGATATCAAAGGCCACATATAAGGGAATCAAGGCTTGATCAAAATGTCAAATATTTGCTGGAAAATTATTCTGTGGCTGAGAATCCAAAGTCAAACTTCATGGCATCAAAAGGCATTCAAAAGAGCAAAAGGAAGTGTCCATTAGGACACTTCAAGAAGTCGAGGAAAAGAAAAATTTCTCTTAACGCCTCCAGATGTCTCAAATTTGGGTGTGCTCACAATTTTTAAAACTTTCCTATATTGAAATCAAAACTCCTAAAATAATTCAGTAGAGAGCCCTGATCCATACTGCAAAAGAATTCTTAGCTTTGCAAAACAGGATTTACCACAGACTTCATTCCTTCTTCAAGTGAGCAGTATTAGCTAAGTTCTCCCTATGTGCCATCATCTAGACTAGCCCTTGTTTTCCCCTTTCCACTTGGGCCTTCAGCATCCTTTTCAGCCACGGCACTTTATCCTTTATCATGGGTCCATGAAAGGTCTCTCTCATTTATTCATTCATTCATTCATTCATTCTCCATCCACATCTTCCATGCCTATTCTTTTTCTTGTCCCCATTCACCTCCATCACATACCAGTCGAAGCAGCTATTTTCATGTGGTTGATGTCAACCCTTTTATTTGTGGATATTTGTACCTGTTCTTACAAAATGTATACTGTTTGGCATGCATGCATTTTGCATTCATGTAAGTGGTACCGTATTATAATGCTCACCATGTTCCTTAGTTTGTAACTCAGCACTATGTTGTATCCAACCACATTGCTATGTAGAATGTCTTGAAAGGAGCCCATGGAATGCAAACAACCTGATTGTCTCCAAATTCTCACTCCACGATCAAAGCATCGGTGAATATTTTGATGCACCTTTTACAGGGATACGTCCTTTTATGGGTTATATGCCCAGAGGTAGAATTACTACGTCAGAGAATATGCGTATATTTAAGTGGACCAAATACAACCAGATTGTTCTCCAGGACTCCCACCAGCAGTTCACAAGGCTTCATGTATTTCCATTTCACCAGCAAACGTGGTACCAGTCAGCTTTCCAATTTTTGCCAACCTAATAGAGGTAGCAATGGTTCATTATGCTTTTGTTTTATATCCCTAACACTAATGCATTTGAGTATCTCTCCATATGCCTGTTAACCTTCTGGATTTCCTCTTCTCTAAAATGACTGTTCTTTTGCTAATGTGTTTAGTGGGGTTGCTGTCATTTTCCTGTTGGTTAGGAGTACTTCGTATATTCTACACGTAAAATTCTATTTACTCAATATAGATTTCTTCTCCTAATCTGGCATCTGTTCCTTTTTTTCAATAGAAGTACTTAATTTATATACATGGGCCTGTCTTTGAATTCTATTGTATTTCATTGGTCTCCTTGTCTGTTCTTGTACTAATATTTAAAAGTTTTCTCTATTATTTGTTTTAGTACATCTTAAAACTTTAGAATAAGTTTTTCAAGCGCCTCCAAAAAAGATGCAACTGGAATATTTATTGACTTTTCATTGAATTTTATAGCTTGCTTTAAGGAGGACTAATGTCATTATAAGATTAATTTGGCCCCGCCAAGCATGGGATAGCTCCCCATCTATTGAGATCATATTCCACGTTCCTTATTATTAAAGTTTAAAAATTGTCTCCATAGAAGTCTGGTGTATTCTGAGCTAAGGTAATTCTTATTTGCTTCATAGTTCCTGTGACATTGTGAATAGCATCTTACTTTTTATTGTATTTTTGAGTTGGCTGTTGATGTTTTTGAAAAATTCTAAATAATACTTGTGAATTTATCTTACATCTTACTAAACTCTTACTGGTTCTAACAGTTTGTCTATTGGTTATGATGATGATCATCACTTCTGTTAACTATAGCAGTTTTCTCTTTTCCCTTCCAATCCTTACATCTATTATTCTTTTTTTTTTTATAGTGTTAGAGAGTATCATGATAACAGCAATGGCGATAGTGGTAATTCATGTCTTGTCCTTGTCTTGAATATGATGAAGACAAATCCCTAAAATTAAATATATATATATATATATGAAATTTCTAATATTGAAAGAGTGATGGACAGTCAAACTGTAAGGGTAAGGAAAAACTAACACCTGGATACATTATTATGAAGTTTAAAAACAGTTCATACAAAAAGGAAACTGAAAACAAACACTGAAGAAATATTTATAAAGTATCAAAGAAAAGAACATTGAACCTATAATTTTAAATCCAGCCAACTATCATTTAAATATTGCAAGATAGCAAAACTATCCTCAGACATACAAGGCCTCACAATAAAATTGCTCTTTGAGGGGTGAGTGGGTGGCTCAGTTGGGTAAGCGTCCGAAACTTAATTTCAGCTCAGGTCATGATCTCACAGTTTGTGGGTTCAAGCCCCACTTCAGGCTCCATGCTGACAGCACAGAACCTGCTTAGGATTCTCTCCCTCCCTCTCCCTCTGCCCCTCCTCTCTCTCTCTCTCTCTCTCTCTCTGTCTCTCTCTCTCTCTCTCTCTCTCTCTCTCCTCTCTTTCTCTTTCTCTCAAAACAAATAAATACATAATAATAATATATAATAATAATAATAATAATTACTCTTTGAGGAAGCATTCAAATAAAAAGGGCAACTGGGAGAATTTCAAGCCATATGGGAGCAAAAGGTGGTCAGATACATGGGTAAAGTTTAATATAGGAATTTTCTTTAAGCTGAAAAGAAAGAGAAAAATACATCCCAAACCACCCAGAACAAAATATGTCAAAAATGTCAGCATGATTGCTCGAGTCTGGGGGATGCCATTCACATTATATTCTGTTTAATTTGCAGAGGCATTATAATGTATGGTCCTGGCGGAGATCAAAGGGAAAATTAAAATATACTAATGTTTCTGCTTTACAAAAGGGAAAAGATAGGTAATAATAAATTTAAGAAATCGATAGGGGAATATATAAACCTAGTATGGATCAGAAGGGGCAACTGCCACTTTGGTTCTTACTATAAGAACAGACATAGGGGCACCTGGGTGGTTCAGTCAGCTAAGCGTCGGACTTCTGCTCAGTTTATGATCTCATAGTTCAGGAGTTTGAGCCCTGCGTCGGGCTCTGTGCTGACAGCTCAGAGCCTGGAGCCTGCTTCTGATTCTGTGGTGTCTCCCTCTACCCCTCCCCTGCTTTGGCTCTGTCTCTCTCCCTCAAAAATAAATAAAAACATTTTTTAAAAAAAGAACATATATAAAATGTTACATTTTTAAACCAGCTGAAGAAAACTGGATCTTTCTATGGAAAACAAGAGGGAGATATTAAAAAAAGCCACAGTGAATGGAAAATAGAAACAAGGTAACAGGATAAGTTCTAATAGTGCCTGAACTATAATAAATATAAAAAGCATTAAACCCACCAGAAGAAGGATACAAATTCCTGGACTGAGTTTAAATTCTAAAAAACAAAAACAAACAAACAAAAAAAACCCCTCAAACCCTATGTTGTCTCTTAGATAGAGTTAAAACAAAAATGTCATAGGTACTTTGAAAATAAAAGACTGATGTAATTCTTGATTTTAAAACTAGATAAGGTCAATACAAGAAAAGAAGATTACAGGCCCATTTACTTTATGAACAGAGATTCAAAAATCCCAAATAAAATATTGGTTTGGCTGAAGTTAATGGTATATTAAGAAAAAAGATATGATGGTGACATAATAGTAATAATAACAACAACACATCATGATAAAGTAGGATTTATCCCAGGAATACAAGAATGATTTAGCCTTAGAAATTTTATCAACGAGGGGCACCTGGGTGTCTCAGTCTCAGTCAGTTAAGCATCTAACTTCGGCTCAGGTCACGATCCCGTGGTTCTTGCGTTCAGCCCCATATTGGGCTCTGTGCTGACACCTCAGAGCCTGGAGCCTGTTTTGGATTCTGTGTCCGCCTCTCTCTCTGTCCCTCCCCTGCTCGCATTCTGTTTCTCCCCGCCCAAAAAAGAAATAAACATTAAAAAAAATTTTTAAAGAAATTTTATTAATGTAATTCACCACTTCAATAAACTAGAGTAGAAAAACCATGAAATTTACCTCACTCAATGTTTAAATGCTTGATAAAGTCCAGCATCTGTATGTAATTTTAAAAAATAATGTAACTCTTATAGAACTAGGACTAGAAGGGGACTTTTCTTAGCTTGGTAAAGTTTAAATACCAAATATCTATGGTGATATACATAATGGAGAAATTGTGGACAAATTCCCTTTAAGAACAAGTTTTCCTATTATATGTCTGTGATTTAATTTCCAAACATTCTTGCATATGACAATTTTCAAAAACATATATTCCACAGAAAAAAATAAATCACACAGATTACATCATGTAGTTACACCAAGAACTGCTTTAGGCTTTAGGGATACCACAATGAACAGAACAGAAATTGTCAGCATCATATAGCCAGTTATTTGGTGTTGGGTAGTCAGAAAATCCAAATGACCTGCCAATGAATGAATCATCAATGCAGATATGGACAGACTAGAGCATGAAAAAATTGAGAGCCTACAGGTTGAGCAACCCCTAAACTATAAAGATTGTGGCCCAGAAAATCAGAGCAATTTGTAAAGTCATATCTAGAGAAAGATTTCTTTTTCTTTTTTTTAATGTTGACTTATTTTTGAGAGAGACAGAGACAGAGTTAGAGTGCGAGTGGAGGAGGGGCAGAGAGACAGGGAGCCATGAAATCCAAAGCAGGCTCCAGGCTCTGAGCTGTCAGCACAGAGCCCAATGCAGGGCTCGAACCCACGAGTCTTGAGATCATGACCTGAGCCGAAGTTGGATGCTTAACCAACTGAGCTGCTCAGGCACCCCTAGAGAAAGATTTCTTCCTTAGGGATGGGGTGAGATGAGAGACAAAGGGAGGACCCAGTGATTTTAAAGAGGGGGTCCTGTGTGTGTGTGTGTGTGTGTGCGCTTATATACATTTTCCTTGGGAGACTGTAGAGTTCATGAGAATTCCAAGGTTAATTCTGTTAATTAAATGAACCACTGTTTATTTCAGAGAAATACTATGATATCAAAATTTTAAATACATGAAAGATACATTGTGTAAGTACAGCTAAAACAATAATGAGCCCCCAAGTGATATGGGAAGTCCATGGGCATAGTATCAAACTTCATTGCTACCTACAGGCAATCTCCCATATTTCCTTTACACACGGAGTCAGCTAAGCCCATTTCTCATTTCTCCTACAACCAATATCATTTCATTCTTCCGTCGAATTTGCCTCCGGGCAGGACAACAGAGCATAATGAAGAGATTATTTAATGTAGAGTCAGAGAGCCTGGTGCGGAATCTAACTGCACTATTAGCAGGGTGGCCTTGGGTAAATTGAGTTTCAACACCTGGCCCTAGTGTCCTCCTCTACCAGATCGAGATAATAATAATAGTAATAATAAGGATAATTGTTGTTATTGCAATGATTAAATACAAAAGCCTAGGGTAGAGTACTCTACATTTACTAATGTTCATTGTTTCATTCTGATCAAGAGACTCCATAAGTGAATTCCCTTTCATGTTTTTGTTCTCAAAACTCATGCACACTAGGGACCCTTCAAGCTTCAACAGTTTGTACTTTTCCAAGGAAAGAGCAGGTTCACTACCTTTGCCAAAGGAGTGGTGGGATTCAGACCACACCTTGTCATCCCCAGTTCCCAGACATCTTCCACACATATGGCTGATAGTTGCACATGGCAGGCTCTTATCTGGGAGTGGCATTAATGGTTGGGATTTCCAGTGTTATTATGCCTTAAATACTTAGATGTTATGACTAGGTACAATTAAAAAAGGAAATCCCGTTCATTCCCATTGCACAGATGCAGGGCAGAGCAGCCTGGATGGGTGCCAGTATTCAGAAGCTAGGGCTTTATTGTACATAGCAGCCTGGCCTTCGTGACAATGAAGGCCCCCTGATGCTAAACAGATGGTCCCAAGAATTTAAAGGTGATTTTAATTATTATCTATGGCTCAAGACTGCCATAAATAATCCTGGAAGATAGTCAAGAAAACTTAGTGGTTATTACCTTGCCCTGGAGCTTTAAAAAACAGCCTTTGCAAAAGAAGTCTCCAGGCTATTCTATCCACATGTGGTCCTTTCAAGGCAAGGGGACATTTTTTCCCATGCTTTACCCTTCCTTGGCACCACACACTGTATAGTAAGTTTAATTTGATAGTTTAACCTCCATGTTGCTAACAGTACCTCACCCACAGTCTACACAGTGGATGGCCTCCTTTGAGAAATAGCTTCCATCATACTTCTAAAAATGCTTTTTTAAAAAAGGTTTATTTATTTAGTTTGAGAGAGAGAAAGAAGGAAAGAGAAAATCCCAAGCAGGCTCCATGCTGTCAGTGAAGAGCCCGACGTAGGGCTCCATCTCACAAACCATGAGATCACAACCTGAGCCCAAACCAAGCCAGGCAATTAACTGGCTGAGCCACCCAGGTGCCTCTAGACAAATGCTTTCTATGCTGGAAATTATGCTAGACGTTAGGGATTTCTCATGAGGAAGACACAGCCCCTGTGCTCAAGTATTTATCCCTGATGTGAAACACCTGATTTTTTTTTAATGACAAGTCCTACAAGAATACCTAAAGAATGGTTCACATCCTAATTATGCAGGATACTTATTATTATGAAGAAATATTGTTAGGTCCCAGCCTCAGAAAACCTGGTTCAGTAGGTCTGGGAGTTGTCTATGACTCCATTGGCTGTTTTTTATTTTTTAAAAAAAATCAGGTGACATTACTTTGGGATTTAAGAAACACTACCTTAAGTCATCAAAAACTAGTCCTTCCTGAGGCTCAGGACCCCCTACCAGCATCCTCTGCCCTCACTCCCCTGTCCAGGCAGAGCTCCATATGACTGACCTGATTCCAGGGAGGATTTTAATTGGCTGGACTTCACAAATGTGCAAGGGGTCCTGCCTGGGAGGGCTGTTGTCTCTGATTGGTGACCTCCTTGACCATCTGCAGTTCAAGGCACTCCAAGAATGTCTGTTATGGGTCCCCTTCTCTCCTCATCCTCCTGGGCCAAAATTCAAGCATCTCCCACGTGAATGTGGTGACACACTTATCAACTTCCAGATCTCTTTCACCGTTAAGTGTGCTCTTAGCTCTAGGATTTATTAAAGATTCCATTTACCAGATTATGAAAGTTCCCTTCTGTTCTGGCATAGTGAGAGCGTACATGATCATACGGTGTTGTGTTCTCTCCTATCCTTTTCCTGCCTCTACTCAGAGTCACACTGTTTCTCTTAATCCGTTAATATGAATCACATTCATCATTAAAATTAAAAACAAAAAACTAGTGCTTTCTTTTTTCTCAAGATCTCTTTTCCTTTCTATCCTCTTTCAAACCCTTATTCATTGGAATGCCCCTAGAAAGCCCTGATTAAGAAGAAAAACAAAAGTCTCCAGCTTAAGTGTAGCACGGAAGATCCTTTGTCTAGGGAAGCAAATAACCATCATTTCCCACGCTTGGAGGGGAGTTTGGCCCCACCAAGGAGTAGCGTCAGGTGACCCTGTGACCTGGCACCCACTTGGCATGCCCATGACTCAGAGCACTCAGTCTCACTGCTTTTCTGTGCAGTGTTGAAAGGTCCCCCAAGTGACCAGAGCCCCCCAAACAACAGACATCAGGGATGCTCTTGGCCTCTGTTCCCCTTGAGCTAAAGGCTTGGAAGAGTAAGGGGAGGGGAGTTTGTCCAATGATGCTTGTCGATCATCTCTCCTTCTAAAGTGCAACAAAAGGATCTCTTCCAGTTCCTCTTCCTGCAACACCAAGCCCTCTAGTGACTCAGGATTTTCACCAGGTGTAGTTCATGATTTGTGCCTAAGAACTATGGAAATTGGAACTACGGTAAAGCTAAGGTCTATTTCCTTGTGAATCAAAGGTTTGGTTTACTACCAGAAGGAAAAGACTGCAGACAAGCTCCAACAAGTCTATTTGCATGTGCGTCGTGCTCCTGGGCAGCCGTTAGTCTCACTGGCGGGCAGCTGTAGTTCGGTGGGAGAGCAACTCGAATGAATGAATGAAGAGATGGAGAAGTTGAAAAGGAGACAGAAACAGAAATGCAAGTGGAGAAAGGAGAAAAAGAGGAAAAGGATGATAAAGAGAATAAGACAACCCCAAATTTTAGACATCCCAAATGCCCAAGGGGAAAAAAGATCTGCCTCCCAAGACAGAGCTCTTAATTCAATCAAGCAGTAAGTGCGTGAGGTAGGTGTGGCCACAGTACCACTGGGGAGAGACTAGTGAACCAAGTAAGCTAAGCGTGTGCTCAGTGAACCCAGAGACAAAGTCAGATACTGACAGTCAGTACCTACACGTCATTGTCCCTGGTCTGGGCAAGCACTTAGCCACCAAAGTATATGATGTCCAGAATATATTAAGAGTCTATGAATGGTGGCCCCCTTTGTGTTATTATTTTTAGTATGAAATATTTTAATTTATATGAAAGCTTTTGAGTTGAGTCCAATATCTCTGCCATTACCTGTGAGAGCAAATATGGAAAATGAAAACACAAACAAAACAGGGTTAGAAGTGTAACAGGCACACAATAAATAGAAATTGATTGGCATGAGTATATTAAAAAAAAAAATCTTTCTTAGTGTGTTCCACAAACGGACACAGTCACACCATGAAAAAAATAAAAATAAAAATGGGGGAGGGGCCAGAGATCAAACAGCTCCAGGAGCTCCACATGTACCTTCCAGCTTGCAAAGCCAATGAGAGCCGCGATTTATGGACATTGACTATATGCCAGGAACTGTTCTCAATACCCTGCACATATTATTTCATTTAATCCTCATAACAATGCTTTGAAATATTAGCCGCATTTTACAGGTGAGAAAACAGACAGAATGAGGTTAAGAAACTTGGCTAAAACACACAGCTCATAAGGAGAGCCAGGGATCCCACCTGGACACGTGGATTCCACGGCTCTTTTTTTTTTTTTTATTGAGATATAATTGACATATTCATTTCTGGTGTACAACACAATGATACAAGTACATACTGCAAAAATGATCACTACGTTAAGTCTCGTCAACATCCATCACCACATATGGTTATACATTTCTTCTTGTGATGAGAACAGCTCGTATCGCCATGAAGCGCCACCTCCCCACAAGAGAGTTCGGTTCCAAACAATCTATCATTCTTCTGTCCATTCATTCAGCAAAGAGTTGTTGACTCTACTGACATTCTACCATTATCCAGGCTGTATTTGGCACTGAGGATATAGTAGTGAACAAGGCAAGTCCCTGACTTCACAGAACTTACATTCTAATGGGGGTTGGGAGGAGGTTGGGGGAGGTGGAAGAGAGACAGTCAGCACCAATATCCTCACACCAGAACATGGAAAACAGTGGGTCAGAAAGCATCTCCCAAATGAACATCTTGTATTTCCATAGAGATATGCACGTGCAGAAAAGCACTTCTAAAAACCCAGCTAAGGATACAGATAAAAACCACCAATGACACTAAACCCAGATATTCTACACTCAACAAATTCAACAAACATCAACTGAGAATGAACCACTGCTCTCACCATGGCGAAGTAGACACTGAGTTCAAGGATGTCCAAGCTCAGTCATATAGCAGGAGGTGGACAAAGGCCCTGGTGGGCTTTCCACTCTTTCACAGATGCCTACAAGGGTTTTACCAGGGGATGAATGCCACGCCCAGAAACCAAAAGTGTAATAAGACCCAAATAGCCTTTCCTTCCCTCTTGCTCAGCCTCAGATGCAACTAGGACCACTTCTATCTCTGCAACAAGCTGACCATTTCGCACCAAGGAGGTGGCCTTTCCAGGCAAGAGCACAGACCCCAGAGCAAGTTACAGACAAATTGCTAAGTCCCAGATCCACATCAGCTTGAGTGTGGATTGCCCAACACATTGACGACACCAAGCTGTGGAATGCAGAAACCTTGGCAAATCACCTCTTCTGGTCCAAGACGAGTTCCTTAAAGAAGCATCTCGGGTTCCTTTTGGATCCAAAAAATTTGACACAATGACAGTTGTAGAGTATATACTCAGTAAAGTTTCATGGATGGGTTGATCGCCGGCCATTTATTCTTTTTCAGACAACCACGTGGACAACAGTGGCTGTACCTGAAATTGGAGAGCAAGTTCCCTGGCCCACCAAATCCAACTGCAGTCACTAAGCACCAGGGACTTTTTTCAGGACACTGACTGAGGGGTACAATGGCTCACATTAGACTCAAGCTCATGCTGTTAAAAGTTTTGAGTCTTGAGTCTTGAACCAACACATCTACCAGCCTTGGGCAACTTGTCTTCTCTGGGAGCAAATATTTTAAATTTTTTGCAAGGATTAGATTAGTTAGCATGTGCAAAACACTGCAAGTGCCTGGCAGATAGTAAGCATCTAAAAGTGATAGCTATGACTATTACAATGCTGTGGCTGGGCTCACGCCCGGCCCCCAAGGGGAGTCATGTGGTATTGCCTAGACCACAGAGGGGCATGAGAACATGTAATAGAGTGTTGGTAGATTACATGATACAGTCACCTAGATTCACAAACATACATACCAATGAGTACAAAGATTTCTAGAAGAACAGGGAGATCCTGCGTAGATCACCCCAAGGTCTCCTCCAAGTCCACCTTGATCATGGAGCTCCCTCTTATTTCTCTGGGTTGAGGAACCAGGTTACTAAATAGGTTTATAAATGATGGTAAGTCACATCGTGTAATCTAGGTAGCCCTCTGCTCTCACCTGTCAGAGAATGTGATGCCAGCTTGGACTGATTTGATCCCCTAGAGCAGATGGCAGACATCAAACATTTGAACACCTGCCCTGTCCAGCCCTCCGAATGCCCTTGGGCAGCACAGGCAGCTGACTGTGGCTCTCAGTCCCCATGAATGCTTGAGAGGTACATGCTGAAACCAGGCAGTAGCTGAGTGTGGATGCTGGCCACCCAGAGAACTGTATATTTGGAAATCTACTTTCGTTCTAAATTTTAGTTGCACCCTCTGACCCCTAAAAGAATTTCCTCATTAGCCAAAGATGGAAGGACCACTGAGCAGAGGTTGCAAAAAGAAGCCATGGGGGATGGCTCCCAAATTACTAAAGAAAGAACAGAGTGTCTAAGGTGTACCAGAGAAGGAAACACTCTAGGAAGGAAGGGTGAGTGACCAAGCGACATGGCCCATAACCCAAGACCCAACACACACTGCAACTTTGTCCTCCCCGGGAGCTCTGCCACCCCTCAAAAAGTTCCCTCCAAGCTTAAACCAAGCACGCCCCTTAGTAACCCTCGGCACAGTCAAGATAGGCTGATGTTGTCCAGAGGACACCACAGCAAAAAGCAGTTAAGAATTTGATCTCTGGAATTAGATAGACGCAGGTTCAAATTCTGGTTCTACCACTTAAAACTGTAATCTTAAACAGATCGCTGAACACTCTATGTCTCAATTTCCTCGTCTGTAAAATACAAGTAGTAATTCCTTCCCAGGCTATTCTGAGGATCAAATTGAACACTGCATGAAAAGGCACACCACAATGCCAGCAACAGTAGATGCCCAGTGAAGGTTGGCCATTATATTACTAACCACTGCATGCGAGAGCCCACAGTGGGAATGGGCCCAGAGGACACCAGGCTTGGTGAGGAAGTCAAGCCGACCAAGTGCCACAACCAGCTTCTTCCAATGGCTCAGGGTCCTGCCTTTTCCATATGTGATGTTCAGATTAATGCCATTGTGTGCCTCATCAACGCTGCTACTGTTTATCTTCATGTGAGTCCACCTCCGATGCTTGTGCTCAGCCCATGCCGGGTCTGAACAGACCTCCTCCCCAGGTGACGACAGCAGGCACAGTGTCTCCTTGTGATACAATTACTCCCACCCACCAAGATATAGTTATACCCTTGTCAGCCCAACAGTCTTACACAGTGGGAGAGTAACACGCTAGCACACTCATAAAATCACCCATTTCACAGATGCTAATAAAAGCCTATGAGATGTCCTGTCCCCATCAGACCCTTCCCCTCTTAGAAGCGATTGCATTAGATCTTAGTTGCCTGGCTCAGGGAATGCCTTCCAGATGGTGAGGCCATGAGGCAGCTACGAGAGAAGGCTGAGCAACCTGGACACAACAGGGAATCCTTCCAGGAGCAGAGGCGGGGAGGGGGGCCAGTCCTCAAGCACAAGCAGGAAGTGAGAAATGTGCCTGGCCAAGGGGGCTGGGAAAGGCTTCCCAGCAACCGCTCCTGCTGTCCTCAAGGTGCCCGGGGCTCTGCTGCAGGTGGGGTCAGGAGATGTGCCAGGGGAGGCTGGCTCAAGGTCCCTGGTGGCTTCCTGCCTGGACAAACACGCCTCCGCAGCCCCGGTGGACTGTCCCCTCCGCTGAGCCCCTCGGGGGCCGCTCACACTAGCCCATTGTTCCTCCCACTGGCAGCTCTCCTGCTCTTGCTCCCCAGCCCAGCCTCCAGCGACCACAGCAGAGCCTTGGCATGTGCCAAGCAGATCCTTGGGGCTCAGTGCTTCCACCCCGGGGCGCCCCCACGGAGTCGGGGTGCTCAACAAGTGCCTCCAAACAGGGACCAAACCAGAATGTTGTGGAAAGGCCATTCAACAGCCAAAGATATTCACCTGATTTCTGTCATCAGAATCCTTTTCTTTTTCAACTCAACGATGTAACAGATCCCCAAAGTATAAACCAGATAGAAGAGAACTAACTCCGAAGAAAACAAAGTGAGGTCCGTCGGCTGTCTTTGACTTCCCTGGCCCTCGGTCAAGCAGTCCACAAGCATCTCCAGAGAACACACAGGGTTGGAAATGTTCTGCCCCGTGACATTCCCCCTTGAACTCACCTTGCAGACGGATGTCTTCTGACCAGACTTTGAGACACGTTCCCTGCACCACCCCGACACTTCACACAGACCCTCCCCCTGGCCCACAGGCCAGTACAGCTCTCTCCCTGAGCCAGGCCTGTCATCTCTCAGCCTGGCCTGCACATGCCTCTGCTGCCACAGGGTCTAGTTTCGACCCTCTGCTCTTCCACCTCCTCCCTACCTCCTGCCCTGGTGGTGGCAGGTGGCCATCAAGTGGCAACTTGTGTGTGGGGCTTGAGGGCAACTCAGAGCCAAATCGACCTTTCGGTACAGCTGAACTCTGCACAAGAGCAGATTGTCTCAGGATTCAGAGGCAAAGGGTTGGGGTTTCTGGTGGGTGTGACTTTAGAAACGTCCCCTTCTGTTATAGGTGACTTCTAAACTGCCTCGGCGCTAGGTAAGGTCCAGAAAAGTAGAGCATGCTGATTTCTGGGGTGGCAGTCAGAGTCATGGAGGGCCTCTCTGCCACCCTCCCCAGGCCTATCCCCAGTCAACCCCACACGCCTTTCCAATTGTGTACAGTTCCAGCAGGGATGGCAGAGAAGTACTCAAGATGGGAACATTTACTACTGCCTTATTCTTTCCCAAAAGCTATTGCGCTTTTCTCTTATGTCTGAAGTCCAGTCAACTTTCCCTGAAAATCAAGACAAACTAAAACCACAAGCATGGATCCAACCACAACGCCCAGTTCCCCCACCTGCACTGTCCTCCCTCAGCTGGTCTCTTTACCCACCCCCAGTAGCCTTCAAAGCCATGTTCAAAGACCAAGACCTACATCTTCCACAAAATGACTTCTACGGCTCCTCTTAGAGTGTTTATGATTGCATCCTCACTTTTCGATAATTAATACCACACAGCTTGAATTTTCAATGAACATTGAAATGCATGTTTTTATTTCCATAATTCAACCGTTAGTGTCAGGACCAAGGCTTCCTGGGATCCCCCATGGAGTCCAGCACAGTGGTATATATTGTGATTTGCAAGAGGCTAGTGTTCACTTAGTATTAGTTGACTTACTCGTGCCACTAACTAGAAACTCCATATGTCGAATGCATATCCAAGATGCCACAGATGTGCTTCAACCAAATAACAAAACTCAGGCTGAAAAAGAATGCAAGAGACAATACATTTGAATCTCATAATTTCTTAGTCCATCTCATATTTTTCCTAAGCAAACATTCATAAGTTTAATCTGTATAAAAGACAGCTCCTGTCTCCCAATACTACCACTCCTCCCCCTCCCCCTGGCCAATGCACCTTCCAAAGTGTTGCCAAGGGATTTATTTCTCATGCAAATCTATCATCTTCTTCCACTGCTTTAAACCCCTCAATGGTTTCCAGTTGCCTTTAGGCGCCTGTCCAAATCCTTCATGGGACTTCCGAGGCCTTCGGGGATCCGGACTTGCTGCCTTTCCAACCTCATCTTCCATCCCATGCCCTATGCTCTCCAGGGCCTGGCTTATTCAGCCTGCAGCTCTTAAAACTTTCACACCAGGCTCTCTCTGGACTCCAGACCTTCACACGAGCTCTTCCTCTGTCTAGAATGTTCCTCTCTCCACTCTCTTCTTCCTTCCCCTGCATCCCTTCACCTGGCTGATTTCCGTTCAATCCTCACTTACCCAGAGAGGACTTACCTGAGCCCCAGACAGCAGATCAAAGAAAGTATCAGATGCTCACACAGCATCCTTCCTAGGTGTCCTCTTCATTGGCAGTCATGTCTGTTTCCCCTCGTAGATCTTGAGGTTAGGGACAGTGTCCCTCCTGCTCCTTGACAAGCACCTCTTGTTCATCACCCCAGTACCAAGAATAGTGCTAGTTGAACAGGCTAATTGAAATGTCCCCACATTTCAGCCAAATGTTTAGGACATCTTTCCCACATACAGTGCTGCAGTCCATGAAGGCATTACCCTTCAAAGTAAGCTTTGGGATCACTGTTTTTGAGATCAAATTTATAATTAAAGAAATAACTTACCGTGAAGAAGAGTTCCATGACCTCTAATTCAGTCCAATTCAGCTTAACACATCAAATTACTTATTTCCCCTACCACAACCTTATTCTCTGCCTCAGCCCTGTCCACCAGCGTCACTTGTGGTCTGTGGCTTGTGGGACACAAGAGGAAGGAACGGGGGAGTCATGACCACCAACATAAACAGCACCAGTTAATACTATTACCCAGGATACTGTCGCCACTTGAAGTAAAGCTGTCCTTCCCACTGGAAGAAAAGGTTCTAACACCGCTGATGATCTGCAAATCTGAGACAGCCTCAGTCGATGGACAAGAACCCAGAGATGGCTTTATGTGTACATAGACCAGACAACCATTTATGGAATGTGTTTTCAGGGCGAACTGGTGCCCTCCATCCTTTGTTCTCCATTCCTGGCTAAAATGTACCAGTTAGACCTCAGTCCTTTTGCTCAAAGCAATGGTTCTCAAATTTTACCATTTAGCATCCGAATCAGACTTACTAAAACAGATTGTGGGGCCCTACCCCCAGATTTTCTGATTCAGGATGTCTGATTCAGGCCCCAAAATTTGCATTCCTAAGTCCCTAGGCGATGCTGATGCTGCTAGTCCAGGGACCACACACTAAAAACCTCTGCTTGAAGTAGGAATGGTTTCAGCCCTGGTTGTGCATGGAAACAGCTGCGGAGCTTTTTGACGCTACAGAGTTCAAGTGAGGCCCGGGCTTCTGTATTACAAATGTGCGACAAGTGATGCCAATGCATGACCAGGACTGAGAACCACTTATGTGTTCATCTCCATCGAAAGGTAAGGGTCCTTCTAAAGGGTTAACACTTTGAAGTAGAATCAGTCCATTACATGCCAGTATGAATGAGTTCCCAAGGTTTCCTGAGATATGATGACTAAAGGCAAAGGGGTCTCCTGGATTGGATCCTGGAAAAGAAAAAAATAACCCATGGAAAAACTGGAGAAATTCGAATAAGGTCTGTAATCTAGTTAATAGTATTATACCAACGTTAATTTCTTAGTTTTGACCAATGTACCACAATTATAGAAGATCTTAACATCAGGGTAAGCTGCGCGAGGGGTATCCAGAAATTCTCTGTACTTTATCTTTGCCACCTTTCCATAAAAACTAAAATTGCCTTAAAATAAAAAGCTTTTTTAAAAAAAGGCTGTACGTGGTATGGGCAAAGTCATCGTTGCCGAAGATGTGTCAACTGACAGTAAATATGGTATTATTCTTTGGATATAAGGTATATCTTTTCAGATGTAAGATTTAAGAATTGTACATCAGTAAGCCTGAATTAAGTGTCAAAAAAAAAATATGGCCTCGCTATCTTTGTCTCGATATGTCTCATAAATATGTCTCGATATTTGCTAGATCACACTATAATTTGTGTGAGAGATTTCAGGTACATCACAGTATCACCATCACCTACCTCAAAGTAGACACTCAGAGAGTAAGCGTTGAGTGAATGAATGAAAGAGTAAATGAATGATGATATTCTGGGCTTTGTGCAAGGATAGTTTGATAAGCTCAACCCTTGAATTCTTGGAGCATACAATCTAGGAAGGCATACTTATATATTTTTTTACTTATTGATAAGTATATTTACATTTTTATTAAGTATTATGGATAAATCTGAGAAATTTAAGAATTTGTATATAAAATCTACAGATATACATACATGTATGAAAAATACAGGTGGATATATATATATATATATATATCTCAAATAAAAATCAAAGAGAGCGAGATAACAACATGAAGCCAATCTGAGGAAAAGTGAAATTTGTCTCACTAGGGATTTTTGCCACTTTTGGTTCCCTGCCGTATCCTGCACCTAGAATAGGCCTGGCATTAGCTCACACTCAATAAATATTTGTTCCGTGGATGAATGGCTCAAGCCTCATGGACAAGCCAAGGGGACGCCTTCCAGTTCCTCTTGGGTGAGTGTGTAGGACGAAGGGCTCCTGCAGAGAAGGCCTCAGTCTCCTCAGCCTTGAGGCAAGTTGGCATGGGCTGTGTTTCTGCTAAACGTTCCCCTGAGATACCTTCGAGGCCCTCCCACTCTGCCTTCCCTGGCCGTTCGGAATCTGCACTGTGCACAAAGGTCTGACTGTGTTTTTATCCAAAGGCAAAAAAAGAAAAAGAAAAAGAAAAAAAAGAAATACCACATCGGAAATGTCTCCACACGCTCATTTCCACATTGCAACCTGTGTTGATTTGGTGAAGAAATTCAACTGAACTGAACACCCCCTTTGCAGAGTGGGACTTCTCAGCAGAGCCCCCCGCTCCCCGAAGCAAAAATTTACCCTGGGGAATCACCAAATCAACATCTCCCCAGAGAAGGGCTTCTCTTGGGGGGGGGGGGGGCCCACGCGGTATTTATGTCCATCTTCCTTACAACTCTTAACGAGGGCATGGCTCTGGACACAGCCTGGGTAATTTCTCTACTTCAGAAACCCTCAAAGTACAGCCGCCGGTCACAAAGATGAAACACAACTGTGTACACAGAAATCTGTCTGGGAGCCGAAGGTAATTAACTCTGCTTTTTAGGCTTCAGAATCCCAACCTCAAACACTTCTGTTGTCCTCCTCCAGGCGCTCCCATCATTAGAAACGAAAACTGAAATGAAGCATCTTCTCTTCGCCATGACACGATAATTAAGGGGGAACAGGGAAATTGTTTTAGTGGGCTAAGGTCTCCTTCGCTTGCATTGGTGCCACTGTTAATCATGGGGAAACGAGAGGAACTCGGTGAAAGAATTTCTCTGTGGGACAGGCCTAGCAGCTGCAGTGGGGGTGACTGGAGGGACACGCAAAAGACCACCCAACCCAAACTCACGCCCTTTCTGCTCCACCACAGCGACTAAAACTGTCGGCATTAATTTCCAGCAA
The DNA here is from genome assembly GCA_028646485.1 of Cryptoprocta ferox. Taxonomy (NCBI): domain Eukaryota; kingdom Metazoa; phylum Chordata; class Mammalia; order Carnivora; family Eupleridae; genus Cryptoprocta; species Cryptoprocta ferox. The sequence continues at coordinate 99,431,015 of CM053575.1, forward strand.
GTCACTCCCTGCGTCTGAAAACCTGCAGAGATACTATCGGAGTGGGATGACAAATTAAGCCATTGTCACATTGGGAGAGCATAATATTTATCAGAGTAGCCAGCCAGTCAATTAAAAAGGTCCTACAGGATGGGGCGCCTGGGGGGTCAGTCAGTTAAGCATCCGACTCTTGATCTCGGCTCAGGTCATGATCTTACAGTTCGTGAGTTCAAGTCCCGTGTCAGGCTCTGCACTCACAGTATGCAGCTAGCTATGGGATTCTCTCGCTCTGCCCCTACCCTGATCCGCCCCCCCCCCAAAAGAAATAAATAAACTTTAAAGGAAAAAAAAAGATCCTACAGGAATGAGTCATGGGATATACTGGTTAGATGAAGACGATGATTGCAGTGACAGTGATGATATCGCTAGCGATGACGGTGAAGATTGTGGTGGTGACAGTGATGCGGGGGTATGGACAGTAGACCATGTCTGATAATAACAGAAAAACACCCCTTTACAAAATGAGTAATGTGCCAGTCACTATGAGGAGCACTCTGTACTAATTGTTCCATTTCCTCCTCACGTTCACTTTTAAATATCCATCTTACAGATGAGAAAAACTAAAGCTGAAAGAGATTAAGCAACTTGCCCAACGTCACCTGGCTAAGCCCACCAAAGATTCAAGATGGTGCCCTAGACGGAGCACCCTAGGTTCCCAGGGTAGGAAGCTTTCCAAGGTCCCTGGGGAGGTAAGAGCACACCAAGAAGGGAGTAGAGGGCAGGGCATCGCCGGGCTTACTCCCTTGGCCTCAAGTCCCCTCTGTTCACGTCTCTAGGACAGTTACTCTTCAGGGGTAACAGTCAGCTGCCTTCTCTACCACTTCTGTTGAAGAAATACATAGGAAAGGACAGAGCCACATCTTGATGAACACGGTGGGAGCTGCTGGGTGAAAAATGTTCCTTGCATGGAATTTTCTCTTCTTCTCCGAGAAGGGAAGATAGGTTACCCATGCTGGGTATAGTGTCCCTAAAAAACTTAGAAGTTTGAGGGGAAAAAAAAAAAAAACTAGGGCATGAGGGAGAACAATTAGCGACATGTTCCGTTCACCTCCCACTGTTTTGTTGGCAATACTGAACAACGTTGTGTTATATCACACTGTTCCCTAACGGTATTGTTTTGTCATCTTAATCTGTTGTCTCATCTGTTTGATCTTTCCGACTAGACTTCTAACTTTTTGTGAATGGAGACCATAAATAATCTTGTTTCTTTTCTGCATCCTGCCCCCTTGTCCCTGCACAGTGTGGGCGTGACGTAGGCGCCTAATGAATTTTTGTCATCTGCTTTATCGAGCACTTCCATTGAGCTACGGGGGACTCTAAGGGACACTGAGGTGTCAGAAGAGTGAGAACCCAGAGCGTTGGGAGAGATCATCTGGCCTCCCTACAAGAACCAAGAAGACTCTCTTGATATTTTGCTGCAAGCGTCAGGCAACTTTTCCCAGGTTTGGTCGCTGAAGAGACGCAAGGCAGTTCTCCAAGAAGTAGATTCAGCTCCTTGTGAAGAATGGCCCAATTTCCTCTGTGCCGAAGAGTTTCCCTATTCAGCACATGCTCCCGTTCGTCTTAACCACTGGGCTGTTAAGAGCACAGATTTGGAGCCGATTATCTGCATTCAGATGCCAGTTGTGCTACTTGCTAGCTGTGTGACTTTGGACAACTTATTTAACTTCTCTGTGCCTCAGTTTTTCATCTGTAAAATGGAGATAATACTCCTACTTGTCTCGTAAGACTATTGTGAGCTAAATACATATAAAGCACTTAGGAGAGTTCCTGGTGGGCGCCCAGGTGGCTCAGTCAATTACGTGTCTGACTTCAGCTCCAGTCATGATCTCATGGTCTGTGGGTTCGAGCCCCGCATCGGGCTCTGCGCTGACAGCTCCCTGTGTCTCCCCCTCTCTGTTCCTCCCCAAGTCGCACTCTCTCTCTCTCGCTCTCAAAAATAAATAAATATTTTTAAAATGTAAAAAAAGGAAAGAAAGAAAGAAAAAAGGAGAGTTCCTGGCATATAGCAAGTGCAGATACAAGGGATCCCCACCACTGTCACAATGTATGATGTTTCATTTTCTCCCAACAAACCCATGAGACATATTTTATTATTATCCGCACTACAGATAAGAGGAAATTTGAGATCAGAAGATGTAAGTGACTTGTTAACCATCTGTGCTCATTTCGCTTCACCATTCTTGTCTCTTGACGATGGTGCAGATAATAACCTTCAGGTGACGGTCAGGCCCCATCGTGCCTGGAGCGGGGCAGGGGCAGATGGCTCGGAACAGGCTGTTTCCCAAACAGGCTGTGTCCTTGGCTGGCATCCCAAGGATCCTCTCTCTCTATTGTTTGACCACCGCATGATTAAACCCATGCCTGTGCCCAGCGCCTCACCTCTACTGACTTTTCTAATACAGTCCCTAACTGCAAAATGAACCTCTATCTTTCCCGTTCTAATTGGCTTGGTGGTCATTTCGTGTCATTGCAGTAGGCCTGTATACTCCACGTGATTTTCCCCGGGTCAGAAAAATCTGCCATCTGCAAACGGGCTCAGAGAGAGCCTGTGTAGTTGGGCTGGAAATGAGCAAGAGGCTTGGGTGTGGGGCATCTGGGCACCAGGAAGCCAGCCTCCTCCCTTCCCAGCTCTTAGCTGCTGAGGGCACGTTTGCTGAAGGCCCCTGCTTGTACGGGCACTCCAAGACCACTGCCAACCTGGGGCAAGGCGCCGGAAGGTTACAAAAACGCACCTGCCCCAGGCAACGGAGACCCAGAGCCCCGGGATGGATCTAAAGTGCATGTTCCGCAAACAAATACCCAAGCCAGCCTACCTCGTTTCAAATCCTGCTCTTCCTTCTCCTAACTTCGTACCCTTAGGCAAGTTGCTTGACTTCTCTGTGCCTCAGTGTCTCATCAACCAAATTTGGATAATAATTATACGTACCTTCTCAGGATTCAGTGAATTAATATATACAGTGTCTGCACATGATAAGGATTTAATTAAAGTTAGCTATCATTATTACTATTAATACTATTGCCATATTATATTGTATATTTACTATTAAACATATGTAAATACATAGTATATACTACAGATAGACTAGAAAACATACAGTCTATAGTTACACTACGTAAGTATATACTATATGTAGCATATGGCCTACATATAGCATATTATTATATTTACTTTTATTAAAGTAACTAGATATTATTATTATAATATTCTATAGTGACACCAGGGAGAAAGTGATTATATCTGACAAGATGAATCAGAGAAAGATATATAGTAAAACCTTGATTTGCAAGCATTCATTCGTTCAGGAAACATGCTTGTAATCCAAAGCACTTGTATAGCAAAGCGAATTTCGAGAACCATTGGCTCAGTTGTGATCATGTGACATTCAGCATCACGTACCACTTGTATTTTTTTTATGTTTATTTATTTTTGGGAAAGAGAGAGAGAGAGAGACAGAGCACAAGCAGGGGAGGGGCAAAGAGAGAGAGGGAGATAAAGAATCCGAAGCAGGCTCCAGGCTCTGAGCTGTCAGCACAGAGCCCAGTGCAGGACTCGAACCCACGAACTGTGAGATCATGACCTGAGCCAAAGTCGGACACTCAACCGACTGAGCCACCCAGGCGCCCACATACTACTCCTATTGCAAGACATTGCTCATTCATCAAGTTAAAATTTATTTTTTTAAAGTTTATTTTTGAGAGAGAGACAGAGACAGAGAGAGACAGAGCATGAGCACGGGAGGGGCAGACAGAGAGGAAGACACAGAACACGAAGCAGGCTCCAGGCTCTGAGCTGTCAGCACAGAGCCCCACACGGGGCTTGAACTCACAAGAGATCATGACCTGAGCTGAAGTCAGACGCTTCACCGACTGAGCCTCCCAGGCGCCCCATCAAGTTAAAATTTATTAGAAATGTTTGCTCGTCTGCGGGACAGTCGCAGAACAAGTTCCTTGCAATCCAAGGTTTGACTGCAATTAGGAAACAGCAGAACGGTCACCGTTTTCCAGGGCTCACAATATGCTAGCACCTTCCCGAGCATTATTGCTATAATCCTCATAAAACCCCATGTGTGGAGAAGAGTTGCCATATTTTGGATGAGACAACGCATCCTCAGAGAGGGGGAGTGACTTGCACCACAGTTCACCGTGGGACCGAGACTCGCACCGGGGTCGGACTGCCTCCGGGCACAGGGTCCTCAGTGGGGAGCCCGACAAAGAGCCTGGGAAAAGAGTGGCCGAGACCGTAGCCCAGAGGCAGCTGCTGCCACCTTCCAAAGGCTGGAAGGAAGGAGAAGCAGCAGGACCCAAGGGTGCAGCCCACAGCGGAGGAAGGCCCGGCAGTGGGAGCAGATGTGAGCAGGTATCATCGGGGTCCAGTAGGGAGAGAGAGCCTGAGCCTTCTGACAGCGTGGCCCAGGCGGCTCTGAATCCAGCTGAGAAAATCAGCCCCTCTGACATCACAGCGGGGCGCTTGCGGAGGTGGCCCCAGCCAAGCCTCGGGCCCTGCTCGGTGGGGCCCCCTTCCCCGCCCTCCCCCACTCCTGCAGGGCTGTGCTATCCTGTTCTGTCGTTCAGTGAAATGTCAGTGTGGGAGCAAACCGAGAGCAAAGGTGTCTTTCATTTGCCACTTAGTCATGTACCTCCTGTGACTGTTCTTGTGTGTGATGTGTGTGCACGTGCTCTGCGTTATTTAACGTCCCCTTGACTTGTTGTTGGTGCCCCCACTCGAGTTTTATTAAGCTCCACGTGGAGCGGGACTGGCTTGCACTTATTTGGATGCCCCAGAGCGCAAGGCAGACGCGCCCCCGGGGATGGAGGGCCTGTTGCAGAGAAGGAAAGCAGCCCAGGCCCTCCCAGGTCCGTGGAGAGAGCACCCGGGGTGGAGGTGACTGGTCCTGATCACTGCATGGGCCCGACAGTCCCTTCCGCACCGGGGCTCAGGGAATCCCTGCCCTGCCTCACCCTCCCCGTGAGAAATGGCAGCGCCACCACGCGTGGGCGTGTGGTGTGAAGACACTAGGTGAGGTTCTCGTCCGGGCAACTGTTTTGCTCTGTTGTTTTCCTGCCCTTTCCTGAGGAGATAAGATCTGGACAGGCTTGCGGTTCTCTCCCACCGACCCTCAAAGGCGAGGCAGAAACCAAGCTCCCATTTCTCAGCCGCCTCCCCAAAATCACACCCCGTCTCAAGATCTGTCATGAGATCCGGGTCACTTGAAAGCAGCAGCAAAGAAAAACACAGAGCAAGATCAATGCCTCTGAGCTTCCCTTTCTTCTCGGAAGGTCTCCAGGCAAAAGCGATTTGCATGGGCCTGCAGCTCAGTACCTGGGAGGGAGGCTCGAACCGAGGCTGGTAGAGAAGCGGCCACATTCCCCAGCCCTAAGGTGGGGAGGAGATGGGGGGCGGGGGGAGATGAGGGCTTAAAAGAGAACTAAGTGTGCAAGTCTTCCCGGGGCCTGGGAAGAGGGGCGCAGGCTGCTCTGGAAAGACAGGAGAAACGAAAGTCACCTATCCTCCGAGAAACAGCTGAAGAGCAGAAGTGGCGGGGCGCACACCCCCTGAATGCCCGCTGGCTCCCACGGGGGATTCCAGCTGCAAGATGCCCTAAGATGTGGACTGACTCTAGAACCCTGCCTTGCCCAGAGCAGGATGCAGAATCGGCCCCCCTCACCAAGAGCCTGTGGCCAGGTTGCTGACTCCCCCGCGTTCGGCCAGGTCTCCGGGGTCACTGCTTCCCTCGAGGCTTCTACCTGGCCTCCGCTCCTCTTCAGACTCCCTTTACTTTACAAGCTGCTGCTGGTCAGCCAGTCGCCAGGATGCTGAGGTTTACTAAGCAATCAGGGCAAAGGGAGCATCAAAGAGAGCAGCGCCCAGAGAGAGCTTGAAAGGACAGAGCGTAAAAGAATTAGACATTTCTTCTTTATTTTAAAAAGAATCATGTCCTTCTGACCTTAGGTGCCAGAGGTCAGAGGCCAGGAGGGGACAGAGAGGTGGGTGGAAAGAAGGAGGTGGGGGGAGACAGAGATTGAGAGATCCGGATTCCTTTGTATCTCCTGGTGTTCAAAATCGCAGGTGTTCGAAAAGGAGGCGAGTGTGGCTTGAGGTCCCGTAGGACTTAGCAATGGCCTCTGTGAATGACCAGCCCGACAGCCTCAGCACCCGAGACACGTCCACATTAAACGAGAAAGAAAATCTGGCCTCCAAGATGAAGTCCACCTGGCGGCAGCCGGGAAGAGGTGGATGTAGCAGTCCCGGGGGTTGAGGGTAGGGGTGGGGTGGGGGAGGAGCCAGAGGCCCAAAGGTTAAAAATACGGTGGAATGTGGCAGCTCCTTTGCTGTTTTAAGTTTCAGGATACTTCTCATTCTGGGCCACACAGAATGTCCAGCTGTTAAGAGAGATGGGCCTGGAGGGTGTGAGGAAGGGGTCACTGGGGTATTGCTGCTGGTGTGGCCTGGTCACAGGAATGGGGTTGGATAGACCGAGTCTATAGAGCTTTCATCAGTTCTTTTCCTGGATCTGAGATGGAAAGAACTGAGTCTCTCTCTCTCTCTCTCTCTGACCTCTTCTTGTATATATTATTACATTTAATCCTAGATAACATACGCCCCTCACTTGGGGTCCCCATACATACCCACCCCAGTCCTCAGAGGACGCTGGCTTCCTGAGGTCAGGTCAGAAGAACAGATCTGGGATGCCATCAGCCATGCCAACGGCATGGAATAATTCCGGGTCCTTGAGGTAAATCCAGAGCAAGCCTTGGGCTTGAATTCAATATTCATGCCTCCCCCCAGGTACAGCCTGGAACCCCCAGGAGGGACAGAAGGTATTTGCCCACGGCAGGACAGGGTGACCATTGAGAGCACAGGCTTTGCGGTCAGAGCTCCTGGATTTGTATTCTGGCCCCACCATGTACTTTGTGACCTTGAGAAAGCCATTTGTCTCCTCTCAGTGTCATTTCCTCAACTGTGCAAAGGGAATAATAATGATCCTTGATAGGACTCCACGAGACATGGTGTACGCCTCGCCAACATCTACATGAGCAGATAAGATGCTCAATAAATAATAGGCGTCCTTACTATTTTTATCATCATTATTTTTGTTTCCCCCCAGATCAGTAGCCTCGCTGGGCCTGCAGTAGCTCTCAGAGTAGGGCCCCAGCATTTCCCAAGTCCCCGTGAGCTCTTGAGGGGACCGGAGTGCACACGGTTTGCCATATGTTAGCTTCACCTGGAGGGGACTCAAACCCCAGTGACGTCCAAGGTTTCCGACAGAGTTTGGTGGCAAACTTGCCTGTCAGAGTTTTACTGACTCTGACTGAAGGGTTAAAAATGATGTTAACCAGCCGTTGTGACTCGGTTTCTGCCAGTCACTGCTTCGCTTGGCTGCCTCTGCCTCTCTTCCTCTTCCTCTTCCTGTCCTCTCTTTGCTGATCTGGACTCAGCTTGGTATTCTTGTCACAAGGTCATCTCCCAGGTGAGCTCAGCTGGGGCATGAAACAAAGCAGTTCATCTGAAGGCAACTAGCAGTCTGCTCGGGGTGGGGGTGGGGGGACAGCTCTCCTGATCCCTCACAAGGAGGCTCTTTAAGTTCCCCATTGCAAAGCGGGGCACAAAGGGTTTCAGCCTAAGCTCGAACCCTCGGAGAGGGCGCGTGAGCTGCCCCTGATCTGGGTGCCAGGTGCTCTGTCTAGGGGTCAACCATCAGCTTTCAAAGATGTCTGGACCCAATTTGTTTTCAGAAGGCTTGTATGTTTGTTATTTTTTCAACTTCGGTTTTTAGATGGGTTTGGGTGTTCTCCAAAGGAGAGCCGCGCCGACTTGGCATGCGACCCTTCTCTCTCCCACGCTCCCTCCCTGCACCCAGGCGTCTCGGATCCCTGCTGCGCCAGCTGCCGCTTCGTGCATCTGAGACGTTTTCATGTTCTTGGGCCGCGGCTCGTATTTTATAAACACACGGTCAGTTTACACTGACTGGGAACTTAGGGGCTTTCCTCCCTCCGGGAAACAGCTGTGGGGAGCTTGACCAACCTTTGCTTTGTGGAGAGCGAGGCGTCGCCTCTGATCGTGCACGTGGGGCAGGTGCCCTGGCTGGGTTCCTGTTGTGCCTGAGGATTCTCCCAGAAATGCCAAGGAGGGAAGTTCCTTATGCTCTCCTCGCCCACTTTCAGTCTAATGGCTCAGAAATGGCTCTGCATGTTGCAAACCCCCGAATCTTTCATCTCATGCTGTCTGCCAGTAGCACCTTCTAGCGTCTGTGACCGTGAGGTCACAGAATCACAGAATCATAAGGCTGGAAGGGACTTTGAGAGTGTCATCCTTCCAACAAACTAGATGAGTACTCACTATGTGCAAAGCACTGTGCTGGATTCCGTGGGTGAAGGAAGGTTAGCAAGACCAACAAGTCTCTGCCTTCTTAGAGCAACAGACATTCCGCTCGGCCACTACCTCCATGAAGCCTTCCGTGACCTCCCCAGGCTGACTCAGGTTGTCTGCCTCTGCGATCCCACATCCCTCTGCTGACCACGGTCGTGGCCCCGGCCATGCTGCAGTCAAATGGTCTTTGTGACTTCCTTCCCCACAGAATGTACGCTTCCAGTGGGTGGGACCAGCCGTGCTGGGTGACAGTGAGATCCTGCAGTTCATATCACGGGGGGAAACAACAGAGGAAGAGAAACGCTTTATGTATTAGCCACCAGTGGTGGTAGTTATTTGGCTAACCACCTAACCAAGATGAGGTTAGTGGCTGCCTGAAGAAGACAGAACTGGAGAAGGCAGAGGGATGCCATCAGCCTGTTTCTAAATTTTGTTTTATTTTTTTTAATGTTTCTTTATTTATTTTGAGAGAGCCAGAGAGGGAGAGAGAGAATCCCAAGCAGGCTCCCTACTGTCAGCACAGAGCCCGACACGGGGCTCAAACTCACAAACCGTGAGATCGTGACCTGAGCCGGCCTCAAGAGTCGGACGCCTGACTGACTGAGCCTCCCAGGTGCCTCATACCAGCAATCTCGAGAGCCCAAGAAAAAAGGGCAAAATGTGATCATCTAATCTACTACTCCCCTGGCCTTTCGGCAAACCTTCTCTGTTATTGCTGGAAGAGGCCGTATTGGTTTGCGAGGGCCGCCATAACAAAATACCCCCGACCATATGGTTTAAACAGTGGGAATTTATTTTCCCACAACGGTGGGGGCTAGGAGTCTATGAGCAGGAATGTCGATAACCCTGCTTTCTTCTCGGGGCTGCTCTGCTGGGCTTGCAGACAATCACCTTCTCCTCTTTGTCTTCACATGGTCTTTTCTCCATGCCTGTCTGTGTCCACTATACGGACACCAGTCATACTGGATCAGGGCTCCTCTATATGAGCTCATTTTACCTTAATTACCTTTTTAAAGACTTGATTTCCAAATACAGAGATATGCTGAGGTACTGGTGGCTAAGACTTCATATGAATCATTTAGGGGGTCAGCCCATAACAGATGTCAACACTGGTGCTCACAGATATGCCAGAGCATTCCCAACAAAAGCCACGACCAATCATTCCAGGGGCTAATAGGCCTGTGACTCACTCCCTCCTTGGATGACTTACAACCCTGGAGACTCAAAGCTTCATCTCTCACTTTGACCGAATGTGAACATTTTACCACCTCCATCTTTAAAAAAAAGTTTTTTGACATTTATTTATTTTTGAGAGACAGAAAGAGAGAGTGTGAGCACAAATGGGGCAGGGGCAGAGAGCGAAGATCCAGATGTGGGGCTCAAACTCACAAACCACAGGATCATGACCTGAGCTGAAATCGAGAGTCGCCTACTTAACCAACTGAGCCACCCAAGCGCCCCACCACCTCCATCTCTTAGGTGTGCCTCCCCCATCCCTTCCCCTCTCCGTGGCACTGGTACCACCTGAGGCTTCTGTATTTGAGCCAAGGGCAAGAGTAGTGTCAATCTGGAGGAAATAGAGAAACAGATTCCCCCTGGGGACTAGGATGGGAAATGACATCGATAGAGGCGATTTCCAAGGAAACCTACTGGCTCGCTTCCCAAGCTCATAAGCAGAACCAGAAGAAAGGTCCAAATGCCCTGGCTAGATGGAGGAGGGCCAAGCCACCAACAAGTACCAGCAACGGAGTGCTGACTGCCAGCCAGAGCCACGCGCTGCTAGACAGGGACCAAGATGGAGCAGAAAGAAAAGCCTGGCAGCAGGGCAACCTTCCCCTCAATGTAGCCCTTGCTGTTGGCGTGTGCAAGGCTCTAAGTCCTCAGCAGCCTCGGTTCCCAGGGTTGTTCTTTACTCTTGAGTGCCAGTTGGCTAGAACATCACATTGGAACAGAGTACAGGATGCGAGCTTCCAGATGAACCGACTCATTGTAACCGCACTTGGCTTTGCCGGGCTGCACGGTGCCAAGAGAGCAAGGGGGATGCTGCTGATTCAGCACAGGTAGGTGAGGGAGTGGCTGGGGGCGGAGTGTGCCCACTGCACACAGGTCGCGTGGCCTGAAGGCTCTCAGCGCTCAGCCAGCAGGCTACAGTCCGGCTCTCTAGAGAAAGGGGAGTCTCCGGGCAGGCTCCTCAGCTGCCTCTGAGCCAGGTCTCAAGGCACAAAGTTCCGGAGGACTTGCAAAACGCAGATGTGGACTTCTTCAGGAGGTATTCAAGCTTCTTCCAAAACCATCCCAACCAGTCCAGATGACCTGCTCCTCCTCGATCTCATCCTGAAATTGCATCTAGGGCAGGGTAGACCATGCTAAGAGACTCTAGCTCTGGAGCGGTGGCTCAGGAGGTAACAGCCAACAACCTTCCCTCCACCGTGTAGCATTCTGGGCTTCACCTGGAGAAAGCCGCATTTTTCGCACAAAGACCAGAAGCTGAGAATCGCGAGAAAGAAGTCGGTGGGCATGGTAGAGAATGGACCTTAACTTAGCAGAGAGTCTGGGGGAGATAAAACAGGAGAAGATGAGACCAGTGATCATCTCACAAGAACTCAAAAAGCACAGGAGCTGCACGTAGAACTGCTCAGCCCACCTGTGGTTCTCCCCTTCAGTAGATAAGCACACCAAACAGTAGCCACACAATCTGAGACAGGAGTCTGTCCACTAGAAGGCGGGAGGAATTCCATTGGCGACCTGGTGACTCCATTTATTCTCTCATTCAGCTCTCATTTGTTGAATATCTACTTTCTGCCAGGGACTCGATGGCTGGTAAACAAGAGAAACTCCCAGCACTATCCTCACGAAGCTTACATTCTACAAGAGGGGGAAGAAAATAATCAGTTACACAATGCAAAATATTTATAGTTGTATTAAATGAGACCAAGAGCTTTGAGACTGATGACAGAACCCAACGGGGACAGTCTGGGCAGGCTTCCTTGGAAGCCACACCTAGGGAAGGCTCTGAAGGATGGGTGGGAGTTGCTTAGCTAAAACGATGGGTTAGGGATAGGGAGAATATGCCGGGGGCGGGGACGGGGGTGGGGGGAGGGTGCAGGTGGGTGGGGAAAGAGCAATTTTTGTAAAGTCCTTGAGACTGGGAAGAGACCTCAGACCTCCCCTCTGACTTGACCTTGTGTTGGGTCCCTCATCTGAAAACTCTAGTCTGGACAATTCAAGAGGTTACTCTGCTTCTAGTGAGCAGAGCTAGTCAACTGATTTGCAAAGATCAAGTTTAGGTTTGCACTTGTGTGTGCAGAAGGGCAACGTCCCTGAGGGCTCCTGTGCGGGCCACACATTAAATGGGGCCACACCATTCAGCTTGCAAAAGCTAAGGCGCAGGACTGACAGGGCACAGAAGCTGCTGGGGGTCAGCCTCTCTCCATCTCTGAAACTCCGTGTTTCACTGCAAATTCATCACAAACTGGAAGATGGTCCCTTCTCCATTCATCCAAAGGGTATCTCTAATCCCTTCATCTGGTAGGATTCCCCCTAAACTACCCCAAGCCAGAGGATCTGGTCTCTGACCCCAAGGAGGAGGGATACAGGGAAGATCCTTCCAATATCAGAGACTTACAGTAAAAAAGTCCAGCAAATCCTCCCCTACCTCTGAGCCAACTATCCTCCCTGGCACCCCAATTTCAACCTCAATCTTTTATGTATTTATGTATTTATGTGTGTATGTGAATATTTTTTAAAAATTTTTTAATGTTTATTTTTGAGAGAGAGAGACAGAGGAAGACACAGAATCCTAAACAGGCTCCAGGCTCCGACATGGGGCTCAAATTCATGAACTGTGAAATCATGACCTGAGCCAAAGTCGGACGTTAAACTGACTGAGCCACCCAGGCGCCCCTCAACCTCAGTCTTAATGCCCAAGGCACAAAGACGTGTCTCAGAAGTCACCAGTAAGGGTAGAGCAGTTCAGGACAAGGCCACACTGCCCCACTTATGCCTGGCTTCCTCCCACTTGCCCATGAGAAATGGTTCCAGCCCCGCTCCTGCTCAAATATCTAGACTCATACCACACATATGTGTGTCTCATCTCACACATATGCAAGACTGATGACAAACCTAACATTCCGTCGTCGGGCTTCCCAGGGTCTCAGGTAGCACAAACAGAGATGGAGAAATGGCTGTAGCCTCCTGCGAGAGGGAAAAGACCAGTCCCATCTGAGCTTCAGACTCTCCGCGGGAGGTAGACATCCTGCTGCTCACCCCCACCACCTGGAGAGTCGTAGGCACACACAGGCACATACGCATCTGTCCCCTGAAGTGCTCATAGCCACCCCAGGCACTGGAAGGAAGGAGGCCTCCCTTACCTTATCTTCCCCTCTTCCCAGCCTGAGGCTGGGAGCCTCATTTAGACCCTTCCTGCCTTTGGGAGCAGCTGATAGGCCAGGGCCCGGTCCAGGGCAGCTCCATGAGGGCTGCTTAGTGAGCAGAGACACAGGCACCCACACAGGGCACACTCAGGAACTCCAGGCGCCGTGTTGTGTCACGCCCCCCTGTGGCCAGTCTCCACAGGCGGCCCTGCAGGATAGCAGGAGGGCAATTCTAGCAGTTGCAGTCTTCATGAAGCCACGCCCCTCCATCCCTTCCTCACTGAGACACCCTAAGTTCGGATATTTGTGCATTTTCTTTGTGTGCTTGACCCAAGCACCCTTCTAACCCCTGGGATCTAGGCACAGTGGATTTCCTCTTCTTTTCCAGCTGGGAGTCCTGCAGCCCACAACTCTTGACCTAGCTACTTTTCGGTACATGTCTACAGAAGAGAGAGCCCTTGGCCACTCCTCAAGCTCCTCCTCAGACCCTCAAGCAGACCCTTATCCCGGCTGCAGCAAAAGAAGTCACCACAGTGACAGAGCTCCCCCTACTGACAGCTCGCCACGGTGCCCAGCCCAGGCAGCCTTTGTGGGATGCCTCTCTGCCTAGTCACTGTGCTGTAAAATTGGGTTCTGGAAATATCTTCCAGCTCCCCCTCCATCCACCACTAAATGAGGCAGGTTTATCTGGGAGATCTGGAGAGGCAGAGCCCTTTGGATCACTGCCAAGGCTCCGCAGACAACACAGAACTTGAAGCAGAACTTGAAATGACACCTGGGACAGGCCGCTAACCCAGCACTGGGCCAGACTGATGGGATGTGTTCCAGGGTCCATCTTGTGCCAGCCTCAAAGAATCATGTGTGTGCCAGGTGACCCAATTAAGCGCCCACACTGTCTGCCCCACAGAGAGCTGGTCAAACCCTTCCCAAAGGAATTCTTAGACACCACTCATCTCTCACAGCACAGGCAGCTGAACAGAAGCCTACAATTTCTAAGGGACTGTCAACATCCATGAAGTGAGTGATAACATGATACATGGTTCTCAAAGTACCACAACATTCATCATGTCACTTAATCCTCAACAATGCCGCTGCAACACTCCCCTCCCTATAAAGCAGATGCCACCATCCAATGAGGAAATTGAGGCATAGAGAGATGAGGTGACATGCAGGGGGTAAAAGCTCAGCTCCTCTCTAATGTCACTTTCCTGAGGGAGAGGGACACTGGGGACTGGGAAGCTTCTGAGGCAGGGGCTCCTCTCCCTCCCCAAGCCCTGAGTTCACCATAGTGACCCTCCCCAGATCTTCAAGATCGACCAAGAACCACCAAAACTAGTGAGACAAGGCCTTCACGGAGAAGTGAAATAGGCAAAGGGGATCCGCACAGGCTCATGGACATGATGGGTCTCTGCTGTCTGACCATCACTAGGAAATGCATCTTCGAAAAGATTCCAGAAAGCAATCAGCTGAGGAAATGGTGGGAGGTCCTATTGGGTTAAACTTCAGGGAGTCTCCCGTCCGCACCTCAAGTATCTACAACCCAGTGCTTCAGAGCTTGGCATGGGATCACCTTGATGTGATTTTTGCTGTAAAAAAACAAATGCTGATTTGTTCACATTTATTAGAGGTAATAAACCCCCAGCAGCAGCAGCATAAATGAATGCTAATTGGCCTCCAAGTCATTCATCATCATTAAAGCTATATGCCCGTGTGGTCAATAATCAAACGGGCTTGCAGATAAGATATAAGTATTCATTTATTAATTCAATACATTTTACTCAGCACATCCAGAAGAAGACACTGTATTAGATGCTTCAAAAGATGAATAAAAAAAGATGCCTGCCCTCAAGTAACTAAAACCTTAGTAAAGAAAGACATGAGAAGTCTTCAAATAAAGGCCAACTATGCCAGGTGCCCTGGGAGAGTAATAACTGCCATGGTATTTCAGAGAGGGGTTGACCGCATCTCTCTGGGGAATTATAAAGGGCTTCCTGAAGGAGGTAAGATTTGGCCTGGACCTTGGGAAGTGGGTAGGAGTAGAATAAACAGAGATTGTGCCACCTTCATTCCAGGGAGCATATGTGCAATGGTGAAGGCCAGGAGGGGTGGGGAAATGGTGGGTAATCTTTGGAAGCAGTGAGGGTTCCTGGTAGGCAGCAGCATTTGAGGTGTAGGGAAGTAGTTTGCAAGCATTACTGAGGCCTTGCTGCATGCCAGGGCCTATGTGCTATCTGTAGGCTCTGTGCAGAGAGCAGGGATACACCAGTAGACAAAACACACAAGGTCCCTGCCCTCACAGAGCTTAAAGTTCCTCCAAGGATAAGGTCATAAAGGAAGACTAGAGAACCCCCAGTGTCACCCTCCTTAAAAAGTTCTAGGATTTTCAGGTTGACACTGGGGAGTTAGTGACAGTATATAATATTGCAAGTTCATGATCAGAGCCTTTTGGAAGAGCAATCTAGTCCCAGAGCACAAAGCAAATTTAAGAAGAAAGAGGGGAAAATTGGAAGTCCAGCTGGGTAGCTATTGCAATAACTTAGATGAGAAATAATGATCAAAACCAGGGCAACAAGTAGGAAGGAAAATAAAGGCATGAGTGGAAGAGATTCTGCCCAGGTATACTATACTCCATTTGGGAACTGACTGGATATAGAAAGCGGGGCAAGGAAAGCACTAGACTCACCTGGGCTGTGCATCCTGGGTGGCTTAGAGAATGTTGGTGCCATTGTCCAAGACCAGGGAGTCAAGAGGAAAATGTCGGGATGGGAAAGAAATGACGAGTTAGTGTGAGTTATGCCCACTGTTCTGCCCATCAATGAGGCAAGGGGTGTTGCATGCAAAGAGAGATGAGAATAGCCTGGAAGCCAGGAAGGAGGGGCCAGTGGGAAGGAAAGGTAAATGAAAAAATAGTGAAAGAGGGCCAGATCGTGAGCAGTTACATCTCCCCAAGACCTTAGCACCCATTGTTCTCTCTTGATGTCACCAAAGCTCTTTGGGAAGACACTTTCTCTTCTAAAAGCCATAGCCTCTCCTCCAGGAGACTGTACAATAGAGAATATACTAGAAATGTGTGTGACTTACGTGGTGGGGTTATTAAAGGGGATTTGAATTCTAGTGGTGATGGGCAATCAAGGGTCTCCATCTTCAATGTCCTTTGTGGCTCTAATACTTTATCTTAGTTTCTCCACTGACAATAATTCTCCCTCCATTCTCAGAGACCCTAGCTCTTGGTCTAGAGATCCTGATTCATTGGTTTTCCCATGACCCCAAGAGCCAGGCTGGCCTGAATTCCAGATGATGACCACCACTGGCACCAGAAGGACCAGATCAGAAGTCACTCTCTTGGCCAACACCCAGGCCTCCTCACCTACCTCCCCTGTATCACACTACATCAGAGGCAGGCAGGCAGGCCCAGGCAGGTCTGGCACAGCAGCTCCCCGGTTGGGGTGGAAAAGTTGACATCCTCTCAGAGTTTACTCAAAGTGCATGTGCCCTAACAGAATATGTCCTCTGGGACCTCACAGGGACTCTGAGTGGCATGATCAGGACATTTCTCCGGCTTGCAGCAGCCAGATGCAAACGTCTTCAGTCTGCAATCCCACCACCAAAGTCTCGAAGACAAAAGGAAAATCAGCTTCCCACAAAGGAGTTGATTTACTTGGGAACCTAGAATTCCCTCAGGGGCAGAGTTTCTCCATAAATGCATAAGGAAAGTCACTGCCACTTTCATTATTCCATTGGAACATCTATTTTCTCTCATAACCCCATTAAACAAACCCCAGCAAGTGGAGCTACGGAGTTGAAAGACCATTACCAAATGATCAGTTCCCTACAGGTCTCCATCCCTGGAGTTTAGAAGAAACATGAGATCCATTCACAAAAAGATTATCCTCTTTCTGGAGAAAGCCAGCCACATCATAGACCTCTCTGAGCTATGCCATTGAGCAGGAGCCTCCGAGAGAGGCCGAGAGAGAGAGGGTCCACAGCGGGCAAGGAGAATCATCATCACTCACCTTGGCATTGCCAATAACCCAGATGTCGGACCTCTGCTCCTACCTCACAAAGGGCTGCTCTTATCTCCTCCAGGCGATATATGGCCAATTCCACAAAAAGGACAGAAGAATAAAAAGGATTTTTTTCTAATAAATATTCTTTTGCAGCTAATCCGCCCGCCCTTTGTAACTGTCAGGCTTCATGGGGCTGGCGGCAGGCCCATCAGATAAGAAATGCAGCTGTGCCCAGAGAAACGTGAGAAGAGGAGCAGATTAATAAACATGAAAAACATGTTTGGTAACTGTGTCTGAGGGGAGTCCTCAGAGGGAGACCCTGGTGGCTCAGGGACCCTGAAAACAATGCCACCCAGAGGCTGCGGCTGCCCCATGGGGATAGGGGTCAGGCGCGTGAGCCCTGAAGGCAGGCAGGCCTGTTTTCCTGAGCCTTCCTGAGTCAGCTCAGTGGAAAATGGCAACAAAGTGACAGAGGTGCCAATCACGAGGCACATGCTTTTGGTGTCCTCCGCCCCCAGCATCAGAGGGCACACGAGCTCTGCAGGGAGGCAGCCCACGTCTGTCGTGTACTCCCCTCCTGCTCGGTGACAGTCCCTTGGCAAGCAGTGACCTCTGAAGATGAAGCCATAGGGGGAGGGGTTTGACAGGACAAGTGGCCAGACAAGTGCATGGGTAAGATGGGGATATCAGGACAGAAAATGTCTGAGTTAGGGTGTCCCAAAAACCCTGGCTCTGGGAGGAATGACACTGTATACAATGGAAACACCAGTCTTCCAGGCTCAGCAATATGGCGGCGACTAGTATGGTGGGATGGAAGAGGAAGAAGATGAAGGAATGGAGTTCCTTGTATACACCTCTTCGCCTTTCTCCAGTTTCCCATCAGCATCATCAATGATTGTTCTAAAAAAAGATCTCCCCCAAACCAGCCCTCCGGATTTCTTCAAACTCCACCATGTGGTTCTTGAAGCCTTTCCTTGCATCCCTGTCCTGTGAGCCTATGCAGCCTCAGCCGATCTACAGAATGTTCCAGAGCCACCAACTAGAGGTCCAGCTCCTCTCCCCAGAAGGACCTGGGGGACTTCACGCTTGGGCTCCACAGTCACCACATGGGTGGGCAGCAGACCAGAGAGGTGACCTTGGGAGAATAGTCAGGCAAAATCAACCTTTGGTTCAGGGGCCCAGAGCCCTGGGACACAAAGTCTAACATTACCTCAGCTATCCAGCTGTTCTGGCCTATTCAGCTACTCATAGCTCCCCACCATCAGCTGTCTGGAGAGAGTCAGGAGAAGCTGGAGCACAGGCATTCACTCTGCTCCCTGAGGAGCCAGTGAGAGAGAGCTAGCCTGAGACCCAGAAACAGCTCTGGAGGCAGCCAGACTCTGATACCCAGGAAGACCGTGCAAGGGTCTAAGGAAGAGTAGATCCAGCGACAGACCTCTAAATAACTTAGCAAAATTATAGTCACTGTATCGGACCAGTTCACTATGTTCCAAGCACTGCTTTCAACTCCTCCTACCACAAATTTGTCCCATCTTCACAGCAACCTACTATTTTTATTGAGGTAAAAGTCACACAACATAAAACTCACCATTTTAGCCATGTTAAAGTGTGCAATTATGTGACTGCTAGTGCGCTCACATCTCCCTATTTAATCCAGAACATTTTTATGACCCAAAAGAAACCTGGGACCCTCAAGCGATTACTCACAAGACCAAACTTCTGAGGCAGCACCCTCTATTGACGATGTCTAACATCGTGCTCTCGGGAAGGAGACACGCTCTCAGGAGGGAAACATGTTCTCAGGACAGAGACATGCTTACAGTCCAGCCAGCGTTGCAGAGCAGGTACCAGAAGGTGAACTGGTTGCTAAGAGGCACATTACTCCAAGTTCACATGTGAGGAAATAGAGCATGGGAGGTTGAGTAACTTGCTCCGGGCCATGCAGTAGCTGGTGAAGTCCAGCTTTCTGAATCCAAAACAAGGTAGACACTCTCGTCTGGAAGATAAAGAAAGGTGCTTCACTGCTTCTCGGTGATAAATAGTACAGATAAGTTTCCCCTGAATTTGCTGACCAAGCCTGAATAGGAAAAAGGGACGTTTATGGGGCTTTGAACCAGGACATGCAATGGAAGCACTCAAGAAGGTAATCCGCCCGTGACGTGCGTTAGCTGTAAGAGACACACGCCCACCTACTTAGACCAAAAATTTCAGTGGCAAATAAGAAGTGTTTGCTGAACTGAGTGCCATGAGAGGCGTAACGGAGGGTACAAAGAAGCAACTGTCCTTTGGCTGGTCCCACTGACTGTCTCATGCAGATCACTGTCTCCGTTCCAGGCCTGATGTACAGCCCTAAACATTCCGTAGTCTCTCCTGGCTCTTTGTCGTTGTTGTTCCGTGAGTTTTTGTCGTCATTCGTTGTTTATTTTCCAGCCACAGAGCATTCTCCCCTCCCTCCAATGATCTGAACCTCACTCCTTCTGATTAACATAGGTGTCAGTGGGCTTTTTTTTTGCCAGCGCACGAAAGCACCTAATAACAACAGTAGCACTGAGGGAGCTATGCCGTGCTGTGCTACGTACTTCTCAGTGCATGCCCTCACTGAATCCTCACCAAAAAAACCCAGATGAGGAAACCGAGGTCCAGAGAGGTCAAGACACTTACTCCAAATTCCACAAGCACAAAGTTGTGGAATCCAGATTAGAGTTCTGGTCTTTATGATTCCAGAACCTAACCTCTTAACCACCCTATTAATGGGCCACTAGGCTAAGTGTGCCCATCGCAATACAGCCTTCCATCATATGAAGCTAATGTCGTTTCCTACTGACTCCACACATCCTGGCCTTTCCTTCCTACCAGATTACAAGCTTCGTGAGGGCAGGCACTACGACATAGCTTAGCACAGTGCCTCACACGTATAGATTAGTTTCCTTCCTCTCTGTGTTTCCATAGTGTCTGTGTCAGCGATGAGATGGCTCCATATCCAGAAGAAGAAATTAGTGGACTTGTCTGATCCTTGCACCTTCACCCAGAGAACAAAGGACTATGGTTTCGGTATTCAGAGATGAGGAGGGGATGGAGACATACAGGGCAAGAGCTACACTCATATTGCTTAGTGGCTGGCCTAGAACCCCAAGCTCAGTATTAATGTCAGCCGACTAGTAATAACAAAAACTTCCATTTTTGGAGCCCCCGATACATGTCAGTCCCTGCACTACCCACTGAATTTACAGTATCTCATGAGTCCACACACTAAGCCTACAAGGTAGTTACTGCTATTATCACTGCCTTATCGATGAGGAAATCGAGACTCGGAAGTAACTTTCCTAAAGGTTCATAGATGCTAAATGATAGACTTGGAATTTGAACCCAGGCCTTTCTGATTCCAAAACCAGAGAGGAGGGGAGATGCCCAAAACCTATTTAGAGATAGCACCTCTCACCTAAGTTCAAATATTCCAACCTTTCGTATTATCAAATATATACTTTTTATAAATAATTAATTGATTTGCATAAGATATGGCCCCTGCTGTGCAGAAGCTAACAATTGAGACAAGACGACAGATGAAGGGAAAGAAGTGGCATGGAGGACAATCACCAGGGCTGGACAACAATGAAAGGGGCTGCCTCGTAACAGGAGTAGAGAAGAATCATGCGGAGTTAGGTGAGATTACTCCCAAGTTTCCCTCCAACCCTAATACTCCACGATTCCATTCATCAGCCCACAGTCACCTGGATATGTAAGAACCTAGCTCCAGCCAAGTTCAGAGCTGAGGACACGTACTTGATAGCCATCAGCACAAAAATTAGTAGATGCCATCACAAAGAGTGGCTGGGATTCCCAATGGAGGACACATAGATGGATCAGAACAGAAAGCCAGAGAACTGAGGAAAAAGGAACACAGAGTTGGAGCCAAGGAGACTCTGTGAAAGAGATAACAAGAAGGAAAATGTATCCCCAAGTTGGTTGAAGGGATGCAGCAAGACAAAGGATGGCTCAGAGTGAACCACTAAGTACTTATGAGTACCTACTATTCCTTTGATGTTCTAGTCATTCAACAAATATTCATTGAGTATTACTGCTGCCAGGCACTGTTCCCAGAGTGAGAGAGAGGGCAGTGATCACACAGGGAAACCCCAGCTCTCGGGGCGCTGACACTCTTTGAGAATGCTTATGAGTAAGACATTTCATTGTGGGATGACATGAAAGAATGTAGATCATGGCTTCCCTGCCCAAATCACACTCATAGCGGGGCTATGGATACTAAACAAACACATGGCAGTCTACCTTGCCATCCCGTATTTAAGTAAGATGTAGAGAAAATAAAAGACATGAGAGAAACTAGCAAGTCAAGGAAAGTTTTGTTCCACCAGGTAGAAGAGATATGAACATGTTTGCAGGCAGGGAAATGTCTTAGCCAAATTTAATTATATATTGCTTCGTGCTATTTAAAAACAAACTTTCATGGGGCGCCTGGGTGGCTCAGTCAGTTGAGCGTCTGACCTCGGCTCAGGTCATGATCTCATGGTTCATGGGTTTGAGTCCCACATCACGCTCTGTGGTGACAGCTTGGAGCCTGGAATCTGCTTCAGATTCTGTGTCTCCCTCTCTCTCTCTCTCTGTGCCCCCAGCCGCTCATGCTCTGTCATTGTCTCTAAAAAATAAACATTGAAAAAATTATAAATAAATAAATAAAAACATAAACTTTCACATTCCTCAGAAATAGAACCTGGTTGCTTCTGCTTCTCAAGTACTACACCTGTCTCTCCCAATAGTTCTAGAAGTCTTGTGATCGCAGCTGGGCCAAGCCAGGCAGACTGTGCCCAGGAAGGGCGACAGGAAGGAGATGATACCTGGAATTCGTTCATAAACCAGCATGTATTGCTGGCAATGGGCCACAGATATAAAATGGTCATAAAACGCACATCAAAGACAGAAGGGATTTTAAAGATCATCCAGTCTGAGTTCCTTACTCTACTAGTGAAGAAACTGAGGCACGAGAACATGAAATGGTTTGTCTTTGGGGAACAGTGGCATCGGCAGACTCAAATCCAAGCTTCTTAGATCCCTCTTCCTCCAGATCAAAAAGGACCATGCAACCAGGTGCCACTAGGAGGCAGGGAATCTCCGGGGCCCTCCCCAGCCCAAGCCCTGCACACTATCTGTATCCAACCCCCCTCACCTGTTTCTCTCCCTGCCTTGCATTCCAGGGAGAATTCCCTGGAAGGCATTCCATCAGGCATTCTGGCTCTGGCTGCAGAACGAGAGGATCTCTAAGGATCAGACCTCACCTGGTCCTGGGCCCCTGCAGTGAGATGCAGCTCAGAAAGACTGGTGCAGGTTTGCCAGGGGCTGTCTGGTTCTGACCAGAACTCTGAAGTGTAGCAGCACAAGCCTTGGAGGAGCCAAAACCCACCTCGGGTCCTCAAAGCACAGACGAGGACACCCGGCCACAGACCACGGCAAAAGACCTCTTCGGTGGTTCTCTGTGCTGGGACACACCAGCACCAGCAGCACCCAGTGCTGGGACAGAAACCCAGCAACCCAGCCCCGGCCTTCACTGGGATAAGGAAAGCGCCAAGCCCTACTCTGCTCTCAAGAGCTCAGACCTGAGATGAGAAAAACATTCGAGGGTCATGTTGGAGAACGCAGGGCCTCCTCGGGGGTGGGTGGGACGGGGTGGTGGGACTGCACCACCCCTGGTGGGATGGGGAAGAAGGGCTCTTATTTCCCTGGAGGCTGCACCCTGCCCTGGGGAGAGCAGCTCCCCCGAAATGACACTTGAGGACCTGGCCTGGGGCCATGAGGTCACACAGCTCGGGGTTTTATTTCCCCTTTATACTGGAGGCAGGCAAGGCAAGGAATTCTCTGGCTGAGTAACATAATACTTCTGGGTCCAGCCCACCAGGCTTGGCCCTGGGAAGAGCAAACAAGCTGCCCGCCCTGTCCCAACAGGTTTGTGGACGCTGGCCTCGGCTGCCACTCACTGTGCCGAGGTGTGGATGCCGGGGAAAGGGAGGGAAGCGATGCCCAGGATCGCAAGGATATTGGGGAAGATCTATAGTCCAGTCTCAACCCCTGGCAAGGCCAGGGCCCAAGGCTTAATGCCACCATGCCACAGATGTGAGTCTGTACCCCACCCCAGCTCGTCCCGTCTCACTCCCCGCTCTCCTCACTGACCCAGGTCCCCGAAGCCAGCCAGTCCATGGCTTCTTCCCAGTGAGGGGAGGGACTTCCCAGACACCACCTGCCCCGGGCTGGAGGTCTCCCCCACTGATGTGCACGTGCTCTGTGCGTCAGGAGCCAGCGACAAGCTCCTGGGGTCCAAATGGTCCGCCATATGAATAACAATCCGTAATCCTGCATGTTCAGTCCTTTACAAGGTTTTCACAGACACGATGTCCATCCTCCTAACAACTTTCTAAGTTAGGTATCTTTATCATCTCCCCATTTTGCAGGTAGGAAAGCAAGAGGCTCAGAGGGGTATTCGTTGAGCAGAGTGGCAAAGTCACGCCCTGAACCCCCAGCTGCTTAACTCTGCATCTCCTGCTGCGAACCTCCCCCACCACCCCCGCCGCCCCACCCTCGCAGGTGCCCTCTCACCTCTCCCGCCCGCCCTCCCTACCGCACTCCAGGCGGGCGCCCTCCTCCCGCTGTTTGTTTTGCTGAGCGTTTCCGTTGGCTCCAACGTGGGTATTTGTTGTATTTCTCCCGCAGATGGCAGACAGCACGCCCTTGCCACCGTCACCCCACCCCAAGGGCTGTGGGGACAGCAGTCCCAGCAGAGCAGAACAAAAGCCTAGCAGGTGAACAGCCCCGTCTGCCAGCGTCTTTTATCCAACCCAAGTCCAGACAATATCTTTACAAAATTCTTTTCAGCTCCGCCATCGTCCGGGGGTTCTTCCTGCCTGGCTTCCTGCCTGGAGCCCCCCAGCAGTCCCTCCGACCTCACAGAAACCTCTGCTCCTCTGATGGGGCAGAGGACACACAGTTCTAAAGAGCCATTTGGTTTGAGTTTGGATTTCTTTGGGGGGGGGGGGTAAAGGAGGAGGGGTCTTCCATCCTTTATATCCCCTCAGAACCCAAGAACCCCATGCTCTCAGAAACTTCCAACAAAAGGAGAAGACTGTACTCTGTAGAAGGTAGAAGATGATTCTCATCCTCCAGAGCTCAGATCTCCCCTCAGCAAAGGGCCCAGTGACCCTCAGCTTCTTACTGCCCCTGAGAGGCCCCTCGGGAGGCCGGTGCTCTCATGGGACTGGAGTGGAGGGTGCTGGAAAGGGTTGGGTATCTCTCTTTCCAAAGCTAATACTTCTCATTCCCAAATCTCAGTGCTCCCATCTGGCCCCGAGAGCTGTGCTCCACTGAGGACTGGTTCCTATCCCTCCAGAAATACCGAGCCTCTGAGTATCCTTGCTGCCCATGACGAGGTTACAACTCCAGTGACGTGTGCCTGCGGCCATGCCTTGCACCCCTATCCCCACTCAGCAATTCAGAAAAAGAGGCAAGGGGGCACCTAGGTGGCTCATTCAGGTAAGCATCCGACCTCTGCTCAGGTCATGATCTCACAGTTCTTGAGTTCAAGTCCTGCAATGGGGCTTTCTGCTGTGAGTACAGAGCCCACTTCAGATCCTGTGTCTCCTCTCTCTCTCTCTCTCTGCCCCTCCCCTGCTCTCTCTCTCTCTCTAAAATAAATAAACATTTTTAAAAAAAGAAAGAAAAGAAAAGTGGGCTAGGGGTCCCAGCTCTCATCCAGCCTTCATCCTACCTGCTTCTACCATGCTATTCATTTTCTTGATTGATGGCTTGGTCACCCAGGCTTCCTGGGTTTTCATTTCAGCCTCAGTCATGTTCTTGGGTGATCTCCATCAGCAATGCATCTTACACACTAACCCAAGAGCTTATCTCACTCTATCCTCATGCTCAGCTCAGACCTGCAGGACCCCAGGCAGGCTCCTAGCCTCTCAGGAGGAGGGTACTGAGGACTCACCCTGGTCTCTGCTGGGCAGCATTTCATGCCCACCTGAAACAGAGCCTTGGAAACGTCCAAGCTGACTGTGCCATCAAGGGCCCGGAAGCAGCTGAGGTCTTTGCTCAGGAGAAGAGGTAAAGGAAGACGCTGGGGCACCCACAGAGCCAGCAGCAGGTGGGACTCAGAAGTCTCCGGGGCCACCCCTGGCAGTCCTGCAGTTCCACGGATGCTGGCCCAGGGTCCCAGACTCCCTAGCCCTGTCTGCGGGCCTGCTGACTCCACTTTGTGCAGGCCAAATTTTAGCACAAGAAGAAACTTGGGCCCAGTATGCAGAAGCTGGTGTGCCCAGTTCCTAAGGACACAATGTGACCCCGTGCACATTGCCACGCTGCACCCTACGCCTTCCTACGTGAATCCCTTGGCTCGCACAGCCCCCTGCCCCTTGCCTGCCCTGGCCTCCAGACCTTCAAGGGCTGGCTCTTAGAATCCTTCCCTGATCCCTTCCTAGTTGAGGCTTCTTTTTTTTTTCCAGCACTTACCAAATTCCCCCAGGTATTTTAGTTATCTGGGTACACATCTTATCTGTAAACTCCCGAACAACAGAGCTATCCTACTCATCTCTGTTCTCACCAACCACTACCCTCTCCCCACCCCCAGCACCCAGCCCTATAACTTGCACAGAGCAAACATTAAACATTTTCTGGATCAAGGAATCCAGGATAATGCCAAGTTCTTCTGATTGGCCACTAGGGACCCTGGCTAGTGGTTGACACAGGAAAAAAAAAAAAAAGAAAAGAAAGAAAAGAAAAGAAAACCAAAATATATCCCCATCTCCTTGGCAATCACATATATATTACTCTAAATTTCAAAAGAGAAAAATGCTAGGAGAATGCTCAGGTATTATGGTCAGAGGGACCCTGGATTTAAGAACGTCCCCCATCCAAGGGGCGCCTGGGTGGCTCAGCTGGTTGAGCATCTGACTTTGGCTCAGGCCATGATCTCACGGCTCATGAGTTCGAGCCCCGCATCGGGCTCTGTGCTGACAGCTCAGAGCCTGGAGCCTGCTTCAAATTCTGCGTCTCCCTCTCTCTCTGCCCCTCCTTCACTCACTCTCTGTCTCCCTCTGTCTCTCAAAAATTAAGTAAAAAAAAAAAGACCATCCCCCATCCTCACTGGACATTGCCCTGAATTTCAAGCACACTCTCCTAGTAGCACTTCTGTCCCTACATGTCGATCCAACCATCAGAAACCTCTGGATGACATAGCAAACGCTTGTTCAAAACCCCAACTTGAGGGAGAATGGGCGTCCCCTGTCTACAGTGCTGGCTGGATGCAGTCGGGCCAGCGCGTGTGACCGACCCCCTCTCCCTCCCACTCCTGCCCTGGGAGGGCCGCTGAGCCTCTGTGGTCCGGACCCCCGTGAGGCCTCCCGGTGATTTGCATAGAATCACACACAATGCCAGGGACAACAAAGCCACCCCACACAGCAGAGGCTGCTCAGCTGAGTTTAAGGTTTAATCTCCTTAATACAAAAGTTTCTGCTTTGCTTCGGATGAGCTCTGGGATTCTTGCTAATGATGCTAAACAAATAATCAGTCTTTATGCCCCTCTGGAGGCTCTGCCCTGTGCATTGTGGCCACACAGACCCCGGCTGTTGTGGTTTACGGGCTCGGCCTGCACCTGCACTGTCAGTGTGAGATCACCAGGCGCCCGGCAGCACTCTTTAAAGGGAGCCGAGCAAGGCGGCGGCGGGCAGAGCCAGGGAGAGGGTGCCAGCCTGGGGGCTGCTTGAACCCCTGGGCCAGACACCAGCTCTAGCCTTCCCATACTGCATGGCCCCTTTTTCTTCCCCTCCCAGGCCAGTTTTCCTACTTACTTCAGCCCTTCATCCCCAGGACTCATACGACTAGCCTAGCCTGAGCAGACAGCCCCAGGACCTTTGGTCTTGCCTCTAGCCCCTCGGCCATGTCATTTGGAGAAAGAACCATGGCCCCCTGTCTCTTACATTGATGCAGGATTTGGAAGCGGATAATCAGACAGGTGGCCTAGATGGGGCACCCTGGCTGTCTTGGTCCCCTGCTGCTGTGTTACAGCCCCAAAACCTAGAAGCATAAAACAACAATCATTTTTATTACACCTCACAATGCCGTAGTCTAGAAATTTGCTTCGGGCTCAGCCAGGCAATTCTTCCGCGCTGTGCGGCATAAGTGGGGATTAGTCTGCGGTATTCAGCTGGACGATAGGCTGATGTGGGAGTCGAATGAGGCTCACGTTCAGGCCTTGAGCTTTAGTAGGTGTGGCTGGAAGGCTTGGCTCGGCCAGGACTGTTGACCAAAGGGCCTACCCAGGAGCTCTCCAGCGCGGCCTTGTCAGCATAGTGAGACTCCTTACATAGCAGAGCAAGCCTCCCAGAGGGAATGTTCCCAAAGAACTAACTACACAGGAGCTGCAAGCCTTCAAAGGGCTCAGGCTCAGAAATCCCAGAATCTGCCTCCGGCCACACTGCATTGGGCAAGCAAATCAAGAGGAGGGAAATTGCAGATAGAACTTCACGGTCACCGGGCTGCACGCCCCAGCTGCTGACTTCATTCTCACTCTCTCCCCCAGAGATGCAGACAAACGTCCCACCCTGGGCCCCAGCGCAGCGTCCTCAGCTGACCCGCTGCTTCGTCTGACCTCCACCTGCCTCGGCTGCTGGCGGGACCTTTGGTTTTCGTTGGCTGCTGCCAGACCTGGAGCCGCCTTTTTCAGGTTTTTGTTCACAGATGGCTTTAGTTGGGAGATAAGGAAATGTGAGTCCATTTTTGCCGGGCAAGGATGCCGTCACAAGGTGGGACACTGGGGAGCGGGGTCGCGCTCCAGACCTGAAGTCCTACCTGGCCCTTGGAGAATAGCTGCAGCCGCTAGTCCCTGCTAAGGGAACAGCTTGTCTCTCTCTGTGTCACTGCTCTAAGGCTGTCTGGGGGTCAGAGGCGGGCCCCATGGCTGAGGGGGGCGAGGAGAATGGGGGAAGGGGCAGTTTTCTATCTGCCACACCACCTAGGTGTTGAGTCAGATCCACCCCTGGTCAGACAGGCTCCGGCAGACCCATCCGGCCCGAACCAGATGCCCTTTCCTGGGCTCCGGGCTGGGAATGGCAGGTGTCTGGCTCCAGGAGCAAGGGTGTAGGGTCACGTAGAGTAATGCCTCACACAGGTCTTTTTCATTTTCTTCATTAATGTGTTTCAAATGCAATTTTGAAGCCACACAAAAAGTAACAAGGAATACAAAAACAAACAGCTGCGCTAGCGCCCCCAACTTAAGAAATAAAATGTTATCAATACCGTTGAAGTTCTCCACGCAACAAGTATTTTTAGGGGGAGAGGAGGATCCTCGGGCTTAGGAAAACAACCATGGGGACTTCCCCCCTCCCCAACTCCTGACAGAGCCTATTAAGGCGTCTGGATGGGTTTTAAACAGAATGAGTGTGTAACAGTTGACCAACATATTCTTCCTTCTTTGAAACCTGGCAATAAAGGAAAAAACAAAAATAACTCCCCCCCACCCCACAAAAAAGGAGGAGGAGAAGCATTGTTGCAAAAGAGGGAAGGTCAGCATCAGCAAATCGCTGCTCCATCCAAACAAGGACTGCTCTTTGGGGCCCCAGTCAAGGTAGATTTGCTAAGAGTCTGCAAATAGATTATAGAGAATGTAGACCCTTCAACCCTGAGCTCAGAGACTTCCCAGATCCCATAGTCCAGATTAGTCACTAGTTCCTTAGGGATTCCTTAGAAATTGGCTATATGTCTCTATGTCCATCTATCTCCCACACTTGACTGTAAATTCCATGACTGTACGTTATTCGTTTTTGATCTCCCACCAAGTTCTTGTGCAGAGTCAGGAGTCTGCTATTGGCTTGAATGTGTAATTAATTCTTAGGAAACCTCTGTGGTTGATGGGCAGGGGACAGGAGATCTAACAGAAAGGAGAAGGAAAAGTGGCTAAAAACTAAGAGACCAGAGCACACCAGACCTTGGTTCCTAATTCCATTCTTTCCTAAAAGGAACCAGGGCTCCTAGAAGAAATGGCTGATTCTGAGACTGGGGCAGGAAATGTACAAGATGAACCCTGGGCATCTAACAGTGCCAGAAAGTAAGGAAATGCTTTAAAAAAACAAAACCCACCATGATGGGTTATGTCAAAGGACTCTGGCAAAGGGGTCTGAAGACAACTGAAAGAACTCCCGGTGGCTAACATTAGGTCATTTGGAGAAAAAAAAAATTTCTTTTCAGTATCCATGAGTCCATTCTGATCTAAGTAAATAATTGAATAACTAAATAGGGGAGAAAAGACACATGTCCCATGCAGAAGAATTCCATATACTTTATGTAGATGCTCCACCATCAAGGAAGTGGAACATGGCGCTCCAGTTCCCTCCAAGGAGCATACTTTGGAAAGAAGAAAACTAAGAACAACTTTTCAGTGGAGAAAACCTGATAAACATGCCCTCAGCCAGGTGGCTAAGGTCAACATCAACCGTGATACATCATGGCCATGGTATGCACTCTTGATGTGAAGTGACGTATGCATCACTTTATCCCTGTGAGCTTCCTCCCTCAAATCCATAATTCCAGCCTAATTATTAGAAAAACATCCAACAAATCCCAATGGAGGGAAATCCACAACATACCTGATGAGTCCTCAAAACGACCAAGGTCATCAAAAAGTAAGAAAATCTGAGAAACTGTCACCACCGAGAGGATGCTAAGGAGACCTGACAAATGTAACATGGGACGCTGGAACAGAAAGGGACATTTGGTGAAAAAAAATGTATTAAAAAAAAACTAAGGAAATCTGAACGAAGTATGGACTTTAGTTAATAATAATGTATTGGTGTATTTGTACTGACAAATACATCATATTAATGTAAAATGTTAATAATAGGGGAGACTAAGTGTGGCATATATGAGAACTCTCTACACTATCTTTGCCATTTTTCTCTAAGTCTCAAACCCTTCTAAAAAATTATCAGGAAAAATCAGCTTGTTCTAGGGAAAAAAAAAACTTAAGTAAAACTGTAAAAACAGAGGGGAAAAAAAGAGATAGAAAGGACTTCAGGATCATGGAAGTGGAGACGTCCTCAACCTGTCAGAACCAGTGAGGAATCAGGTAAAATCTAGCTCCAGCTAGATCTAGAAAGATCTAGAAAGATAAGGGACACTTTGTGGGGGAGGGGGCCTTGGAGAAGGTAGGTTTAGGGAACAGTGAACAGGGAAGTCAGAGAGTTCAGGGACACAGTACAAGAACCTGAAAGCCACAAATATAGACCAACCATCAGAGAGTGTGGTCTTTAGGGATAGACAAAAGCCACAAGATTTGTCACGAGTATCAAGAAGAATCGTGCATATCAAAGCTCCCTACAAAACTTCACTACTTAAAGTGTGGTGACCACAGCCTTATCTTAGCGAGTGCGAAATGCAGAATCCTGGGCCACACCCCAGATCACCTATAGTACTGAATCAGTCACTCAATACCAAGAAAACAAATCACCCAATTTTAAAATGGGCAAAGAACCTGAATGAACATTTCTCAAAAAGAAGACCTATATATGGAAAGGTCCTCAACATCACTAATCACCAGGGAAATGCAAATCCAAAGCACCGTGAGACATAACCTTCATACCTGTTACAAGGGCCGTCATCAAAAAGACAAAAGTTAAGTGTTGGTGAGGATGTGGAGAAAAGAGAACCCTCGTA
Organism: Cryptoprocta ferox; assembly: GCA_028646485.1. Taxonomy (NCBI): domain Eukaryota; kingdom Metazoa; phylum Chordata; class Mammalia; order Carnivora; family Eupleridae; genus Cryptoprocta; species Cryptoprocta ferox. Next base: position 99,461,509 of record CM053575.1, read on the forward strand.
CACTGTTGGGCATTATGAAAAACAGTGTGGTGTTTCCTCAAAAACTAAAAATAGAACAACCATAGGATCCAGCAATCCTACTTCTGGGTATTTATCCAAAGGAAATGAAGTCAGTATGTTGAAAAGACATCTCCACTCCCTTGTTTAGTGTAGCTTTATTCGCAATAGCCAAGACATGGAAACAACCCAAGCATTCTTCAGTGGATGATGAATGGATAAAGAAGACGTGGTAAGTACATATATGGACGTACTATAATTCAGTCATGAGAAAGAAGGAAGTCCTCACAATTGCAACAACATGGATGAATCTGGAAGACCTTTAGCTAAGTGAAAGGAGCTAGAGAGAGAAAGATAAATAGGGTATCATCTCAGTTATATGTAAAATCTAAAAAAAAAGTCGAACCCGTGGAGGCAGAGTAGAAATGTGGTTACAGGGGCAGGAAGGTGGGGGAAATGGGAAGTTTGGGCGAAAGGGTACAAAGTTGCAGTTACATAAGATGAGTAAGTCTAGAGAGCTGACACACAGCATGATGACTAGAGTTAACAGTATTAAATACTGTATTAAATACTGGAAATACGCTAAGAGAGTTGACTGCAGGTTCTCCTCACACGCACACATGATAACTCTGTGAGGAAGTGATATGTTAGCTAGCCCGACGGTAGTAATTATGTCACAATATATACATACATCAAATCATCATGTTTTATACTGTATATATACACAATTTTTATTTTTTTAAACATATATGAGAAAAAAATCAAATCAAATTAAATTAAAATTAAAAGAACTCCAAGTGATCGGCAGAAACAGTAAAATGTTAGGAGGATTATAACATTACACAGATGTTCATCTTAATTTCCACCAGAGTAATTAAGATACTGATACTAATTTACACACACGTACACACACATATCCTCCATTGCAACTACATTTCCTCTTCTCCCTCCATTCATCCCCACCACCAACACCACCATTTCCTGTAAGATCACAGTGCCACCTTCTGGAAAGATGAGGGAGGGATGACTGAGCCACTGGGGAGAACAGAGCAGATGACAGAGGTGATGTGCAGGGTAGGGGGGCGTCTAGAGGACCTTCAGGGAAGTGGCTTTGCCAGAAGATGGCACCCTGCGCCATCCACCATGGCAACTACTGGCCACATAGGGCCACTGAGCACTTGAAATGCGGCTAGTCCTAGCTGAGATACGCGATAAGCATAAAATGATTCCAAAAACTTACTATTAAAAAAATAATGTAAACTATCATGTGAGTAATTTTTATACTGATTCGGTGTTGAAGTTATATATTAATACATTAGGTTAAATAAAACATCTTATTAAAACTAATTTCACCTGTTTCTTGTCAGTTTTATAATGTGGCTACTGGAAAACTTTCCATTACATGTGACTTGCTTTCTATTTTTATTGGACAGCACCCTGTAAGCTGTGTTTTGCAGAATATAGATTTCCAGGGATTTTCATGTCCTCCCCCTCAGGGACGTCTCTGCAGGGAACCTCTGATCCTGCAGCTCGGTAATTCCCCTTCCGACCTCAGCCCCACAAAGGGCATCCAGTTCATGTAGGTACCAGCAGCTCCAGAAGAGAGAAATCCCTGTGGAACGAGCGAATAAATATAGGAGTGAGTGAGGTATCATCAAGGAGAGAGACACCTTGTCTTGAATGGGTGCATCTCTTGTTAGAGGCCACCAAGTCACAAAGTCATTCAGAGGAAAATTTGGTGAATTAGACGCAACAAATCAAACCAGATACATACGTATTATTTTCAAAGCCGAAGCCTGATTACAAAGTCATGCAACAGATTTTCTTAAGGCTCTCCCGACCCACTACTCTTCAAACTTGGAGGCAGAGGTTTTACTTACAAGCTGGGTAGCCTGGAAAGTTCCAGAGTCCCAGGTCCCTTTCTTTTGCAGCCACACCTTAGCCATTAGAAGGCACTTCTGTTACACTTTATAGCTCTCCGAGCACTTCCTCACCTGTTAGCTTGATTGATTTTCAAAGCCGAGCAGTACTATTCATTATCACTTCTTTCCAAGTGATAAGTTAACTTATTATCTAATTTCCAAAGGTAATTAACAATGAGGCCAGGCCTATACCTTGGCTCATGGTTGTTCTCAGGGCTTACTGGCTGTTTTATAGTTTCCGGGTATTTTGCATATGCATATTCTTTTTTTTTGCTAAAGTTGATTTAAGTTTATTTATGTATTTATTTTGAAAGAGACAGAGAGAGCATGAGTTGGGGAGGGGCAGAGAGAGAGAGGAGAGGGAGCACGGTCAGTGCACAGAGCCCATGCGAGGCTCGAACCCTCAAAACCGTGAGATCATGACCTGAGCCGAAATCAAGAGTCAGACGCTTAACCGACTGAGCCACCCAGGTGCCCCACTCTATGCATATTCTTTAAGAGCATTTGACAGGATGTGTGAATCTGTTAAAACTTTCCATCTTGTTGGCCTCAGTCTTCTCATCTGTAAACTGAGAGGATAAAATAATCTCTAAGGGCCTTTCTAATGCTGAACTCATGTGGATCTCTGAAACTTGGCTGACCGCGCACCAAAGACAGAAGCCTAGGTCTCATTTGCCTTACGTCTTTCCTGCAGGATTTTGCACAGGGCGAATGCTTACAGAGGTTGACTGGCTTTGCCTTGTACAAGGAGGAAGCTGGAACGTCCTTTGCTCTCACTGAGCCCAGTTCTTTTTTTCTTAATTTTGTAATGTTTATTTATTTAAAGAAAGAGAGAGCATGAGCAGGGGAGGAGCAGAGAGAGGAGGAAAGAGAGAATCCCAAGCAGGCTCTGTGCTGTTAGTGCAGAGCCCAACTTGGAGTTTGATCTCACAAACCTCGAGATCATGACCTGAGCCAGAATCAAGAGCTGGGTGCTTAAACGACTGAGCCACCCAGGTGCCCCTGAGCCCAGTTCTACACACACACACACACACACACACACACACACACCACCGGCTGCTCTAGGAAGGAAAAGGCCTACGGAGAAATGGATAAGAGGGTGAAAATATCCGAGCTGTCTGGGCCAAAGGTGCCCAGAGGATCCATATCTCAGATTTCATCCTCATGAAGTATTCAGTGAGTGCTCCCTGGAGCCTCTGTGAGCAGCGTTTCTCTCCGCGTGCAGATCCCTGTGCCCAGATCTCTCTGTACCTCTCCCATCCCTATCTCGTCCTCTCCAGGTGCTGCTGTCACTGGGTCTTTGCTAGGTCCCAGCACTGGGTCTTTCCCCGTGTCTTTCTCGGTGCCCATCTTCCTCCAGCCTGCATGTCTGCCTCTTTCCTGGCCACCGTGGCCCCTGCCCAGCAGGTGGGGGTTCTACCCTTTGGCATCCCAGGAACATGGGCCCCTCTGGCTCTCTTCTGCTTTGCCCTCCAGAGTGCCATGAGCCTGGGCAGGGAGGATCCTCAGGACTGCGGAAACCAGACGTCCAGTGCAGAAGAGGTGCACCAACCAGGGTGCCCAGAGGGTAGGGTGCGGGGCTGAATGTGCACCGAAGGACTTGGGGATATAGTTAAGGAGTGGGGAAAGAAAAACAGCCGTGAGGGGAGATGTTGGCTTTAAAAAAAACACCTGGGGGGGGAAGAGGAGGGGGCAGAAGCCCTGAATGGGGAAAGACAATAGTCTGGTGTCCCCCTGGGGCTTCTGGGGGGAATTGCCTGGGGACAGGCAGCTCCTGGAAGCTGAATCTTAGCTCTAATTGCAGTGTGCTCATCCCCCTACAGGTAGGCTCCGCCCTGACTCACCACCTGCCCCCTGTCCCCCTGGAACATTCCTCTCCGGAGAAGGTCCCCACAACACCCCCCTCTGCCACCTGTGTCCTCGAGGATTCTTCAACCCCTGGCCCGGCCAGGATGCCTGCTTTCCCTGTGGTTCAGAGGCCACCCAGCCGGAGGAGGGCAAGGACACGTGTGTCTGCTTAGGGCCTGGCCGACTGTTCCAGGTATGCCTTCTGGCGGTGAGACCCAAGGACATGCTGCATTTGCAGGACACTTTTGGTCAGGTTCAGCTCCCGTGTAACCTGACCAGGGCTAGCTCAGGTTTCCAAGCGACGTGGGGGTAAGATGACCAGACAAAATACAGGGGTACCCACGTAAACCTGAATTTCGGGTCAACTAGGTAATTGCTTAGCATCATGTGTCTCAAATATTGAACGAGACATACTTATACTAAAAGTGTATTCCTTGTTTATTTGAAATTCAAATTCAGCGGGGTGTGCAGTATTTGTACTCGGAAAATCCCGTAACCCCACGTAGAAGAAAGGTCAGACGCGTTCTCCGTCAGGACCACTTCCAAATTACACACCCTGACCCAAACCTTCCTGCTCGAACTTTCCCTGTAAGCCAACAAATAACGCATGTGAATCCTTCCTTTCCTGAAATTCCCAAGTCTTTTTGACTGAAGTGCTAGCACCAGCTGGACCCTAACCAGCATGAGCCAGTGACCTTCCCCTGTCCCCTGACTCCTCTCCAGCCCTGGTGAACCTTGACTTCCCCTCCCCCACCTTTATCTTCTGGCCCGTCTCCGGCAGTGTCACAGCCAAAGGGGTGGCTCACCACAGCCAGGTATCAACCAGCCATCCTCCCTCCCCAACCCCCAGCCCAGCGATGGGCAGTGCCCCTGCCCTCCAGGCCACCAAGATGTTGGCGAGCCAAGGGGCTGTATCCAGCGGGAGCATAAGAGCTGCAAAGATGGGGCCACGTGGAACCAGGAGGGGTTGTGTTTGACGAGGGACCAGTGGAGCCACCACTGTGCCCACGAGGTAGGAGGGGTCAATATAGCGCATCCCCGGCTCTCCCAGCCCTTCACCCGACAGTTGACATTGCCCAGCCCCCTAGCCGCTGGACTCACTCCACTCCGCCATCTATGGAAACATGGACACCTGTGCTCTGTGCTCTAAAGTTGGAGAGAGTTGGGGGGAGCCTCCCCCAGAGAGGTGTCCCTAAGAAGCTTGAGTTTCCGTGCAGGTGTGCGCCACACCGGAAGATGCCCATGGCTATGACCCAGGCCTGGGGCTCTGCCGGTGCTGGGGACAACGCTCAAGTGGAACATGTGGTGCCCTGTGCCCAGAGGGACAGAGACACACCCTGCAGCTCAGTTGCTCTGACGGCATCCCGCGCGTCTCCGTCACTGAAGGTGCCGGGAGCCAGGTACGGTGCTGAGGTCCAGCCCCATGCTGAGCGGAGACCCAAGGACCCAGCGCTGTGGCCTCTGCCTCCTAAGAAGGAGAGTGTGTGACATGCCTGTGCACGGGGTCCTGGCACCCACTCACTGAACCCCATCATAGGCACAACCTCTAGTGTCAGAGCAAAGGCCCCAGTGTTGATTTAATTTCATCCTATAAAACTCCTTGAAGAAGTGATTTGTTCATGAAGGAGAGGGAAGCTGTCTTGGGAATCTTCCCACGGAGTAAACGATAGCATCAGGATAAGAAGTTCTTAGATTACTGACACCACCTCCTCCCTCCATCCCTATCAGGACACGGACAAGGCTCAGGGGAGGCCCTGTGATTGCCTCCCCTCCCCGTGGGGCTGCTGTGTTACTCACCAGGTCTTACAGGAAGACCTGACATTAGACCTCCTCGTTCCCAGGAATTTTACCTCCTGGACAGGCCTTCCTCACCTCGTGCTGTGGGCCATCCCTGCAACTTGGACCAAAGGCAGAAGCCTGTCCCTCTGTATGTGGTCAGGATGGACGGTAAGGCAGTCGGACAGGGGGAGGCCACAGGTGGGCCTGCGGCTCAGGACTGCCCGTGGGCGAGCCTCGCCCTTTTCCGTGGCTCCTTTGGGCAGAAGGTGGATGGTGACACCCCATGAGGTGATCCTTCGACTTTTAGAAAGTTGAATGCTACCATGTTCAAATCAGGAATGGACAGCTTCTGTTGTATCCATGCGCTAGGAAATCTCTCCCCCTAGGCCTGCAGGTTGAGGGAGATCCCTGTCTTGTTCTAGGGACTGGGTTCCTGGGCCTGATCCGACCAGGTCATGAGTTACTGAGTTCCCTCGGCCTGCTCATCGGAGATCCCGGGGCCCCAGGACACGACGCAGGTGAGCGTCGCACCTGACACCTGTTGCCCCTCCTTCTCCCACCTCCACCGGCAAGAAGCTGCCTAAACACTGACTGTAAGTCTTCACGTTCTGTATCTTGCTTGCCCAGGACAGTCAAGGGAAGGACATCTGACCTCCTCTTGGTCAATGAGCCTCAACTCCACACGCCGTGGGGATCTGCCGCCCCCAGAGCCAGGCATTCGAAACCCCACCGTCTGCCTCCAAATCAATGATACACTTGCCTTCCTCGTGACCCGGGGGCATTACCCTGAGTACGACCTGTGAGTGTCCAAAGGACACAGCCCTGCCACATGGAGGTATTGGAAAGGAGACACTCCTATGCCTGCAGCCGCCTCCAAGAGACAACATACCACCTCCTTTCTCTGTCCCCAGGGGCCACTTCTATAACACACTGGGGGGCTTTGACTGGGGGCGCCTCCGGGCCCTCGCTGAGGAGTCCCAGCTCCGAGATCAAGAACCCTACCTCTTTCTACAGCAGTTCCAGGAGCCTGGGGTCTATGTCTTTCGTCTGAGCAGCAACAGGCATCGGAAGATGGTTGGTCTATGATGGTTTGCCTCATTTAAGACACGAGCCCATCATTTCCCCCTCGCCTTAAAAAAATATCGCTTCATAATCATCCCAGACAGATCCCCAAGGAAGGAGATGCCCAGGGTGTCCCTATCAAAGCTTCAGGCTCCTCCAGTCCTAACAGATAATTCCGGGGGTCCTAAGGATTCACTCCAACATGTGACGTATAAGGAGGGGAAGATCGTGAGGATGAAAATAGCCTGTGTGTCCAGACATCTCTCAGAGCCCTCTACTTCATTACCCCCCTCCCCACTTTTTCATCCTGAAGGCACAGACCCCAAGCCCCTCTACACAAGCCTGTACCCATGTGACCTCCAGATGATGCCAGCACCGATCCAGGTGCACTGTCTTGGTCACACACAGAATTTAGCATCTCCTCCTGTCTGTGCAGCTTCTAAGAGGCTGTGCTGACCTTGCCCCGAACATGCAGACAGCTGCCCAGGTCCTTGATGCAAATTCATTTCCTGGGGAAAACGCAGATTCTGCTCCCCCGAGGTATGCACAAAGACCTGGACTATTTGGTTCGTGCTGACAGGCCCGGGGTCCCACTCTGTCCCCTTGCCAGTCTCTGGCAGACAGTGGGACAAAGGCTGAACAGATTTCTTTCCGTCCAGTACATCCGCACCCTCCAGCCAGGGGGCCGGTGCTTTGGAGAAGGGCCCTTTGCCCCCACGACTCCTGGGTATCTCATCCAAACTGGCATCGCCAAGATCCCCAGGCCCCCGAAGCGGTCTGACTGGCCCGAAGTCCTGGGGGAGATTGTCCTCCTCCTGGGGTTCTGCCTGCTTCTCTTGGTGAGTAAAGCTGGATAAGTGACCTCTGAGCCACTGTGCAAGTCTTCCTCTCCGATTCCATGTAAGTGGGTCTCCGGGCACCCGTTTGCAGAGGGCATTATAATAGTTGCTAAGATGTGAAAGTGACAAAGGTACAGCCTCAGGCCTCCAGTGATCAAAGTTCTGTCAGGAGGACATAGACAAGGAAACAAATGAATGTCAAGGAGCATTAGGGCACTATGGCGCTAGCATGTCCAGGGTGCCTGGCTGCACGAAGGGCAGAGGTGACTGTCCTCCTGTGGATCAGGATAGACTTTTGTGAAGAGGTGATTCCTGAAAGAGGCTTGAAATGGGAGACATGGAAGAATATAGTCCTTGTACAAGCAAAGGGGGGTTGGTGAGCTGGGGGCTGGGAGGCTAATGGGCTAGGGAGGAGGGATGGGGAGGAGAGAGGGAGTATTATGTGTGAAGCCGCAGAGGCATGAAACAACATGCACCTGCTCAAGGAACCCAGCGTGGGGGTGCAAGCACTGAGGTGAGGCTGAAGCTGGGAGAGACCAAATTACAGATGGTCTCATGGGCCCTGCTCTATCCCCTAGGCAGTGGGGATCCATTAAGACTTTTGAGCAAGAGAGAAACTCTGCTAAGACTTTTATTTTTACTCTAGCAATAGGGTGAAAGACAGAGATGGATTGGGGGGGAAAGCACAAAGAGAGAGACTGTTGGAATAGTCCAAACAAGAGAAGATGAGGCGCCCCCTAACTACAGCTGAGCACGGATCTTGCTCCTCCCAGTCTTCAAATGAGATGCTCTCCCCTGTCCTTCACATCACCACGTTATATACCATGTAGATTCAGTGTCACAGCCTGAGCTGGGCCCGGAAGGCCACTCCCAGCCCCACGTTCAGGAAGCATCAGCAAGGATACAACCTGGATGCCTACGCTTCCCCAAGAACTGGGATGACATTGGTGAGAAGGGGTCAGTCACACCAAGACTCTGATACCCCCAGGGTTGACGGAGATCACGGTGAGTGACAGACTTGGGTTAGAATCCCAGAGGTGTCCCAAACCTAACTGGCCAGCTCCTGCTCCCTTTTTTCGTGTTCCTAGATTACTCAATGTTCCCTTCTCCTCCATTCATTTATTCATTTGCTCAGTAAATATTTATTGAACGGCTACTGTATGCCAGATACTGCCTGGTTCTGGAAGTGCACAGTGTAGAGGGGGGGTAGAACATCCAAATAAAAACTTTCCAGAAGAAAAGTAATATAACCATGTACAAAGTGCCCAAGTTAGAAAACGTCCAGTACTACCTAGAGGAGCAAATCGCAGAAGGCATTAATGCCTCAGGCTGAGGTGTTTCACCTTCTACCCTTGCTACTCGAAGTATGGTCCTCAGATGGCAGCACTGGAATCCGTTTGTTCTTCCCCAACTTAAATGTGATTATGAATTACCTGGGGATCTTCTGCTGCAATGGGTCAGAGATGGAACCTAGAATTCTGCATTTTTTAAGGTTTTTTAATTTATTATTTTGAGAGAGACAGAGGGAGCACAAGTGGGGGAGGGGCAGAGAAAGAGGGAGAATCTCAAGCCGGCTGCAGTCTGACGATGTGGGGCTCAGACTCAGGAAACTGTGAGATCAGGACCTGAGCCAAAATCAAGAGTTGATGCTTCACCAACTGAGCCACCCAGGCACCCCTAGAATTCTGCATATTTCACGAGGTCCTCAGTAGGACTGGTGCTGCTGGCTAGTCCAAGGACCAAGACTGTGTCTACACCATTGACAGTCCGCAGGAAGAAGACACAGTGAAGATCTGTAGGGAGGCCCATCTTGGCATTTCAGGATAATCCTGTTTCCCTTCCCCTGACAGTGGGGCGCTGGGAGTCTGAGGAGCAGGTAGACCTGGAGTGGTTTGACCCAGAACGCTTCTTCGAGATCCTGCTCAGGCAGTCTCTGTTGGTGACAACCAAACTCGGCCAGACCAAGGAAGAGGTAAGTGGGAGCAGCTGGAGAAGTGAGTGGGGCTGGAAACTGATTCATCTCGGAAGGGAGCAGGTTGCAGGATGTAGAACCTGAAGAAATCCTCCATCTCTCCATAAGGAATCAGGGAAAAGGGGGAAATACAAGGGCAGGGAAATAGAAGATTTCAGGTTGAATTTTGGGCTGATTTTATGAGACTCTGGGGGCCTCAGATCAGTGATAGGGAATCTCTTAGGGCCACTTCTGGAGTCTCTCCGATCCCCACTCCTGGTCCTCGGTAGCCCAGCTGGAATGAACAAATTCAGGCCGACAGGTGACAGGCTTTGGGAACAAAAAAGAACACGCTAGTCAACGGTCTGTGCATGCCCGGACCTGCCTGGGCTGGTCTTCACCATTCCTTCCGAGGGTCTCTGGGCACTACGTGCTGTGGCGCCCCTCCACCAACGGGCAGAAGAGGGCGCTGTGATCAAAGCAATGAAAGCGTCCACGTGGCCTCTGGAGCAAGTTCACAGGTGAACTCCGCCCTCTCGCACAGCTCAAACTGCTCTGCCTCAGACTCCTGAGTGAAGCTCGTTCTCTCCGGCAGCTGTGGGGTGCTGGGCGTCGCACCCCAGCCTCTACTGGCCAGCTTCTGGGGAGCCCCCCGAGCGAGCTGCAACAGGTTGGGCTGTGTTCACACCTTCCCGTCCCGTCCCTGTGCCCAAATGTGATTCTCGGCTCTCCCGGAGCCCAGGCTCTCTCCCCCGCCCCTCCCCCCGCCCCCGCCACGGTGACCCCTCTCCAACTGCCCCAAGGCTCTTAGCCCCAGCCCCCACACCTGGGGCGTTCTCACCCCTTTGCCACTGCTGCAGGGCCTGCCCAGAACGTTCTGGAGCATTCAGGGCAAGCTAGGTGTCCAGCTCCTGGGCTGCTGTCCCTGGCGTCGGCAGCCCTGCGGGCAAGCAGGCAGAGTTGTCTCCGACCCCAGGCTGCTGAGGCTGCTGCCAGGGCTGCGGAGGAGGAGGCCGGGCGCAGGGGGCGCCTGGCGGGCCCATATGCAGCAAGCCTTAGTCACCAGCTGAGGCTCCTCCGCCAAGACCTCCGTGCCAGGCAGGAGCAGTGGGCCTCCTTCTGCTCGGCGCTGATGGCGGCTCGGCGGCTGCTGAAGGCACAGGCGGGCTCCAGGCCCGCCAAGTCCTCCCAGGCTGGGCCGAACCCCGAAGGGTGTGTATCCTCTGAGTCTGAGGCGGGCGTGGTGAGATCTGGCTTAGGGGTGGAGCGAGGATGGCTTCTCGGGGTCCAGAGCCGGCCACGCCCAAGTGCCCTTCCCCTGATAGCCCCCCTACCCACTCCCTGTGCCCCTGCAGGGAAATCCCCCAGCTGGATGCCATGCTGAGCTGCCTGTCCCAGGCTGTGCTGCAGGAGGGCCACCGCCTGAAGGCCTGGGGCGTCCTGGGCATGGGCACTGGGGCAGAGCTGCTGCGGCCAGGTAGGTCCCCCTCTGCCTCCGGGAGGTCCCCAGGAAACCTGGCCCTGCATTCAGGTCGGCAGGCCCTGCAGAAACGTGGTCCCTCCCCTAAGACACCCTGCAAGGGAGGAAGGGAGGGAACGGGCAAAGCAAAGTGGAAACCCCCAGAGTTGGGAGGGACTTCCTGTGCAGCGCCCTGGGCAAACGGCTGTGCTACAGAAGCCTCCGAAATGGGAAGAACAGAGGAGGAAACCGGCAACACTACCACAAAGCATAGCTTTACATCTAAGGGAGCACTTCCTGAGAGCAAAGGCCTGACACATGGGTGCAAAAGACCACATTTGGAAAATGCTGGACTTGCCTGGAAACAGAGAAAAGGATCCCCTGGGGCTCTCTGTGGGCATTCTGAGTTCTGGGAGTCCCCAGCCCCCTCAGGTCACCCCATAGGCTGTCAAGACCATTTTCCCAAGGTCCTTCCAGGCACTGACAGCCTCAATGCCACATCTTCCCCTGCCCTCCGGGAGCACTTGCTACTGGGCTGTGGGTGGGGTTCTTACCAACTCCTTGCAGGCACCAGCCCAGGGAGCCCCCAGCCTGCCCCCTTGGCCTCACACCCAGGGCTGAGCAATTGTTTGATTCCCCGCAGCCTCAGCAGGCCCTCAAGGGGACGCCGATGACATCTGCGTGAATCCCGTCACCAAGCTGATGGTCCCCGGCCCCAACTGTGCAATGCTCCCAGCCAGTGGCCATGCGGGGTGCATACCCCCTGGCTACTTCATCCACCCTGACACGGGGAGGGTGCTGCCCGAGGCTGGAAACCTGGGGTATGATCTGCAGGGAGCTACCCTGGTGCCCACCACTGACTTCGGTTCTGGTAAGACCCTGACCGCTAAGTAGCGCCTGCCTAGCCCAGGGCTGCTGGGGCCCTCTGGAATGAACCCGCGGGGGGCCCAGGGCAGGGCACAGGGCTCTGTCCTTGCACGGTGGGATATGATGATGAGCGGAGCGGTGAATGCCTCCTCCCCCTCCTCACTTGAGCATTCTGCCTGCAGAGGGTGTAGGTTGGAGAGGGCCGCTAGGTGAAAGAAGGCTCTGCAGGGCTGGGGTGGGGAGGCTGGCACGTCAGGAGGCCCACCACCTCCCCGTATCCCTGTCCAGGTGGCGTCCGAACGTCAGAAGCTGCCATCCTCCCCTACGTGCCCTACCCGACCTGCCCCGCCACAGGCTCCCCTCCAGCCTCCCGCCTGCCCATCCTGCAGCCACAAAGGACGTCACAGCTGGGGGCTGTCATGACAGACCCTGCAACTGGCATTGAGGTGCCCGTGCTGGCTGTGACTCTGCACCCTCAGACGAGGCAGTGGCTCGCTCTTGGGGGCACATACTGCAACCCGCTCACCAAGACCTTGGCCCCTCTAGAGCTGGGGGGCCCCATGGAGGATCCAGTCACGGGAGGCATCTCGCCGATCCTGGGAGTCGGGTTGGATGAAGACACAGGTGTCCTGGCAGCCTCGGTGCTGTGCTTCCAGCCTCTCCTGTCCACCCCTGGCCTCCCAGTACCCCCCTGGCCTCCCAGTACCCCCACCCCCGGCCTCCCAGTACCCCCCCCAGCCCCCTGCACCCTCCGTGTTCTGGTCTGGGCTGCAAACCACCCCAAAGCCCACTTTCCACCCTTCCTCCTCACTCTTACCCCACCTTCGTTCCCTGTCCCCTTCCCCATCTCCAGCGCGGTGTCCAGGGAGGAAGGAGACCCAAGTAAAGGGAGGTTTTCAACCAAGACGGGGCATTTCCTCCTCCCACCACTGTCTCTCCCCCTCCCCCACCGTCCAGTCCCCCACGCCTGTCGCTTGCTGTCTGCAGGCCCTAGCTCTCCTTCATGCCTCATCTCCCTGCATCTCTGTTCAGACCCCCTTCTGCCTCCCTCTCTGGGGTTCCAGGTCAGGTGCTTGCACTGGGCGGGCTGCGAGACGCCTCGGGGAACCTTATGCTGCCTGGCGACAGCTTTGAGGAGCCGCTGAGCAGGAAGACAGTCCGGCTGCAGGGAGCTGCTCGACAGGAGGGCCGGACAGTGCCCCACATGGGAGGGTCACAGGCCCTGCTGGACGCCAACGTGCTGGTGGCCCAGAGGCGAGTGCTTGCTGTGCTCCGGAGCTACCAGGAGAGGCCAGGGTCAAGGACACAGGGGCTTCTGGAGGCTGCCATCAAGGACACGAGACAGGCACTGGCCTTGAGTCTGCACCAGGTCCTGCAGCAGGCTCGGAGACTGGAGCGGCAGCTGGAGACAGCAGATGGCATCGCGGCCCGTGGAGGACGGATAGGTACCTGTTGACCTAGACCTAAGCTCTCAGGCCCTGCCGTCCCAGGCCCAGGATGACCTGGTGCTTCGATAGTCTCATCTCATTAGCCCAGGGACAGGACTGCAGCCTCACGGATCATGTACACATGGGACCAAGGGAAGGGAGAAGGGACGTGATGACTTCATGCCCGACCCCATGAATGCTTGGCTTGAAATCTGCCCTCTCTTGCCAATCCTGCTGGGTCTTAACGCCGTGTTGGTAAAGTGTCTCTTATCTTGTTCTTTCATAGGCCTCCTAACACTGTAACGTGTTATAACACGCATTTTGCACTGAGGAGTCTGGGGTTCAGGGAGTTTAGTGACTTGCCCCACCAGGGTCCTATAGCTAGTGAGCTGCACAGCCAGGCCTGGGTCCTTGCCTCCCTTCTCTTCCTTATTCAGCCATAGCCTCCAACTTCCCATTCATAAACTCAGGAAAGGAGTCACCCACCTCCACCTCCCTTCCACCTCTACTAACATGAGGACGAGGATGGACAAGGAAAGGAAGTAGGAGGGACATAGGGGCGCCTGGGTGGCTCAGTTGGTTAAGCGTTCGACTTCTGCTCAGGTCATGATCTCACGGTTCGTGGGTTCGAGCCCCGCATCGGGCTCTGTGCTGACAGCTCAGAGCCTGGAGCCTGCTTCGGATTCTGTGTCTCCCTTGCTCTCTGCCCCTCCCCCACTCGTGCTCCATCTCTCTCTGTCTCAAAAATAAATAAACAAAAAAAGGAAGTAGGAGGGACATCTTCCTGGAGCTTATCTCACTCTTTCTAGAAGCTTCTGCCTATGATGTGACAAAAAAAGAACCAGGTTTGGGGTCAGAATTGACTCGAGTTTGAAGCTCTGACCCACCATTTATTAACTCTTTGATCTTAGTTTGGGCAAGATACTAAACCTCACTCTGCCTCTGTTTTAACATCTTTAAAATGAGAATAAAAATAGTATGTACTCCAGAGTTTGTGCGACCAAATAAAATGTAATTTATGTGGACTTCTTAGCTCAGACTTCTGGTATACAGAGGGTGCTCAAGAATATTTGTTTCCTTCTTTTACCTTTTTAGTGTGGCCAGGAAATTGTTCTCAGCTTCTCAAAAGTCCTGATGCCGCTCAATTTCTTCATTCTGAATTCAAAATGCTAAGCTGGGCCCCAAAGGAAACAAATGCAATCTTCGCGGGGAAGCCTCTCTGGTCCGGGTCAGGGATATAACTCTTTGAGCTGGAACTTGATCCTCCACTCCCCTTCTCTGCTCCCTCCCCTTGTGTTAGGAACGATGTGCTATCCTGGGACAGAGCTGTGGGTCCCAGTCCTGTATGGGATGGAGATCCCAGACCCCGAGGGCTCGGGGCTCATGGTGCCCATCCTGGGCATGGAGACTGATAGGAATTCTGGTGACGCCACACCCCTGGCAGGTTCGATGGAAGATGCAGATGGCAAAGGTAGGAGGGAACTGGGGACCTGCAAAAGCCCCAGTGGGATCAGGAATGTGACTTCTTCCTGGGAGAGAGAACCCTAGAAAGCTTAGGAGGGGTACCCCCTGTCCATTTACTCACGAACCAGGGAATGGGCCTTTCCAATGCCTCCACTAGGGCTTCTGGGACCCAAAATAAAATGCTCAGAGATTCCAGAACCCCAGGACCACAGGTCATTATCCCCCACTGAGAAAATTGGGTCCTTTCCAAAACCAGCACTTCAGAACCTCACCCTCATGGTCTGTGGCCTCCAGGAAGTCCTCCAGTCCAGCTCAGAACCCCTTGAAGGGCAAAAGGGGTTCTCAGGGCTCCTTTGGCTCTGTTCCATCCATGTCTACCTCTTTCCATGACCACCCCTTCCTTCTTTCCCTTTCCCACAGGTCTTGTCCCAATCTCCATTGGGGCTCAAGCCATAGATCCCTTGACTGGGGAACCTGGTCCTGTCATTGGTGCTCAGACGGATCCCTGTTCCGGAGTGGTGGTGCCCGTTGTCCAGATGCTGGAGGCCCTACCTCGGGGAGTGAGCGACCCCGGGCTGGTACGTAGGAGTCGTTCGTGCTGTAATATGCTGCTGTGTTTTAAATACCCTCTATGTTCCAGGCACAGTGTTGGGTGTTGACATACAAAAACTAGACACGGCTCCTACCATCAGGAAACTGGCATGACTTTCCACCATGATCATGGTTTGTAAGGGTGTTTAGGGAGCACGGAGCAGGGGCATCCAAATCACATGGAGGAGAGCTCACAAGGCTTCCCTAGAAGGCAGCACTTGGGCTGGAACCAGTAGGAGTCAGAAATGGCCCCAGGGGCCAGCAAGCACAAGGGTGGCAAGTGTGAGACCACGACTTTTCCAGGAGGGTCAGGGAGGTGTTGGGGCCAAGGCAGCAGGGGTGGCCGATGAGGAAGGCAGGAAACATCACGAATAACCCTGGGCTCCCGGCTGAGGCCCAGAAATATGACTTTATCATGAAAGCCATGGGGAGCCATGGAAGGATTCTAAGTAGACGTGTGATATGATCAGATACAAATATTTTTAAGACTCTTAAATTTGGAAACCTTGACACAATACAAAAAATAAATACTCGTAATCCTACACCTTTTAATGTATGTAAATGAAGAAGCACACGGCCCCTTCTCCTCATTCCTGTCACCCCATCTGCGTCAGCAGCCCCCCATCACACACTGCTCACCTCACCCCCAGTCTCCCACCAAATGCAGCCGCTACTAACAGGTTGACACACCTCCTTCCAGACATCTTTATGTGTGGGTATGTATGTGTATGTATAGTCAGCATTCTAGAAAGTTCCCTCTGGCAGCAGTGCAGAGGATGGATGGGAGCAGGGCCAGGCTGGAGCAGGAAACCCCATCAGGAGGTCACTGCAGTAATTCAGCCCTTGGCAGGCCTCCACAAAAATGGAAATAACTTAGGGTCCTCCTGTACGTTCTCGGCCCAGTTCATTTCAGGAACAAAGCTGGATATGTTGTAGAAGATTCTTGTTAGAAGCCAAGACGTTTTAATTCTAGCCCCGACTCACAGTTTCACACATGAGTATGAAGGGGTGATGTGAGGGGATGAGAGCGAGTTCCCGCTGCCACGCACCCACCTGCCCTGGCCTCTCGAGAGGAAGGTGGGAACAGGGTGCCAGGTGGCTCCAGAGAATCCAGGCATTAGAAGGAGCGAGGAGACTGGGAACTCGAAGAAGGCACATGGTTATTATTTTTCTATCTACAACTAAGTCAGCCGTCTCACTAAGCTCAGTCATGGACACCCAGGGGTGAGGGAGGCCCGTGTCTGGAGGAGCTCGGGATTTCCAGCCCGACCCCAGGCTGCGAGGAGAAAACGTGTATGAGCCTAGAACAAGCTGGATGTTGCAGCCAGACGCCCTGGAGAAGGAGCTGAGAGCCCGGGAGCAGTACTGGCGCCGCCAGGAACAGGAAGAGGTGCGTCTGGCAGAACACCTGGGGCACCTGAGCCAGGAGCTCCTCTCCATTCCGGGCAAAAATGCCCAGCGACAGGTGAGGCCCAGAGGCGCCGCTCCTTGGTCCCCACCCAGCCCAGCCCAACCCAGACTACACAGGTGTCTCTTGTAAGGGTGGAGTCTTTGTCTCCCCTGCTGACGGAAAACATGGAACCATCTCAGGGCAGACAGGGTCCTGGGATCTTGGCTCCAGGCCCTAGACTTCTGGTCACCCCCAAGTGTCTCAGGAAAGAGGGGGAGGAGGAAGAGGAGGCGGAAGAGCCAGCATGAGGGGGCCCAGCCCAGAGCTCCTGCCTTCCCCTCGGAGGCCCCTTTCTTTGTCCTTCCTGCCCTGTGTAGCTGAGGGCCGCTGAGGAGGCCTGTGCCGCGCTGGGGGCCTGCCGCCTGCAGGAGACTCAGAGGAGAGCCAGAGCCCTGGGCGCACAGAGCGGCCCGGAGCGGGGCCTGCTCTCGCAAGGTGGGACAGCATCCCCTGGGCCCGCATCCCCAGAGCAGAAATCTCCTGGGAGTGGGGAGACCCTCCTGCCCCTCTGAACGTGCTCACCTCCCAGGCTCCCAGCCAGGCCCTGGTCTGACCTGGCGGGTCCAGGAAACCACTGTGTCTTTTCCTCTCCCTGCCCCAGACATGACTGCCGTCAGGGCTGCCGTCACATGGCTCATTTCTCTGCCCCTTGCAGCAGACAGAGAGGAGGGGGAGCAGGAGGCACAGGTGGCGCTAGGCATGCACAGGGTCCTGCAGAGTTTAGGACACGCAGCAGAGAGGCTCGGGCAAGCGGTGGGCCGACTGCGGGGCCAGGAGGAGGAGATGTGGCTACAGCAGAGCAGGGGTCAGAGCCCCCAGATCTGGAACCGTCTCAGGAAGGTGAGGCTCGGAGGCTGATAAGGGGACCCATGTACAATGTGCACATCCTCCTATGTCATGAGATGTGGTTCTTCAGGGCAATGTAATACTCAGGGATAAAATGCGGGGGGGGCAAGGAGCAGTGGATGGGCTGGGAGGGGAACAAGAAGGGAGACAAAAGCTCTATTTTCATTTCGGGCATTTCATTTCCTGTGCTCTAGGTGGCTCAGCGTCTCTCTGATGAGTTTCAGGAGGTGGTGAGGGAGAGACAGAGCTTCCTGGATAGAGCCCTTGGTCGCTTGCAGTACCAGCGGGAACTGAGCCGCCTCCACCTCTTGCACACCCAGGTATGGACTCTGGACCTGGCCAAGGAGATCTGCATGTCCCATTTTGGGGGGGGGGGGCTTCATAGAGCAGCTCCCAGAGCAGCACATGGGACAGGTGGGAACCATGCCTGGAACGAGGTGCTCACTGTTTCGTCCTAGATTGTTGCCTCAGGAGCACCTGCGTGTTTGGAGAATTACCCTGGAGACAGATTCTACGGAACAGTCACGGCTTCTCTGAGGGACCGGGCCGCTGCCTGCCCACTCTTGATCCCCTTCCTGAAGAGCCTCACTGCAGCACTAGTGGGGACTCAAGGTTATGGCCCAGGACTGGAGGATCAGGGGTCAGGAACAGGTAAGGCTGGTCACTGGCCCAACATTCACTTCTGCTGCCAACGCTGATCATGTTTTGATAAGTTCTAATAAACCATTAGGGCCTCCGCGCTGTGAGTGTGGTCGCAGTACGTTCTTCAGGAAGAATACAGAGAAACCCAACGTGGTAGTTACATATCGCTGGGTAACAGAATACCAGAACATTCTGTGGCTCAAAACCACAAACATTTATTATTTCACCGTTACCGTGGGTCAAGATGCTGGGTGCAGCTTAGCTGGGGGCCAGTGGCTCAGGGTCTCATACAGGCTACATCAAGGTGTTGGGCCAGAGCTGCAGTCATCTCAAGGTTCACCTGGGGAATCAGTTTCCTGCCACATGGACTTTATAGGACAGCTCACAACATGTCAGCTGGCTTCCTTCAGAGCAAGCAAGTGAGAAGGGGCAAACAAAAATTCTGTGTCCGGATCTCATTACTTGAGCCATATTCTGTTCATTAGAAATGAATCACTAGAGGAGCGCCTGAATGGCTCAGTGAGTTGAGCGTCTGACTTTGGCTCAGGTCATGGTCTTGCAGGCTGTGAGTTCGAGCCCTGCATCAGGCTCTGTGCTGACAGCTCAGAGCCTGGAGCCTGCTTCGGATTCTGTGTCTCCCTCTTTTCTCTGCCCCTCTCCACTCGCACTCTGTCTCTCTCCCTCAAAAATAAATAAACGTTTAAAAAATTTAAAAAAAAATGAATCACTAGATCCAACCCACACTCAAAGGGAGGGGATAACACAAGGACATGGACACACATGGGGGAATCATGGGGGCCATCTTACAGGCCACCTGTCACACTACATCTGGCTCTTTCTTATTTCGTCACAATCCTGTGCGCTTACTGCAACAACTATATCCCCCCACTTCTGTGCAGATGCAGATAAAGTTGACATCACGTGGAACTCACCACTCTTTTCTACCCTGAAGAAAGTAGGTGTCTGGTCCCAAGCCCTCGAGGAGGAAGTTGAACTACAAGCACAAATGCATCACCAGCAAGGTAACCTCCTTTCTCTGTAGCCCCTGCTTGGAACTTTCACGGCGCACTGAAAGTGTTCGATTAGTATGACTCCAGGAACTAGGAACATCAGAATCTCGCCTCACCAATCATCCCTTTCTCCCCACCCCCAACCTAAAATTCCCAAGGATTTTTCCATATAAGGAATAACAAATAGGAGTCAAAGTTCCATTGTAATGCTAGCACAGCCAGTTTCTAAAGGGGATTCCTAAAGGCCCTCTATCTTCCCACTAACCACTGAATCTAAATCTTGGGATTTTACCCCATCCTAGCCAGCCACATGTTACAAGGAGTTAATGGAAAGTGTGGGACACAGGGAAACAGGCAGAGGAGACAAAGAAAAGAAGACCTTGCACCAAAAAGGGACTCCAGATCACTTTACTAATATCACCTCTTGACATTAGCAGTCAAAAGAAAATGTGGCTGGCCTTGCCCTGAAGACTTAGATCTATTTCAACCCACTCAGCTCCCAAGTGGAAAAGGATTAAAAGGAAATACCTGTGCCTTTTAGTTGGCCACAGTACAGGCCATTAGTCAACACAATTCCATAAACATCCTTGAATTTGACCAGGGATCAGCAAACTATGGCCCGCAGGCCAATTCCAGCCAGCTCTGTTTTTGTGTCACCCACAAGCTAAGAATAGTTTTACGTTTGTAAATGATTGGGGTGGGGGAAGTCAAAAGAAGAATAACACCTTTACGGAGTCCTTTGCAATTTGCTATGCGCTATCATCACTCTTTGGATGTTAGCTCCTTTAATCTTTACAACAACCCAGTGAAGTGGGTACTTTTACTCATTTTACAGATCGGGAAGCTGAGCCATCTCAATAGGTCAAATGAGTTGTCAAAAATCATGTTGCTATCAAGGAGTTCAGCTGGAATTCAATTCCACAGCCTGTGCTCTTAACCTGCTTACCCGTATGGAAAATTATCCAACACTATAAAGGCAGTGCCAAAAGGGAGATGCAGGCAGTATATCGTGGTGCGTTCCCAGGAGGACAGATCACTCAGTTTTAGAGAAAGAAGGGAAAGCACTGTGGGAGATGAAGGCCACACTTCAACCACAATGATGAGAACACTGAATTTGAACCCCAATTTTGCCTCTTGGCCAGCAATGCCGAAAATATTTATTTTCGGACCCTTTACAGAAAATGTTTGCTGACCCCAGAACTTGACCAATATTAGTATTAATTCCCCCTCTCTTTGGAGGAAAACTAAGAAGAGTGTGAACAGAGAGGTGGGTTCTCACCCACACTTGAACCTCCATTGTCTTACGATGATGTTGACTTTATGATGTTGAAAGCAATTTTACATGCATTGTCTTGTTTACACCTGATAACCCAAACTCCAATTCTGTAAGATGGTGAAAGATTATTAACGTATGTTTTATAGATGAAAGAGCTGATGTTCAAAGAAGTTTAGTGTCTTTCCCAGGGTCTTCCAAAAACCTGGACCAGAACTCAGGTCTTCCGGCTGCTAGCTCAGTATTCTTTCCTACGTCATGCTACCCACGCATTTTTTCATTGTCTTCTCAAGAATAAAATGACGACACAAAATGTTTATAGACCCAGGGCCTATTAGAGACAATTCTGTGATGAAGTAAGATGATTTTTTAATACAGCTAGCATTTACTGAGTGCTTACTGTGTGTCAGACCCAGTTCTGAGTGCATTACATTTAGTGCTCCAAATGACCCTATGAAATAGTAGAAGATTGGTTGCCATCTTTTCCAGACCCTCATTTTGTTGTTGTTGTTTTGCCACCTCTGTTCCTATTGACTGAGGCTCAATTGCTTTTCCATGAAGATGGGCAGCAGGATTTGAGGCACAGTGTGCACGTATGTGATGTGGGTGGATGGATCAATCGATGCAAATACACCTTCTCCTAAGCTGAATCGTGTTGTTGTTGCTCTTATGAAAATCATTACTGGACAGAAAAATCAGTGAAATCGTTACTGGTTTCTCTTGATCTCTGTAGCCCCAGAAAGCTCTTTACAGGATGTCCCGAAACCTCAGATATTGCAAAAGGAAGAGCTTATCACTGTACAAGCCACAGACCTTTCTGCCAGGGAGTTTGTGGTTTACCAGTATGGCCTCTCCATCCTGGACCTCCTCATCCCCCAGCTTCAGGTAAATCTGGTTTCCTGCCTCTCTGCAGAGCAGTCATCAGGCAGCCAAGATGGTCAAGGTGACCAGGGAGGAGGCTTTCAGGTGGTGGACACACCTTGCGATTAAGCAGCTGGACTAGAGTACTTAGAGTCTCTCTTTTGAGGGGACTGATGGAAGTCAGTTTACCAATCTACACTCTAATGTCTCAAATGATGGTGAGTAGAATCAATTCAGTACTTTGTCCATGCCAGAAAATGTTATAATAACTTGCATGAACTAACTCATTTAATCACAAAAACCCTGTGACATACTATTATTTTTTTCTCATATTTTTGTTCAAGTATAACATACAGCGTTGTATTAGTTTCAGGTACATGACATAGTGATTCAACAGTTCTCTACATGACTCATCGTGATAAGTGTGCTCTTGATCCCCTTCACCAATTTTCCCTACCCCTGCCTCCACCTCCCCTCTGGCAACCACCAGTTTGTTCTCTATATTTAAGAATTTGGTTTTTGGGGTGCTTGGGTGGCTCAGTCAGTTAAGCTTCTGACTTCGATTCAGGTCATGATCTCGTGGTTGGTGGGGTCAAGCCCCACATAGGGCTCTGTGCTGACAGTTCGGAGCCTGGAGCCTGCTTCAGATTCTGTGTCTCCCTCTCTCTCTGCCCTCCCCTGCTTGCATTTTGTCTCTCTCTCTCTCAAAAATAAACATTAAAATTTTTTTTAAAAAAGAGAATTTGGTTTTTTGTTTGTCTCTTCTTTGTTCATTTGTTTTGTTTCTCAAATTCTACATATGAGTTAAATCATATGATATTTGTCTGACTTATTTCACTTAGCATAATGCTCTCTAGGTCCTTCTATATTGTCACAGATAGCAAGATTTCATTCTTTTTATGGCTGAGCAATATTCCATTATATATCTATATCTTTATCTACCACATCTCTTTTATCCAGTCATTTATTGATGGACACTTGGGTTGCTTCAGACTCTTGGCTATTATAAGGAATGTTGATAGAAACATAGGGATGCATATATTTTCTCAAATCAGTGTTTTCATTTTCTTTGGGTAAAAATCCAGGAGTGGAATTACTGGATCATATAGTAGTTGTACTTTTTTTAAATGTTTATTTATTTTGAGAGAAAACAAGAGAGTGCGTGATCAGGAAAGGCAGAGAGGGAGGGAGAGGGAGAGAGAATCCCAAGCAGGCTCCACACTCAGCACAGAGCCCCATGATGCACTTGATCCCACAACCCTGAGATCATGACCTGACCTGAAATCAAAAGTCAGATGCTTAACCAACTAAGCCACCCAGGCACCCCAGGAATTTTATTTTTAATTTTTTGAGGAACCTCTATATTGTTTTCCACAGTGGATGCACCAGTTTCCATTCCCACCAGTGGTGTACAAGGGTTTTTCTCCATGTCCTTATCAATACTTGTTATTTCTTACGTTTCTTGGGTTTTTTTAGCCATTCTGACAGGTGTGAGATGATACCTCATTGTGGTTTTGAGTTGCATTTTCCTGATGATGAATGAATTGAGCATCTTTTCATGTGTCTGTTTGGCATCTGTATGTCTTCCTTGGAGAAATATCTGTTCATGTCCTCTGCCCATTTTTAATCAGATTGTGTGTGTGTGTGTGTGTTGGTGTTGAGTTGTAATGAGTTCTTTTTATATTTTGGATATTAACCCCTTATCAGATATGTCATTTATAAATATCTTCTCCCATTCAATAGGTTGTCTTTTTGTTTTCTTGATGGTTTCCTTCACTGTGCAAAAAATTTTTCTTTTGATATAGTCCCAATAGCTTAATTTTACTTTTGTTTCCCTTGCCCTAGAAGTCATATGTAGAAAAAATGTTTCTATGGCCAACATCAGAGAAATCACTGCCTATGTTTTCTTCTAGGAGTTTTGTGGTTTCAGGTCTCACGTTTAGATCTTTAGCCCATTTTGAGTTTATTTTTGTGTATGGTATAAGAAAGTGGTCCATTTTCATTCTTGGACATGTAGCTGTCCAGGTTTCCAAACGCCATTTGTTAAAGAGGCTATCTTTTCCCCATTATATATTCCTACCTCCTTTGTCATAGATTAATTGACCAGAAAATTATGGGTTTATTTCTGGACTCTCTATTCTGTTCCATTGATCTGTGTGTCTCTTTTTTGTGCCAATACCATACTGTTTTGATTACTACGGTTTTGTAGTATATCTTGAAATCTGGAATTGATGTACTTCCAGCATTGTTTTTCTTTTTCAAGATTGCTTTGGCTATTCAGGGTCTCTCATGGTCCCATAGACACTTTAGGATTATTTGTGCTAGCTCTGTGAAAAATACTATTGGTATTTTGATAGGGATTGCATTAAATCTGTAGGTTGCTTAGGGGAATATGGACATTTTAGCAATATTCTTCCAATCCATGAGCATGGACTATCATTCCATTTGTTTGTGTCATCTCCGATTTCCTTCATCGGTGTTTTATAGTTTTCAGAGTACAGATCTTTCACCTCCTTGGTTAAGTTTATTCCTAAGTGTTTTACTATTTTCAGTGCAATTGTAAATGGGATTGTTCTCTTAAATTCTCTTTCCACTACTTCATTGTTTGTTATATAAATGGAACACATTTCTGTATATTAATTTTGTATCCTGTGACTTTACTGAATTCATGTATCAGTTTTAATGGTTTTTTGGTGGTGTCATTTGGGTTTTCCATATATAGTGTCATGTCACCTGAAAATAGTGAAAATTTTGCTTCTTCCTTACCATTTGGGATAAGTATTTCTTTTTCTTGTCTGATTGCTGTGGCTAGGATTTCCAGTGCTATGTTGAAGAAAAGTGGTGGTAGTGGATATCCTTGTCTTATTCCTGATTTTAGAGGAAAAGCTCCCAGTGTTTCACCATTGAGTATGATGTTAGCTGTGAGCTTTTTATAAACAGCCTTTATTATGTTGAGATATGTTTCCTCTAACCTACTTTGTTGAGGATTTTTATCATGAATGGGTGTTGTACTTTGCCAAATGCTTTTTCTGCATCTATTGAGATGATCATATGATTTTTATCCTTTTTTTGTTAATGTGACGTATCATGTTGATTGATTTGTGAATATTGAACCACACTTGGCACCCTGGAATAAATCTCACTTGATTGTAGTAAGTGTATTGTTGGATTCAGTTTGATAATATTTTGTTGAGGATTTTTGCATCTATGTTCATCAGAGATATTGGCATATCGTTTTTGTTGGAGGGGTTGTAATATCTTCATCTGGTATTGGTATCAGGATAATGCTGACCTCATAGAATGAATTTGGAAGCTTTCCTTTCTCTTCTGTCTTTTGGAATAGTGTGGGAATAGATATTGCTTCTTCTTTAAATGTTTGGTAGAATTCATGTGTGAAGCCGTCTGGTCCTGGACTTCTGTTTGTTGAGAGGTTTTTTTTTTTAATTAATACTGATTCAATTTTATTGCTAGTAATCAGTTGTTAAAATTTTCTATTTCTTCCTGTTAAAGTTTTGGGAAGTTATATGTTTCTAGGAATTTATCCATTTCTTCTAGGTTGTCCAATTTGTGGGCATGTAACTTTTGGTAATATTCTCTTATAATCCTTTGTATTTCTGTGATGTAGGTTGTTGTTTCTCCTCCTTTATTTTTTAAATCATTTCTCTCTCTCTCTCTCTCTTTCTCTCTCTCTCTCCCTCTCCCTCCCCTCCTCCTCCCTCTCTCCCTCCGTCTCTATCTCTCTCTATTTTTATGAGTCTGTATAAAGGTTTATCAATTTTATTGATCTTTTCAAAGAACCAGATCCTCAGTTCATTGATCTGTTCTAATTTTTTAGTCTCTATTTCATTTATTTCTACTCAAATATTTATTATTTCCTTACTTCCACTGGCTTTGGGCTTTGTTTGTTCTTCTTTTTCAAGCTCCTTTATTTGTAAGGTTAGGTTGTTTGAAATTTTTCTTGCTTCTTGAGTGAGGCTGTATTGCTATAGTCCTTCCTTTTACAACAGCTTTTGCTGCATTCCAAAGATTTGAGACCATTGTGTTTTCATTTTCATTTGTCTCCATATTTTTTTTAATTTCTTCTTTTACGTGTTGGTTGACTCACTTATTGTTTAGCAGCATGTTCTTTAGCCTCCATTTAGTTGTGTTCTTTCTAGATTTTTTCTTGTGATTGATTTCTAGTTTCATCCCATTGTGGTCAGAAAATATTCATGCTATGATTTCAATCTTTTTTAATTTTTTTGAGACATTTTTTGGCCTAATATGTGATCTGTTCTGGAAAATGTTCCATTTGCACTTGAAAAGAATCTGTATTCCACTGTTTGGGGATGAAATATTCTGAAAGTATCTGTTAGATCCATCTGGTCCAATGTGTTATTCAAAGCCACTGTTTCCTTGTTGGTTTTCTGTCTAAATGATCTATTCATTGATATAAGTGGGGTGGTAAAGTCCCCTACTATTATTTTATTACCTTTGATTTTTTTCCCTGTATGTCTGTTAATAGTTGCTTTATGTATTTTGGTGCTTTCATTTTGGATGCATAAATATTTACAGTTGTTATATACCCTTGTTGGATTATTCCCTTTATCACTAGGTAGTATTCTTCTTTGTCTCATGTTAAAGTTTTTGTTCTAACATCTATTTTGTCCAATAGAAGTATTACTACCTTGGCTTTCTTTTTGCTTCCATTTGCGTGATAAATGGTTTTCCAAACCTTCACTTTCAATCTGTGTCTTTAGGGCAAAGTGAGTCTCTTGTAGGCAACATATAGATGGGGCTTGTTTTTTATCCATTCAGTCAACCCCTGTCTTTTGATGGTGCATTTAGTCTATTTACATTCAAAGTAATTATTGAGGGTATACAAGTAGCTGTGTTCACCTGCTAGAATGTCCAAAATAATCATTGATAAGTATGTACTTTTGCCATTTAGTTGTTTTATAATTGTTTTGTAGTTCTTCTCTGTTCCTTTCTTCTCTTACTCTCTTCCTTTGGTTTAATGGCTTTCTTTAGTGATGTGCTTAGACTCCTTCCTATCCATTTTTTGCCTATTATAGATTTTTGATGTGTGGCTACTATTAGGTTGATATACAACATCCTATGTATATAGCAGTCCATATTAAGTTGATGATCACTTAAGTTTGAACCTATTCTAAAAGCAATAAAATGTTACTTCCCTCCTTCCCATTTTATCTATGAGATGCCACACTTTACATCCTTTATTTTGTGAATACCGTGACTGATTTTTATAGATATAATTGATTTTACTGCTCTTGTGCTTTAATCTCCATACCAGTTTTGTAAGTGATTAATCTATTTTTATTATGTTTGTATTTACCTGTGAAATTTTTTCTTTCCTAATTTTTTTACTCCTGATAATGGCCTTTTCTTTCCACTCAAAGAATTCCCTTTAATGTTTGTGTAAGGCTGATTTAGTGGTGATGAATTCCCATTACTTTTGTTTTTCTTGGAAACTGTTTCTCTCTCTTTTCTGAATTATAGCATAGCTGGATAGAATATTCTTTGTTGCAGGTTTTTCCTTTTTAGCCCTTTGAAAATATCCTGTCACTCCCTTCTGGCCTGCAAAGCTTCTGCTGAAAAATCCACTCATAGCCTTATGAGGTTTCCCTTGTATGTAATGGTTTTACTTTCTCTTGCTGCTTTTATAATTATCACCACTGTTTGCCATTTTAATTATTATGTGTCTTGGTGTGGACTTCTTTGGACTGATTTCACTAGGGACTTCCTTTGCCCCTGAATCTGGATATCTGTTTCCTTCCGCATCTTATGGACGTTTTCAGCTATTATTTCTTCTAATAACCTTTCTGCCCCCTGCTCTCTGTCTTCTCCTTCAGGATCCCTACAATGGGAATGTTAGTATACCTGATGGTGTCACTGAGTCCCCCTAACCTAATCTATTGTCTTTTTTTTTTTCCTGTTGAGCTTGTTTGCTTGCCATTACTGTCTTCCAGCTCACTGATCTGTTCTCCTGCATCCTCTAATCTGCTCTTGATTTCTTCCAGTGTATTTTTAATTTCAGCTATTGAGTTATTTTTCTATTATTGGTTCTTTTTTATATTTTCTATCTCTTTGTTGATGGTCTCACTGAGATCCTCCACTGTTTTCTCATAGCCAGTAAAGTATCTTTATGACCATTCCTTTGAGTTCTCTATCAGGCCCATTGCTTATCTTCATTTCATTGAGCTTTTTGCTGTGATTTTTGTCCTGTTCTTTCATTTGGGACATACTCCTCTGTCTCCTCATTTTGTCTAACTTTGTATTGGTTTCTGTGTATTAGGAAAGTCAGCTAAGTCTCCTGCTCTTAAAAGTAGTAGCCCCATGAAGAAGAGGTCCTCTAGTGCCCTAGAGTACAATGCCCCTGTTTAGCAAACCAGATGCTTCAGCAGTATCTCCTATGTATGTTGTGTGCACCCAACTGTTGTGACTGTGATGTGTTTGCCTTCAGTCCAGTCAGCTGCAATGACCCACTTTGCCTGTTGTGGGCAGGGTTTGGTCCCTGTACTCTTAAGGGGCTAGACTGGGGCTGCTTTGGGCTTATAGTTGTATCAGACCAGATGCCTGCCCTCAGCTCATTTGCCAAGGCTTTCATCACACTTAAGGGTGCTTTCCCTGTGTTGTCCCTTGAGAGGCTTTTGTTGGTTGGTGAGGCCTGCATTCAGACCATGTGTCTGCCCCCAGTCCCTCTGTTAGGGTTGCCATGACCCTGAACTACAGGGCTCTCTCCTTGTACTTCCCACCGTGAGATTTTTGTTGGTAGGTAGGATTAGCAGTCATTTGAGACATCTGCTCCCAACCCATTTCTGGGGCTGCAGTTGAACGGGTATGTATGGTTATCTCCCTGTTTCACTGGGGGTTTGGTTCCCAACCATGTCCCCACCCCTCCTACCCTTTTTGATGCAGCCTCCTCTCTATGACTGACTGTGAAGAGTCTGTTCTTCCAGTCTTCAGGTCATTTTCTGGGTCAGTTGCATTGATATGGCTGTTATCTAAGTGTATCAGTGGGACGAAGAGAGCTTAGGATCCTCCTACTCTGTCATCTTCCCAGGCTCCTATATCTATTTTTTTCCTCATTTTAAAAATAAGGTGGAAAAATACAAAGTGGTTGAGTTAACTTACTCAAGATCACACAACCAAAAGGGTAGAGCCAGGTGAGGACTCAGGAATTGTGCTTCAGAGCCCCCATGCTTGACTGCCACACTCCATTTAGAAAAGTAGTAAGTTAATGTAGTAAGTTAATAATTAGCATAAATATCAAACACAGAAATACTCGTTCCACTTTCTTGTAGTGTATACTGAATCTCCTTATCCTGTTACAATTTAAATTGTTGCATTTACTTCCCATTAATTTGGTTGGTGCTTCCAAATTAATCAGCTGCAGAGCTGAGCCACATAAGAATTTTTTAGCAAGAGGATGGGTTTTGGTTTTCATTTTATTTGTTTCTTATTCTTTTCAGGCTCCTGAAATCACCCTGCAGATTGCTTCTCATCTTCCTGCCGCAGAAACCTCAAACAATGCCTTTGAAGGCTCCTTCTTCTTTCAGGTGCTGCAAATTCAGTCCCAGATGTGGGTTTGTAGAATTCTAGGGTCTAAAGAGATAGAAGCAAAAAGAACAAATGTTATAAAACATTTTTCTCTCTCAAGTCCTGACATATTTTATCCCTCTTGGTAATAAATCATTTAGTAAGGCATAATAAATGTCACCATGTAAAAGCTTTCTCTTAATTAGTGAAATGAATATGTCCCGGCTTGTGCCCAGAGAATCATCATGGCTTTGTGCCTGTTGATGAATCTCCGTCATCAAAGTTGGTGGTTCCAGACTGGTGTTTCCCGTAACAGCCATGGTTCCAGCTTCTGCAAATCCTGCACAGTCAGCATCTTCCCACAGAAAGGGATCAAAATTGTTTCTGTACTTGCAGTTCCTTGAATATGTAGGATTGGCAGTACCTTGGTGGTAGCCCTGAGCCAGTGTACACAGACCTTAAACACTGATAACAGTTCATTGGTAGACAATGATTGCGAGAGGGGGCACTGCTAACCAATGCTAGAGAACTAGGATACGGTTCCCACTTGACCAGCTGATTGTTGGGGAATTTAATAAGACGAAAAAGAACTCATACAGTGTACCCTCCAGGCATCATTTCACTTGGTCCTCAAAGTGATCTATGAAGTAGGCAAGAATTTAATCCCATTTTACTGATGAGGAAACAAACTCAGGATTCACTGAGTACTGGAGTCCTGTGTGTCAAGCATTTGGCCACATGCCTTACATGCATTATCTCATTTACAGTTGACAACAACCCAAGCCAGTAGGTGGGTACTCTTGTTATCTCCATTTTATGATTTAAGAGATTGAGACCCATTTAGGCCAAGTGACTCTCCCAACATCACAGTGTTAGCAAGAGTTTAAACCCAAGTCCAGGTGTATTTGAACACCAGACTCATTGTTTAAGCACTCTTCTGTGCTGATTTCAAGACTATCTGACTCCAAATTACTTAATGCTTTTCCAAGCCAACCTATTGCCTGAACAAGGGAGTTATTTCAAGTCAATTAGACAAGACAGGATATTTGAGAATCTGATTACAATAAAGACAAAGTTAGAGAGCCTTTTAAGGCACCGATTCTCAAACTGAGGTCCTCAGACCCTGTGCATCAACCACCTGGGGAGCTTGGTAAAAAATGGCAATGCCAAGGTTTTCCCTAAACTAGCCCACAGAATCAGATATTCTGGGATGGGCCCCCAGAATAGTATCACTCCCTTGTGATTCTTATCCACGCATAAGGTTTGAAAACCACTACTTAAGGAAACAGTGATTGGAGGACAATTGATAGCAAAAAAGGTGCTAATACTTTATTTCCTGTATGATGGGTATAGCAAAAAATAGGGAGACAATGGGGAACATGATTTATTCAGGGAGTTGAACTAAAGCAATAGTTTTTACTTCGTCATCAGTAAATATCCATTAAGCCCGGGGAGTCTCTGACTTTATGATTCCAAAAGTTACTTTGGAGTACATAAAACTAGGAAAAGAAAGAGGTAGTGGAGATGTTCCCTGAGGTTGACTCTTTGCATTTGGATATTTCCTCTACTAAGAGCACTGAAAACATACTGTTTGTTGGGAGACAGTCTTTGGCATCTGTGGGAAGCTTTGTTCTGCTGCTGATCCGCTGCCTGGCCCACATCGCTGCCAAGGACTTCCACCAGGACTCAAACCCTGCCTTTCTGAGGTCATTTTACAAGGTATTTCTAAAACACACAGCGCTTTTTGCTTCTCTCCCAGAATAACAAATTCTTTAAGCTATGCAACATTTCAAAGCTACTTAGGTCCCATTGTTGGCCTCTGGTTCCTACTGCCTGGCCAGGAAGAAGGTTTTCCTGATCTCATTTCCTGTGGCAGCCTATAACAAACTGCTTGTGCTGCCCTGTAAGAATTCAGGGCAAAGAGATGGCCTTCCTATGAGAATGGCATTACAGTTTTCTTTGCTTTCCTTGCCAACACATAAGGCTCACCAGAATTGCAAACGACAGTAATAACGCACAGTAAGGGCAACTAAAGATGATGGATATCAAACCCCATCTTTCTTTCAACTATTATTTTGAAGGTTTAATAGTAATTATCTAGACGGAACTGATCTGGCCCCCTCACCTTTTCCTTGACCAGGGCTTGCAGGCTTATTTCAGGGAAGCATTCTCTGTCACACTGCAAATGTCAGCGGTTTCCTGGGACAGTAAGCTTGACCGAAGCATAAGTGCTATTCTGCTGGAAGAACAGCCCATCTCTGAGAGAGGAAGAGATCTTCTCTCTAAACTCATTGAGAGGAAGTGTGAGTCTCACTTGGAGCCAGAGTCATCAGAAGAGGTAACTAACCTTAACTGGTGTAGCACATGTTGGTTGAAGATTGACTTCTTCACAAGTCAATATGCCTTGGTGTCTGACCTATTCAGATATTTCTGACCTCCCCAGGTGGTACACTGCCTTGACACCCAGACTGCTCCTCAAACCACATACGACAATATATTTTTTCATCCTGTGTTCTGCAAGGCAGACAGTAGGTATCTGGTTCTTTGAGTTATGGGGATTGCAAATGTGACCCCATAGTTACTTAACTCATGTCCCACTAACCTATTTATCAATTTACAGAATTCCATCTATAAAACTCACTGTGACTCAGTAACTAAATTTAGATGTCTAGGTGGTAGCTTATTTACCCAACTTGCAGTGTGCTGTTTTCTATGCAAGCCTGACAATGGTATTCTTAATACTGTGTTATTTAAAGTGCTTTTATGAGAATATTACCATATTTAACTATTAAAAATATCACAAAGTTTAAATCTGGGATCTTAAAATTGTCATCCTTCATGAAAGATCAATTCATTCTTGAGTTGCATCTTTTTTTGCATTGTTTATATAAAACTTTATAAATTCCAAACTATTTTTATGTATATGTTCTCTCACATATTCTCTCTCACCCATCAATCTTGCAGAATAGGTATGAAGCTATTTGTAGTGGCAGATCCGAGATCCGACTCCAGATCTCCTGACTTCTAGTAAATGTTCCATATATACCTGTCTATGATCAGATCCCCATTAGTTACCAAGTCAGAGATTTATTTTGTGGTTGTTGATGGTGATGGTGACTGTGGTCATCTAGACTCCAGAATCAGTCACACCCTAGCCCCCACAGTCCCCAGAGAATGTTCCATTCTCTCTCAGCATTTAGCAGCAGCATCTGACACATTTGATGACTTTCTCCTCCTCAGTATAATCTTCACTTGGCTCCCAGGACACCAGAGTCCTCTGGTTTGCCCCTACCTGTCTGGCTGTTCCTTCTCAGTCTCCTTTGCTGATCCAGCCTCTTCTTCCTAGCCTGTTCATGTTGGAGGGCCAGGATTTTTTCCTGTCCTCTTCTTTTCTCTGTCTATATTTGCTCCCCTTAGGGATCTCATCCCATCTTCTAGCTTCAAATTCAATTCATATGTCAAGGACTCCCAAATTTTTATCTCCAGCCCCACCCAACTCACTAACTCAACTCAACTGCTTACAAGCCATCTCCACTTCCAGGTCTAAGAAGTATCTCAAATTCAACATGCCCCAAACCCATCTTCTGTCTAAACTTCCTCTACTAGAAACCTTTCCCATCTCATTTGATGGCAACTGTATTCTTCTGGTTTCTCAGGCCAAAGTCTTCCTTGAAACCTCTCTGTTACAAATACCCTGTAACAATCCATCAGGAAATCCTGTCCCTCTACCTTCAGAGTATCTTCATAGTATGACCACATCTCTGCCTACAGTGCTACCAGCCTGGTGCAAGCCCACCGCATCTCACCTGGATTACTGTAATGCTTACTAGCTGGTCCCCCTGATTCCAACCTTGTATCTCCTCAGTCTACTTCTCAGCACATTGGTCAGAGTGATCCTTTTCAAATGCAAATGATCTGTTCAAAATCCTGCTGTGGCTCCCCATCTCACTTAGAGTCAAAGCCAAGGAAGCCAAGTCCCTTTGTCTCTCACCCTTCACCTGCTACTCTTCCCCTTGGTCAGTCATCTCCAAACCACACTTTCCTCCTTGCTGTTCTTCACACACAGCAGGTGCACTGCCCTCTACCTGCAACAGCAGTGGTCCTCAACCAGGAGCAATTTTATCCCCCCCAGGAGCATTTGGCAACTTCTGGAGACATTTCTGATTATCCTGCTCCAGGGAGGGGGCTACTACTGTTAACTAGTGGAGAGAGGCCAGGGGTGCCACTGAACAGCCTACAATGCATAGGACAGTCCCCACAACAAAGTATTATCCATCCCAAAATTTCAGTAGTGCTGAGGTTGAGAGACCCTGGTCTAAGGAGTTAGAGCATGCCCAACTCCCTCACCTCCTCCAGGACTTTGTTCAAGTGTCGCCTTCCCCATTAGGCCCGCTCTGACCAGCCCATCTTCATTTGCAACCCTCTTTTCTCCTGTTCATCAGCTTCTCCCTACTCAGCTCTACTTTCCTTTCTCCTGTATCACTTCCTAACCTACTATGTAATTTACTTACTTAGGCTTATTTAATACATTTCTTCCCCTAATAGAACATAAGCTCCATGAGGGCAAAGATATTTGTTTTGTTTCCTGATATAGCCCACATTCCAGGCTCAGAAGTAGGCTTTCAATATATTTACTATATTAATGAACAGGTTTGTGTAGACCCTGATGCTATCTACTGAAACACTGCAATCTACCAGAGGTAACTACAAGGCAGGGAATAGCAGACGTTTATTATGTACTTGGTATGCGCCAACTGTTCTGCTGAGAGTTTTACACACATCATCTCATGTAATCGTCCCTATGCCCTTATAAGGTAGATGCTACTTTTATTCCTAACGTACAGATGAGAAAACTGAGGCTTGGGAGTGGTGAAAACTTGCCCACAACAGAGGTGGTTGTGGAGCTGGAATGCTAGTCCTCTGTCAACCACCATTTACGGAGAGCTCTCGCTTTATTTTAAAAGCAGAATTGTATGTACTGTGCTCAAATCCACAGTCTGGCTAAAAATATCCAAGAGTACTTAAAGGAAATGGGAGCAAAAGTATTAACTCTCTCCTCCACACTCTCCACAGTATATTAAGAAAAACAAGGACCTTCTCCTCTTCACCAACATGGAACATTTTCTAAAAAGCCTCCTTGCTGCTGAAAAACAGATCCCAAGAAAATGGAGAGATCAGAGTGAGGACGAAGATGAGGTGAGTTGGCTTTATGATCTACAGCATTAAGACTACTTTGCTCTACACCTTGAAACACTTCATCGTGTGTTTGGAGCCACATTTGTAATTGAAAAAGCAGAATGAAGGATTGGAAATTAAAGGTGGTATGAAAACCTACCTGATCAGTCACTTTATGTAAGAGATTTCCCTGTACCAGGAGATGGTAGAGCTTAGATCTCAGTTAGAAAGGAGCCAAGAGACAGCACCCTTTGCCTTCAGGTGGGTGAAGCCCTGATTGCGGGAACTGAGACTCAGACTTGCCCTGGTTCACCCAGCTGGACAAGGGCAAGAGGTAACTAGAACTGGGTCCGTTGCCTTCTCATTCAGGTTTCTCTTGTTACACCTTATGAAACCTGCTGTTGTTGTATAGAAGGTTTCTGATCATAAGCATGTAAAATCTTATATCTTTAAAGATCAACAAATATTTTGGTTCCAAATGACCAACACTAATACTTCGTAAGGTATATGGATAATTAGCAGAGAGAAAACCCCCAATCACCTTCATTTTTCCATGCAGAGTGGTGACCTTATGTGTCAAGACCAAGATCAGAAACGAGCAAGCTAGAAAAACTGAATGCTGACCCCAGCCCTGAGCTCCAGTCCACTTTATTTAAAGTTTTCACCCATGTCTGGGATGAAAACTACCTTTAAAACTATATTAAAATATAACACAGCTTTTAAAAGTGCATATATCATAAATCCACTCCTCATGAATTGTCCAAAGTGAACATTTCCATATAACCAGCGTCCACATCAAGAAAGAGAACATCACTAGTTTCTCAGAAGTGCCCCCCTTGTCCCTTCCATCCAGTCATCTGCCCCTCCAAGAATAACCACTATCCTGACTTCAGACTCCAGAAACTGTTCTTGCTTATTCATGAACTTCATGTAAATAGAATCATAAAATGTGAATTACTTTTGCTCAACATCATTTGTGAGGTTTATCCAATATTGCATGTAGCCATAGTTTGTTGATTCTCTTTGCTATAAAACATTCCATTGTATGAATATATCAAAATTTAGTCTTTCCAACACTAATGTGCCTGTATGTATTCTCCAGTTTGGGGTTATTACAAATAGTCTTGTGTACCTTTTGGTGACTACACGTGACTATACTGAATTAGGTGTTACTTAGAACTAGAAATTCTACGTCGTAGGGTGTGGATATGTTTGACTTTAGTAGAAACTTCCAACTGGATGTCCAAAGTGATTGTCTAAATATATACTGCCAGCAGAAGTAGATAAAAGTTCTGGTTGTCCTCCACTTTTATCAGCACTTAGTATTTTCCATCTTTTTTTATTTTTTGCATTCTTGCATTCTTCTGGGTAATTGGTGTTTTTGTTCTTGTTTTGTTTTCAGAGAGAAAGAGAGTGCACAAGTCGGGGAGAGGAACAGAGGCGGAAAGAGAGAGAATCCTAAGCAGGCTCCACACTCAGCACAGAGCCCAACATGGGGCCAGATCCCATGACCCTGGGATCATGACCTGAGCTGAAATCAAGAATCACATGCTCAACTGACTG
This sequence comes from Cryptoprocta ferox, assembly GCA_028646485.1. Classification (NCBI taxonomy): domain Eukaryota; kingdom Metazoa; phylum Chordata; class Mammalia; order Carnivora; family Eupleridae; genus Cryptoprocta; species Cryptoprocta ferox. Next base: position 99,497,074 of record CM053575.1, read on the forward strand.
AGCCACCCAGGCATGTGGTATGTGGTTTTAATTTGCATTTTTCTGATGGCCATTAAAACTGAGCACCATTCCTGTATTTATACACCAGTCGAATATCTTCTCTTAAGAAGTTGCCTATTCAAGTATTTTGCCCATTTTTCACTGGATTCCCTATTTAGTTGATTTGTAGGAATTCTTTATTCTGCAACTATTTTTCCTAATTCTGTGGATTGTATTTTTATAAAAATAACTACATATTTTTCTTTTTCTGTTGTATTTTTAGGCCTAGAAAGAAAATGGTGGTATCATTTCAGTCTGCATGTTTAAAACATGTTAAATATGTAAATACAATATCTGATAAAGTTAATAAGAGAATTTTTTAAAAAAATTATTCATGTGTAAACCACATAATCTTGGGTGGATATATAACATAATAGATGTTAATATTTGGCACATAAGATAACATGCTGACATTTTCAATGCGACCAAAAAATCATTAGCCCACATATCCTATTAAAATATTCATTATTTAAAGATACTGACCGAACCTTTTTCTAGAGATGTCAATTTGTATATTTGTATATATGAGGCTAACTTATCTAAAATTGTCTGTTACTGAGTCACACAAAGTATGTATATTTGCACAATATTTGGTGTTCTGAAATGAGACTGGTGGTGAGATACGGGCCATGTGGCCTACGCAGAATTCACTTTGGAGGCTCTGGTTGGAACACCTCAGAGAGATAAGCTGTCATCTGAAACTGAAGTTCAAGTGCTTATCAGGAGAAACACAACTTTCCCATGGATTCAATGTAAGCCAGATAATTCTTTTTCAAACACAAACTTCATACCAAAAGCCAGCTCAGAAGACAAATCCAATGACAGCAATTCAAGCTGCTCCTCACATGGATAATTCTCTTTATTGTACTCCAAGATGAGTGGCAAGGGTTTTTTTGTTTTTGTTTTTGTTTTAATGTAACAATTGTTACTGAGTTTTTCAAGCAAAGTGACAAAGAAGAAAACTAGTTGAGAAAGTTGAACGTGGAGCGCCTGGGTGACTCAGTTGGTTAAGTGTCCAACTCTTGACTTCTGCTCAGGTCATGATCTCATAGTTCATGAGTTTGAGCCCCATGTTGGGCTCTGCACTGACAGCACAGAGCTTGCTTGGGATTCTCTGTCTCCCTCTCTCTCTGCCCCTCCCCAAATCTCTCTCAAAAATAAACAAGCATTTAAAAAATGTTTAAAAAGATTTAAAAATTTTTAAAAAGATTTATAATTAAGGTTTAACAAAGAGTTTTAAATCCAGCCATAAGGAGAGCATCTCATAGTCAATTCACTGCACCCAATTCCTCTATCTCTGCCATCTTACGTGGACAGTGAGTCCTTCTTTCTTTGCTGCTAGCAGCCAGTCACTCAGTCATCTCAAATACCCATTCAGTTTAAAACATTACCCACCAGGCAAAGTAAGTACCAACACAGCCTTCAAACTGTTTCATTTGTTACTAGCTCAATTAAAATTATCTACTGCCCTCACAGCACAGATACCAGTAAAACGTCGTTGCCCTAAGATTGGACTGTGAGGGAATCATTCTCTTGTCTCTTCCATGAACTGGCAATTCCTAAACAAAGCACCGCCCCGCCTCAAGTCCAAGCATAGTAGTTTCATAAGATTAAAGACTCCTCCAGTACTTTGAGAAGGTAAATCTTACTTTGATATGATAAATACTGGGTGCATATCCTCAAAAACTTTATTTAGCTAGTCATGTAAATTACAAAATGCATTTCCCAAAAAGCAGAGTGAAGATTAATTAAGCCAGACACATAAGATTATATAGAGTAGTTAGGCTAAGGGTCCAGGGCCTCTGAGACAGGTGACAAAGAAAAAGTCATGCAGAAATTAAAGATCTTTCCTCTATATTCCTCATTCTTGGCTGAGTGGGGCGCCAGCCAAAACATGATCCTATTAACTTCCTGGCTGACTTCTTGGGCTTTCCATCTGATTCCATTATTAATACACTAAAAGCTGCCGGCTTTTGGTAAGCACCTGATTTTTAATGGAAATGCCACAGATGACAAGGCGGGGATGGTGATCTCTTTTCTGCTACATTATGTGCACTGTTTCTTTTAAAAGTTTTCAGATTCTAATTATCTTCAAGGTATAATTTGTGTTCACACACATACACAGACATACACAGTCCACCGACCAGAAGAATAAGAAAACGTCAATCGATACAGAAGCCATATTTTACCAACTATTAACAAAAAGAGCCCGTTTCAAAAGATATAATGCTCAATTGTTTTAAGAATTATTTATTTCAAAAGTGGTACACAGATTTCTGCTTCCAGGAAAATTGAAGTCCCAAGTATACCTAAAATCCTTGAATATTATATATAAAAACAAGAAGATTCTGAAAGGTATAGAGAAGAAAATAGACCAGCCAAGGACCTCAAAACCCGAGGCAGGATATGGTAATAAACTCCAGCTTCTCTTATTCCCTCGTGTATTCCAGACTCGAAAATGGAAAAACAAAACAAAAAAAAAAAAAAACAGCCATCCATCAACACCAATGGGCACAGACCAAAAAGCTCCCCCAAGCCTGCTCTCTCTAGAGGACTGAGGAAAGGGCAGCCTGGCAGGACAGAAAACTTTTAGACAATAACTCCGTCACTCCAGCCAAACATCACAGGGAAAACCTGGCTCCACTCACATCAGCCAAAGTTGAGTGAGAAATCTAAACTCCCAGGGGCGCCTGGGTGGCTCAGTGGATTCAAGCCCCATGCACCCCCCTCCCCCAGGCTCTCTGTTGTCAGTGAGGGGCCGCTTTAGATCCTCTGTCCCTCTCCCTCTCTGCTCCCTCCCTGGTTCATGCTCTCTCTCTTGCTCACTCTCTCTCAAAAAGAAAACATTTTTTAAAAAAAGAAATCTAAAATCCCACCCTTGCCAGGCTGTAATGAGGCACCCCAACCTCCTTCTGGGAGGTTATCAGAGAAGACCAGGAAGAGAGCTAGGAATCTTCATCTTTTCATCCCCTCAGGGCAGTAACAACCCCCACCCAACCCCCACCCTGCCCCGCCCTACAGTGTCAGTGAAAACCACGTGGGGGATCTGGACATCCATCAGCATCTCCTGTATGGAGTCCCCTTGCCACCACCTACCTGCTCGAGTGGTATCAGCAAAGGCCAAGTGGAGAGTCAGGACGTACACCACTGCCAACGGCTAAGGAAGCCACCCCCAGCAAAGGGTTCCTGCAGACCATGCAAGGAGCTTGAACTCCCACACCTGCCTAGCAGGGACAAGGAACCCCATCTTTAAGTAGCAGTGGAGAGCAAGTGGGGAACCTGGACTGTGAGCTCCCCCCAGGCAGAAACAAGGCAGCACCCCCTGCTCCCTTCCACCCCCACCCCCATCCCCACCACTGGAATGGTGTCAAAGGAACTCAGCTGAAACAATGTTTAAATAAGATCCCAAGTCTTATAATGTCACAAAATGTATAGGTTTCAGACAAAAATCATTTACCTTAGTAAGAACCAGACATAAAAGTGAAAAAAGACAATAAACAGATGCTAGCACCAAGATGACAAAGATGTTAGGATTCTAGGAAAAAATTAAAGAAGCCATCACAGGGGCACCTGGATGGCTCAGTTAGTTAAGTGTCTGACTTCGGTTCAGTTCATGACCTTGTAGTTCATAAGTTTGAGCCCTGCATTGGGCTCTGTTTTGAGCCTGGAGTCTGCTTCAGATTCTGTGTCTCCCTCTCTCTCTGCCCCTCCTAAGCTCTGTCTCTCTCTCAAAAGTAAACAAACATTAAAAAAAAATTTTAAAGCCATCATAAAAATGCTTCAACAGCTATGAACATGCTTTAAACAAATGAAAAATGGAAAATCTCAGCAAAAAAACTAAAATTCGGAGCAAAGAAACAGAAGACATAAATGAAAATTTTAGAACTGAAAAATACAAAAATAAAAATAAAAAACTCACTACATGGCCTTAACAGTAAAATGGAGGGAATAGAGATGGGGCAAGTCAGTGAATTTTTAGACAGAATGATAAAAATTACCAAATCTAAACAGCAGACAGGGAAAAGGCAGGACAAATGAATGTATATAGCTGTAGGGGCCTGTGATACTGTAACAAATGACCTAGCATTCAAGACATAAAACTTTCAGAAGGAGAAGAGAAAGGGGACAGGTTGTAAAAGTACTCAAATAATGGCTGAAGATGCCCCAAATTTGGAAAGAAACAATCTACATATCCAAGGAGTTCAATGAATCCCAAGCAGGATAAATAATTTTAAAAAAAATCCACCCCAAGACACATCATAATGAAGCTTCCAAAAACTACAAGCAAAGAAAAAGTCTTATAAGCAGCCAGAAAAAAATAAAAATTAAAAAATTTAAAAAAATCACAGCTATAGAGGAAAAACTGAATCACAGCAGATTTCTTATTAGAAACCACAGAAGCCGGGAAGAAGAAGCACACATTTTTAGTGCTGAACGAAAAGAGCTCTGAGTCTGGAACCCCCAAGCCTGGCACCCACGTGGAGAAAGGAGATCACCCATGCATTGCTGGTGGGAATATAAGATGTACAGTCACTCTGGAAAACAGTTTGGCAGTTTCTTGGGAAAAAAAATGAAATACGCAACTACCATACAACCCAGCTATTATTCTCTGAGGCATTTATCCCAGAGAAATAAAAATTTATTCTCACACATTATGTAGATTAATGTTTATAGAAGTTTTAGTGATAATTCCCCAATCCAGAAACAAACAAGTTGTCATTCTTCAACATGTAAGTGGTTAAATACATTGTGGTATATCCATGCCATGGAACACTAGTCAGCGATAGTGAGGAACAGACTACTGCTTCATGCAACAATCTGGATGAACCCCCAGAAAACTATGTGTATTGAAGAAAGCCTGTCCCAAAAGGCCACCTGCGGTATGATTCTGTTTATAACATTCTGGAGATGACAAATTACAGAAATGGGGAATAGTTTAGTGGTTGCCGGGGGGTAAGGAAGGGCTGAGAGTGGGGGGAAAGTAGGTGTGGCTATGAAAGGGCAACAGTGGAAATGTTCTGTATCCCAACTACATCAGTGTCAATATCTGGTTATAATATTATAGTTTTGTAAAATGTTACCATTCGTGAAAACTAGGTAAAGGGTACATGGGACCTCTCGACTTCTTAATAGCATGTGAACTATAGCTCTCTCAAAAAGTTTAATTAAAAAAACAAGTGGTACATACTCATAGAAAATTTCAAAATGCAGATTAGGAAGATCTAATTTGGTTATTGTACTTAAAGACTAATAGACACAGTATTCATTTATATGGGGACTTCTCAACTATATTGACCAATTTTAATCAAAAAATGTATAGCTTATTTAATTTTCCCCTATACCTTTGCTTCAGGACCACATGGGAAGCTTTAAATAATTACACAGGGTCCTAAAGCTCATGGATGTCTCCCTCTCATCCAATCCTAAATCGTGATGGACTTGATTTCTTCTTGAGTACCAACTTGGAACAATTCATTTTAATGGCTGTCTCTAGTACTGTGTGCACAGAATTTTGAGGCCATCTCTGCACCCAGATAAGAATATTCTAATTAATTAGCAGTGTGTGTGTGTGTGTGTGTGTCTGTGTGTGTGTCTGTGTGTGTATGTGTGTGTGTGTATGTGTGTGTATGCCACAGATTTATCATCTCCATTGGCTGGAAGAAGTTAAAAAAACAACCTTGGGGTACCTGGGCCACTCAGGTAAGCATCTGACTTTGGCTCAGGTCATGATCTCAGTTTGTGAGTTTGAGCCCTGCATCAGGCTCTGTGCTGACAGCTCAGAGTCTGGAGCCTGCTTCGGATTCTGTGTCACTCTCTCTCTGCTCTTCCCCTACTCGTGCTCTCTCTTTCTCAAAAATAAACATAAAAAAAAAAAAAAAAACCTCACACGCTTTAAGAGATGCTTTGTTAATAAAATCCTCTGTGTAAAGGTTCTTAGAAACCCATTCTTCCTAAGTATTAGGTTGTTTTACATATAGTAACTATTTTATACAGTTTTCTTTCATTTTCCAGTCAAACTATACATGTGAATAACTCCTACAGAGAAAGTCACTAATTGAAATCTGAAATAACATCATTATGGAACTAAGAAATAGGTAGAAACAAGAAAGACCATACAGGACTAAGAATCAAACTGTCACAAGGAAGGCTTAAGACAATCATGGTTTTTAAAAAGGAAATAAAGATATTAAAGCAATCAGGTAAATATTTATGACAAAGAGTAATGATCCAGCATCAGGGGAGTCGGTATCCCTGAAATGGATGGACAAGGAAAGTATTACTATTGTAGAAGATTTCTCCAGAAAATTACATCTTCAGATGAGAAGGGGACACCATATTCTGGGAAAAACTGATGTAGAATGACTGACAGACACATGGACATAGATCTCCAATAGAGGATAATGTTCTCAGACGGGCAGTCAAAGGAAGTCACCGAAGATGTTGATGTGAGTGGTAGGGAGTTGGGGAAATCAAACTGGTCTCCAATTTCTCCATGGGATAGTACCAAAAGCAGTTCCCTGTAAGGTTTATGACATTATAAGAGAAAAAAGCATAACCTAAGATTTTAATACTCTTCCAAGTTGTCCTTCAGGAAAAAAATTAAGAATGCTTTCGGCAGCTTGCATAGCAACAAATAATACTGTAAAAAATTGTAAAAGTTTTAAAGAGGATTCCAACCTCCTGGTATTGTCTCCCCCCCACCACCATTTTTATTCTTTTTTTTTTTTTAACTTCAGAGAAAACCTTTGGAAAGTAAAATACTTTGTGGTAGACATGTTTATGAATATTTCACGTTCAGTTTCTCCATTTTGCTAAGATAACTAAAATTTTAAATTACAATAGCTCCTAAAAATTAAGTAGCTCCTATAGCATGGTTTTATTAAATTGTGTATCAGTTCTTATATCTGTATACATTATATAAGATAACTGGAAAGATGGTCACCATTTAATGTTAATAACAGTTTCTGGCTGGATGGTAGGGATTTTTTTTTCTTGGTGTGTGTATGTGTGTGTTTGCTTAGCTTGAATTTTAAGTTTGTGTGTGTGTTTGTGTGTGTGTGTGTGTGTGTGTGTTTGCTTAGCTTGAATTTTAAGTTTGTTTTAATTAGCTTGAATCCTTATAATGACCAGGTGTCACTCTTATAAAAGTCCTAATTAAGTCTATTAAGAGTTTTAGAAATAGATCACAATTTTTAAAAGACACACAAGCAAGGGAATTTTGTATCTTAAAGAATAATTTTAAAACAAGCTCCCAATGGCCTTGTGAAATAGAGCAGTGATGGCAGGTAACAAAATGGAACCAGCAGACCATATCATGAGGATCACACTTCCCCAAGGGAAGGTATATTTGTTTTCATGGCTAATGAAGAAACACACACTTGCAAAGCTTTCTTGCACACACAGACACACACACACACACACACACACACACACACAAACTGAACTAGAAAGTTATTAAAAACATACGTTTATTTCGACTGTTACTTTTCATAATTCATTGAATCTTATCATAGGTCAATATCTTCATTCCATTACCTTACTGAGTACATTCATTAATATTACATAAAACATCACATAAAATTAAGAGTTAAAAGTATAGCTAAGAACACAGTCATCATCTGCACGAGAGGATTCGCCATTCTGCCACTCTAGTCCCTGATGTGGTTATTTTTTGTTTCCTGGGGCCTCTC